>JANRMT010062821.1:35082172-35101187 GCA_026402145.1 Polypterus bichir lapradei | reverse complement strand
CTTGTAATATAAATGTACTCAATTGATGATTTAGCAAGTCTTACAAGATCTTATATTAATTCTGAAATTTCTTCATTTTTAGTTATATTAAATAACTGCCTAGCAACTGCCTGTCAGGCATATGTCCTAGCAGCATTTTGCTGAGATTTTACATTTCTTCCCCACTACCAGATGATTAAGGGCTCATTTATACTTCACGCTCAGAACGCGTATGCGCCCGCATCATGGCTGCCACGCGTCCCCAGCGTTCATTTCATGCGTCGTCTGAGCAGGTCCTCAGAAATTAACGCGACGCGTGCTCGAGTTGCAGTACCAGCAAAAAGTCGGGGGGCGCAGTGTGCTAAAAGTCGGAATGTGACGTCAGAGTCTCTGTTTACTATTTACATGTGACAGAAAGCCTCTATGCAGATCCTACGGGGATCGATGTGCGTGCTTTGCTGTTTGGTGAATGGTTTGATGTGGTACATACAGATGCATTTGTGGTGATTTTATATTCAAGCGTCGCATATTCCCGATTGTAATGACACGATGCATTTTAAAAGTCTCACATAACATCTTTGTGCTTTGTGCTGAAAGGGAAAATTTCGGCTTTAATCTCAAATTGCCCACTTTAACCTCGTAGTTTACTTTATCATTAAAGCAGGCGGTCGTAAATGTCATCCCAGTTTTTAATCGCTGCGAGCTTCTTGGACCTGACAGCTGCGGCAAGCAGCAATATTATCACTATACAGAAAAATTAAATGTATGATATTTTCAACTCTATGCACATTTAGAATCTTTAGATTTGTACTTGATATCACTTTCCTGATTAAATGCATTAAAATGTGTATGTTACATTTTACATATAATTTTGTTTAAATAATGAATACTGTTAATAATTACACACATGGGGGGAATAATTCCACACATGGTGGTGACACGGCGGTGGAGCGATAGCACTGCTGTCTCACAGGGAGTTATGTTGCTGGTATATCCTGCTTGTATTCCACACTGTGCTCCGGTTTCCTTCCAAAGATATGCAGATTTGGGGATTTGGTGCCGCTAAAATGACGCTAGTTTATGCGAGTGCTTGTATTCACCTTGCGATGAGCAGAGACCTTGTCCAAGGATTGTTTCTCAGTCGTGCCCAATGCTTGCTGGAATGGACACATTCCTGCATTTATGGATTTAATCAATAAACATCCTTTTCAGAGATATTGCGGTAAGGTGTTATCGGAATTCAACAGGTGTTTTAGGCAATTCACAACACACAGAAGCCGAACATGTTCTCACCGTGATAATATCTCGCACTGCCACCTGGTGGATTC
Organism: Polypterus bichir lapradei; assembly: GCA_026402145.1. NCBI lineage: Eukaryota > Metazoa > Chordata > Cladistia > Polypteriformes > Polypteridae > Polypterus > Polypterus bichir. The sequence goes on along the minus strand of JANRMT010062821.1, from coordinate 35,099,880 downwards.
CTCCAGATTTACGTAAAGTACGCGCGCAAGTATAAACACTACAACGCTTGTGTAGCATGAGCGTCCTCTGCAGCATGCGTCGCGTCGCGTGAAGTATAACTCCGGCCTAACTTCCCTCAACATTTACCATCAGATGCTGGTTAATCATTTTCTGTTGTCTGCAGATGGCAGTACTAGCAAGATATTCTGAAAATAAAAATACAGCATTAAGATTGTCCGGAGAGGATGTTTACACTGTTATCTTTTGTGTCTTTAAAAAGAGACACTTGTGTTTAAATGTTACTTTTTTTCCCCTTTGAAGTGAGGTCAGTTTTTTTTTTTATAGTTGCAATTGTCTGTAATTAAATTGGTCATTCTTGTGTCTTTGAACAGGTATAATAAAAGTGTTGGAAGATTTTTACAAAATAATGACAAAATTAATAAAATAGAGTGCTTTAAAGTGACATGCAAAGGCAAATTATAGCCAGAGGTAACTGGACTAGGATTTTAGAGTACAATGGTTTCAAAACCAAAGGAAATTGAATCTATCTTCTGTTTGAATGGACATTCTTCCAGCCATTAAGCTATAGCACCATAAAGCTATATGAATTTTTATTTTAAATATTTTAATGAGACTTTTAAATATCTTGATTGCCAGCTTCAGAGGTACTTGGAAAATAAATTATAGAAGGCATAGGGGATGTATATTTTATAAATAATGAGCACCATCCTCGATAACATCTTAAAATTGAAAATAATTTGTGCCAAAATATTAACAATGCATTTAGTATTTAATTAATTAATGAATGAGCATGTATTTACTCTTTATTGTAGTTATTGTGCAGTCTAGTTGCAGACTCTTAGTTATGCTGCTGTTAAATTTGTTTTTACTCATATGGATTTTGATTGCTGTTTTTCCTGTGGCAGAGCTACCATTGTAAAATCTCAAGGAAGCCTTCATTTATTTTTCTTACTAGCTGTATGTCCCCAGTGTCATTCCACTGTATTATATATACCTTTGTTTATGGCCTTTAATGTTGTGAATTCTATTTTTGTGGATCACTTGTGAGAATTTCATGTGAATAGCCCTATTGGAAATATATTTACCGAAAGAAATGTTGATACGCTCAGTACTTATTTCCCCCAACTGTATAAGAAGAGCATGCTGAAAGCCAATATGTACTCTCTTATTGAAGAAGAACACATTAAGAAAGATAGTAAAATACTTTTTTGTACCCAAAGTGACCCAGCTGCACTATTTTTATAAAGAAATTCATTAACTCTGCACAAAGGCAGGAAGTTTTAAAATCAAATGACAATTTATCTTGTAAAAAAATTTCTTTTGATAACCTTTTTTGTCAGAATATTGCATTAAAAAAAAAAAAGTGGTGGTCAAAATTTCTCAATCAATGTGTTATTAAACTCCCTGTCGATTGATATTTGAGCTTGAGTTTTTAACTCATTGACAGCCGTATGTAAATTGAATGCTTTTTTTTTTTGTTGTTTGGTTATATTCTTGAATAAAAGCGCACGTGTTTATTTATTTGGACTAAAGTTTCACACATTATACATTTCTTGTCATTATTAGTATAACATGGAAAAAGTTTATGCTTTAGGTATGTGTTCAGCATTTCTTGCATTTCCTTTCATCTTACACTACCCAGATCTTTGTAGACATGGAACACACATGAAATGCATGTATTCCAAATAACGATATACTGTGTTATTTACCCTGTACAACTCCAGGCATATCACTTGCAGATAATGAGCCTTTGCTTGAGCTGGGAGAATTTTTTGCCTGTGAGCTGTGCTCCGTCAAGGCGGGGTATGGGACAGCAGGCTGCTTGTACTGATCGAGGCATTTAGAAAATAAAAGATGCTGATGGAGAGGTGCAAAGGGATTTAAGTTGCGCCCAGATTATGAGTTTTTTCGTAGGCTTCAGGAATTCTAGTGTTAACCAGGTTTACAGTTCAAAATTTTGTAGTGTACACATGCCTGTTGCACTCTTTTAGCCTGCACACATGCTTCCAGCCACATGTAGAAAATACTGGAAGTGTTCACAAAGATAAATTTGCTGAGGCAAATGGTCACACAATCACATTAGTCCTTCTCCTGGCTGAAATATTGTGTATCAGTATTTCAGAAATAGCTAAATTTATGTTGATGATATGAATGTACAGTGCTAAGCTCAGCTGCAGAATCTCGGAAGCAGTATTGGAGGAAATGAGTTGAAAGTAATATACTTAGTTCTATTACCTTTTAAAGAAACAAGTAAACTAAATACTTATTTTATTAAAGTAGCAGTATTATTATCCCAACAGCAGTGGATGTAAAGCAAGAAACAAACTTACAGTTGGAGCCACGTCAAACAGCCGCCTGGAGCATGACAGGTCCATGACAGGACAATGACAGGACCATGCACGATCCGTGCATGGAATGTGATCCCCCGCGATGATGCAGTTAACGATGCCCCGCCCCATAAACGCCCCCACGCGCTTTCTAAAAAGATGGTTGCAATGCTGTATAATCCCGCCAGATGGAGCATTGACTGCTTCAGTTAACTGCAGTGTCCAGGAAGCCCTATACCGTATCTTTAATATACTGTACAGGCAGTTCTTGTATTGTCAACATACTGTAGTTTCATAAATAGATGACGTGGTAAAAAAAACAACAACAAACCGATTAATAAAACAAATTTGTTAAATCACTCAATACACAACCCATGATGATACGGAAGCGTATTAGAGCCACGGTGAAAAAAAATACGGACACAGTGAAGAAAAAACAATCAAAATGTCGAGATTAAAGTCGACATGTTGACTTTATTCTCGACCCATTCATACCCATGAATGTATCCAGTTTTTTGGAGCCTCGTCACACCTGCCATAAAGTTCACTACACTGAACATACAACTGGGGACCCCTTAATGCAAGGGAGCAGCTCTATAGCCACGCCACCGTGCCCCCCGCCACCCATGTTTAATACATGCTTTAATACATTTCATCGTGAAGAAGATATCAAGTATTTCTCTTAGTATTCTGAATGTTCTTAGAGCAGGATTATCATGAAGTCGATGTGCGGCGATCGCTGTCTGCGCCTCTCAGTGCAAGAGGAAGTCAGTTTAAGAAGCGCATAGAGATTAACAACTGGGTCGAGGAACACTTAATATAAAGCATTTAATGTGCTACATTAATTAATGACAGGGTTTGAGAAAATCTAGTAAATTAAACATTCATTTTAAGATGAAGTTTAGTTTGCGACATTCTACTGACAAAATAAACTATTAGAATAAAGTGGAAATGTCGACTTTAATCTCGACGTAAATGTCGAGAATAAAGTGGAAATGTCGAGAATAAAGTCAACATGTCGACTTTAATCTCGACGTAAATGTCGAGAATAAAGTGGAAATGTCGAGAAAACTAGTTAGTAAAATATTTTTTAAGACATCCTTAATAATCCTTAAAGACAAACGACATCTGCCAGATGAAAAAGATGACGTCGCATAGACGTCTCCGCGACGTGTGTGTGCTATCTGGGTTAACAATCCTTAAAGACACGGTACGTCTGTAATTTATCTAAACCGATCATTGTAGGTACGGAATACAAATGCAGGCTATATACAGTATTTTACATTACGGTGTGTTTTACCTAGTTCCATTTAATATACTGATAAATTATATTTTGCTGCAAAGCGTCTTTTTGATTAAAAGAGGAGTGACATTGTGAGTTTGTGACACTGACAGTAAGCTGTAATGTTAACTCCAGACTTGGTAAACAGACCATTAAGTTATCTAAAGTTATATCTGACCGCTGCTGGTGCTGCCAGTGATTTTCAAAACGGCCAATAAAAAACTAAACTGGGAAATAATCTGTAAACTACCCCAAACAAATTTTATAAAAATAAATAAATAAATTCACCACTTACCGCGAATAGTCCATTAACACTAGAATTACCAGAGCCTACTTTTAGATCCGTCCCACCTTAAATCGCTTCTTAAAACTGTTCTCACCTCTCCGCCAGCATCTTTTGTTAATCTAAATGTGTTGATAAAGAAAAGTTGCAAGTAGCCGGCTATTCCATCTCCCCATCGACTTAGAAAGTGCACAAACTTCTCCCAGCTCATGCCTTGATTGATTATCTGGGAGTGAAGTGGAGTTTTAGAGTGGAAATAATAGATCATTATTTGGAATACACGTATTTCAAAAAATAGTTAAAAATAAATAAATAACCTTCGCTGTTCTGCCTGCCTGAACTCCCTGTCTATCTATATAGTAATAACAGTAATTTTATTATTATATAGGAGCTTCCCTGTCTGTCTATCTATATATCTATCCCCTTAGCTGTTTTTATATATCTATTATACAGTGCCTTCCCTGTTTATTTATATATCTAATGCCTTCTCTTCCTGTCTGATTGCATATAGCGCTGAACTTACTGCTCTGTACTATTCTGGCCTCTGCGTGTTCTGGAGTACAAAAGAAACACCACCATATAGCAACATATGGGGACTGGCAAGATCGGGGAAAAAAACACGCGGTCACTGATTACAAACCGCAAGATGAATGAAAGAGACAATATATGTAAAAACATCATTGCACTAATGCAATATTATTTGAAAACGATCAGCGTCAGATCAGGTTTGAATATGTTCCCGATCTGACGCTGTTCGGTTTCAGATAATATTGCATGTGCTGTGTGTTGAAACTGCTGCACTGAATAAGCTGACTTCTTCTGTAAGAGCGTCAGCGTGTATTCAAACCCGATCTGACATTGTTCGTTTTCAAATAATATTGCATGTACTGTACTATTTTAGAATAAAAACATAATTTGGTTTCTGTCAGTCTGTAAAAGCCAGTGTAAATGCATGATAATTGTAAAGGTTAGCTTTTTTTTTAATTCAGTTCCATTCTCTCAGTCGCGTTCACGATCCCCCCCCATCTGACAATGCTGTTTTCACATAAAGACGTGCTATAGCTCAAATGTGATTTATTTGGAGACGCGCTATAGCTCGAATGTTATTTATATAGGGAAGAAAGTACAGTGTCAGGTGCTCATTCAGTGTAATAGGAACCATAGCACAGAAAGGTGTGTACACTGCAACAAGTACACATGCCGTAAATGTTGGAAGGGTGTGTGGGAATTGTTAATATTTGAATGGGATGATTTTATATAGCACGGATCGGAAATCAGCAGTTCTTAGCATTGCCCCACGCAAGCTGTCGTATCAACCGCCTACTGTAACTTGTTTTATTTTTCCTTAACTTATAGTCTAGAATAAAAGTGCACTTGTTTTGTTATACTTGTAAACAACAGATGTTCCTGTGTTTGAGCGACCTGGGTATGCTCAAAAAAATAGACGTGTAATACCACGAAAAGTGCACGCAGGCACAGCAGTTCGCAAAAGCATTGGTAGGAGAATGCAGTCACAAGTACGCTGCAGAGCTACAGCGCGTCTTCAGATTGGGGGGGGCGGAGGTAGGGAAGGATCTTGAACACGACTGAGAGAATAAAAAGTGAATAAAAAAAAAAACTAACCTTTACAAGTATCATAAATTACACTGGCTGTTACACACTGAAATCAAATGTATGTTTTTATTTTAAAATAGTAAGAATAAGAGCAGTTTACTTTTCAAAAGAGAATCGTGCAGGATCGAACTCATGACCTTTTGATTATTAGTCAGCAGCTGATACCATTACACTAACACGGCAGTTAAGATATATATGTGTCAATGTGGCATGCTAATGCGACTTTTTTTCCTGCAGTTATATTTTTGAATAAAAGCATACTTGTTCTGTTATATTTGTACCTTTTGTGAAGCTGTTAATTTGATATTTGGACTTCAGGCTTCATACATTATATAGTTTATGCCTACATTTTGTCATTTACTACTACAATATGAAAAACGTTTCTGTTTTAAAAATGTGTTTACACGGATTACTGTAGAAACGGAACACACGTGAAATACGTGTATTCCAAATAATGATCTATTATTTCCACTCTAAAACTCCACTTCACCCCCAGATAATCAATCAAGGCATGAGCTGGGAGAAGTTTGTGCACTTTCTAAGTCGATGGGGGGATGGAATAGCCGGCTACTTGCAACTTTTCTTTATCAACACATTTAGATTAACAAAAGACGCTGGCGGAGAGGTGAGAACGGTTTTAAGAAGCGATTTAAGGTGGGACGGATCTAAGAGTTTTTTCGTAGGCTCTGGTAATTCTAGTGTTAAGCCCGCCATCTTAATCTCTGTAGTGCAGTTTGGTAGCGTCAGTTCGGCGGGAGAGGGGGTGAGTTGTTAAAATCACGTGATTGCAACTCAGCGCAGCTAAATTGCTGGCGTGTGTTAACGTGTTCTTGAGAACAAAGCGGCATCTAGTGGTGGAACCAGGTAAATGAATAAATAGGGCATGAATGGGCGTGTTTACTGTGAAATCTTGACACGCCTTCTGTCAGTAGAGGGAGGGGGGGATCACGGCGTGCATAGGGCAGCCGTACGCCATTCACACGGCCGCGGCTATTTGACGTGGCTCCATCTGTACCTATAGGTAAGCTCCTTTTCAGGGCTCAATTGCACAGCCAATCGGACAACGCTGTGATATGTGCAATCCAGTAACAGAAACATATTAACTAAGTTCACATATTTACAAAATACAGAAAATGTTCATGTTTAGATGTTTTTCTGTTCGGTTTCTAGAAGGTTCATATATGGACTTAAGATTTAATAGCAAGTGCGGATTAGTCAGAGGTGTAGTTTTTCATACAAAAGAAGAAAACGTAGCACAAAAATAATGCACTGTTTGCAACAAAATACATTTTATAGTAAGTAACTACATAACATATTTTTTTTTTGTAAGCAGTGAGCATTTTGTCAAGTGGGGACTCCATAAGTGGACTCAACCATGTAAATGGGAGTTTTTAAGAAACCAGGTTACTCACCTTATCTATGTTTTGTGAATGCATGTAAACGCTCTTAGTCTTTTTGATGTCACTTACAGTGTAGCTGTATTTGTTCATTATTCCATTACACTTTGATTAGAATTGGCTTAATTATTTATGCTTCTGCTCCTTAATTTATTTTTTCCTCCATAACATTTCTTTGATTAATGAATTGCATGATATGCCCTCTGTTAGCAGAGGACCCATCTGTGTGGACATAGCAAGTTCTTATTTAAATATGCTTGCGTTTTCTCTGGATGTTCCATTTTCTTCCCAATACCTTTACACTTTGTGTGTTACAGTAAGTTTGTTTGTGTTTTTAATTGTTCTGTACTAAGTGAGTAGGTATATCACAAGTGTTCATCATAAGTGATTGGTTGCTTCCAAGATAGAGGAGCACTGCTCTAAATAAACCAACATCAAAAAAATAAATTGGTGGAACCCTGTAGTAGGATCTTCTGTACTCCCACTGCTGTGCTATTAGCTGCATATTTTTAATATAAAAGGGTGGCTTTTGTGTTTCACTTTATATGCACTTCAAATTGTTACTTAGTTTTATCATTTTTTCATTAAAGAATGATGAAAAAATCTAATAACACCTGTTTTTCTCATTCAATGATAAAATGATCCAGTAAGCGAAGTATCCTGCAAGATGGCACGGTGTTTATAAATTTTTCTCTAGGACTATTGAAAGGATGAACTTTTGGCCCCTTGTGACTGCAAAAAGCATGTTGCCATTTTAATGTCTAGTAGTTTCAGTGAACATTTAAATAAAAACTAAATAAAACCTTAGGTACTCGATGTTGTGTTTTGCATACTTCAACAAAAGTTTAGCATTACTGCCAATCTATCATTTATTCCTTGAAATGCATTTTGTGCAGTTAGCATTTAGATCAAAGTTAACAAAATGTAAAATGCATCATAAAAAATATATCCATTCTATGATTCATGTACAGTATCAACTTGTGGTAGAGAGAGAGAGGGTGGTTAGGAGCATGTACTGATACAGCACATTGCTGCACCCACCACATGACAAACCAACTCAGGATCCCAGATTATGACCCAGTTGCAGCCATTCAACAGGTGACACCTTAACATTACACACGTTCAGATGGAATGGAACCAGTGTGAGGTTTTTTATGGTGGCTAGCAAGTGACTGGATAAAATACTTCTAGCAAGTGACGCCTGTTACTGCTTTATATATCACATACAAGATTATCAAATACCTTTGTTTGCATTTTGTCTCATTTTATCCTTTCTATTATTATAAAACTTTTTTCTGTCTTCCTCCTATAATTTAGACATTGTCCAATGAAGTACAGTGTGTAGAAGAAATTTTAAGGGTGAGTCTGTTCACAATCACATACTGCTATATAAGCTACTTTTATTATTCACAGGCCTTTTATTTGTAATTTTGTATGAGGTAATATACTATCATTTAGTTTATGCATGCTCTAAGTATTTTCATGTTTCTGAGCATATAATACTTCCATTTTAAACTTTCATGTTTTGAGGGGAAAATAGTTATGCTAGGTCCAAATTGGTTTATCTCATTTCTATTAATAAGACTGATAAACCCATTTTCAGCTGAAGTGAGGGGGTGTGTATGCTTTTCATGTTTAGTCTGTTTGACTATTATCTGCTTGAAACTTCCTTGAGACTTGATTATTAAATTTGTGGTGGCATTTTTTTTCTTATAGGAAATGACCCATTCTTGGCCAGCACCCTTGACTGCCATTCACACGCCAAGCACAGTGGAACCTTCCAAATTTCATTTTGTAGCAAAGGTGGGTAAAATTGCCAAAGCAAATAGATGCTTTTAAATATGTTTTTTCTTGGTTAATTGCATCCTGTTCTTATTATTATTGTCATGAGTGTTTTGAAGGAATTGGGAGTAGTATGTTGTTCATTGAAGAAAACAATAAAATATTCTACTATAATTTTTAATTCTCACAATATGCACATTAATACTTAAATGTCTAGTTGGAAACACAAAATAAAGTTCTAGTTTGTTGACAAAGTTGTTTAAGGTACTTATTCTTGAAAAACTGAAAAATGTTTACATCGTCTCACTCTGTTTATTTTGTCAAATAAAAGTCAGTGTTTTTGCTGTTAAAATTCATATACTGTTGAAGAGTGAGTCCCTTCATCAATGTGATTCTACTTGTATGGGTGTGCATATACACTATACTTTTAACAGCATTATCTGCAATTTCATTTTCATCTTATTTCTAAATTCTCAGGTATCATTTATTTTAGAAACTTCTGGACTTATTGTGTTAAAAGTGGGCAAACTTTTTAAAAGTTAACACTTATTCCTTCAATAGCTGAACATTTTAAAATTTTCACATAAAATTGATCAATGTCTTTGTTTTTTGTTTATGCTCCAGTTCATGTGTTCATTCTTTCTTTTTTGAGATCTAGTATTTAATATTATAATTATATTGTCTGCATTCTAATTAGAACATTAAATCAATCATTGACGAGAACAGACCATTCAACCTAACAGTGCTTTCCATTCCTATTTACGTAATTTCTCTAAAACTGTAGTGTTTGTCTTAAACAAAATATTTAAGGATTTTTTTTAGTTTCCTTTCATATGTTTAAATTTTTCATGAATACTAGGTTTCAAAATCATTCTTAAATTACTTTTGCCTCTGTTAGATACATAATAGTAAATCTGTGTCTTATTCAGTATATTTAGCTATTTTAAAAAGGTTGTATGTAAACAAAGAAATGGCAAAAGGCAGTTACTAAATGGGATAAAAATGACTGAGAGTCATGTTTTTGTAGTTACAACATTCTCATTGGTCTAATTTTTTTTTTGTTGGCTAGTAAAATATTCATTAGACCGATTCTGCGTAATTTGTCCAGGGTCTTGTAAGTGACATTTTCTCAGACAAGTTCTGTAGTTTAACGCGGAATAGGGATGCATCAATATGGGATTACTGGGCAGATGCCGATATCTGATGTTTACGTACTTATCTGCCATTTCCGATGCCAATGTTGATATACACAATTATAAGATACAGAGAAAAATGAGTCTTGATCTGCCTTGATGAGAATTACAGAGAAATGAAACATTTATTTGTTTAACAATTTTTTTTATACCATGTTCAGTCATTAAAAGCAAATGACATCTGCCATGTTTAGCTGGCTACCTGTTGGTTATATGGGAAACCGGTTTGCAGGCTGTTGCTTTAAATAACACTTTTCTCTTCCTTTTTGATGGAGCAAATTCAACAATAATTGAAAAAATGAAACTTGAAAAACGGGTACAATTATACCATGACAATATATTAGGCAGCACCATCCTCTTTAATAAAAGCCCTGTGTGCGTCCAGGTGTCCGTGTGTGTCTTCTGGTGAAGTGCGCATGCGCGGGGTCACACGGCACGTGTTCAGTCTCTTCCTGTGCATTCCCTGTGCAGACACATACATAGAATCATGAGAGACAGACACGCACACACAGGCGCGTGCACGACAGACACACGCACACACACACAGGCGCCCACGCGACAGACACACGCACGCATACACGCATACACACGCGCACACACAGGCGCACGCGGGACGCGCACACACAGGCGCGCGCGGGACGCGCACACACACACACACACAAGTGTGCGCGTGCATTGTTGCAGTGTTTTTAGTGTTTTTAGCAAGCGGGTTGTAAGGCTATAGCGCGAACTCTTCCAGTCTTAGTTTTCTCAGTTGTTCAAAGTTTTCTTAGTGTTATTCAATGTTTTTACATTTAGTTTACTATTACGCTGTGCATTCAGTGGTATAATTAACTATATATGTGCTTAAAAACGTAAAAAAATATATACATACAGTTCATACGGTCTGGAATGGATTAATTGTATTTACATACAATCCTATGGGGGGAAATTACTTCGGTTCACGACCAAATCGGGTTACAACCAGAGTTTTGGAACGAATTATGGTCGTGAGCCGAGGTTCCACTGTATTACTGTCATACAAAATTACAGGCAATTTTACGGAAATACAAACCAGTATTACTGAGAGAGAAAATTAAAGGCACACAATACAGTGATACATATTACAGCCACATACAAGGTCCCTTGCCATTTAATATAGACTGTTCCTACTAATGTTTATGCACTACTGTTCTAGCGCCCGTTATTGTAACGGGCTTAATGTCTAGTGTAAGAATAACAACATTTGCAGATTATATACAATCATTAAAATAACCTTCTTCTGCTCAACTACATTTAGCTGGCTATCTGATCCTTGGATTTACAGGCTGCAGTATTAAATACTGTACTACATAATTTTTTCTCTCATTTTGATGGAATAAATCTAACCACAACTGAAAGAACAAAAGTTTTAAAAATGGAAAAGCTTACAACAGTATAGAAATAAATAATAACAATAACTTTTTTTTCTGGAGGTTTATTACTTTCTTTTTTTTTTAGAATGATGGGGAGTTTTTTCTTAGCGAACAGGAGCATCTCTGCATTGTTGCAGGAAATTCTGTTTCTCTTTTTGTTGATCACATTAGAAGTCACACTGAATAATCTCTCACCGTTCACGCCAGTACAAGGGGTGGACAGGGACTTGTGTGCTACTTTGTTAATGGTAGAAAACTGACTGCAGTTGTTGTTTTAATATTTCAGTGGATTTTCATTTCTTGGGTTTGCTGCCTCTGACAGAAATCCCTGAACCTGCTGAATAGTATTTAAAAGATAGATCTGCATTTTGTCTTTTACCAGAGCTGCGAGATTAAGATTAGAATCTTTATATTAAAAAATAACTATATGGTATTTGAACATAGGATAAAAGTATTTGGTACTTGAAGTTTTTTGAAATATTTTATTATTGTTAGTTTTTCGCTGTAAATCATGAAGTGCTTACATGTTGCTCATTAGGGTTTAAGAGACTCTGGTTGACTCTCTCACAAAAAGCAACGCAAACAAAAAGAAGTAAGGCACACAGTGCACTGGCACATTCTAGCTACAATGTTCATAAAAAAAACAAATGCAGTTTTCTGTGATTGCTCAAACAAAGTAAATGCAGTCATTTTTTTTTTTCATTTTTTTTTCTCAGAGGCCAGAAGACTTTATATCCCTTTGTCCCTTTTTACAGTAAATAAACTGAAGCACTGTGATCCTTTATGTGATTTACAAATTAACCAAATTTATTACATGTTGCTTTGTAGTGTCCTTTAAGTATTTTCTGTGTATTGCAATGATTTATTTAGCAGACAGCATTTTTCAAGGTAACTTCTAAAAAATCTGTAAAATTAGTTTGTGTTTATTTATGAAACTACCAAGTTAACATGCACTGAAGAAAAATATAAAGGGAAGAAGCATAGGCTGTAGTTGCTAGATAAAAACTAGCCTTTAAAAGGGGTGTGTTTAATATAGAGGATGCTGACAGTTTAATTAATATCTAATAACAATACAGGTTAACAATTTAGAAAGTCCTATAGACTGATCCTAAAAAGTTACGAGCAAAAACAGATCTGTACAATCCCACAGTATTGCATAGCACATCTTAAGTAACACAATGCCAAATTTAGTGTGGGGTAAAACCAACAACTGCTCTTTTACATTCAATTGTCTTTTTTTTTTTTCCTGTCTTCCAAGATTTTTTTATACGTTTGAATTATACAGCATTAAAATAGTGATATTTGATCTGACAATCCTAGTTATTATTTCTAATAATGCTCTTGGGTCTACAATAATGGCAACACAGTACATGGGTTCTTTGTAAATCTCAATGAAATGATTGTTTACTGCCTCCAAGAGAGCTCTTTTAGAAGTCAGTATGAGTGCGCTTACTCAGTAGTCATTTTGATGCATTAACTTGGGGAATAACGTTAGAAGACAAGGCTTCGGTGTTGTAAATTTCTTTTGTCAGTTGTTCAAATGGAGCGAATTTGTTCATAGCCTTTGCAATGTTACGTGCATTGTCTTCTAGTACTTCATGAACATCCTCTTTGGGTACTTTCAATGTTTCAAACATTCTTTTAAACACCACTGAGAGTGCAGCAGCCATGTATGATCCAGAGCATTCTTGGGTGTGCAAGATTTACTTCTGTAGTTCAAAATTGCGGTTGCTCTACTGAGCAGTTGCTAAGCATACTCATAGGCCTGGTATCAGATGTCCTTAATAAGTGAAAAAGCTTATGGCTGTGACATCATCAGCAAGGAGTTTGTGCACATGACTTTCCACAGTATTATGTAGCTCAGGAAGCATTACGTCCGAGAAATAATGACAACAGGGTATCTGGAAACAGGGCTTGAAGTGCTCAAGCATTCTTCGAAATCCCGTAGTCTACTACATAAAATGGCTGATCGTCCAGAGCAATAAATTTCATCATATTTGCAGTAATTATTTGAGCTTTAAGGCTACCTTTATCACATTTCTTTGATTTTTCAAGTAACTGATCAACAGGCTGAGCAACTGCGTTTTTTTCCTGCAGGATTCTCCTCTTTAGCTCTGAGGAATACTGTGTATTTGTCAGGACGGCGTGTCTTCCAGTGTGTAATTTAAGATGGTGGTATTGAAATTTTGCATTTTCGCCCCCTGCACAAGGTATTAGTTGAATACATTTTACAAATGACATATTTTATGTTGCTCTCACTTACTTTGAAAAACTTCCACTAGGCAGATATTTTCGTACAGTAGTTCAGCATTGCCTAAACGTCATGCTTATCTGGAACACAGTGAATACAGTGGGTATGGAAAGTATTCAGACCCCCTTCAATTTTTCACTCTTTGTTATATTGCAGCCATTTGCTAAAATCATTTAAATTAATTTTTTCCCTCATTATTGTACAGCACCCCATATTGACAGACAAAAAAAAGAATTTTTGAAATTGTTGCAGATTTATTAAAAAAGAAAAACTGAAATATCACATGGTCCTAAGTATTCAGACACTTTGCTCAGTATTTAGTAGAAGCACCCTTTTGAGCTAATACAGCCATGAGTCGTCTTGGGAAAGATGCAACAAGTTTTTCACACCTGGATTTGGGGATCCTCTGCCATTCCTCCTTGCAGATCCTCTCCAGTTCTGTCAGGTTGGATGGTAAACGTTGGTGGACAGCCATTTTTAGGTCTCTCCAGAGATGCTCAATTGGGTTTAAGTCAGGGCTCTGGCTGGGCCATTCAAGAACAGTCACAGAGTTGTTGTGAAGCCACTCCTTCATTATTTTTAGCTGTGTGCTTAGAGTCATTGTCTTGTTGGAAGGTCTGAGGTCCTTAGCACTCTGGAGAAGGTTTTTGTCCAGGATATCCCTGTACTTGGCCGCATTCATCTTTCCCTCGATTGCAACCAGTCGTCCTGTCCCTGCAGCTGAAAAACACCCCCACAGCATGATGCTGCCACCGCCATGCTTCACTGTGGGGACTGTATTGGACAAGAGATGAGCAGTGCCTGGTTGTCTCCACACATACCGCTTAGAATTAAGGCCAAAAAGTTCTATCTTGGTCTCATCAGACACCTGAAGGACTCTGAGATGGTGAGAAATAAGATTCTCTGGTCTGATGAGACCAAGATAGAACTTTTTGGCCTTAATTCTAAGCGGTATGTGTGGAGACAATGGTATGTGTGCTAAGGACCTCAGACTGGGCCGAAGGTTTACCTTCCAACAAGACAATGACCCTAAGCACACAGCTAAAATAACGAAGGAGTGGCTTCACAACAACTCTGTGACTGTTCTTGAATGGCCCAGCCAGAGCCCTGACTTAAACCCAATTGAGCATCTCTGGAGAGACCTAAAAATGGCTGTCCACCAACGTTTACCATCCAACCTGACAGAACTGGAGAGGATCTGCAAGGAGGAATGGCAGAGGATCCCCAAATCCAGGTGTGAAAAACTTGTTGCATCTTTCCCAAGAAGACTCAAGGCTGTATTAGCTTAAAAGGGTGCTTCTACTAAATACTGAGCAAAAGGGTCTGAATACTTAGGACCATGTGATATTTCAGTTTTTTTTTTTTTTAATAAATCTGCAACAATTTGAAAAATTATTTTTTTTGTCTGTCAATATGGGGTGCTGTGTGTACATTAATGAGGGAAAAAATTAATTTAAATGATTTTAGCAAATGGCTGCAATATAACAAAGAGTGAAAAATTAAAGGGGGTACTTTAATACTTGAATACTTTCCGTACCCACTGTACGTCATCAAATAATCAGTTTGAATTATTGGTCAAATTTAATCATCGCCTCATGCCAATAAAATTATTTTAACCTATTGTCTACATGATAGATATTAATCCTATATTTTCTTGCATCCATTCTTCAGACACTTGGTAACATAACTGGTAGCTTCTACTGTTCATTTTACTGTACACCATGTTTCAACTATGTTACATAACTGTATGTGTGCATATATATTATAAATATTAGCCACGGTACCTACTGAAAACCAATAAAGGAATAATATGAAAATATTTGCTGTCTCTTGCCTTATGCGTATCTTCAGTTGCTCTGCATTTGTATGTGTGAATGTCTCTATACCAGCATTCCCTCTCTCAAGCGTGTTCTAGTAAATCCTGCTTCTCAGACTCTGTTATTATTTTGAAGGCATTTTTTTCCTTAACTGTTCAGTTTTATACTTGCCTTCTTTGAAGCTGACTGTCTCAGCATTCCTTCTGTCTTTACTCCTCCTTGTGTGCCTTGAACTCTCACTTGTTGTGTGTATTGGATTGCTAAAAGGCATTGGACACACAGGCTTTAGTGTTTTATATTGAAGATTTTATATATATATATATATATATATATATATATATATATATATATATATATATATAATATACTAGCCAACCCTCCACTGCATAATTATTTATTAATGTGTGAACACTTCCTGAAAGGCACAGTTGTTCAGTGGAGTGTGATTTTAAATGTTCGTTGAGATATCTCTGCAGTCTGAACGTTTTCAAACAAATAGTGGATTGAAAGACCTGTGTGGAATGCGTTGTTCAGTGGAGTTGTGTTTAAATGTGCTTTGAGATATTTCTGGAGCGTGAAGGTTTTTGAGCAAATGTTGCATTGAAATTCCGGTGTGAAATGCATTTGTAAATGTTTTTCAGTAAGAGGATAGTGGGAAGGTGACGTCACATCAGCGTGGCTGCAGACAAATGTTTGTGTTGAATGGATTTGCACATGGTTGAGGAGATCCATCTCAGCCGTGAAGTCCTCGTTACAAAATGTGCAATTGAAGGTGTGAGTGGAATGAGTTTGTAAGTGCTTCTTGAGAGCGCGAGTTGTTTTAAAGCACTGCTGGCAATGTTCACATTGTATTATTCGTTCAGTGGAGTGTGTTTTTAAATGTGCGTTGAGATATCTCTGCAATCGGAAGGTTTTGGAACAAATGGTGCATTGAAAGACCTGTGTGGAATGCGTTTGTTCAGTGGAGTGTGTGTTTGAATGTGCTTTGAAATATTTCTGTAGTGTTGAGGCTTTGGAGCAAATGTTGCATTGAAATTCCAGTGTGAAATGCGTTTTGTAAATGTTTTTTAGTAAGAGGATAGTGGGAAGGTGACGTCACATCAGTGTGGTGATCACGTGTTTGTGAACTTTGTGTGCACATACCGACATTGTCAGTAGATGGCACCAGAAGGTTATCACGTGTGTATTTGAGAGGCAAAAGAACTTCGTAATGACCATGATCCAAAGGACCGCTAAAGAGCAGGGATATGGAGAAACGTTGGCCCGGATTGTAAACTCGAGGAGGCATGACGACGTTCTCGGAAGTGAATGGAGATAGTAGCTGGAAGCATTTGGGACATCGCCACAATTTCTGCCTCGCCACCATAAACTCCGGAAGTATTCATGTAGTCAGCATATTGTTGAGCAGACTGTATGACTATGCTTCCGTGACTAAGAACAACGGACAGCACGTCGCCGAAATTATCCCAATGTTGGCAAACAAAGGTTACAGCCATGTTTCGAAGTTCGAGAGCAACAGTTTTGTCTGACATTTTTCCAGAAATATCCGACTGATAGAAACAAACAGTTACCTGATGCAGGAATCTGTATAACATTGAAAGAAGTGTTGTTTTCATGAAATACATTTGAGGCGGTGGCCATGGTAGGCAAATGAACAGTCAATGTGGCTCACAGCTGCATATGGACTGTAGCACAGACCAAAGTGAGTGAGGATATGTTTGGTGACGTGTTGGGGGCGGGCACATGAGCAAGCAGTGCACATGCCTCAAGAGCGAGGGTGAGAGTTGGCGGGCGGGGCTCTGTTGTGCGTTCCCCATGATGCGGGAGGAGGGTTAGAGTGGGCGGTTGGGGCTCTGTCGTGCGTATATATATATTGTAAAAGACTTAACAAGAAACAACATAAAGGTTTGGGGTTTCCGGCCCCGTATATTGCAGATAAATCCACAATTCAGCAAAAATCAAAAACTCAGGTCAAAATATAAACAACACAGTTCATATATGCGACGCCATGCAAGGCGTCGCGGCCATTTTATAAGGGAGGAGCCGGAAGTGGAGGAATGCTGGGAAGGAACCGTGAGGGAGGATGGGACTGATGACGTCAGGAAAGATGGCGGAGGAAGGGCGGAAGTAAGCGTACTGCGGGAAGGCTTATGATGGCGGAGCGTCTTTTTTCCTGGAAGAAATCAGAGGAGAAAGGTTAGTACCCCGCCACTCCCTGCCAGCGAACGTCTTCCGAAGCGGTTTAAGGTCCGTCCGGGTCTCCTATTCGTGCGTGCGTGACAATATATATATATATATATATATATATATATATATATATATATATACACACACACATACAGTCCCGATCAAATAAGACCACTTGAA
>JANRMT010062821.1:35069599-35082072 GCA_026402145.1 Polypterus bichir lapradei | reverse complement strand
ATATATACACACACACATACAGTCCCGATCAAATAAGACCACTTGAAAAATGGCAAAAAATCATATTTTGCATGGTTGGATCTTAACAAGGTTCCAAGTAGAGCTTCAACATGCAACAAGAAGAAATGGGAGTGAGACAAAACATTTTTTGAGCATGCAATTTAATGAAAACAACGATTAAACTGAAACAGGCTGTTTTACAGCTGATCAAAAGTTTAGGACCACACCTCCAAAAAAATGAGGTGAGTGGGAACATTTCTCCAATTGGTGAAGACGGCCGCACGAAGGGCATCTACTGTCTGGAACTGTTGTCCATTTTTGTAAACTTCCCTTGCCATCCATCCCCAAAGGTTCTCAATTGGATTTAGATCAGGGGAACAAGCAGGATGAGCCAAAAGAGTGATGTTATTTTCCTAGAAGAAGTCCCTTGTCCTGCGGGCATTGTGTACTGTAGCGTTGTCCTGTTGAAAAACCCAGTCATTACCACACAGACGAGGGCCCTCAGTCATGAGGAATGCTCTCTGCAACATCTGGACATAGCCAGCGGCCGTTTGACGCCCCTGCACTTCCTGAAGCTCCATTGTTCCACTGAAGGAAAAAGCACCCCAGACCATTATGGCGCCCCCTCCACTGTGGCACGTAGAAAACATCTCAGGTGGGATCTGCTTGTCATGCCAGTAACGTTGGAAACCATCAGGACCATCAAGGTTAAATTTTTTCTCATCAGAGAATAAAACTTTCTTCCACCTTTGAATGTCCCATGTTTGGTGCTCTCTTGCAAAGTCCAAACGAGCAGTTCTGTGGCGTTCAAGGAGACGAAGTCTTTGAAGACGTTTTTTGTTTTTGAAGCCCTTCGGTCTCAGATGCCGTCTGATGGTTATGGGGCTGCAGTCAGCACCAGTAACAGCCTTAATTTGGGTCGGGGATCGTCCAGTGTCTTGACGGACAGCCAATTGGATCCTCCAGCTCAGTGCTGGTGAAATTTTTTTGGGTCTTCCACTTGACTTTTTTGTTCCATAATCCTCAGGATCATTTAAGAAATTCCAAATGACTGTCTTACTGCGTCCCATCTCAGCAGCGATGGCGCGCTGTGAGAGACCCTGCTTATGCAGTTCAACAACCCGACCACGTTCAAAAAGGGAGTTTTTTTGCCTTTGCCATCAGAACTTGTGACTACCTGACAGAAAATGACAATGAATCCACATCTTTGCACAGATTTGGCCTTTTAAAGGCATGTGGTCCTAAACTTTTGATCAGCTGCAAAACAGCCTGTTTCAGTTTAATTGTTGTTTTCATTAAATTGCATGCTCAAAAAATGTTTTGTCTCACTCCCATTTCTTCTTGTTGCATGTTGAAGCTCTACTTGGAACCTTGTTAAGATCCAACCATGCAAAATATTATTTTTTGCCATTTTTCAAGTGGTCTTAAACTTTTGATTGGGACTGTATATGTGTGTATATATAGAAAAGCAGCCGGAAAGGAAAAGAACAATGAAAAGTCAACGTGGCTCAGAGGTGCATGTGGACTGTAGCACAGACGAGAGCGACTGAGGCTGTGTTTGGTGAGTTGTTGCGTGCGGGCACATGAGCAGGCAGTGCACATCCCTCGAGAGCGACGGTGGACATGGGAGGAGGGTTAAAGTTGGCGGGCAGGGCTCTGTCGTGTATATCCCATGATGCGGGAGGGGGGTTAGAGTTGGCGGGCGGGTCTCTGTCGAGCATATCCCATGGTCTTAGAGTTGGTGGACGGGGCTCTGTGAGTTGGCGGGCCTGGCCCTGTCGTGCATATCCCATGGTATCCCATGGTATTACAGTTGGCGGGCATGGGTCTTTGTCTTGCGTGCGTCTTGTGTGCCCTTAGTGAATTATATATATAGATGTGTGTGTGAATATATACAGTCATATGAAAAATTTTGCATAATAATTTACTCTACTTTCAACAAAAAAAGATAACAGTGGTAAGTCTTTCATTTCCTAGGAATTTCTGAGTACTGGGGTGTTTTCCGAACAAAGATTTTTAGTGAAGCAGTATTTAGTTGTATGAAATTAAATCAAATATGAAAAACTGGCTGTGCAAAAATTTGAGTACCATTGTAATTTTGCTGATTTGAATGCATGTAACTGCTCAATACTGATTACTTGCAACACCAAATTGGTTGGACTAGAGCGTTAAGCCTTGAACTTCATAGACAGGTGTGTCCAATCATGAGAAAAGGTATTTAAGGTGGTCAATTGCAACTTGTGCTTCCGTTTGACTCTCCTCTGAAGAGTGACAACATGGGATCCTCAAAGCAGCTCTCAGAAGATCTGAAAACAAAGATTGTTCAGTATCATGGTTTAGGTGAAGGCTACAAAAAGCTATCTCAGAGGTTTAAACTGTCAGTTTTGACTGTAAGGAATGTAATCAGGAAATGGAAGGCCACAGGCACAGTTGCTCTTAAACCCAGGTCTGGCAGGCCAAGAAAAATACAGGAGCGGCATATTCGCAGGATTGTGAGAATGGTTACATACAACCAACAGATCACCTGCAAAGACCTGCAAGAACATCTTGCTGCAGATGGTGTATCTGCACATCGTTGTACAATTCAGTCCACAAACAGAGTCACTTGTTATATGCAAATGCTCATTTAGACAAGTCAGATTAATTTTGGAACAAAGTGCTTTGGACTGATGAGACAAAAATTGAGTTATTTGGTCATAACAAAAAGCTCTTTGTATGGCGGAAGAACACCGCATTCCAAAAAAACACCTGCTACCTATTGTCAAATTTGGTGGAGGTTTCATCATGCTGTGGGGCTGTGGGGCTAGTTCATGGACTGGGGCCCTTGTTAAAGTCGAGGGTTGGATGAATTTAACCCAATATCAACAAATTCTTCAGGACAATGTTCAAGCATCAGTCACAAAGTTGAAGTTACGCAGGGGTTGGATATTCCAACAAGACAATGACCCAAAACACAGTTCGAAATCTACAAAGGCATTCATGCAGAGAGAGGAGTACAATGTTCTGGAATGGCCGTCAGTCCCCTGACTTAAATATCATCAAAAATCTATGGGATGATTTGAAGCAGGCTGTCCATGCTCGGAAGCCATCAAATTTAACTAAACTGGAGAGATTTTGTATAGAAGAATGGTCAAAAATACCTCCATCCAGAGTCCAGACACTCATCAAAGGCTATAGGCTACTGTCTCCCTAAGGCATGTCATATATTAAAAGGAAGTTGCTACTTTGAAAGCTCAGCCAATGATAAACAAAAATCCAAAGAATTAAGAGGAGTTCCCAAACTTTTTCATATGACTTCATGTATATGTACTATTTTATGATACGTGATTCATTTTCTCCCTTTTTGGATATTTAGTATATATATTTTATAATATGTACGTATATTTATAATATATGTGTCTATGAAGAACACCTTGAGTTTTTGGGCAAAATAGGTGCAGGTAATGAACAGATATAATTAATCTTATCCTATGTTTCTTTTCAGGAATCCCAGCAAATTCATTCTGTTTTTTTGGGACAGAGTAAGTTTTTGTAGTTCCAAATGGAATATTATTATTTATTTTGTACACTTTTATGTTCACATAGCATTGCAACATACATTACTGTTTCAAAAAGAAATCCTTTATTTTGAAAGTATTTACTTAGGAAAAATGTTTATTTTGTTTTGCAACATATGCTTTTTTTGTTCTTTTTAATATGCAGACATTTATATATGCTTTTTTTCCTGTGTTGCAAAGATATGAATGTTGAGTTAAATAACAACCTTTAATTGGTTTAATATGAGTGAGTGTGAGGGTATTGCCTCAATGTGCTTAGTGTTGGGTTTGTTCTTTGTCCAAGCTTAGCTTCTACTCCCTGTTTCCAATAATGATTCTTGCAGTCCTATCATCTTTATACAACCTTTTATGACATCCCTGCTTGCTTCTGATTTCCTAGCTAAATAATACCCAATGATGCAGAGATGCTATCTCAAAAAATGCCTATGTCATTTTTGCACTCTTTCCTGTCTCCGTTTGAGCATGTTTGTGACTTTCTCGAATGCCAATTACAGTACACTCCATATTGTCTTCAGAGGATTGCATGTTTGGAAGGTAGATGCACAGAGCTTGACTGGACATGCACATAACAACATTGAGTACTTTTATAACTCCAGAAAGCTTGTATCTTTATAGGAGAATTACCAGATATTGTCAACCCCAAATGTATTTACCAGTTCTGTACCAATAAGGTGTTCCTTGGCTGTGTTTCTGGTTTATGTGTAAATTGGACCATTGATTTCTGGTTCAGGCCACTAGGAGAGTGTATCGTTCTCTCTAAATTTGAATTGGTTTCATCTTAGACATGTACCATTTAAACTGTCCTCTTGAGTTTAAAGTTAAACTGAACTGAAATTTAGACTGAATATAAGAAGCAATAAATAAATACATAAATGCCTACTTTTGGAAAAGTGGTAGCAACCACTTTAATCCGTCATTGCTTCTTTTACTTAGTATATGGTGCTTGTTTTACTGATGTCATTAATGGAGCTAACAATCCAGGACTGAAATTATTTAAAATTTAGTTTATTAATTAAACAAAAAAAGAATTTTACAAGCAAAAATGTGTTGTCTGTATCAATAAAAGTCTGATTTATAGTGCATGTTAGACATAATCATTTTGCTTTCTTGCAGAAAATTGTGAATTGCCTTCAAAAGGAACTTCACCTGACTCACAGCAACGGGGAGCACAGTAGGTGCAATTTTGTTACTCAGTTTTCCTGTACGGTACATGTACATTCAAATTGTACCAAATAAAATGCCATCTAAGTATTACAGCTTATATTTCTTGTAAAGCATTAAGGTACTTTTATTGTTTGCCAACCCTTCATTTGTGCCTGTTAATATTTTGCTTATGTTTTGCCTATTGTGCATATCCCATTATTACAAAATATCGAACTCTTTATATATTTCTGCTTAAAAAAAAAAAAAAAAAATCTGTCATATATTTATCTGGTTGAGTTTTCAAGTTTGCTGCACAAGTTAACATATATTCTAAGAAATAGTGAAATGTTAAGTAATGAAAAGCCCTCGGCTGACTGTTTCTCAAACTCATTATGTCTGGGTCAAGAATGTGTAAATAGAGTGAAAATTACTGCTCCACCTCCATTTAAATATACATAAGTACCCTTCAATATGTAAAATTTACCATTAGTCCTGCATTGATGTTCAGAACTGCAGTGTATAACAAACTTTTTGCTGTCTGAAGGTACAGAATAATAAGATGCTACAAAAGAAGTACTAGAATTAAATTACCTCCTTGGCAGAATTGTAAGCATATCTGTGTGTTTGATATTGATGTAACTAATACATCATAATACAGCTTTTCTTCTTAATTTTTGTCAATGTAGCATTTGAATATTTTGTTTTTTATGTTCTCATTTGATTTCAGCCAGTTTAAAATGAGTATTTTTTGATAGGGTCTGTCTGCTGTAATTTGTATTTATTTTTCTTCCATGCTTTTTTGTTATAAGCCTATGCCAATAGCAGCATTTTTTTGTGCATCAAATGAATGGTTCACATTTAGTGATTTTTTGATTTAGTTCACAATAGAAAAGTATTGCCCCATTTGAACACATTTTGTTGCTTTATAGCCTAAAATGAAAATACACACAAAAATATTTTTTTTCAGCTTCATTTACTCAATGCAACCTATAGTAGACGTACTGTGTGGTTAATTTTGGTCTTATCTGACCACAACACCTTTTCCCACTTGGCCTCAGAATCTTCAGCTTGCATTTTGGCAAAGCTCAAATGAGACTTAATGTGGCCTTTTTTTGAAGAGTGACTTTTTTTCTTGCAACCCTTACATACGAGTCACATTTGTGGAGTGCTTGTGATATTGTTTTCACATGCACACGTTGACCAGTCCTGTTGCTCCTTTAAAGTTGATACTGGCCTCTTGGTATCCTCCTTGACTAGTTTCCTCATTACTCTTCCATCTAGTTTGGAGGTACGGCCTGATCTGGGGAGGATCCTAGTAGTACCAAATGTTTTATCCTTCTTAATTCTGGAGTTTACTGTGCTTTTGAAATCCTTTTTTATCTATCTCCTAACTTATGCCTGTCCACAACTTTATCCCTGAGATATTTTGAAAGTGCCTTGCCATCCAAACTTAATTGTTTGCTTTCCGTTGAACTATAAAGCACTGGAATGCTCCAGGAATAGCCGTTTTTATGCTAAACTAATCGCAATGATCAAAACTGATCACAGGTATAAGCCAATTACTTTGGTGTGCGATGTAGAAGGTGGTTACATACACCTGATTGAGTTTACAAGTATTGTTTGGGAAGGTGGTGATCCTTTATTAATCTCAGTGATTCTTGTTTATTTCCGAACAGTTGCTATTATATCTTTGAGTTAAATGTTAGAGGTTACATCGAGTAAATAAAGCTGAAAAAATATTTTTTTGCATTTTCATTTTAGGCTGCAACAAAATGTGAATATTTTCAAAGCAGCTGATTCTTTTCTATACCCACTGTATGTTATGATTCCACCTATTTTGTCATTAACTGGGCATATTTTCACTTTGTTCAAGTAGTTGCTCATTCTGCATGTCCTTGTAACTATGCATACTTTGCACAGCTGTCTTCATTGTCACTAGGTTTACTGCTTTTTATCTTTAATAGTCTATTTCTTAAAAGAAAGTTTAGATTAAGTGTATAAACATTATTAACCTTGAATGCCTAGTTTATATATAGATTGTTATCTTAATACTTAAACAAATGTAACTTTTTCAACATTCCCCTTTCATTTATCCTTGAATATTTAATCATTCACTCAGTTTACACTCTTTGATTGCTGGCACTGCCTTGCATCGATGTTGATAATTTACAGTGTAATATTAGTGCAAATGTAAAAAGAATTTTGGTAGCATGTCTGTTTAAAAAAGAACTTTTCTTATCAGCCTTTATTCAACCACTATTGTACATTCATTTCTGTATGCATGTATTTCTCAACATTTTGTGCATAACGAACCCCTGAACTACTATAGAAATTTCAAATGCCAGCGACTGGGCTATTAGTTGCAGATTCTGAAAAGGATTTTTTAACAGTTTTAAAGATTTTCCCACGTTTAATTTTTGTAGCTTCATTGCCTTTCAGGCTGAAAATGAAATTGCAAATCGGGGTTATATCATTTTAATTTAAATTTTTGCAGCATTCTTTTGTGCAGACTTTGAAAATGAAATTGCAATTGGGGGTATTTCATTTAAATTTTTTCTGCATTTTTGCGTGAAGACTTTGAAAATGAGTTTGCAAAAGAGAGATTCTCTTTTCATTTTAATTTTTGCAGAAAATACCTCCCATACGTAATTCCCTTTGTCAAATAAATTCATCTGACATTTTTTTGAATGTCATCAAGAAACCAATCTAAAACCAGCATCAAATTAAAGGAGGTATACAAGTGAAAAAGAAACCGCACAAAACTACACAATAATGTCAAAAAACAGATCACTCAGTATATTGTGAAATGTTGTATTTAGGATCGCCTAATGTGATGCGGGAGACCTTCCGTGACAAGACCTTGAAGGTTGCAGGGCACCCTGGATATCATCGAGAGGAGTCGCAGTGCATGGCTCAATGGCAACTCTGGTCTGTACCGGGAACTGGAAAGGATGGCTGCGAGGGCAGATAGAGGCGTCTGTTAGAGGAATGTGTGAGCAAGTGACACACCATCTGTGGTCTAGTGACCTACGTCCTGCTTACAGAGGAATCAAAGCATTACGCACGTCTAAATCTGTTCCTTGGAGAGTCGTAGTCAGGGCAGCTGATGGAACGGTCCTTACGGATGACACTGCAGTTGTGACCCACTGGGCTGGCTACTTTGAACAGTTGTTGAAAGCTAATCCCCCAGCTAGCACGTTAGATATCTCTGTGTTCACGGTTCTTGAGGCTGATCCTCCAATTAGGTGTGAACCACCCAATCTCAATGAGATTGCACAGGTGGTGAACCAGCTGCAGGGATCTGTGGTATCTGGGGTGAACTTCTCCAGACTGGTTGGTAAGGCTATCCTCCTGGCATTGCAAGCAATCTTTGCTTCAATTTGGGAGACTGGCATCATCCCAACTGACTGGAAAGGGAATGGTAATCGCCTGGATTGCAGCAACTACAGGGGGATAACACTGTTCTTGGTACTGGGTAAGGTTCTTGCTAGGGTCATCCTCAATAGGATCCGTGATCACTTGCTCACCTACCAGCAACCGGAACAGTCTGGTTTTACGCCTAAGAAGTCTACCATTGACCGCATCCTGGTACTGAGGGTTCTCATGGAGTGCAAACGCGAATATCGGCACAGTTTCTTTGCAGCCTTTTGTCAATTTTCGCAAAGCGTTCAACTCAGATGATCGAGCTGCCCTGTGGGACATCCTGAGGGTGCGCAGGATCCTCTTGAGGTTGCTGGATATCATGGCTGGCCTGTCCACTGGTACTGTGACTTTGCTGACGATGCTGTGATCTTCGCAGAGTCAATGTAGGCTCTGATCGGGGCGCTCAAGAGACTGAGCGAGGAGTCTTGATTGTCTGGGCTTGCAAATGTCCTGGATAAAAACCAAGATCCTCTTGGGCACAGCCATCAGCAGTGTGTCTGTTTGCAGAGAGAGTGTCGACTTTGTCGAGAGGTTTACTTACCTTGGCAGTGACATTCATGTCTCTGGCGACTCTTCCTATGAAGTCAGTAGATGGATTGGGAGAGCATGGGGGGGTCATGCGGTCGCTGGAAAGGGGTGTGTGGCGCTCCCCATATCTATGCAAAAGGACAAAGGTCCAAGTCTTTAGCGTCCTGGTGCTTCCTGTCTGGCTGTATGGTTGCCTGAGACGAAGACCTTACTCCTTTGGTACTGTGACTCTCTGAAAAATCCTTGGGTACCATTGGTTTGACTTTGTGTCGAATGAGCGGTTGCTCATAGAGGGAGCATCAGTTACGGCACTACGGGTATGTGGCGCGTTTCCTGGAGGTTGATCCAGCTCATAAGATCCTCATTTTTGGGGACCCGAGTGGCTGGACCAGGCCAAGAGTTCGCACACGTAACACCTGGCTGCGACAGATAGAGGGTCATTTCCGGAGGGTGGGACTGGACTGTGCATCTGCCTTGGGGGTTGCAAACCAGGATCCCGAGTTGTTTCGTCGTGTAGTGGGTGTGGCAATGCACTGTACCAGTGCATGCTCCCCAACTTGACTTGACTTGACTTGTTGTATTTAGTAATAAAATACAAACTAAATATAACAATGAATTATAACACATTTGTAAGCAAATTACATTATGGAAGATATAATTAACAGTAACTAAAATCCCCCTCTCCCCCAATTAGGGGTCACTGTGTTTTGTTTTCTGTAAGTCTTTATAGATTAGGTTTACTAATCTGTGTTCTGAGCAATAGGAAAGCTGACAAGCAATTAATATGAAGATGATGGCATTTTGTCAGTTCAGTGGTTTAGTTGTTCTTGGCCACAAAAATAGATGCTGTGTTATTTTTAGCCTTACCTTTTAAGATAGTTAATGTATAACTATAACCTTTCTTCTTAAGCTTGATAGTGTTAATAGTAATCTGCACAAGATGATATTATTGTAATATTTCATACTTTGCTGGACTAATATGTTGCTCACACTTGTCTGTCTCCTATCCAGCTGCAAATCCTAGTAAAACAACTAAACTTTTGAGTTTATCCTCTTTAATAAAACCCCTGTGTGTGTCCAGGTGTCTGTGTGTGTGTGTCTTCTGGTGAAGTGCGCATGCGCGGGCCGCATGTGTTCAGTCTCTCTCTTTCCATTGCCTGTGCAGAGAGAGAGAGAGACACACACACACACACACACAGGCCCGCGTGCAAGAGAGAGAGAGACACACACACAGGTGCGCGTGCATTGTTGCAATGTTACTTTTCTTGGTTGTTTATTAAATTACGGATTTTTCAAATGTAAATTTTTTTCCCTGTGCTTAAAAGTCATTAAAGAAAAGTGTTTTTAGCGAGCAGTTCATAGCACTATAGCGCAAACTCTTGCAGTGTTAGTTTTCTCTGTTGTTCAAGGTTTTCTCTGTGTTATTCAATTGTTTTATATTTAGTTTACTATTACACTGTGCATTCTGTGGTATAATTAACTATATTTGTGTAATCCTATTTACATACAGTTCGTACAGTCTGGAACGGATTCATTGTATTTACATACAATCCAATGGGGGAAAATTACTTCGGTTCACGACCAAATCAGGTTTCGACCAGAGTTTTGGAACGAATTATGGTCATGAACCGAGGTTCCACTGTATTACTGTCAGAGAAAATTACAGGCATTTTACGGAAATACAAACCAGTATTACTGCGAGAGAAAATTAAAGGCACACAATACAGTGACGCATATTACAGCCACATACAAGGTCCCTTGCCATTTAATATAGACTGTTCCTGCTAATGTTTATGCACTACTGTTCTAGCGCCCGTTAGTGTAACGGGCTTAATGTCTAGTGTAATTATATTATGCTAAGACTATTTGCATATAGCTGGTATAGTTATTGTTTATATTTTTAGTGGGTTAATTTTAGAATTGCACCCACATCTGGGTAGCACAGTCATGATCACCAAAGATGCACACCTGCTGTTTTGTCAACAAAAAATGCAAGCATTGTCTTCATTGTAAGCCGTAGAGGAAAAAAATGAAACTATCATGAAAGTTTTAGATGAAAGTAAACCATTAAGAGTAAACTTGGCAAGAATTTGAATTAACAGATTATGCTGATTTGACTAGCCTAATTCCATCATTATTGTTATGTTTAAAGCTTGATGTATCTAAAATATGAAATACTGTACACAGGACTTGTTTTCATTTAAAAAAACATATTTTTCAAGTGTTTGTAGCATTTCTCTGCGTTATTGTCTTTATTCCCCTGGAGAGTACAAACATTGTTTGGATTGTGAAGCTGTCATTAAGTAGTGTTTAAAACAATGAAACTTAAGTGAATTCTATGTTTACCACAGTAAAATGAGAGTGACTTCATTATTGCAAAATTATTTATTTATTAGATTTTTGCAATAAGGCTTTTGTTTATCATTTCAGCTGTACAGAACTTAAAACATATCTGCACAGAAAAGAATTAAAGTTACAATGGAGATATATTTTAAATAGAAAATAAAAATTGAAATTTACATCAAGACATAAACTAATAGCAAATAAGGTGTTTCATTTCAATAAGGTACCAAAAATCATGTTGTTTTTCTATGTGTACTATTAAATTGATCTATTTAGTAAGTATTAATATTCAGGTGACTACTGCATAATTTTCAGCTGCTATTTGTGAAAGGAAAAAAAGATGATTGCATCTTATATATTGTACTTAGTTTGTTTGCAAGAAGAAATTCCAATCTCAGTTATTCTTCTCCTTATTCAAAATAAAATGATTTCTCTGCCAATTTGAAATTAAACTGTTTATTTATTTATTTATGTTTTGCTTCACAATTGTTTATTTCTATAAAACGTAATAACTTGATTTTAATGGATATTTTATTTATGCATTTCCCTTAGAATCCCTTAGTCTGGACTCATTTCAAGAGGTTTTTTTTTTCTCGTGTCACTCAAATCAGTTTTCTCTAGTTTTAGTAGTTGTGCTTGTCATAATTGATGATTTGGCATAACTGACATGTTTATGACTCTTTGGAAGTGGAAAGGTAAGTAATTATTGTTTAACCACATGATTGCAGCATGTGTCATGCACATAAAATAGGCACTATTGTGTTGAGCAGGGAGCGGTTTTCAAGGCAATGAGTACGTGCTCTTCTCTGCTTCTACCCCACTTCTGTTTCTGTGTACAGTACAAGAGCTTTATTTCAAAATAAACACTCTAAAATGCTAATCTGTCTAGACCAAATAGTAGTTAAAAATATACATAGCTAGCTTATAAGTACTTTAAATAGAGTGTCAAAGACCTTTCACGATGAACTGTTAAATTAATTATTCCTACTGTATGCCACTTAACAGCAAGATAATGCAATTTTGCACTTGAGGCTTGGTTTAGTCATCAGAGTTATGAACTCTTATGCAACATTTTGTCTCTCCATCTAGAATGCAGATGTTTTTTGTTTCCATGAGTATGTAAACACATTTTTAAAACAGAAACGTTTTTTCATATTCTAGTAGTAAATGACAAAATGTAGGCATAAACTATATAATGTATGAAGCCTGAAGTCCAAATATCAAAGAAACACTTTCACAAAAGGTGCAAATATAACAGAACAAGTGCGCTTTTATTCAAAAATATAACTGCAGAAAAAAAAGCCTCGTTAGCATGCCACATTGACACGCATTTACTACAACTGCCTTGGTGGCGTAATGGTATCAGCTCCTGACTGGTAAAAGGTCACAAGTTCGATCCTGCACGACTCCATTTTGAGAAGTGAACTGCTGTTATTCTTACTATTTTAGAATAAAAACATACATTTGATTTCAGTCTGT
>JANRMT010062821.1:35034329-35064599 GCA_026402145.1 Polypterus bichir lapradei | reverse complement strand
ACATAAATTGTAAAAATCTGACAAAAAATGCTAGGTGATGCCATTAAATTGTTCCTTTTCTTCTCCGCTAATATTTGTGGAGTAGTTTGCCCTGCACTCTTAAGTTATGTACAGTCCCAGCAAGCAACCTAGCAGTGCTGACTATGAGTTTCTGGCAAATGCACGATGATACTGATTGGATATTTGGAAGCTGCAGTGGTTTGTTACAGATTTAATTAAAAAAAAAAATAATAACACACACTTCCATCCCCTTTAGTATGATTAATTTTAATAATTTTTTGATTCTGTTATTTTATCTCGGCAGCAGTTCAATGTGGTTTTGCAGCCACATACGAATTTTCTTCAAGAATTTCTTCATACATCTCCAGCAATGAAGTAGCAACATCTCTCAGAGTGCAAATCTTTTCCTCTTGTGGTTCACTGTTGCTCTCTGCATCTCCTTCACTAGCGGACACCTCAACCAGTTGCTTCTTGTACTTGTTTTTTTGGTATCTTGGTCAAAAAAATCGATCTTTGTACCGTGTATCAAGGACAGTAGGTAGAGAGTATAGTGGCTCAGAGAATGCACTACTGAAGTGTTTTGTGACAGCCTTCAAAAGTGTGGTTTTCACCATCTGAACTCCAAAACCTGTCTTGCCTCTTACTGAGCAGACGTTTAAGCGCTTCAACACACGGAATTACATCCACAATAGTAGATGAATGTGTGCTTATGTCTTTAGTAAGTTGTTCGAATAGTTCGAGTAGAGTAATCATGTTTTCCACAAGTCCCCACTGATGCACCGTGAGAGAGGCAGGAAGCTTGTATTCAGCACCATGCGCAGCGAGAATGCGCTTCTTATCAACCAGACTTTTCAGCATTTAATTCATGCTGCTCTAATGAGTCAGGACGTCCTGCTGAAGCATACTTACTTAGGTACCAAGGTCTGTTTGTGTTTCTCTGATGCATGAAATAGCGAGCTGTGAGTGCTTAAAATGAGCAACTATTCACCTCCTAATGGCAACACAGTCAGAGATACTTCTCTGACTCAATAAGCCTTCATTTACAGCCAGCTGTAAAGTGTGAGCCATGCAGCTTAAACTTTTAATTCCACTTTCTTCCATAGCTTTTGCCATATTGCGAGCGTTGTCATGAAGCACAACATGCACATTGCTTTTTGAAATGTTCCACTTAGCTAACATGGAATTAAAAGCTTGTGCAATGAAAGTTACAGAATTAAAATTAACATGCAACACCACTCTTTTTGCCTGAAAGTTTTCGTTAATCTAGTGTGCCGTTAGACTCAAAATGCTCATGGAGCTGACCTCTGAGCTCCACATATCTGTAGTGAAGCTAATGCTGGTGACATTGTTTCTTAAAAGCTCGTGGATATATGTAGTGTGTTCCCTGGGATTGGCTCCAGCAGATCCCTGTGACCCTGTAATTAGGATAATGGATGGATGGATTACTGTAATCATGTAATACAGGCAGTGAGACATCTGCAAAGTATCGCTGGCTTGGAAGAATGTACTGAGGTTCTAAAAGATGTAGTGGCTGATGAAATCCCTCGTCCTCAACTAGGGGAAAAAGGTTTGCTCTATGAGGCCCGGTAGCGTCTGATTTAACTTTCATTTTGGTAGCATTAGCTGCTAGAAATTCTGTGTATAATTCGCAATTGTGGTTTTTCTGATGGTTGAATAAACTTGTGGTATTGAAAGATTTAATTCTGCAGCCTCCTCGTATTATCTCATTTTTGCAGGTACAACAGATAGCAACTCTGTGGTCTTCCTTTTTCACAGAAAACTATAACCAGACGACTGACATGCTGCTTTACAAATGCCCAATGAATAAACAACGCGCGTAGTGTTCCTGACAGCAAAACTAGGAAACCCCGTGTTCTTTTTTTGTGAGCGCAGGGTGATGTGCTTGCATGCATGTTTTTCTGCGGCTTAATGTCTGCCTCACCGAACAATGAAAACGGCATTTAATTATTTAGTGAGCTGACAATGTTGAGAAGCCCGAAATATATCAGTTGGCTGTATTGGTTAAAATGTACACATCTGACAGACTTCAATATCTTCATTTTTAATGAACATCGGCCGATAACAATACAGTTCCCGATATACCGTGCATCTCTAGTCCCTAATGGTTTTACTTTTTTCTTTTTTTTTTTTTTTTTTTTATTTTGTTAACAAAGCCATTACTAATCTGCTGTATTTTGTTTTAGTTAAGTGGGGCTCACTAGATTTATTAGGTGTTGATTTAATCTCATATATCATAAGCTTAATATATGTTCACAGTCACACAGAAAAACTTACGCATACCCACCCTTGTGCACTGATGGTTCTAGCACAGCCTATATGTACTCTGTACTCCATATGGGGCTCTCTAGCTTTGTTTTGAGCACACCAGATATTTATTCCCTAGACAATGAAGGCTGATGCACCTCATTTATTGCCATCTGTTAATGGCTTGTTACTCCATCCCCTGCTTCTGTTTTTTTGAATCTGTCTCTCTTCAGCTGCTAACCATGTGAAAACAAGTGGAAATCTACCCACACCAGGTGTCATGCATATACTCTAAAAGCAAAGCAATATTTATTTGTGAAATTGAATAATAACAGCAACAGTGAATTATACCAAAGTTTAAATATAAAGAAGTAAATGTACCCTTGCTTTAAAATCAAAAAGCTTAAATAATACTATCCAAACTGAGGAATATTGCTAAATGAAGTTTCTGTGCCTTGTACCTTGATTTAGAAGTCGGACTGATGCATGAACTATATCTCTTGGGTCCAGCTGGATGGAGCCTCACTCTCACCCTCGAGCAGTTCATCTTTATGCGAAATTACCACTTGGGCTTCCAGACTCTGTGATATTGCATACAGATAATTAGCTAACTACTCTGACAACTTCTCTCATAAGCATTGCTCATAAAATTATGTGTAAAACACATCTTATCAGGTGCTTTTATATATACAGTATCCTATTTCCTTGGAAAGATACTACCATCTGATATAGGACTTATAGGTTAGAATGACAAGTCAGTCAAAGACAATTATGTTATACACTGAGCTAAAATATATGTATAGAGTAAGATAAAATACTTTTGGTTATAAACTAAATCATGAGACAGTCTCACAGT
The DNA here is from genome assembly GCA_026402145.1 of Polypterus bichir lapradei. NCBI lineage: Eukaryota > Metazoa > Chordata > Cladistia > Polypteriformes > Polypteridae > Polypterus > Polypterus bichir. The sequence continues at coordinate 35,061,478 of JANRMT010062821.1, read as the reverse complement.
GTAGGTCTTTATGAATTATCTGTGATTAAAGTTCCAGATTTATGTGAAAAAGTTCAAAGTTCGATTACAGTTCCTCACAGCAAAACATTACAGTAAAAAAAGCAGTCCATTGTGATTTTTATGCAAATGTCTGCAGGTATAAAATGGCAATTTTTAGAACAGTTACAGTGTAAGATGCTGTCTTTTACTAGATGAAAGAGTGTAATATAATCATTTTCAATATATCAATACAGGAAAAAGTAATTCCTCTACAAACTGTATAGGCTAAATAAAACACAGTGACTTAGTGGTCTGTAGACAGAGAGTATAGCCAGAATATGATTCTGAACATTTTGTGGTATCTACAGCAATATTTCTAAAATAACTCTAATGTGTACAGAATAAGAATATTTGTTGGCAGAAAGCTCCTACTTTTTTTCAGTCGGGTTATATTCTTTAACTAGGCTGACCCGCCTTTTAAGGCGACCGACTTTTAAGTTGACCACTTCTTAAGGCAATTCAAAATGTAGATCAATTTGATATTTTATACAAACTCGTTAATTTGGTTATATTGCATTTGTGCGGTATTACTTTAATACTCGTAGTTTCTGTTATTTATGTGATGAAATTTAAACTTTTTTTCTATATTGAGGTCGCCCTTTTGAACCCCCCTGATATTTACTACGCGGTGAGCCATTTGTACTCCATCAACATTAATTATTTCCAGAGACATAATTTTTCCAGTGCATCGCGCACAAAAGCAAGGGAACGATGGGAGCACCAGAACTCTGCTCACATCATGTCGCTTAGTACCACAAGCTGCAAGTAGTGAGTCTGTGATAAGCGGAATACCGCTATGCTTTCCACTCACTGGACAGAAGGACAATCCTGACCGCTTTTATATAGTAAGAAAGAAGAAGATGATATCGCACAGTCTGGAGTAGAAAATCATCTTTCACCTGGAAAAATGAAACTACAAATCCCATCGTGCATTGCAAAATGGACGGGGCGTGTGTGAAACTCCGTGCTACTCGCACAGTCTGGAGTAGAAAATCATCTTTTACCTGGAAAAATGAAACTACAAATCCCATCGTGCATTGCAAAATGGACGGGGCATGTGTGAAACTCACGGGACGGAAGGACAATCCCAACCGCTTTTATATAGAAGGATATTAAGCAAATTAACTGATACTCACTTATTAATTTAATCTTTAATGACTGTGTACAGTTGCATGCAGTCTCTTTAAGTGGTATTCAGCTACATAAAACTTGGATATTTGGAGCCATGCGCATACTACACTGAATGACTCTTCATGTCTCTCACCCATTAGTTATTGGCAAGACTATACAATTGATTTCCTGTAATGGAATATTGTGAACTGCTATAACCTATTGTGGAAACAGGGAAATCCAGTAAGTGCAGGTGATAAGTGAATATTAATAAATCTTTGTGCTTTGAACATACTGCTTCTTGCTGCTCTCAATTATAAGGTCTAATGATGGCCTTGGGCAGCCCTCCTTGTATAAAGATTGCCACAGCAAAGTTCATTCTTTTCACTTAAATGTCACATGTTTATGGAATTTTTGGTACTTTCCATCAACTTTTTTTTTTAACCTTCTTTCATTTTTCGTGGTTTTACCAATGCAGTTTGCCAGGCTATTGAAGTAATTGTTCTTCTTTCATAGAATGCTACCCACTTAGAATCAGAGTTAATGTGTAGTATGCTTTTTATTAGTAATTATTTTTAAAAGGCAGAGGATGATTTCTAGATGCACTTATAGTGCTTGTTTGAAATATATTTACACCTTACCTATTTGATGTACAAATGTGAATGAACAGCCTGGAATAATATCTTTTATTCCAAAATATGGTATTTGATGACTAATATACAGAGAACTATTAATATACAGGGAGCTATTAATATTGCAATCTGTGATACATCATCCAGCCATGTGGGAAACTGTTCTTGATTGGATGCGCTTTTTTTGGAAAGTGGTTATTTAACCCATTACATCTGTCTTTCCTGGACAGTGCTGAGAGGAGTTTTTACAGATACAATCCCTTCAAATCTGTGTAAAGCTATTTTACAACGTGATAAACAGATGGGCTCAGATTTCAGAGACATTACCTTAAATTCAGAATTTTCCCATTTTATATCATGAGTATAAATCTGAATTGTCTTGTTTATAAATTAAGAATAAGTATTTCATAATACTTGTAATGTTATAAATGCACTTTTAAGAATTATATGCCATAAATATAAAGTTGCTGAATTTGATAATAAAGTAAGATAAAGCATTGTCCGAAAACCTGATTTCTATAAAGAGTGCAATTTATTCTTTAGGTTTTTTTTTTTTTTGTTTTTTTTTAAACCATCAATCTATTTATATTGCATATTTTTGTGTAATGCAGCTGAAGGTGGTGTTTTGAAAATTTCCATTTTTATTACATGGGATAAAATCATTGCAGCAAATCATACTGTAGAAAGCATGCTTATTCTATTAAGTTTTAAAACAAATTAAGGTAAAGTAAATGTCTTTTAATTGGTTGCTACTTTTAATTTTGTTTGACTGTTGTACTTTATTTGGTTTGCTCTTTTTGGTGCCTTAGTGCCTTGCAGAGGAGCAGTCTGGTGTCCACTCTTTCCGGCACTGTGACGTCAGAAAGCTCCAGTGAATCGGATAGCACATCGGGTTCTGAATCAGAGAGTGAGAGTAGCTCCAGTGGGAGTGAAGAACCTGCATGCACTCAGGTTTCCATCGCCTCTGAGGTAACTATAGCTGCTACACATTTTATACCCTATGTCTTGTGAAACCAGTTCATAAGCTCATTTCCCAGACAAACTCTTAGTACCTCAGACGTGTGCCCAAGGCCAAAAAAAAAAAAAAAACTAATTTAGAGGTAGCTGGCCAGTTGTGTTTTGAAGTTTGGTAAATGGAGAGCTATATTTTTGAGCTTTGGGTTTAGGGTCACTTTTTCATAACAGGAAGTGTCAGTCCAATGGCTGGCATGGAGAGAATGTTTGAATTCCATATATACAGTGCTTAAAGTGAGAGCCACACCAACCACTACACAAACTATATTTCATTGTTCAATTTGTGTTATGTTTTGTTCATGTACAGTAGAAGTTTACAAATTGTATATTATGCATTGCTTTAACATGCATATGTTTGGAATATTGGAGGAAAGAAAGAAATACACAAAGAAAATGGCACTTCTCTCAGATAGTGATTGGGCTAGGATTTAACCCTAGGATTCTGTAAATGTGAGGCAGCATCTATAACCAGTGCAAATTTCAATGGTCAGATCAGTCAGTGGTCATTTATTCTGGTACAGTAGTTGTATTTATAAATTGATGTTCTTATAGATGTAGTTGTAGTAGTAGCAGTACTGGCAAAATTAAACCTTTTTATTTTTAATAATATATCCTGTTTTAATAAGATCTTGTTCCCAGCAATATATGTACCTAACAGAGTATGTATTTAATGCTTGTGAAACTTGTCTTTTTAATAATTTTTATAATTTGCTGATTCTTACACTTATAACAGTGAATCTTCTATCCATGTACCCATCCATTTTTCCAACCTTAAAAAGGTATTTTGCAGGATTGTATTTCTTTTAGAAACATATTTCTGAATTTCGGCTTATTTATTAAGAAAACATTGTTGCCATATGATGCATGGAGTGTATTGTACAAGTACAGTGCATCCGGAAAGTATTCACAGTGCATCACTTTTTCCCCATTTTGTTATGTTACAGCCTTATTCCAAAATGGATTAAATTCATTTTTTTCCTCAGAATTCTACAGACAACACCCCATAATGACAACGTGAAAAAAGTTTACTTGAGGTTTTTGCAAATTTATTAAAAATAAAAAAACTGAGAAATCACATGTACATAAGTATTCACAGCCTTTGCTCAATACTTTGTTGATGCACCTTTGACAACAATTACAGCTTCAAGTCTTTTTAAATATGATGCCACAAGCTTGGCACACCTATCCTTGGCCAGTTTCGCCCATTCCTCTTTGCAGCACCTCTCAAACCCCATCAGGTTGGATGGGAAGCATCGGTGCACAGCCATTTTAAGATCTCTCCAGAGTTGTTCAGTCGGATTCAAGTCTGGGCTCTGGCTGGGCCACTCAAGGACATTCACAGAGTTGTCCTGAAGCCACTTGTTTGATATCTTGGCTGTGTGCTTAGGGTCGTTGTCCTGCTGAAAGATGAACCGTCGCCCCAGTCTGAGGTCAAGAGTGCTCTGGAGCAGGTTTTCATCCAGGATGTCTCTGTACATTGCTGCAATCATCTTTCCCTTTATCCTGACTAGTGTCCCAGTTCCTGCTGCTGAAAAACATCCCCACAGCATGATGCTGCCACCAACATGCTTCACTGTAGGGGATGGTATTAGCCTGGTGATGAGTGGTGCCTGGTTTCCTCCAAACGTGACACCTGACATTCACACCAAAGAGTTCAATCTTTGCCTCATCAGACCAGAGAATTTTGTTTCTCATGGTCTGAGAGTCCTTCAGGTGCCTTTTGGCAAACTCCAGGCAGGCTGCCATGTGCCTTTTACTAAGGAGTGGCTTCCATCTGGTCACTCTACCATACAGGCCTGATTGGTGAATTGCTGCAGAGATGGTTGTCCTTCTGGAAGGTTCTCCTCTCTCCACAGAAGACCTCTGGAGTTCTGACAGAGTGACCATCGGGTTCTTTGTCACCTCCCTGACTAAGGCCCTTCTTCACCGATCGCTCAGTTTAGATGGCCGACCAGCTCTAGGAAGAGTCCTTGTGGGTTTGAACTTCTTCCACTTACGGATGATGGAGGCCACTGTGCTCATTGGGACCTTCAAAGCAGCAGAAATTTTTCTGTAACCTTCGCCAGATTTGTGCCTCGAGACAATTCTGTCTCAGAGGTCTACAGACAGTTCCTTTGACTTCATGCTTGGATTGTGCTCTGACATGAACTGTCAACTGTGGGACCTTATATAGACAGGTGTGTGCCTTTCCAAGTCATGTCCAATCAACTGAATTTACCACAGGTGGACTCTCAAGGACATCTCAAGGATGATCAGGGGAAACGGGATGCACCTGAGCTTAATTTTGAGCTTCATGGCAAAGGCTGTGAATACTTATGTACATGCGATTTCTCAGTTTTTTTATTTTTAATAAATTTGCAAAAACCTCAATTAAACTTTTTTCACTTTGTCATTATGAGGTGTTGTGTGTAGAATTCTGAGGAAAAAATGAATTTAATCCATTTTGGAATAAGGCTGTAACATAACAAAATGTGGAAAAAGTGATGCGCTGTGAATACTTTCCTGATGCACTGTTATGTTTTGCATCATATTGTATACTTAATAGGTGTCTCATGTCACTTAATCAGTAGAGTATTCCATAAAGATGGAAAGCAGGGTGCCAAGGGTTACTGCACATCATCTGTATATTGTTGTAGGTAATATTACTGAGATGTTGTTATACAGGCAAAAGAGATACCATTTCAAAAGCGTTGTTTTCTGATGTTAGAGGTTGTACCCAAAACACACATCTATAAGACAGTTCATGCATTCTTTTTGATGAAAGAGAGAAATGTTGAGACTAGTGGTGAAATAATACAAAGTATGAAAAATATGATGGTATGGATGTTCCATTCCTTTAGTGGATTTGTGCTGTATATCTCTTACCTTTTTAAGCGCTTCTGACCTGGATGAAAGCAGGTAATTACTGTAAGCTCATAATTAATGCCCACAATGTTTTAAGTATGTTTCTGCAAGTCATTATGAATTTATTAAAGCATGTAATTATGTAAAGTATTTACTTTCTGATGTGATGAGTTTTATCAGGGTTCTGATTCTTGATTATGTGCGTCTTACTTCTAAACACAAACTGAAATGAGTTTCTGTATGTGTTCCAGAAGTGCAGATGCACACATATGCACGTGATTCCTCCTGAAAATTATTGTTATGCAATATGTATCGTCTATGATAATATCTTGTTGTTTTAATGATTTGCGAGCTGACATTACAGAATATATGCCTGCTTTTGAAACAAAATAATCAAAAAATTCCATGAGAGTCCACTCATTCATTCTTTGTGGGGACAACTAGTTAAAACGTTTGTAGAGGTGGAAAATAACACATTATATTGTTTTTTTGTTACTGTATTTGAGTAGATTTTGGAGGGAATTTTACTTTTTAAAGTATTTTGAAATCTAAGTCAGGTAATATTTAGAGATTATTTTGATTACTTGGCAAAATTCACTGTAACTGTCTCCCAATGCATCTGATGTAGCAAGACTTCATGTACCTTAGAAGGGCAGTCTACTGCCTGCGTACATTGAGAGTGCATATGGTGTGCAAGTATAGGCATACATGATCACTGTTCACACAATTTAAGCTAGCATATCCAGTTAAAAATGAGTGAACATACAATGCCAGGAAGCACAATACAGACACTACGAGCCTCATAATTGATGATGTTTGATTTAATTGCTAGACGTGGATCATCCACATCTGCCTGAGGGTGGATTGGCTTTGAAAAGACAACAATCCACAAACTATGTTGAAAATCAGTTTCCGTTAAAGATACCATCTCTGAACTAACCACCACAAAGGAAAAGAAGAATATGAAAAGCTTTGGGAGTCTGCTGTCCACGACACTCCACCCAAAAATGTTTTTCATTGACGCATACCTCATGTAATCTGTACCTGAGAAAAAATTTTACTCTTCATGCTTTTGTGGAGAAATTTTAATAATAAATACTCAAACTCAATGGCTTTGATAAGTGATCAATGTTGGATATTGCTTAAAGATGTGGAAATGGTCCATGGAAGAAAGATAAATTCTCGTGTAACGTGAGTTCCATAATCCACATCTCCTTTAAATATATTTTCCATTAATGTCATTAATAAGCAACAGTTAATATCCTTAGCTACTACAAAATATGACATTTACCAACGCATACTTAACGTTCTCAAAAAAAAAAACACAAAATATTGAGATATAATTTTTTCTCTATCACTCACCCACACTAAAAATATTAAAATCCTGCATATATAGCATGTAATTCAGGGTGGGAAACAAACTTGGAAGGTATGCCAGTATACCTTTGTTTAGTACAACTAAAACTCTCCCAATCCACACCACCAACTACCAGTGAGAGCAGGTACTACTACAGATACAAGTTCACCTCCTGGGAGACTGGTGTGGATATGATGTAAAGGGAGTGCCATCAAAATGAAGAGTGCTGTATTACACATGGACACTTAGCTATTGCAGTAATTTCACTCTGTTTCTGTTTTGGGAGTAACGTTGCTTATATTTGCCTCTGCTTTTCCTGTTCTTAGCTCAATGATTTTTAGATTAGCCTTATTCCTCTCCAAAATAATGAAAAAATTCTTGTTTGTTTTAGTAAAAAAATGAAGCTGTTTCAGATGAAGTAATTTCAACCAAATGTTTCACTGTCATTGAAGTTAGCATTAACATTGCTACAGTACGTGAGTGGGTTGAAGGTTTTTGCTCTTCTGCACAGAAGTACAGTTGTGTTGTGAACAGGTGCAGTTCTTCATGATGTTGGTCTGAGGTGCTCCTTTGCAGATTGTGTATCTGCTTTCTGCCATGCATATCTTAAGTAGACATGTTGTATCAAAATTATATAATTCTATAACGCTGTTTTGTATATTCCATAGTACCAGGGGAAGATTTTAGTGTTCAGCCAACAAGGGAGTGCTAATGGGACACCATGATTACTATGGGATGATTTACATACTGTTAATATACAGATCAGCCACAACATTAAAACTACAAACCGGTGAAGTGAATAACATTGATTATCTTATTACAGTGGCAACTGTCATGGGGTTGGATATATTATGCAGCATGCAAACAGTCAGTTACTGAAGATGATGCATTGGAAGGAGGAAAAATAGGCAAGCGTAAGGATCTAAGGAACTTTGACAAGGTCCAGATTTGTATGACTAGACTGGGTCACAGCATCTCCAAAACGGTGGATCTTGTAGGGTGTTCCTAGCATGCAGTGGTTATTGTCTGCCAAAATTATTCCAAGGACAGACAGCAGGTGAACTGGAGACAGGGTCATGGGCATTGAAGGCTCATTATTGTTGTTCATTGGTGCATAACCATTCACCTGTCAGAGTGCCCAATACTGTCTCTTGTCCACGGCCTACAGCACCTACAATGGACGCATCAGAGCTGGACAATGGAGAAATGTAAGGAGGAGGCCTGGTCTGATAAATCATGTTTTCTTTTGGATCATGTGGACACATGTGTGTCATTTAGCTGGGGAGGATATGGCAGCTGGTGTCAATGTGGGAAGAAAGCAAGCCGTCGGAGGCAGTGTAATGCTCTAGGCAATACTCTTTTGGGAAAACGTGGGTCCTAGCATTCATGTGGATGGTATTTTGACATGCACCACCTACCTAAAATTTAAGACCACGTACATTCCTGCATGGCAATGGGTATTCCCTGATGGCAGTGGTCTCTTTTAGCTGAATAATGTGCCCTGCCACACTGCAGGACTTGTTTTGGAGTAGTTTGAGGAACATGACAAAGACTTATAAATTAAGCCTTCAAATTCCCCAAATCTTTATCCAATTGAGCATCACTGCGATGTGCTAGAAAAATAAGTCCAATGCATGGAGACCCCACCTAGCAACTTTAAGGGCCTAAAGGATCTGCTGTTAATGTCTTCATGCTAAATACCACAGGGCACCTTCAGAGGTCTTGATGGGTCAGAGCTGTGTTAGCAGCTTAAGGGGTAGCTACACAATATTAGGCAGGAGGTTTTAATATTGTGGCTGATCAGTGTATGGCTGTATGCATTTATAACTTTAAGAGCTGTCCATAAGAGTTTATAAAAGAAAACAAAATAAGCATGTTTTGCAATTTAACATCAGTTGCAAACATTACCCCTTCACCTTTTTCTCAAAATAATGCCTTTAAACAGTATTTAGCTTTCGCAAGCGCACATCTACTTTTTCATCTTGAGGAACAGTTATGTTGGACTTGCCTGGGTCACAGGCTTTGTCAATGAAGCTTGTCAGGATCTTGTAATATTTGTTGTGTTTCAATTAATAACTTTCTGGAATTTTATCATGCAGACATGACAAAAACCCTTATAAACTTCAGAATCGTGACTTTCAAATGTGTGTATTGTCAAATAATGTTAAATACTCATAATTAGGTGAAGTAGACAAAAATACATACCTTGTAACATTACTCCATTACAGCTAAGTTTGCAACACAATGAGTCTTCCCAAAAAGCTCATTTCACATGATAATGATACAATAATTGGCCTCTTTCTTAGCATGATGCCTGCTTTTGACCTTGATGAAATGTCATCAAGGATGAGAAGTAAATTACCTGTTTTGAGGTAAGACTTTTGTTTTGGAAAATGGCATGCCAGATGAATGGACAGGTTGCACTTCATGCTCTTATGAAAATATAGCACATTGACATTGACTAATTTTAGTCCTGCGGATACATAAGTACTTGTAAATGAGAAACATTAGAAATGTAGTCAGTGTTTACTACTATGCAAGTTGTAAGCTCTCATTTGATAGAATTAATGTGTTCTGCAAATGCATGTGACTGGTTCTCTTTTGTTTGGAATAATGATGTTAATTTAGTCACTGCAGGTATCATTTATTTTTCTAATAGAATTGTGCTAAAATATTTTGCCATCTTTATATACCACAGTCTTGATGAACAAGGCTCAGTACATTTTCACCATTGATTAGTGTGCATTTTCTCTGTTTTGCTGTGCATGTTCAATACTACTTTTTTTACTTTGTATGTTATTGAAGAAATAAAACTGCATTTGACTTTGACCACCCTGCTGCTTTCAAATTTTCAGTTAAGTTTGTGCTGCAAGCACATGTATGAAACATTCTGAAATCACTCCATTCTGAATGAAGTTGACTAAATCTTCCCAAATCTCAGAGCATGGAACAAGACTCCCTAGGCATTAATTAGTTTATTCAGAGCTCTTTTTTTCATTTTATTGGATTTATTAAAATCAAATAACATTCCATACAAGGAAGTTAAGTTTTACAAAATTAGGTTCAAAACTCTAGTTTTAAAAGTTCCTGAAGTCCATCTATCTACCATACTACTTGGTAGCTTATTCCATGTGTCTGTGGTTCTCGGTGTAAAGAAAAACTGCATAATGTTTGTGCAAAATTTACCCATAACAAGTTTCCAACTGTGTCTCCTTGTTCTTGATGAACTCATTTCAAATAGCATTCATGGTCCAGCTATACTAATTCCCTTCATAGTTTTAAACACTCAATCATGTCTCCTCTTAATCTTCGTTTGCTTAAACTGAAAGGGCACTTTTTTTTATCTTTCCTCATAATTCATCCTCTGTAACTCTAATCAGCCTAGTCACTCTTTTCTGGACCTTTTTCTAGTTTTGCTACATCCTTTTTATAGACTGAAAATCAAAACTGCACATAGTACTCCACATGAAACCTCACAAGTGTGTGTAAATCTTGGACTTATACTCTACAATGTGCTATATAACCTATATATGTAACATTCTGTTAGCCTACTTAAAGGCTTATGAACACTGGCAGTTGATAGTGTTGAGTTCACAACGACCCTTGAATCCTTTTCGTAACAGTACTTTTGATTTTCAGACCTCCCTCCCATTGTGTATTAAAAACCTAACATTTTTTACTTCCTACATATGATACTTTACATTAACTTAGATTACATTTAATCTGCCACAAATAATGATTCAGCGCATTCTAGATTATCTGCCAGTCCACTTAGCTTGGTATTGTCTGCAAACTTAAACAGATTGTTTCTTACATATTCCTATCCAGATCATTTTTATTTATATATATATATATATATATATATATTTATATATATATATATAATGTGTGTGTGTGTATAAACTAGAAGCAGCCCCACCACTGAACCCTGTGGAACACCACTTCTAATGTCAGACAGTTCTGATAGGGTTCCTTGCACTGTAACCTTCTTCAGAATCCTTCTTACTAATTTTCTTGCTTTTTAATCATTCTGATGCGTATTTAAACCAAAGTGTGTGTATTTATTTGTTTACCTAGCTGTTTATTATTTATTTATTTATAGAGCTTCTGTTAAAGTTCAAATTTCCCCTTGGGGACAAGTAAAGTTCTATCTGTCTTCCTGTGTCTGAGCCACCCACCTACAAATGACAACCAGAACTCCCACACCACTTTGATCATATGCTTTTGTTGCTTCTTCACAGAATTCCATCTTGCTGGTAAAACATGACCTCCCTCTTCTGACCCTATGCTGACTGTAAAACTCGTGCTCTTTTCATGTGTTGCTCAATCTTATCCTTTTTAACTCTATCCATTAATTTACCTCTGCTACACGTTAGGCTTTCTGGCCTATAGCTGCTTACTTCTGTCCGATCACCCTTTTTATACAACAGGATGATATTTGCCATTTTTTAGTCCTTCGGAATTTCCCTATTACGCAGTGATTTCCTAAAAATAAGTGTTAAGAGTTTATATGTGTACCTGTTAACCTCTTTAAGAACTCGGGGGGTAAATATTATCTAGTGTTGGTGATTTGTTTTATTTCAGCCTATTTATTCTGAGCACTACTACTTTCTCTACGATTTCCAAATCATTCAATACCACCTTAGTAGTCCTTTTAACCACTGGGAGGTTGTCTACTTCATGTGAGGGTTTTAATTGTAATTTAAAAGAAATAGTTTCCAATTTTCAAAATGTGTATCACATGCAAAAGTGGTCTATCATTGGTGTCTTTGGATTTGACTGAAACTACATTGCTAACCTTTATTTGTGCATTAACAAGCATCACCAAAACTGTTCAGAAATTTTGATTATTGTAATCTTTGGCTAATTCATAAAGGTTACGCTTCTATATTACCCTAAGGTTCAAGTTTGAAGGAAGGGAAAGATTTTGCCCTCCATTTATTCAGTATGAATATCTGATATTTGACTCATAAACACTCTGCTGCCTTACAGCTCCGGTGACAGGGGTTCAGTGTTTGTGTTGGTGGGTGTTGTTTTGGGAGCAGTAGGTTAACTGGTATCTCTAAACTGAGTATCCTGTTCAGCACTGAGTTCTCCATGATGCCAGTGTTTCACAAATTATCAGGATGGACCAAGTGTGTTCAGAAGGATGAGAAGGAGATGAACCTATATTTTTAAGAGACAAAGTGTGGGCCTCTAGGTGTGAGTGGCACATCACATATTGACAGTTTTTTTTTCTTAAGATTTGGCTAATCATATATTAACAGTGACTTTTATTAATATAAATCAGTTAATTTAGTAGAGAGCTGTTTGTTTGGGGTGTTTTGGAAATAGTCTGCTTATTTTATTCAGTATGTTAAATAATAATATCTGCCTTTATGTTTGTGTTTGCTGTGTTTTAAAAAACCTATCCAAGGAATGTTATTTGTTTATATGTGTATAGAATCTGTTATCATAAACAGATTAAAGGGTTGAACATTTAAACTTGTGATCCTGTAGGTAATTTTATCACAGTCCTTACCCTTGGATATGTATAATAGAAATACTGTATCATTGTTTTTACTTTTGAATTATATTATTAAATTTTTGTTTCAATGCAAGTTTTCACTTTGTTCACTGCCTTTGTTATAGGATATTAGATGATTTCTTCCATTCAAGATGATCAGGGTTTCTTTATTTAGCTTCATTTTAGTCTTGTTTCAGTGAAGTTAAGTAAAAGTAGTTGTTAATCCAGCATTTTCAAGCAGGCTGTAGGAGTTAGATGAGAACAAATTATTTACAAACATTCTAAATTGAGCTTAGAAAAGCCAATGTGAGGCAAAAAAAACAAATCTTGGCTGCTTGTCTGTGTATAGTGATTGTTTATAATTCTCATTGTTTGTTTTATTTATTAGAAGGTGTCTGGCTATTTCAAAGCTTGCAGAATGGGTTTTGTTTCTATTCAGTAATGCAGCATTTGAAGCACCTGAAAGTTATACACTCACTCAAGATGATATATCATAAAGTCTAGTCTTTCCAGCAGTTCTGCACTTCAGTAAAAGATTTCCAGTCCATTTCTGTAATATCTAAGTTTATACCTGTCAAACTCATTTATTAATGATGTATTTAAATCTCCAATTATATTTTTCATTACTCCCCACAATTTAATACTTGTTCATACTACACATTCTCACTGCTAACTGGCTTAAACAGGTATCCATTTAGATATTATACTTAGTATAACTGTAGCTGTTTTTTATATGCAGATATAGGTCTTTTTCGTTAAGTAGATTTTAGCCCTTGAAAAATGGGAAACATTCTTTAATAATACTTCATTAAAGTATCATACTGCTGGAGAAGGAAATTTATGGCTGCTTTTAACTGAATGTTACAACCGCATATCCTTAGGACAGCAATCGTTTTATTAAAGCAGAAAATGGGAAACAAAGCCCCCTTATTTAATTTGAGAAGATAAAAATAAACAAGTCACTCAAATTTCTTGAGGTGGATTAAGTGTTAAATAACAAGAAAAAAGTTAAGACTTTTTAGTATATAATGAGGTTGTTTAATACTGCTTGCAACTATGCATGTAAATGATATACATTAAAATTTCACAAGTTTCTTTACGTTAAGTATGTATTTCACTGTGAAGTAGTTAAATCTCTATTCCTGTTCTAGCTGCCTCCTGGTAGATGTCTTTAGCATACTTAAACCAAGTAAGTATGTGAGAATTTTGGTCTAAATCAGTGTTTCTATGTGTGCATCTTTAAAATGCTGTAAAATATTGTTACTCTGAACAATCTGTCTTAAGAAGTGAGAAAACAGATTTCCCTACTTAAATTTAAAACATACATTAGTGGCATTTATAATATACTCAGTGAGAAAGTTTGTTTTAATGTCTGTCTTTCCTTTGTGCTGTTTTTCTTTTCAGGTAGACACCCCCACTGTGAACAAATGGCAGCTAGACAATTGGATAGTAAAAAGTGGTCAACAAAGTTCACTTCAAGAGGGTCAATGTGACTCTAACCAGAGAGCAAAGGATTCCTTCAAGGAGCAGAAACGTCCCAAACCTGAAGAGCAGTTGAAGTCAAATGGGTCATGTAAAACAAATACAGAAAACGCAGACAAGGATGCTACTGACACATTAAAGAAAAAAACCCAAGTGATGGGCTGCTTAATGACATGTCCTTCCAATAAGCAAAGTAGCAGCCAAAGACAGAATGGTGGTGAAAAGCAACTTTGCCAGCATAACCCTGTCCCTCCACCTGAAGCATCCAAAAAAAACTTAAGTGAGGGGTGTGAAAGACCTCCCACTAAAGGGAACAGTAATTCACATGTAGAGAAACCAAAGGTTAAAACGAAACCCCATCAAGAGAATCGTTCTTCAAAATCATCCTCGGTCAAGATGCATAAGCATATTTCTTCTGAAAAAAAGAAGCACATATATCCAAAGCCAACTATTAATAAAGTAATTGAATCTGTCTGTGAAGGAAAGGAAAGGGCAGATCATGGAGTGCCTACTCACTGTGACAGTCCTTCCCGCTTTGTATCTAGGACTAGTGCCAGTAAGGCTGTTCAGTCTGAAAACAATCTCAGAGAAGAACCCCACAGTCTTACCAGCTTGATAGTGAAGATTGACCTAAGCCTTCTCTCCAGAATTCCTCAGATCAAAGAAAAGGAAAAAATTCAAACCAAAGCTGCAGTTGTATTATCTGCTTCAAGTGGTAAGGCTCATGATGCAGACAAGAAAACTGTGAAGTTGTCTTTGAAATCACACAAAAAGAGACAGGTGAGCTAGAGGCCATTCTTCCTATTCATGTTTTTTGTGTTCCTGAATTAATGTGTTTATAGTTTCAGTACTTGCCATCTCATAAGGTTGCTTAATCATTAGCCAAGATATTTTACATATGGGAGGAAATTGCATACTGGCTATACTAACAACTAGTGATGAGCGAACTCTGTGGTGTTCGCCTTGCCTCCAGTTCGGAGTAATCACAGAAGTATTAGCAAATATCGCCAAACTTGGCGAAATGCATTAAAGTCAATGGGGAAGGACTAACTGAACTAGATTTGACTAGATTATAATGGTGCAATCAACAAAGTGTCCCTGAGGGCTAGGGAAATGTCTGCCAAATATACTGGACCAATTATTGTTGCCAAAAAGGCGACCTGAGCTGTGTGGCCGCAGTGCCAACCACTGCACCTCCGTACCTCTGTGAGACCAAAGAAAAAAGAACACAATCAGTGACGCGCAAGCATATATTTCATGAAAACAAAGCAGAAATTATAGTCAACAGTCAGAAAAAATATGTAGGTCGTTTTATGTTTATTTATGTGAGAAACTATTGCTTCTGAATGTGCTTTTCAGAAAACATTCCAGCAGCAGCTCGCCATCCCCACACTGCTGCTCCTATAGTAGCACATAGGGCAATGTATGCAGCAGCAGACGTTTTATGTTGATTTATGTGAGAAATTATTGCTTTGTGTGCTTTTTGGAAAACTGGGTCTTTGTAAGAATATTCAGCCCTAGGAGAAAAAAGGGAGAAAAAGCCCTGAAAGAATTAAAGGCAGAAATTCAAAGTGGCTTGTCTTGATTGAAGTAGCTGACTTATTCTGTTTTTTTGAAGTCACGCTGAAGGCTCTCCAGACTGTCTCTGCTGGTGCTTTGCACTTTTTCTTCTATCAAAAAGATAAAAACATCTTGTAAATAGTTATAAATCTTTTGTTATTATGATTGTTTCATAGAGTCTCTTGTGTTTGGAAGATGGATTGGTGGTGTCAGGCTCTTTCAAGGCTTGTTTTTATTTTCCATGTGACCAATTATGCGTGCACAGGGCATGTGCCTCTGTCTCTTATACAGCATAAACAATGAGTTACCTGTGCTTGTTTCCAAATGTGTATGTCAGTCTTTGAGTTCCATGTCAGTATATGTTTCATAAAAATAAAATTTGAGAACCTACATTATTATCTGTTAAGCTTCTTAAATCAAGTTTATAGCTTTACATTTTATAGCATTTGTTTTTATGGAAAATGTAAAAAAATAATAATAAAAAAAAATAAAAAAACTGATGTAAATACTGATGTTATAGTAGTTCACCAGCTGCCTTAGCACCATTGGTTTCCTTGAAGCCTGCATGTTCTGTTTGTATCTGCATGAGTTTTTTCAGCTAACCCCGAGTTTCTCCCAATGTTCAAATCTGCAGTGTATCAGCCAGTAGCCTATCAATAGTAACTGTGCATAGTGCCAATCACTGTGCAACTGTACCTCCATGAGATCAAAGAAGAAGGAACGTAGCGAGAAACGTGCAAGCTTCGTAACCAGTCTGTAATGCAGATGATCAGCTTTATATACCCGGGGGTCAATCCCACCCAGTAATTGGCTGTTACAGCTCGGGGGGATGTGATGCTGGCCTAGCAAAGTGTTACGGAATGCTGGAAAAAAAAAATTCTCCTAAACCAGCCAATCAGTAAATAATTCGATGAACAAAGGAGAATGCAGCAAATTCGCTACAAGTAATGCTTTAGCAAAATTTGCTGATCAGCACTGCTACCAACAATTGAAGCAGCTTTCAAACTAAGTGGCTGTTTGGCTTGTCTGCACCGGTAATGAAATGAGCTGCTACATTTAAACTAAAGAAGTTAAGATTGCACAGAACAGAACAGGTGAAAGCAAATGATATTGTAAGTTATATTGCATGTACACTGTCCATCCCTTATCTGTTGTGGTCAGGGGCTACACGTTAACTGAGCTGCGGTAATGTTTAAACTGAAGCTGTTGCTCCCAACTTGTCTTGTACACAAGGGAATGCCTATTTCTCCCTCCTTCTGCCTTCATTTGCATAAACTGGCAAGTTCCATTTCTTTACCAGGTTGTGTGATATACCAGTACAGTGGAACCTTGGTTCATGACCATAATTCGTTCCAAAACTCTGGTCGTAAACCGAGTTGGTCGTGAAGCGAAGCAATTTCCCCCATAGGATTGTATGTAAATACAATTAATCTGTTCCAGACTGTACGAACTGTATGTAAATATATATGTAAATATGTAAATATATGTAAAGATCAAGCACAAATATAGTTAATTACACCATAGAATGCACAGTGTAATAATAAACTAATGTAAAAACATTGAATAACACTGACACAAAACACCCAGGCTCCCTGCTCAACTACACGAGCAGGCTCGCTCTCTCTCTCTCTCTCTCAGCAGCACGCACTCGCTCTCTCGCTCGCTCTCTCTCTCTCTCTCTCTCCAGCATGCGTTCGCTCTCTCGCTGTCTCTCTCTCTCTCTCTCTCTCTCTCTAGCACTCGCTCGCTCTCTCTCGCTCTCTCTCCAGCACGCGCTCTCTCGCTCGCTCTCTCAGAACAGAGAGGAACATTTGAGCAAATCCGAACTTTAATTTAAAAACCAACCACAAGCAACTAAAAAAGTAACATTGCAGGAGTTCATGCTAATAGCCTTACAGCCCGATCGCTGTAAACACTTTTTTTAAAATGAGTTTTAAGCACAGCGGAAAAAAAGGAACATTAGAACAAATCCGAAATTTATTTAAAAACCAACCACAAGCAACCAAAAAAGTAACATTGCAGGAGATCACGCTACTGTATTAGCCTTACAGCCCGATCGCTGTACTGTACAGTAAACAATTTTTTTAAAAATGAGTTTTAAGCACAGGGAAAAAAAGGAACATTTGAAAAATCTGTAATTTAATAAACCACCAAGAAAAGTAACATTGCAACAAATCACGCTCTGAACCACTCCATGTAAACACTTTTTTAATGAGTTTTAAGCACAGGGAAAATAACGAACATTTGAAAGAAGAGAAAAGTAACATTGCAACAAATCACACTATGAAATGAAAAATTAACTTTTGAAAAATCCGTAATACAAAAACTATAAACCACCAAGAAAACTAACCTTGCATGAGTCGAGTTCTGGCATGAAGTGAGGAGGAACTGGGTGGAGAGGAGGTTACAGTTTTGAGGGAGAGTCTGTCTCTGCGATGGAGGGAAGTTTTCCTTCAGGTGTTTTCTCTCTTGTGATTTCTTGGGTTTCTGGTGTTTTTAGCTGTTTAGCTGGTGGGAGCGAAAGCCTCATGCAGCCATTCCAAAAATAAAGTCCTTGTGATCCAACCCTTCGTGTTTGCCCTCCACATTACTGGCAGTTTGGCTTTGTTTACATTGTGCTGTTTGAAAGCACGAGGGTTCTCAAATTGGTAAATGAGTAAACTGGTCAACAGTTTTTCCACCTCTTCCAGCACTTGAAGCTTCTGCCTGGTTAACGCTGTAACTCCTTTTGCAACATCAGGTGCTTTAATAGATTCTTTCTGCTTTAGAATAGTCGAAATCGTAGATTTTGATTTCTTGTACTCAGTGGCAAGATCAGTAACACGAACGCCACGCTCAAACTTTTCAATAATTTCTTTCTTTACTTCGATTTCAATTTTCTTCAAAACTTTCTTTTCATCACTCTTCACTTGCTTAGAAGCCATGGTTAACTACAAAAGCACATGAAATACTGTAGAGCACAAAGAGATCACAGGTAAAGCACGCATGTCTAACTGAGAACAATGAACAGGGAGCGGCTCAACACGTGCTTAAAGTAATCGGCACGCACGTGCAGGCTCTCTCTCTCTCAGCAGCACGCACCCTCCCCCTCTATCTCAGCAGCAGGCAGGCACGTCTGACCGAGAACAATGCAACACGTGCGGAAATCACCGGCGCGCACAAACCGAAAGGGAAACTGTCTTGTTCGTATACCGTTTGTGTGGTCGTGAACCGAGTCAAAAGCTTGGCGAACTGTTTGGTCGTGAACCGAGTTGTACGTGTACCGAGACGCTCGTGAACCGAGGTTCCACTGTACTGGAAAAGTACATTAAGCATAAATTTTAAAATTGTATGGTAGCAGCATTTTGGTATTTTCAGTACTGGAAGTATATGTCTGCTTTCCTCTCATTCACCCTCAGATTTTCCCTCAACACTTACTATTGCAGTTGTGGGAAAATGTCAATTTCGTAGACTTTATGCAATGAAATTACATGCTTCTCATGTAATTGAACCTCACATTGTGGGAGGGGATGGTAAGCTCTGTCACAATCTGGACTTCATGGGGCACAATTATTGCTTCAGTGTGATCAGGACTTCATGGTGAACCCTCAAAAGCACACCCCGTTTATAGATTCAAAACTATGCACTATAACACTATAGGGACTTCACAGCTATCAAAAGGGAATTGCAGCATAGGGTACTGTGACACAATAAAAGTTTTGAAGTCACTAGTTTTTGTTGGATCTGTTTAGACACTGGTACTGAGATCTGAATATATAAACACACACACACTCGCCAGCCACTCTGGGTTGGACCTCCTTTTGCCTTTAGAACTGTTGCAATTCTTTGTGGCACAGATTCAACAAGGTGCTAGAAATATTCCTCAGGGATTTTGGTACATATTGACATAATCACATCACATAGTTGCTTCAGATCTGTCGGTTGTGCATCCATGATGTGAATCTCTCATTTCACCACATCCCAAAAGTGCTCTGTTACAGCAGTCTCTTAACATTTTTTGCACCTCAGACCGGTTTCATGTAAGACAATTTTCCACAGACCGGCCATCGCTGTGCATAATAAATACAACTCGCCATAATGCAGAATCGATGGGAACCCTGAGCTTGTTTCCCTGCAATGAGACTGTCCCATCTAGGGGTGATGGGAGACACACAAAGTGTGTTCCTTGTCTCCAGTTAATTCCATAACTTCATTTTGGTTGCTGTCACTGCAGAAAACCCCGCTTCACAATGATATGATGTTTGTAATGGATGCAGGGTTTACAGCACTTTTGTGACAATCTCCAAAGACAATTTTTTTTTTTTTTTTTTTTTTTTTTTTTTTTTTTTACTCATTTTAGCTAGGGTTAGCTTGTGGCATAATTTAGTGAGCATCAAGTGAGTGAGTATGACAGAGACAAGTTTGGGAAAGAGGCACAGATGGAAGTGATGGGGAGATTATTGAATGATGAGTGGTCACAGTTATTGAAAGTTATCAACAGTTTATTGTACACTACACCACAAAAAATCAATCTGCACATACATTCAAACTTTACTTAATACTGTCCCTCCTACTTACTTAACTATAGTGGCTGTTAAGGTACATACACAACAGAACATAATTACTCTTCTACAATGTTCCTTTCAAAATACATGAACAGGTTTATTTTATTTTTCAAATTTTTTTTTTTAACACATTCAATAATTAAACATTATATCAACAGTTCAACATAGCCTTGTCAGATCAGAAGAATAAATACTTGTGTGTGCATCTGTCTGAATCTGCAGCCGCTTTGAAAATATTGTATTCTTGTTCAAACACACATCAATTTCTTGTGACACTGGCATCAAACACCAGCGGTTCGGGTCTACGAAATCCATCTGCCATGCTGTCAATGTATGTTCAATTACCTTGTTGTGTAGTTCAGTTGCTTATTGCACTTCGATGAGACATAGTTAGTGACGACTTCTGACATTATGTTGAATTTCAAGTGGTCACAGTTATTGAGGTTATCAACAGTTTGTTGTACACCACAAACAAATTTAATCTGCATGCACATCCAAACTTCACTTATTACCCCTTCTACTTCCTCAACTTCAGTGGCTGTCAATATAAATAAACAACAGAACATACTCACTGTTCGACAGGGATGATCTGGGGCCTCATGTACAAACGGTGCATATGGACAAAAATGTTGCGTACACCCATTTCCACACTCACATCGCAATGTATAAAAACTAAACTTGGCATAAAGCCACGCACATTCTCATTCCACCTCAATCCATTGCATATGCAAGTTTTTGGCATGGTTTTGTAAACGTGACGGCACCCAGCGTGAAAGCAGTGCTGTGGTTCCTGTTTGGTTTCCCTTTATTTTTTACATTCACAACTCTGACATGGCCTTATCAAATACACTGAAATTAATTGTATATCATTTATTAGTTTAAGGCATCTGATTTGCAATCAACCTGTAACAGATATAATGGTCCATGGAATGGCCAAACTTTTCCAAATGCAATAGCCGCTTTAGCATTGTTACTCTCAGTGCACCACTCTGAGTATTTTAACCCACAGTATTTGAGTGTGAAATCACAGCTCTACAGCAGTTGATCGGAAAGAAGATTATCAGGATACAGCATCCAGCACACACTGCCTCAGTGATACACACAGTCTATTTGAACTGCACCCATCCGGTAAACATTTCAGAGCCTTTCCTGTAGGAACCTCACGGTTCAGAAACAGTTTCATCCCAAGAGCTCTAAATGCACTTGAATCATTCCATCAAATGCTACTGATAGAACTGTATGTACTTATAAGTACAATTACCTCACTGTAAACTTGCACTACAGTTGTAATATTGCACAACCTGAGCCACTTATGCTTTCATATTGTATATTTTTCATTGTTTTTTATCGTATTGTTGTTGTTACTGTTGTTTTACCATTTTATAGGAAAATAAGTTTATGGTGTATTTTCATATTGAATCTCATTTTACCATACAATAACAATAAAGGAATTCAATTCAGTAGAAGAAACCTTGTATTAGTGCTGGGAGGTATACTGGTTCATACCGAAAACCGTTTTTTATATTTCTTATGATATGGATTTTTCTTATACTGCAGCACCAGTTTAAATAGCCTAAACAACGTTTGGAACGTGGCGCAGTGGGAAACTGTTTAAGGGGGGACCTTTTTCACTGCTACACCGCTAAACACGCATGCATTGGAGTACATGCATTAGTGGAGGTATTGAGCAGTGAAAATAGACAGAGTACATTCCGAAACTGAAACTGTAGCAGACAATAAAGTTGATCATGATGACACAGAAGAACTTTTTGCCGAAAAAAGGAGCTGTGTCTGGAGATACTTTGGTTTTAAAAGGTTGGATTATTACTGCAAATGCTGTTGAGCTAAAGTTGTCAACACAAGCAATTTGCTGCACCATCTAGGCCACAAACATACTTTGGAGTACCATGAATGTATCGAACTTAGATTGGGATTGACACCCTCCACGTCCTCAGGTAAAACTGAAAAAGCTAGGGGATGTTCGAGTCAGATGTCACTTGTAGTTACATTTGCTAAAGGTACTGCCTACGACAAAAAAAGCAAGCGGTGGATTGAATGCTAGAAGCTTGTAATTTATATATTTTAATACATGGGCTAATCCATGACCATTTTAGAAAAATCTTCACTACTAAATACACCTTTTCAGGTTCTTTGAACTCTGTGTTGTGCTCCAAGTCAGTATTAAGAGGTTTAATTTGCAGGGAAGGTAGGATGTACATCATATTGCAGAGGCAGCATTTGTGCTAGAATGAACATTAGCATGATGTGGCAAATGAGCTAGAGCTTAAAAAATTAAGTAAAGAATGCCTAAGTACTTAGTATACTTAATACTTAGTATACTTAAACATGAGTGTTTATTAAAGTTGTTTAGCTATGCATCTGCTAATGCCATTGGTATTACTATTTCTTGAGTAACTGAGATAAGTGTTATAGAACTATTGTACTTTCTATAAATTTATTTTACTATATTTGTACTTAAGGGGCACCAGTTTATTGGAAAAATATATACTTCAGTTAGTTGCCAATTGTTTTAGGCTTTGTTTTTGTGAAATGAGCAAGGTGTTTAGTATATTGGACAGTGGTAATGGTAAGTGTACTGAAAGTTTAAAATTACTAGTGAACATGGAATAAGCAGTTATAGAATTACAGACTGTGCTAATAGTGAAACAAATAGCTTAGAGATGGAGATAAAAATAGATATAAATAGGTACATATTATTTAGAAAGGACTGGCAAGATTGAATGGGGTTGCATAGTATCCATTCATATAAACAAGAAAATACTTATTTACTTCACATGAGAGATGAGCTACATAGTAGTGGGAATTTTTTCATTTGAATAATAGATGACAGCAAAGATTTAGGTAGTGTTGTCAACTCATCACTGGGTGGTGTGGGTACATGCATAAAATCACCCAAGTCTGTAAACAGCTAATTTTCCAGGTCCTTTTTGTGAAAAGGGCTGTTTTGTAACAATTGTGTTTTAAATTGATTACTCACTAAAAGCGTTCGTTTTTACAAACCATGACAGACAAGGAGGCAATAGGTTCAACTGAAAGCCACTGAGATACAAGCTTGTTAAATAAAATACAGTAGGTTCCATTCAGTTATGTTCTTTAGAGCATGTTAGAGATGGTCCAGACTTGGCATGGCTTGGAGGTTAGCTGGCACATTACAGTATCGTACTGTGACATAATTTTAAGGTTTGCTGTGTTTAATTTTAAGAGAAATGTTCCCTTTGAAGACCAGTTTTTATTATAGGTAGAAACCTTCTTTGATATGCTGCAACTAACTAGTTTAAAGCATAATTGACAATGAAAAATAATCTAGTATTAACTATGAACTTTGTAAAATCTGATAAGTGAAATGTTTACATTTTCTCTTAAAGTTTCAAGTTCTGCTAATAAAATATTGTTCAGTTCATGGTATAATAATGTATTTAGATTATTCTGCTATTAACTGTTAGTAATGTTGTTCACATTTTAAACAACTGATAAATTGTTTAAACTGCTCAAAATAAAATTTAAAACTTAAGTGTTAGGAGTGTTAGGTTTACTTAGTTTCATCTTTATATAATTTGTTTTTTAGGGGGAAGAGAATAAAGAATGTATTGAAAAAAAGAAGCCAAAGCTGGAGAAAGAAGTCAAACAAAAATCAGTAAAGGACTCAACTAAATTCAAGTAAGTATCCCTCATAGTTACTGTTTATTATTCCTATAAACACTAGATTAAATGTTAAATAGTATCCCAGTTTTAAGGTGCTAATTTAAATTTAAGAGTTTTAATGCCAGTGTATCTTTTTGAAATTATTGTTTATTTTCAAATCTGGAAAGTTACAAAATCCATTGTTTACTATATTGTAAATTTCACTATTTTTATTTTTGTTTATTTAAACAACCATGTTGCATAACACAAATGTTTTTATTTATTAAATACTGGCAGAACTAAAAAATATCTTTGTTTAAAGAAATTACATGTTACTCAACGTTTTCATAAAATCAATGTTTTAGTCATGCATAAATTGTTGCTACTGTCTGGTTGAATTTTAGCAGGAAAAACCCCAAATCTCCAAATTAATATTTTCCTTTGAGAAACACACGGTTGGCATCCCTTTAAAAAGTTAATTAATGCAGATATAAATATGCATTTCTGTGTTACTGTAAGCGTCTTGCTTTTTGCATTCTATAGTATGTTAATTTCTGTCCCTTTAAAAAGATTAAGTAAATCCTCAAAAGAGAAAGAGAAGAAAGTTGTTCAGTTGGAAACTCCACCTTCATCTCAAGAGCCTGTGAAAGAAGGTGAACACAAGTCTCACAATGCTGAAAGTAACAAAGTAAGCCTTGTTTCTGAATCCAGCAAAGTCATGAACATCCATTCATCGTCTAAGCGAAAGAGGACCCAGGAAAAGGGTGTGGAAGATGTGAAAAATGTTAAGGTAAGTTGGTTTAAACCTTAAAAACAATACATAGTCAATTTAACTCCCTTCTTAATACAGTTAGTGCAGTGATGTTCTTAAATGCAGTTTCAACAAACATGCACCACTCTCCTGTACCATTATAAACAAGAATGTATTAAAATACACCACTTCAATTTATTTAATATAAAACAACAATGGTTTCCCTAATTTTTTTCTTATCCTTACCAATATTTCAGTAAAA
The DNA here is from genome assembly GCA_026402145.1 of Polypterus bichir lapradei. Lineage (NCBI taxonomy): Eukaryota > Metazoa > Chordata > Cladistia > Polypteriformes > Polypteridae > Polypterus > Polypterus bichir. Next base: position 35,036,735 of record JANRMT010062821.1, on the reverse strand, counting down.
AAAATTGGTGAAAAAGCATTAGTAGAAGTGCATATATTTATAACAATGAAATTACTTTAATAACAATGTTAAATTTCTGAATTTATGCATGGGCCAAGAATCTGCTTTCCAGAACCCACCACATTAAGCAAAGAGCATCCTATCTGTTCTGCTAAAAATGATTGAAGGAAACAACTGTGTTATGTGCTCTTCTGTGAAGTAGTGTGAAAGACATGGTGGTGCTGTGTATAATTTTTATTATCAGAATCCAGTTAATCCTCTACATTAACTACAAATAATTTAGGATGCAGAAGCTGTAAATTGAGGTTTATTGATTCTGCATTTGTTAACATTCAGGTAAATATATAATGTTGTTTTCTTTTTAAAATATGCAATGCTAACATACTTTTTAACTACTTTTCCTCTATTGCTGCCCAACAAAGAAACCATCTAAAAGCGGTACTAATGCTTGTTTATCGGATCCTTCGTCAGATAGAAAGCTGAAACCATCAAAACCTTTGTTGAACTTTGATGAAAAGTGAGTGATTTGTTTGTGGTAACATTTTATCCTTAACTAGAAATTCCTGAAACAGTTTTGAATGTGTTTCTAGGATTCTAGGAACTTGGCAACAGATGGTTTACAGTACACGGGGAATTAGAAATACTCAGAATTAAGTGATCAAGTGTGACATTGGGAAATATGCATGTATGTTAAAGTTGTTTTCAACTGGTTGCTGTACATAGCCTTTCTGACTGTAAGCAGTCATTGCCTTGACCTGTTGTAATAAATTTGTTTTGTTGTGCACTTGACCTTTTCCAATTGAACATACTGGACCTTAATGTTTGCTGAGTTTTGTTACATTACAACCTGGAATTAAAATTAATTTTTCAGGGTTAGGTACCATTTGATTTACACAACATGTATACCACGTTGAAGGTACAAAATTTTTTTTTTTTTTTTTTTTATTGTTAGACAAATAATAAGACAAAAAAAAATTCCCTGAGTCAATACATTGTAGAGCCACCTTTTAATGTGGTTACAGCCACAGAAGTATCTTCGGTCTTCATTATTTTAGCACATCTAGCCAATGGGATTTCCACCCATTCCTCAAAGCCAAACAGCTCTAACTCCTTCAGTTTAGAGGGATTGTGTGTATAGCAATCTTCAAATCATGCCACAGATTCACAGTTTGATCGAGATCTGGGCTTTGACTAGGCCGTTCCAAGACATTTAAATGTTTCCATTTAAACCACCCAGTGTAGCTGTAACAGTATGTTTAGGGTCATTGTCCTGCTAGATGATGAACCTTTGTCCCAGTCTCAAATCTCTGGCACACTGAAACAGGTTTTCCGCAACAATTTCTCTGTATTTAGTGCCATCCATCTGTCCTTCAGTCTTGATCCAGTTTCCTGTCCCTGCCAAAGGAATGAATCCGCACAGCATAATTCTGCCGCCATCATGCTTCACTGTAGGCATGTTGTTATCGGGATGATGGAAAATGTTGAGTTTGCATCATACACATTATTTTTCATGATTGCCGGAAAGTTCCAATTTTGTCTCATCTGACGAGAGAACCTTGGGCAAACTCCAAAGGTGTTATTTTTTTCTTTAAGCAATAGCTTTTTTTCTGGCCACTCTTCCATAAAGCACCTCCCTGTGGAAAGAACGGCTTAAAGTGGTCCTGTGGGCAGATACTCCCATTACTGTTGTGGATCTTTGCAACCACTTCTGTGTTATCTTTGGTGTCATTGTTGCATCTCTGATTAATGCCCTCCTTGTCCAGTCTGTGACTTTTGGAGGGCTCTATTTTGTTATAATGGATGTAGTGGTACAAATGTGGGATATTCAGTTTTTTAGATTTTTTTTAATAACCCCACCCTAATCTATACTTCTCCATCACTTGGTCTCTGACTTGTTTGTAGTACTCCTTGGTCTTCATGCTGCTTGCTTAGTGGTGTTGCAGAGTCTATTGCTACAGGTGTCCTGTGACAAATATGACACTTAGATAGCACACAGGTGGACCCTAAACATCTAATTATGTGACTTCTGAAGTTAATTGGTTGGACCAGATTTTATGTAGGGTTTTCATAGCAAAGGGAATGAATACATAAGCACTCACAACTTTTCAGTTTTTACTTGTTTATGTGTGTGTGTATGTATGTATGTATGTATGTATATATATATATATATATGTGTATATATATGTATATGTATGTATATATGTGTATATGTATGTATATATGTGTATATGTGTATGTATATATATGTATATATGTATGTATATATATGTATATATGTATGTATATATATGTATATATGTGTATATGTATGTATATATGTATGTATATATGTGTATATGTATGTATATATGTGTATATGTATGTATGTATATATATATATATGTGTATATGTATGTATATATATAT
>JANRMT010062821.1:34932631-35024273 GCA_026402145.1 Polypterus bichir lapradei | reverse complement strand
TTTCAGATATCTGAAAATGCCTGCAGATGTATTTTAAGATATCTTGAAATGTATTTGAGATATCTCAAAATGCACATTAACATATTTCAAGATATCTCGAATTGCATTTCAGAGATCTTGAAATGCATTTCAGATATCTCAAAATGTACAGCATATCATTTCAAGATATCTTGAAATCTATTTGAGATATCATAAAATGGTTTTTAGATATCTTAAAATAGATGCATTTTTAGATATCTGCAATTCAATTTAAGATATCTAAAATGCATTTCCAGATATCTTAAAATTCATTTTGAGATATCTCTAAATGTTAATTTGGCTTGCCATAGCAGTATGCTTTCTCAAAGTGTTAAATATTTTTAATTCACCTGTCATCTTTGTTTGTTGTAAATCTTAGCTCAATTTGTTCTTTTAGTATAGCCTACTTGTGATGTTGTTTATTTCTGGCTTATTGTATGCTACAACTTAAACATATTATACCAAAATAAATGACAACTGGTTTCCTCATTAACAATCACTGGCATATAACAGATTTTAAATTTTATTTTAATGTAGTTTAAATTGTGATTTTGAGATCTTTTTCAATGGTATGGACACATCAGCATGTTGTGCTGTCATTGACTGAAGTGCTTGCAGAATCCGTCCGAAATAGCAAGCTAAAGTTTAAAAGTAAAGTTTACATTTTTTGCATCAAGTGAGAAAAAATACTTTAATTCAAAATTGTATTCCTCAATCTCCTACACACCTTGTTTTGGAGAACTGAGTCCACACATGCATTACTGTGAAACTTGTGATTTGGAAATTAAGGTCTAATTGGGCCATAAGGAGTCCCGGTTCCTCTTTTCACTGCAAACAGTTATGATTTTGACCATGTGTTTGGGGTCATTATCATGCTACAGAATGAAATTGGGACTATTATGTTTATTCACTGATGGTATTTAATGATGCATAAGAATCTGCCAGTACTTCTCTATTGTGAGGGTGCCATCAGTTTTGAACAAATCACCTTTTTTTTTGTGCAATGCAGCCCCAAACCTGCAAGTGTCCTCTACCATCCTTAACTGTTGCCTGCTCCCATTCATGAGCATATTGTGCTCCAGCACATTAGTGCTCAAACTGCTAAAAGTCCAGAGCACTTGGTGATTTTTTTTTTTCTTTTTTCTACCCCATTCCTCATGTTTACATACGTTGGTGAGTTCTTTGGCTTTGTTTCGACCTTGGAGAAATGGCTTTTTGGTCACAAGACGTGGACCATAGATGAGTATACCGGGGTCCCAGTGGTTTCTGACATTTCTGAGCTGATATCATTGGTAGACGTCTTCTGATATCAAAAAAAAGAAAGCTTGATGTAATCCTTGTTTGTTGTGCTCCGTTTCAGGGCATACACTGTTTCCAGTCCTCAACCTAACCTCTCGGCAGTAAAATTTTTGCTTAGGAGAGACCTTGTGTCTTGTTGCTATTCTCACTTTTGAAAAGATGTAAGAGTTGCTGGTTAAACTGACATATCTAGTGAAAACATACCTTTTTAGTATGGTTGTCCCTTGTTCCTGTCTATTGCTGATTCTGTTTTAGTTGATCAGTTTGGTTCAGTCTACATCAACAATTATATAATTGATTATATAGAAGTGTATTGTGTCTTTTTTGTATTGAATTTAGTTTTTATTTATTTGCTTCAAATAAAATGCAAGTTTGGGTCAATTCTTCTGCTTATTTGTGCATTCTCTATTGTATTTTAATTGATGAGACATCTCTCTCTAGCACAGTAAATAATACATTACTTGCTGCATACTACAATAATTTTATTTATATTTTTCATAAGTTGTGTGATGCTGTATATTATACCATTATAAGCCTTTTTGTTTTCTTGTGGCTTCAAAATACTATTCAAAATTTAAAAAAATGTTTAACAAAACTTTTAATTAGTTTGTGTGATGGAGGTTACAGATTTAACATTTTATATACATGATTTATAAGTAATTATTTACTAAACCATCTTATTACTTTCTCTTGTTTAGATTTATAGTGAAGTTAAAACATTTTCTGGATTCTTCTGCACAAGCAACTGAAAAAGCTTTTGCTGTTTTATGGTAAGAATTCAATGTAAACACGAATGGTTCAATTTATATTTTATGGACATACAGTAATGCATAATTCTGTTTAGTTCATTAGCATCCAAATCCCAAATGAATAAACACTCATCACTTAAGTAGCCTATTTTCATTTTAAAGATAAAGTTACTTTCCATTCTTTTAACATTGAAGTGATTTTTCTCATAAGTCTATGTTAATCCTTTGTGGATTTTGATATGGGCAAGTGGTTACCAGTATTATTATTTTTGTGCAAATTTACCTGAAAAGCTTAACATTTTTCTAATGTGAGATTCATAGAGCTTTTATAAATTCTGACCTTTGTAGGTTACACCAGTTCATTCATAATAAATAATCAAATATTGATTCTATGATTTTTTTTTTCCTTTTAGTTTGAGATGCCAAGCACTTTTATTAATGGCAATGTTTCGCTATAAAAAAGATGATGCATTAAAGTATAGTCGCACACTAAATGAACATTTCAAGGTGAGAACATTTTTTTCTAATTTTTTTTTGAGGAAATGGTGGCACATTAGCAGAAGATATGTACAGTATGTTGTTTGTGTATGTTATCTGGGACCATGTATATTAATAGAAAATGCAAAACAGTAAGAAAATTGTCAAGTGGTGGTGTATAAACAGAATGGTTCCTTTTTCTTTTTTTCAGAATTCTACTCGATCAGCACAAACACCATCACCCTGTATTGCAAGGTACCAAATATTTAATTCTCTCTACCCTTAGGCAAGTGTGGCCTGTAATGCAGGTCTACTCTTAAAAATATAACTTACAGCCTATTCCAAATTAAGTAATACTATGTATTACTATATGTCATCAACTACGCCTGTAACAATACAACAACAATAATAATACAACAACAATGTAACAATACAGCTCAGCCTGCTATTGATTTAATTTAGACCCAGTCGTAGCCATTTGTCCTTAAAAATATTATGCCAGTGTGGAAATAACAATTAAAGTAGGATTAATGAGAATAATATGTCAAAATTTACATTTTAAAAAAGTCTGTTTGAATTCTTGGAAATGCCCACTAATTTGCAACAACCATCAGAAAATTCTGCAGACATTTAGGTTAGAGTTACAGAAATACAGTATCTAACAGTGATCAAGTTAATAGCTGTACATTGTTTGCTAGTCTGAACTGTAGTTTTTTACATTTGTCTGATTTTGGATCATAAATTGAAAACAACGCCACATCCATATTTCATGTCTGTATTTTTGACAGTGTAACAAATGTGATAATGATTCTATACATTAGAAATTTTTATTTCAGTGCATTTTGAGATTCTGGTAAATTTCATTTGAGTATTTTTCACATATCCTGCAGGGAAAGGTGGCAATTAATTAATGCTTTCACTGTATATTACATTAAGCAGTTTTTATAAGGAGTCTGGTTTATTTATCTTCCGAAGAAATAAAAGCAAAACCTGAATGAATATGTAATTTTAACTTTCCTACTAATAAATTCAATGAAGAAGTAAGAGTGATTAGCAAACATACACATCTTGTCTTTCTTCCAGGACCTCATGAGAAAATCAGGCAGAGCATATTGATTTATTTCAACCTGTATGCATAGTTAAATTATTGATGGTTTTGTATTAGTTATTTAGCTGTATAATTTAAAAAAGTATTTCTGTTTGGTTTCCTTCAGAAACACTGGCACACCTTCCCCTATGTCGCCTATGCCTTCTCCTGCCAGCCAAGGGATATTGTCTGTAGGATCACTTCTCAGCAGTACATCCACCACAGTCAGCGTTCCCCATCCCATACCTCAAATGGCTTCGTCTTACATCAATATTACATCTCTTTTTCTAACTGCTCATGATCTCTGGGAACAGGCAGATGCAATCGCTCAAAAGAATAATGGTAAGCATTAAAGGGTAGAAACACATGTTAAATATTTTACACTTTTTGTGTGTAATAGTACAGGCGTTATACAGTTGCATGCACCATTTGCCTGATGCTCAAGGGCAATGTGCTCCGTTAAGATTGTGTGTTCAAATAATCATTGTGGCATGTTAAACAGAAAAGGTTCATGGAAGGTATTAAATCCATTGCTCAAAAGAGGTGCTTTCTTTTGCTTTTTCTTTTTAAGCTGTGCACAATAAATGTTTCTTGTGAGATGAATTTATTTATCTGAACACTTAAAACAGATATTGAATGGACATAATGTTTAGCAAAATATATTACCAAATAAAAAACTGAACTTCATTTGGGTTGCGAGACGAGTGCATGGTGGAGGTGTGGTTACACTCTTGTTGACTTCCTTAGTAAATATTCTTTATTTTATATTGGGGCAAAAAATAATAATAAAAAAAAAATCAAAAGTACAACACTTTTACACAGTAAGAGGATCAAACACAATCTGAGACATACCCTTTGTCTTTTCTGGACAGGTGAGCAAGATCTTTTTTTTTTTTTTTTTTTTAATTTTATTGCAATCATTCCATAAAAATCAATGGAAAAAGTAGGATAGAGAACAAGTCGACCCCCACCCCTGAGAGAGAGCAAGGCCAACAGAGTAAAACTTAAGGCTTGTAAACATACCTAAATTGATAATTTTGATAAGCCAATAGAGATGAATGGAGAAGAAAAAGAAATACAGAAATAATTGCTTCCTCTGTGCTTTAAGAGCTTATTCTAAAATATTACTGATTAGATCCTGCCATGTTTTGAAAAATATCTGTACAGATCCTCTGAGTATTTGATTTTTTCCAATTTCAAATCGTATAAAACATCAGTTTCCCACTAACTTAAAAGAGGAGAGTTAGGATTCTTCCTGTTTAGCAAAATAAGTCTGCGTGCCAAAAGTGTAGTGAATGCAATCACAGTTTGTTTGTCCTTCTCCACTTTAAACCCATCTGGAAGAACCCCAAACACAGCTGTTAATGGGCTAGGAGGGATTGTGAGACCAAGGCTGTCTGAAAGGTAATTAAAAATTTTGGTCCAGAATGATGTTAATTTGGTGCAGGCCCAAAACATGTGACCCAGTGAGGCTGGGACTTGATTGCAGCGTTCGCAGGTTGGATCTAGCCCTGGAAACATTTTGGAGAGTTTTAGGTGAGACAGATGTGCTCGATATATAATTTTGAGTTGAATAATTGTATGCTTTGCGCATATGGAGCTCGAGTGAATTCTCTGCATTGCTATTTTCCACTCCTTTTCTGATATATTAATTGAGAGATCTTTTTTTTCCCAGTGTCCTCTTGGATCTTTTGAAAGGGAGGTACTATAAAATAATTTTATATATTGCAGAGATGGTGTCTGAGTCCTTGAAATTGAGCAATATTTTTTCCAGCATGGATGAGGGTGCAAGATGAGGAAAATCGGGAAGGTTCTGTTTAACAAAGTTCCTAATTTGAAGATAGTGAAAGAAATGTGTAGCTGGAATTTTAATTTGGAATGTAATTGTTCATAGGATGCAAAGATGTTGTCTATATAAAGATCTCTAAGCAAGTTAATCCCAAATTTTTTCCAGATATTAAAAACTGCATGTGTCTGCAAATGTTGAAAGAGGTGGTTCTCTTGCAGAGGTGCCACAGATAAAAGCTTCTCCATCTTAAAATGCGTTCTACATTGGTTCCATATTCTGAGTGAGTGAAGCACAATTGGGTCATTAGTATATTGCTGATAACTTGCATTTATTGGGGCACAGAGCAGGGAATATAAAGAAGTACCGCAGGATTTTACTTCTATTGCGGACCAAGCCTGTGTATGTTCATCTATTTGTGTCCAGGTTTTTATAGCTTGTATGTTTGCTGCCCAGTAATAAAACTGGAAGTTAGGTTGAGCCATGCCACCTTCTGCCTTTTGTCTTTGTAGGGTCGCTCTTTGGATACGTTGATGTTTTGAGTTCCAAATAAATGAGGCTATGGTTGAATCTAGTTGCTTAAAACATTATTTATTGATGTATATTGGAATGTTGTGAAATAAAAAAAGGAGCTTAGGAAGAATATTCGTCTTAACAGTGTTAATTCTTCCAGCTAGAGTGAGATGAAGGGTTGACCATCTATGCAAGTCTTGCTAGACGGGCGAAATTTTGTTGATAAAGAGCTTTGTTTACTTGTGATGTTTACCCCAAGGTATTTAAACTGATCTGCAATGACAAAAGGTAGGGTGTCTAATCTAATATTATTTACTTGAGAATTCACTAGAAAGAGTACACTTTTATTCAGATTAATTCTGAGACCAGAGATCTTTTGAAATTCTGTGAGTGCTGTTAAGACAGGCACAGAATCTTGTGGGTATGATATATACAGTACCATATCATCTTCATATAGAGAAATTTTCTGTTCCAGTCCTTCTCTGATAATCCCCTTTATCTGATCAGCATTTCAGCAGTGTATTGCCAGTGGTTCAATGGCGATTGCAAGCAGCGGTGACAAGGGGCATCCTTGTCTGGTACCACGTTCTAGTTTAAAGTAGTCTGAACAAATGTTGTTGATACAAATTGAAGCTTCTGGATTGGTATACAGTAGTTTGATCCATGCACAAATGTTTGGGCCAAACCCAAATTTCTCCAATGTAGTAAAAAGGTATTTCCATTCAATCATGTCAAATGTTTTTTCTGCATCCAATGATAATATTATTTCTGGGGTGTTTGACTTAGTTGGTGAGTATATTACATTAAACAGGCGTTGAAGATTTGAAGATAAGTGTCGACCCTTGATAAATCTTGTTTGATCTTGTGATATTACTGAAGGGAGCACTTTCTCCATCCTTCTAGCTATGACTTTTGAGAGTATTTTAACGTCATTATTCAAAAGTGAAATTGATCTGTATGATGCACATTGTAATAAGTCCTTATTTTGTTTAGGAAGAGTTTGATTGTCTCTGGCTTCTGTAATTGTTGCCAATAGGAGGGGAGCTAGCTGAGCGGAGAATTTCTTATAAAATTCTGCAGGGTAGCCATCAGGGCCTGCTGCTTTCCCACCTTGAAGTGCCTTTATAGCATCTAGTAATTCTGATAACGCCAGCGGTTTATCGAGTTCCTCCGCACTAAAAGTGTCTATTTGTGGTATCTGTAATGAATCCAGAAATGCATTAGATTGTGTACTGTCTTCTTTAAACTCAGCAGAATATAAGGATTTATAGCAGTCTCTAAATGTGTGCAGGTGAACAATATCAATGTTGTGCTAGTGTGGTACTCTTTTTACTTGTTTTTTGGGTGCAGATTTACAATGGGGGTTTAAATGTGGGTAGTTAACTTTGGATGCAAATATAACGGAATCATTTTCAGATAGTAATTACAAATAGCAAGCGAGCAACTGGAGTACTGTTAATTACTAAACGTTCACAAGGCAAAGTAAAAGTCAAAAATTGAATATACTTAATAGTTTTGCCACTGTAATGTAAACCTTATATTTTGTATTCCTTTCATTTTCTCTTTCACTTACCACTTTTTTGAAAACTGGACAACTGATTTAGGGTGCTTTTTTAATTTTTTTTTAGCTCTAATCTTCAGCCTTCATTAGCAGGAAATACAATGGCAAAGAAAAGTAGTATGTGTGCTCTACTATCTATGGATTCAAGTATTTTCATGAACTATTTTCTTCTGATGCATACACAACCTTTATTGAAGAAATTAAGGTTGTTCAATACTGTTTGCAAATTTTTCCCGGCCCCAACTTAATCCTCCCTTAAGCATTTTTTCAGTTCTTTAAAATTTATGTAGAATCTATACATATCAGGCTTATATAAAATCAAGTAATTGTAGAGAGTTTGAAAAGGGTCCTTACTTCAGGTTAACAAGACATGCCAGGTGTAGAAGAGAAATCATAATGAAATTAAATAATGAATTTTAGGCTTGCCATATCACTTATGCAGCCATATTCATAACCCCAGTAAAGAAAGTGGAAGTTTTGCATTCATTTGAATGCAATACACATGGCTACAGCGAACTGTTCAAGTATCTGCCCATTTTTTAACTGATTATCTGCTTCAGTGGCTGGTCTACAACTTTGATTTTTACATAAACAGAATATATTTATTTAGTGTTTCAGAACATCTACCCTGGTTAGACATTCATGTTACTCTTATAACGCTTTAAAGCAAAAGAAAGGCTAGTATGATTACAATCCTGAATACATTAGGAGAAGTTGATAATGGCAGTGATGTGTAGTTAGCATGGCTGTTAATTCTGCATACTTAAGTCAGCCAACACTAAAAACTCAAACACTGCACAGTAAATTCCAAGTCAAAACAATGTTTATTGGTATAACAACTAAAATGTGATGAACATGGAAAAAGCACATGTGAAACATTTTTGATTAGTATGGGAGAAAAAGGGATGCTGTATCTAGTTATATGTATGTAATTTTAGCATATCCAGTCAGTCCATTGGCTAATTCTGCAATTAGTGAATGGATGACTATTTTTTTTTTATTCTTGCATGCACCATAATGTAGTTGATAATATCCTTTGAAAGTGCCTTGCTTCTGAAGATAGTGGTGCTTCACATTGTTCTTTTATGATAGCAACAGTTTAATTACAGATCAGATACGTCAGCTTAACATTTCCAGATGGTGGCATTATAAAGACATACTTTTCAGTCTATTCATCATTGAATTGAAGATTCTCACTTTTCTCCTTAAGATATTTTGACAGACTTTTGCACTGGCTAACTTGTAATGTGATTTTTGACTGTTACTTCTTATAATCAGTAAAAGTTACTTGATTTGGTGCAAGCATATGGAGTTTACATGAGAAACAATTACAATTACAACTAAGGAATATTATCCATGTCAAAGTCAAATGCAATCCAATGTGTAAAATACATTAAGTTTGGCATATTTAATTTTTTGTCATATTTAAGGATACATTAATTGATTTAATTGTTTTGAAATACAACATGCAGTATCTTGCAATTTGAAATGCAATGTAATACTGTATATTTTAATTCATGCCCTTTAGATCACACACTGAATGTCCCATAACTAAAAGTAAAGCATTTAATGTTTAGAAAATGTCTGGGATTAAAAATACTTAGGAATTTGTCCATAGATAATGTCTTTCCATTCTACGAACAATTAAAGTTTAAATTTAACATCTCATCAACACAATTTTTCCTCTACTTTCAAATCAAAAACTTTGCTAAACAGAACCTGCTCAATCTTCCTCACCTCCCAACATTTTATGGTCACTTCCTTTCAAAGATCTTAAGGTAAAATGGGAAAAGGATCTTTTACTTAATATTTCAGAAAAGAAGTGGATGGCAGCCATGCACAGAATACACTCTAGCTACAAATACACACAGCACTAAGTCATTCTACATGTTTGAAATTGTCCAAAATGTATCCAGAGCAAGGTTCAACCTGTGAACGTTGCAGTCTAGCTCCAGTCTCACTGGGTCACATGAATAAAAAATCATTATGGACAAAAATCTTTGCCTGTCAGACAGCCTTGGTGTCACAGTCACTCCTAAACAGTTAACAGTTGTGCTTGGTGTACTCCCAGACGGGCTTAAAATGGAGAAGGACAAAAAAAAGTGGTCGGGTAAAGGCAATTCCAGTTTAAGTCAGTGGGTAACTTATGTCCTATACTTTGGTCAGTCAGTAACTGATATTCTATACTATTTGAAATTGGAAAAAGTCAAATCCTCGCTTAGAGGATCTTTTCAAAACTTATTTAAAATATGACAGGATCCTTCCTGGCTGATTTTAAAGATTTGCTGTGGTTGTTGGCTCTCCTGTCTTTCTTTTGGATGGAGGTTGAATTTTGGTTTGAGTTTGACTTGATTGTATGAAATGTTATTTGCTTCTAATTAAAATCAAATAAAGTAAAGCCAGTTCATTACATTTCACTCCATATTTGCTTGGAGCACACTGCATTTCTTTCTGCAACCACATACAGTACAACCTTGGATTGTGAGTAACTTAGTCTGCAAATGTTTTGCAAGACAGTCTAAAATTTTTAATAAATTTTAACTTGATAAATGAGCTAGGTCTTGCAATACGAGTAGTACATATGCTTTGTCTGCCGAGTGTCGCATGATCACAACAGAGCCGATGGTTCTTCTCCCTTGTGGGTAATCATCTCCCATGCTCGGTCTCAGTCAGCATGCCTCACTTATACAGTCAACATCCGTACAAACGTATACTGTTTACTATAGTATTGTGACCACGTGTGTGTGATGTAAAGTGTGAGTCCCTGACTTGCACCCCAAAACATGGAGCTGAGTCTCGGTACTTTAGCAAAACCAACTTTTATTCAGCTTGAAAATGGCAGATCCCGCTACAATAAATAACCATGCTGTTCCTCTCTCCTATAAACAGACACAGCAATTAGGCAGTGATGGAGCCAGATTAATGGCCAAGTAATACTGTGTCCTTGCATTTATAATGTTCCTTGCATCACCCATCGACGGCAGGGACTTGTAGCATGACCACAATCTTTTCGGATTCTTTTTTGCGGCAAACTGCTACAGCGCTGGGAGTCTGTGGCTGCTTCAGAATGCTCTTCCGCATGTGATTCCATTGGGGAGAATCCCAAAAGAGTTTAGAAACCTTATAGTGCGTAAAGCATTTTTTTTATTTTGTGTCCAAGTGTAGTGACAGGCAAAAGCAACTGTTAAAATCACAAAAAAAGAAAAAGATTCCAGTTTGCCAACAGAGAGCAGTGATTCCGTTAGTTATAGTGAAGGTTGTCCTACACAATAACCCTTCTCCTCCTCTCCTCTCTCGTTTCCCTCACACCAGCCACAATTCTTTTCAAAGGTAAAGTGCAGGTTAATTTGTTTTATGTATTTTTACTTTATATTTTGTATTAATCATTTTTATATGAATATTTTTGGGTCGTAGAATGAACCATCTGAGTTTCCATTATTTCTTATGGGGAAATTCGTTTTGATATAGGAGCGCTTTGGATTATAAGCACGTTTCCAGAACAAATTATGCTCACAAACCAAGGCACCACTGTATTAATATCATTGATAACAATAAAAGCTACTCACTACTCATTGGGTTTAAGTATTACCTTTTAAATTAAGCACATAATGGTCATTCACTTCTTAAAAAAAAAAAAAAAAAAAAAAAAGTGAAAATGCAAATGAGTTTCAAGGTAGCAAAAGCGATAAAGAATTGTGTGGGGCAAAGGCAGCACTCTGGCCACCCTTGTGCAGCTTACCTGTCCAAATGTGAGAGGAGTGACAGAAGCAGCTATGTACTGTAAAGCATAAGAGTTCACATTAAAATACTGAATGGATAAGTATGTGGGCAAATCTTTTGTCATGCAGAAAGTTATGATGACTTTCAAGGGTATTGAATACTTTTGCACACTGCTGTATATTCATACGTTGTCCATTGTTAAACATTACATTTTGACAGGGTTTACTTTGTCATGATATTTGAAAACTTGGAAAAAAGCAAATTTCAACAGTTTAATTAAACAAATGCTCAGAAAAAACTGAACAGTACTGTATCATTGTATACTGCTGTATTAAATTATTTAATGGATATAAGAGTACACCTGTTATACCTTCACATTTTTTGCTTCTTGTGTTTCCTGTGCACCCAGAACTTGTGGCTGAACTTGATTTGGCAGTTGGTCCACTCACTTTGACTACAAGTATGAGTACCCTGGTACGTTACACAAGACAAGGTCTGTATTGGCTGAAACTGGAAACAAAAAAAAGTGCTTTAAAGGAGACAACACCGTGATGCTTTATTATTTCATCGCTTTAATTACATTTCCTGTATTTTGACAACAAAGAAAAACAATCTTAAATTTAAAGGCATGCATAAGGAAGATGCATTTCCCTAAGTGCAATCTATAAGCAAAGATTAGGAGTTTATTTAAATTTTTGACTCCTTGCGTTTTCAAGAGAGTTCTGACTGAAGTACCCTTGGAGTTCCAGCTCATTCAAGCAAGATACATGTGTGTGCCAATTTTGTTTTTAGTTTTGGGTATTATGACAAGCCTGAAAGCAGACACAATAAACCTGGTTAAAGTTTACTTTTCTGGAGAAATGACCAACATTTTCCTTCTGTGTTGCTACACACTTTTTTGTATTTGACATTTTGCTGATATTTTTAAACTTCTTATTTTGTTTGTTCATTGCCTTGAGGGTTGGAAAATATTTGCATTGGCAGGAAGGTAAATGCTAACTAATTATTTATATGTCACTTAGTTGCTTTCTTAACCTGCCAACAAATGCTAATTGTGCAATAGCGTTGTGAGTTAAATTACATAAAAAAAACAACAAAAAGCCACCATTATTTAATGGTTGGTTTATTGTTCTGTTAACATGTTCACAAATTAGGAGTATTTATTTGAAATGGTCAGCAACCTACCAAGACTGCTTTTGAAAGCAGAAGTGTGGTGCATATTAAGTGCATCTTTACAAATGAACCTCCACCACCTATTCCAAACCCACCCCCTCACCCAACACCAAACCCTTTAATGACGACTACATACTTAAGCCTGTATTGTATTGCCATGCTCACAGCAGTTGTAAAGAGGTCCTCTTAATCACTGCTTATGTAACTGTTTACATATGAAATACCTTCTTAAGGACAGATCTTCTTCACATCATATGTGAGGAAATACAAATAAACTATTGGAATGAAACAATATTTGTTGCTTTTAATATTCGCAACATTTGCTGAATATTCTCCTATTACATTTATTAATAAGTGGCCATATCATGTAACTGATTTTATCACAGTCTTAAATTCTTTGTGCCTTAACAATTATATATTTTTCTTTAACGAATGGATTTGAAACTCAACATCATGAAATAAATTACATGGAATAGTAACATAAGTCTTTAGGTAGAATATTGCGTATTTGGTAAAAATATAAATTAATTAAAATTATCACAGACTGGTGAGTGATTAAAAAAAAAAAGTTACG
The DNA here is from genome assembly GCA_026402145.1 of Polypterus bichir lapradei. NCBI lineage: Eukaryota > Metazoa > Chordata > Cladistia > Polypteriformes > Polypteridae > Polypterus > Polypterus bichir. The sequence goes on along the minus strand of JANRMT010062821.1, from coordinate 35,011,316 downwards.
CTGCTTTTTAGTTTGTATTTGACTTGATTTTGCTATGTAGCAAATACAAGTTTCTTTCATTAATAAAGTTTGTTGGGCGGGGGGAGGGAGCGGGCAATGGGGCTTACCAACTTTACATCAGTGTAGCATGGCTGCTGTGTGTGTAGCTGTCAGTAAGACCTGCTCTCTTTGCCTGTGACAAAAATATTTTCCCCATTTAAAGCTTGTTGCTTACTGGGGTTATCGAAAAAAAATCTTAGTTCAGCAGCTCCTTTTTATTTGACAAAAGGCTTTGCTTTGAGAAGTGTTTAGTATGGACCAGTTACAAAATGGAACAGTTTGTGTTATAATGAAAGCATTTGTTTGGAGAAGATGACTGAATTGATATTTAGTATGTGCAATTTTGTGTTCAAAGTCTGTCACAGGATTTTAACTGTTTAACTGTTTTTTTTTTTTTTTTTTTTTTTTTTTTTGCCTTGTTAATATATAATATATTTTGGGATGGTTGGGAATGGCTTCTGCCACAAGAATGTAAAAATGTGGGTTTTATTTATTCTCCCTTTTCATTTAGACAATTAAAAGGACAAAAAACTAAAGCTATTAATATATATTTGAGGTGTTCTGTCACTCATTTATTCATTTCAAAGTTCTTCCATTTTTGTCTTTTTTTTATTTTAGTTTTTTAATGAACAAACACTAGAAGGCTGTGGCCAATATTTTCAAAATATATTTAGCCTTATGTGATGGCTATCTTCCCAGGAGGAAAGCAAAAAATGCTAGAATAATTAAATCAGGGATTCAAACAGAACAAGTAAGTTTGTGCTTTAAATGGGAAGTAACAAGGTGACTAAGCCATTCTGCTTCTGGTGCTGTTTAAAAATAAAATCCAGTAAATTCTGCCTCTGAAATCAATTTTTGTTAAAATGTTACTTGTAAGCGGTTTCTTTAAAGCAAGAACTCTCTGTATCAGTAGGCAGATTATAATTTGTGTATCCCTTTTGTGTTTTTGTATCTCTGAAAAAGCTTAATTAAATGAAAATAGTGGTAATTGCTGATGAAATTTGCCTCCTGGCCTGTTAAATATATGTATCCTCTGCATTGCATGCATTTTTAAAAGTTTTAATTTTGAAAACCTCACATTACAAAATACTTCCAAGATAATCTAAACAGGGATTTATTATGTTGGCATTTAAATATATGTGCTTATTGGTTTCTTAAAATCTCTACTCTCGCTATAGTATTTGACACTCCTTGGCTGTCCCTGAAGGCCTTTTAAAAAGCAATGTTCACTGTACAAATCAGAAAGTCCTTTTTTTGTATTTTTTTAAGAAAATAAATGTAATGAAATAAATTTGAACACTTTGCAAGTGTAACAAGGTGTTCCACAACAGGCATGTTCTCAACGGAATGAAAGCATTTATAGCGGAAGAAAAACGCAATGTGAATGAAACCTTGGACTACTTTCCAGCTGCAAATGTTCTTGTGGAAGACCCCTTAACACAATTTTCATCATCCTCTTCCTCACCAATGACTATTTTGTATTGTCCTAATATTTTAAATTAGTCAAAATGTTAACAAATTTCTGTTCAACCATAGTCCTCTCTTACAACATCTTTAATACAATTATGACAAAAGAATCCTTGCAGCTCTTTCCAGCAATCACTTGCCTACTCATTGACTTGCTATATTATGGAGTTATTTCACAACAAACGAATAAGCAAATTGTGACTATCTAGCATGATTTATCAGTCTCTGATAAAGCATTTATCCACATTAGAACCATATGTGATGTTTTCAGATGGAGCCTGTTTGTGGCAAGTGGCACAACTCATTCTCTAAATAGTTAATCTGTGGTGTGACTGTAAATTATTCTAGTACAAGGTGCAGCATATGAAGCTAGGTGCTTGCTACTGTAAAAATACTTCATTTATATCTGTCTTATCACATTTTATTCATTCTTTATAAATGAACATAACATACACATAAACTATTTGTCAATGGTGATGAAAACTCTTCTATAAATAACCCAAACCATAATTAGCAAAAAATGTATTTTCTTACACACAGAGCACCATGTTGGTTTGAAATATGATCATGATTTTTTTTTTTTTTGAGCCGCTGTCATTAATGCATTTATTTATAATTTATTACCCAAAAGTAGACAGCTTTTCATATTCAGATAAATACAACTGTACTGATTATTCTTATTTTATATTAATCACAGAAACTAGTTATATACATTATTTGTGTATTGTTGCTGTCGTAATAGCCATCTGCAGTGCATCCGGAAAGTATTCACAGTGCATCACTTTTTCCACATTTTGTTATGTTACAGCCTTATTCCAAAATGGATTAAATTCATTTTTTTCCTCAGAATTCTACACACAACACCCCATAATGACAACGTGAAAAAAGTTTACTTGAGGTTTTTGCAAATTTATTAAAAATAAAAAAACTGAGAAATCACATGTACATAAGTATTCACAACCTTTGCTCAATACTTTGTTGATGCACCTTTGACAGCAATTACAGCCTCAAGTCTTTTTAAATATGATGCCACAAGCTTGGCACACCTATCCTTGGCCAGTTTCGCCCATTCCTCTTTGCAGCACCTCTCAAACCCCATCAGGTTGGATGGGAAGCGTCGGTGCACAGCCAGATCTCTCCAGAGATGTTCAATCGGATTCAAGTCTGGGCTCTGGCTGAGCCACTCAAGGACATTCACAGAGTTGTCCTGAAGCCACTCCTTTGATATCTTGGCTGTGTGCTTAGGGTCATTGTCCTCCTGAAAGATGAACCGTCACCCCAGTCTAAGGTCAAGAGCGCTCTGGAGCAGGTTTTCATCCAGGATGTCTCTGTACATTGCTGCAGTCATCTTTCCCTTTATCCTGACTAGTCTCCCAGTTCCTGCACGCTGAAAAACATCCCCACAGCATGATGCTGCCACCACCATGCTTCACTGTAGGGATGGTATTGGCCTGGTGATGAGCAGTGCCTGGTTTCCTCCAAACGTGATGCCTGGCATTCACACCAAAGAGTTCAATCTTGTCTCATCAGACCATAGAATTTTGTTTCTCATGGTCTGAGAGTCCTTCAGGTGCTTTTTGGCAAACTCCAGGCGGGCTGCCATGTGCCTTTTACTAAGGAGTAGCTTCCGTCTGGCCACTCTACCATACAGGCCTGATTGGTGGATTGTCTGCAGAGATGGTTGTCCTTCTGGAAGGTTCTCCTCTCTCCACAGAGGACCTCTGGAGCTCTGACAGAGTGACCATCGGGTTCTTGATCACCTCCCTGACTAAGGCCCTTCTCCCCCAATCGCTCAGCTTAGATGGCCGGCCAGCTCTAGGAAGAGTCCTGGTGGTTTCGAACTTCTTCCACTTACGGATGATGGAGGCCACTGTGCTCATTGGGACCTTCAAAGCAGCAGTAATTTTTATGTAACCTTCCCCAGATTTGTGCCTCGAGACAATCCTGTCTCGGAGGTCTACAGACAATTCCTTTGACTTCATGCTTGGTTTGTGCTCTGACATGAACTGTCAGTTGTGGGACCTTATAAAGACAGGTGTGTGCCTTTCCAAATCATGTCCAATCAACTGAATTTACTACATTGGACTCCAATTAAGCTGCAGGAACATCTCAAGGATGATCAGGGGAAACAGGATGCACCTGAGCTCAATTTTGAGCTTCATGGCAAAGGCTGTGAATACTTATGTACATGTGCTTTCTCAATTTTTTTATTTTTAATAAATTTGCCAAAATCTCAAGTAAACTTTTTTCACGTTGTCGTTATGGAGTGTTGTGTGTAGAATTCTGAGGAAAAAAATGAATTTAATCCATTTTGGAATAAGGCTGTAACATAACAAAATGTGGAAAAAGTGATGCGCTGCGAATACTTTCTGGATGCACTGTACATGCGACGCTGAACTGGATTAAATGTTTTCACTGATTGTTTGGACATTGTTCATCTTAAACAAGAGGATAATTTTATATGTCCACTTTGATGTTGTGTGAGGATTTGACATAAACATTGCACCATATCACTTTCTTATCTAAAGCCAAGTAAAGAGCAAACCACAAACAATATACATGAATAACAAAATACATACCAGTTGGCCAGTTAGCAGTAACTTTGTGCATGTACAGTTATTCTGAGACTCCATTGTTGCCTACAAAGCTTAATAAACATTTGCTTGACTGTCAACATACTATAAGGAAGTCAAAAGTATCAATTGTGTTGTGCATTTGAATGGTTTTGATGCAATTCATGAGTTTTTAGCCTCCTTGCCTTAAGATTAATTGTTTGAGAATGATTGTAAGTTGCCATTTGTTATGAACTTCTTTCTACAGCCTTACTTGCACCTATTGGGTGCAGTGCCTTTCAGTTAAGGACACACTCAAGTAAAATGCAAAAGTAAATTACAAATTTCATTGCAGAAAGTTATAGATCCATTTTAAACAAAATGAGAAAAGATACCTTTTTTATTATGACCAAATTAAATCAAGAGTACTGACATTATAAAGTTTTAACGATTTATTACATTTATTTGAAATGTCTCAAATGTAATGTACTTTTTCTGAAAGTTTTTTTTTTAAGGTTTTGTAGCAACACTGCACATTTTCATAAGCAATGAAAATGGTTAATAAATATAAATTTAAATAATAATAATAACCTAAAAAAAACCAAGTAGACCAGAAGAAGAGGGTGGGAAGCACAAGAGCCAAGAATACTTGAACAAATAGCAAGGAATGTCACAAATACAGCATCAAGAATTTATGAAAAAGCCAGTGTATAAAATCTGCTTATGAACTATTATTATTTCAATGTATACTTTATTTTTATTAAAATGTGATATTACTGACTTTTTCTTTCTATTATATACAGTAGTCTTGCTCTTTGCTTTCACCGTTACGTTGTATCACTTTGTAAGAAACGTGTCCTTTGGGCTATGAAAAGCTTCTTTATTTACAGGGATGTGTAGTAACACAGGTTGGAGTTCTTAGCCACACACTGATTGGCTTATTCTTCCCAAACAGTACTCGATTAAAGTTACAAAAAGTGTACCCGCACCCTCACATTTGAAGCTTGACACTGCTGTACTGCAGACCCTTTGAAAAGCCACACCTGTGAGTTTTGAATTGTCTTCCATAGTTTCCACCCTCCAAATATCTGCTTGTTCCAACAGCACAGGAGGAGATAATGGGCTGTAGCACTGAGAGCACCTCCACTAACAGAGAAACAGGAGAAGAAGCAGAGTGATTGAGCATCTTCAACCCTGCTGATGCATTCATTCCTTTCAAATTCCAGTGAGGTTTTCCCAGTAGAACCTAATGTGGATTCTCCACCCAGTGATTATGTAATACAAGCTAAATATTAAATTATTCATTTCTTTTTATTATTTTGCAGCTGTTGTGGTGGTACTCTAAGCAGAACTACCTTTTCTGCAGTATACATTGATCCTTGTCCATTCCTGTTGCTATCCCTCTCTGCAGGACACCTAAGCATATTAATATGCTCTTGCTTTACCAAGCATTTTATGAAACACTAATGTATTTTTTTCATTATCACTAAATGTCTCAATAATAAATAAGCATTCATTTTCAAAGCTGTCTTATTAGCTGTAGCAGGTATATTTTAGTAGGTTTGTTATACATTAGCCTTTGAGTTTACTCAAATTGTGCCTTAACCATTTCATCAAAGAGACTAATGGCTAAACCTCTGCTTGAAGCTATGGAGGCGAGACAAATGGGAACCAAGCATGCACACTTTTGACAGCATCCAGTCTTAATTCCACACTCATATTAAGTTTATTACCAGTGGAATGCAAGCCTTTTACTGTATTTTTTTTTCAAGTTATTAATCAAATGGTTCCTTTAAAACCATTGCAGAATGCAGATGTCATGAGTGGATCTAAAAGTACTGTGTAGTAAAGCATGCGATAAGCTTCTCTTATTAAAGTGTCATAAAGTTACATTTTGCCACCGTGTATATAGGAGCATACGGCTTAGACAGAGGACCCAGTCTGACATTACTATGTGCGGTTCAAGACCTGCAACCATCCACAATACTATTTCTCAGTGTAATGTGAGTATCATTTGTGTATTTATAACCTTGAAGGGTGTTAACTCGCATGCCTTGTGAGCTGCCTCAAAGTGAATTCTTGTACTGAGTTTCCCTTTTAAAAAAAAATAATAATAATAATTTCATTACAAAAACTTAACCACCAGCATCCACACTGAGCCACTTTCCAGGTTTGCCTGCTGTGTTGATCCGTTCAGTGATGTGCCAACTACAGACTACTTTTTTTGTCCTGTGAAATTTAGTTGACTAATCAAACTTTGAGCAGAAACCTCAACACGGTCGTTTTTTTTGTTTGTTTTCATATAAACCATTTTAAAAAGTATGGAATCACTACTTTTGGAGGAAGTTTGTTCAGCTGTTTTACTTTGTTGCAAAAAAATCAAATCACAAACCTATATTATTTAACAGCAGAACATTCTGGCATTGTAAAACATACTTCAAAAACTTAAATGAAATTGTTGTACTTAATGCCACTTTTTCTTTTTTTGTTCAGACTAAGTAGAGGGGGGGGGGAAATGGAGTCACCTGGTAATTGGTATGTCTAAACTCAATCCCTGCACAAGTCCAAATAGGCCAGTTAGTCTGCAGTTAAGAGAATTCTTGCTGTCTTTACCGAGCTGTTGCACCTGGCTGATTGACAGGAACTATGGCCACAACACGAGAGCTGTCAGTTAAAACAATGGAAAGGATTCTAAAACTTCGTCAAGAGGGTGTGTAAAATTTTAAGCAAGTACAAACAAAAGGGAAACATACGAAACAAGAAAGACTTCAAAGCAAGATACCTGTAAGAAATTGGCTGAGGGAAATGGGATTTATAGTACATACAGGAAAAACCAACATAAACCATAACCTAACGAGAAGCAGTCATGGACTGTGGATGATTGGATGAAAGTAATATTCAGTGATGAATCACAAGTCTGCATTGGCCCAGGAGATGATGCTGGAACTTTTCTTTGGTGCTGCTCTTTTGAAACCTATAAAGATAACTGCCTTAATAAAACAAATTTCCACACTCATTGCTGAATATAGCATGTCAGTTAAAGGACCAGAAGAAATGGCAATCATTACCTGTACGGTAAATGCAAAAATGTACATTGAAATTTTGGACACTTTTCTCATTTGCCCGGTCAAAAATAGGTTTGCTGGTGATTAAGGTTTTTTTCAGGAAAATAATGCATCTTGCCAAAGAGAAAAAGACATTAAAAGTTTCTTACAGGGAAGGTATATCAACTCAATGACATGACCAGTGAACAGCCCATTTCAATGTATACATTCTTTTTAATATCGAACCACACACCTCTATTGGTATTTTCGTTTGCCCATTCATATGCATAGCATTGGGGATATACAGTTCACAGTAGCAATGCACTTATACATAAGACTATGGCCCACCTCTTTACTTTCAGTTGTTCCTTCAAAGTTCACCCAGGTATGACCATCACTGTAGCTTTTCTATTGTAGGACTGCTTGTTCCTTTGTCTCGATTGACTGAGCTAAGAAAGGAACTTGGTGGTCAGCCTTTGATGAGTAGTGAATGAATAATCAAGTCAGTGAGAGATGTGTCCATTAATGAAGTTAAAATGAAATGCATTTATTTGCACATGTCTACTATCTACTCCTTTATATGGATTGTAATTGTTACACGACCTAGAGTGTGCCTGCCGTAGGCGTGTCCAGCTTTATTTATTTACTTTTACCTTTGTTTGGCTTTTAAATGCTTTACTAGTCTGATTTGCACGTATTACTAAATGGCTGAAAGACCTATTTGTACTGGAACATTTAAATTTGCATATTTCCCAGGCTGCCCAACACCAACTCTCACATTAGCAGATTCTGAAGGTGAACGTAAGTGCAATAGCACAGGGAAGAGAAAAAAAGCTAAGTCTGTAGGAAAACATGATATGTGACTGTCACTGAAGAAACAGCATTTGAATGCATTTTAACAAACTACACAAGGGCACCAATCGTAAGTCATAATAATTGATCTTTAAAAATGGCACTTGTTCAAAGTAAAAAGCTGTTTGGAGGCCAAGAATCCAGTATTTGCTCTGCAAGAGACTTGATTCAATGAAAAATGTTAGCATCTGTTCGATAGTTTAAAACATTTTTTTCCCTCCTTTTGCAGTTGTGTGCTTGTCTAACTTTTTTTTTTAATGGCATCACGTTCATTCAGGGAAGTTCCATAACTGGTTTGACAGCTTTTCCCACAGCTTAAACACACCCAGTAAAGTCCATGTAAAACTTGAACTTTATTGTCAGAAAACATAGTTGTTAGGAATTTCTCTTGTTGATAAATTCATCCGCTAACAAGGTGTATGGGGTTAAACACCACAATATGCAGCACAGTTCATGACACCCCAACATTATATAACGTAATTCCAGATACATACTGTTAAAACAGTATAGTAAAGAAGAATTGTACTCTGGGCCAGTAATAAGTTGGGGGGTATGTCCTATATAAAGTACACATAATTTATATTGAATGGAAGCAATCGGGGAAAGACCCGAGATCAATCAGAGACTTTATTTAATTGTAGTGACATCAGTAGAAAAGAAAGCAGCAGTAGTAAAAGCACTAGCAGATTTTCAAAAGACATATTATGGATAAAGTGAGGAAGCTTTCAATGACAGATCTATAAAACTTTTTAACTTAATGGAGAAAAAGCATCCAATACTGAGCCTTTTGTTCAGTAAGACCAGTTACATTTTCGTTCCTGTTCAGATCTTGAAGAACTGGGAAAACACTGAGAAAATATAGTTTAACGTAGAAAAGTGCAAATTGCTACACATTCACAAAAGAGCATCACTTATAAATACAAGATGGAAGACACTGTCATACAGGAAGCAACCTCTGAAAAGGATTTAGGGGTTTATGTTAACATAACATTGGCATTGTCTAAGCAATGTGCAAACACAATTAAAAAGGCATATAAAATGCTAGGTTACATCTTAAAACGCTGTTGTAGATTTAGTTTTAAATTGATAAATCTGTCATTATTAACCACATAAAATGAAATCTACAAAAAAAAAATGTGCAGAACGTGAAGAGGTCTGGGTACTTTTTTGAATCCACTGTATATTTTAATGAAGATGGCTTTAGTGATACAGAGGTTGGCACAGCTCTACACACCCCGCTCGGTTTTCAGAAAGGGGTTATCTGTGTGGTTTGGAGGTCTTTCCACTTCAGGTTTCTCTCCTTGGCATCAAGATGTACTTTTTTTATTGACTAGCCCCTCGGAATTTGACAGGAAGTGAAATGAGGCTCTCTCCAGCTGTTTAATGGAGAAATTAGGTTCACAAATGACATGATTTCTTGGCACAGTACTTTTCTTATTTTATTGAAGCATTTTTTTCAACAACACTGAAATTGGATATTATTAGAGCTTATGAATATGTGTAGGATAGATTTCGACCACACAGCACTTCTGTATACTTTGATAGAAAAAAAATTACTGATGTAACAAAATCTTAGTGTTTTTGTATATGTGTATATATATATATATATATAGAGAGAGAGAGAGATACACAGATACACTTATTTATTATTACAATGTGAACTTTTACAAAGAGGGAAATTATTACAACTGGAAAAAACTTTTCACTTTATTTTAATTTACAGCAAGCAAAACATGATATACTTTGTAAAAAGTGCTACCTGCCACGCAACAATAATTTACAACTTGGAAGAATTTTAAAAGAAAATGTAACTCCTATTGGAGCAGAGGTACCCTTAGCAATGTGAAATCAGAGGGCTGCATAGAGGGCAAACAGTGCAGTACGAAAGAAAATCATCATAAAAGACATGTAAAATGATTACCATATATATATTTGTCTTGTTTCTGAAAAATAAAATTTAAAAGTAAAAATACTTTACAAATACAAATATGGGGATTTCTAATATTTATACCTGCTTTTAGTGCACAGTTCAACACCATGCCAAACAAATCATTACTGTGTCTGGTGTGTGCTCGAGGCGGGTCATGACGATGTCCTTCCAGCAAACTGGTGATTCAGACACAAGAGCAGACCCTCAGTTGTCTCCAAGGCTGCTGCCCCCAGAGCAAAGCTTCAATGTGCAAAAAAAAGTTTGCCATGAAAGCTTAATGTTCATCAAACTTGTTTTAGTTGCAGGTTGAGTGTCAGGCATCAGAATTTCCAGTAAAGTTTGGATTGTTAAAACATGCCTACAAGAAAGGAAGAAGCCAGAAGGAGGAGAAAGATTAGTTCTTGAAGCCAAATGTAATGGCAGTTTATAATATGACAGTGAGAAGCGACTCTGCAAGCAGTTCAGTTCGGATTTAAGAGCTGCAGTTAAAACTGTCAATCAGTTTCTCATGAAGGCCAAGAAAACTTACCTTTTTACATTCAATAATAAAACAAATAAAGTAATACAGTTAACATCAAGATATAAAATTGACTGTCGGCAGAATCCATCCATTATCCAACCCGCTATATCCTAACTACAGGGTCACGGGGGTCTGCTGGAGCCAATCCCAGCCAACACAGGGCGCAAGGCAGGAAACAAACCCCGGGCAGGGCGCCAGCCCACCGCAGGGCACACACACCAAGCATACACTAGGGACAATTTAGAATCGCCAATGCACCTAACCTGCATGTCTTTGGACTGTGGGAGGAAACCCACGCATACATTCAAACTTCACGCAGGGAGGACCCGGGAAGCGAACCCGAGTCTCCTAACTACGAGGCAGCAGCGCTACCACACACAATGCCATTTGTGGCTGATGAAGCTCTTTCATTTTTTTTTTTTTTTTGCTTTACTTTGACTGGGGTGAGAGATCAACAACATTTATTTATATAGCACATTTTTATACAAGCAAAGTAGCTCAAAGTGCTTTACAAGACTACAAAAAGATAGTTATATAAAATGAAAAACAAAAAAGATTAGGTAATAATATTAAAGAGTTATTTCACAATGACAAAGCTGGGTAGCATTGATTTCTCTAAATTGTTCCCACTTTAAAAGGCACCCACACAAACGTTTTACTTTCTCGTAGTATAGGGGAAAGTATTGTAATTGTCCAAAAATTAGATTTTGATGAATCTCAACGTTTTAGGGAGACCTCCCTGAGTCTGAAAATACCATTTTTGGAATTGTGAGTGTAAACACGATAACTTGAGTACACTTTCAGTTTGATCAACCAAAGTTGTGTGTGGCAGTTTACTATTTTTTACTATGGTTAATTACTCGCTGTAATGTAAAATAGTTAGTTCTGTTATGCATATGTAGCAATTCCCATGAAAATAACAATTTGTTTAAATCATACATCCTGCTTCCCCATACATAAGCGAAGTGGCTAGTGCGTAGCACCCACCTGGAGGATGGCGAGCCTCCTAGTTTTACAAATAATTTTATTTTCATTTGAAAAATCTACTTGCCTATAAATAAAGAAAAACGTTGACCAACTAAGTTTCTTTCAATGTGCATTCAAATGGTTTAGTCAACATTTCAAATCTTTTGTCAGAAAATGGAATTTATGCTTTTTACTGTGCAAACCAATTCTGCAATGCATTTCTGAAGTTCCTAAACTTTGGATTTGAACTCTTACTTTGACCCAACTGTAGGACATGCATCTGATCAACTATAAGATTCCCATATCGGTGAATAAAAGAACAGGTAAAAGAAACTCACAGACATCCACATTATTGACACAGAGGATCAGACTTACGTTATCAAAGTGATTTATTGTCGATGGCGTCCTTAGATCAGTGAATTTCAAACCACGTACTTTGATCAGATAATAGGCTACGCCAGCCATCACCAAGACCAAGATGATCGCGCCAATCACTGCACCAGCAATTAAACCAGCACCTGAAAAGGTCAAAAATTGTTAGCTTTATTTCTTTATTTTTTCTCCCGTTCTCTCTTTCACATAAAATGGACAATGTGTTAGAAATATAACTGGCGAAGCTTTAGAGGTTTTACCCAACAAGCTGTCAGTTATATTTTACCAACACAGGCCGTTTAATACTCCCATAATGTTGGAGTAGAAAACATGTCACAAAAACAGAACTGGAATCAATATATATAAAAATAATAAATGGGGATCATATTCAATATGAAAGGCATGTTATGTTTGATTTATGAACATAGATAGATACTTTATTAATCCCAAGGGGAAATTCACATAATCCAGCAGCAGTATACTGATACAAAAAAAAAAAACAATATTAAATTAAAGAGTAATAAAAATGCATGTAAAAACAGACAATAACTTTGAATAATGTTAGCATTTACTCCCCCGGGTGGAATTGAAGAGTCGCATAGTGTGGGGAGGAACAGTCTGTCAGTCTGTCAGTGGAGCAAGACAGTGACAGCAGTCTGTCGCTGAAGCTACTCCTCTGCCTGGAGATGACACTGTTAAGTGGATGCAGTGGATTCTTCATGATTGACAGGAGTTTGCTTAGTGCCCGTTGTTCTGCTACAGATGATAAACTGTCCTGCTTTATTCCTACTATAGAGCCTGCCTTCCGAACAAGTTTGTCCAGGCGTGAGACGTCCTTCTTCTTTATGCTGCTTCCTCAGCACACCACCGCGTAGAAGAGGGCACTTGCCACAACCGTCTGGTAGAACATCTGCAGCATCTTATTGCAGATGTTGGAGGACGCCAACCTTCTAAGGAAGTATAATCGGCTCTGACCTTTGCTACACAGAGCATCAGTATTGGCAGACCAGTCCAATTTGTCATCCAGAGGCACTCCCAGGTATTTATAGGTCTGTACCCTCTGCACACAGTCGCCTCTGATAATCACGGGGTCTTGCTGGTGTTCAGGTGTAAGTGGTTGGAGTCACACCATTTAACAAAGTCTTTGATTAGCTTCCTGTACAGGATCCTCCTCCTGCCCACTCCTGATGCAGCCCACGATAGCAGTGTCATCAGCGAACTTTTGCACGTGGCAGGACTCCGAGTCATATTGGAAGTCTGATGTATATAGGCTGAACAGGACCGGAGAAAGTACAGTCCCCTGCGGCGCTCCTGTGTTGCTGACCACGGTGTCAGACCTGCAGTTTCCGAGACGCACATACTGAGGTCTGTCTGTAAGACAGTCCACGATCCATGCCACCAGGTGGAGTCTACTCCCATCTCAGTCAGCTTGTCCCTAAGGAGCAGAAGTTGGATGGTGTTGAAGGTGCTAGAGAAGTCCAAAAACATAATTCTTACAGCACCACTGCCTCTGTCCAGGTGGGAGAGGGATCGGTGTAGCATATAGATGATGGCATCTTCCGCTCCCACCTTCTCCTGGTATGCGAACTGCAGAGGGTCAAGGGCGTGGTGGACCTGTGGCCTCAGGTGGTGAAGCAGCAGCCGCTCCATGGTCTTCATCACATGAGATGTCAGAGCAACAGGCCGGAAGTCATTCAGCTCACTAGGACGTGATACCTTTGGGACTGGGGTGATACAAGATGTTTTCCAAAGCCTCGGGACTCTCCCCTTTTCCAGGCTCAGGTTGAAGATGCGCTGTAGAGGACTCTCCAGTTCCAACGCACAGGCCTTCAGCAGTCGTGGCGATACTCCATCTGGACCCGCTGCTTTGCTGGCACGAAGTCTCCTCAGCTCTCTGCTTACCTGGGCTGCTGTAATTGTGGTTGGGGATGTCTCACCTATGCTGGTATCAGCAGAAGGATGGTTGGAGGATGAAGTACTCCGAGGTGAGTCCTGTACTGCTCCTTCGCCGCCCAGAGCTGGACTCTGAGCTCCTTCTGCACGCGCTTGAGCTCATGCAGATCACTGCCTTTAAAAGCCCTTTTCTTCTGGTTCAAAAGGCCCCTGATTTCACTTGTAATCCATGGCTTGTTGTTAGCATAGCAGTGTACTGTTCTTACTGGAACTACAATGTTCATACAGAAGTTGATGTAATCAGTGGTGCAGTCAACAGCCTCCTCAGTGTTCTCACTATGTGACCCCAGCAGTATATCCCAGTCTGTAGTTCCAAAGCAGTCTCTCAGAGCCTGCTTTGCCTCAGGGGACCACTTCCTGAATGAGCATGTGGTTGTAGGTGGCTCCCTCACTCTTGGTTTGTAGTGAGGCTGAAGCAGAACCAGGTTATGATCAGTTTTCCCAAGCGCAGGCAGTGGGGTGGCACTGTATGCGTCTTTAACGTTTGCATACAGTAGGTCAATAGTCCTATTTCCCCGGGTGTTACAGTCCACATACTGGGAGAAGGCAGGTAATGTTTTATCCAGCGTTATGTGGTTAAAGTCTCCAGCAATTATCACAAGTGCCTCAGGGTGCTGCGTTTGTAACTTAGCAAGTGCAGAATGGATGATGTCACTTGCTATCTCCGCGTTCGCTCGAGTGGGGATGTAAACAATAACAACAATCACGTGTCCAAACTCTCTGGGCAAGTAATAGGGACGTAGACTTACAGCCAACAGTTCAATGTCCCTGCAGCAAGTGGAGATTTTAATGTTTACATGTCTATAGTTGCACCACTTTGTATTGACATAGAGAGCGACTGCCCCCCCCTTTCTTCTTCCCACAGGTATTTGCGTCTCTGTCCGCTCTGTGCTAAACCCGGGTAGCTCCACGTTAGCATCTGGGATAGTAGTTGTTACCCACGTTTCACTAAAACAAAGAAAGCTGCATTCTCTGTAGGTTCTGACATTTTCACCAGCACAGCCAGTTCGTCGATCTTATTTGGTAGTGAGTTCACATTTCCAAGGATCACAGAAGGCACCGACGGTTTATAACGCCATTTTCTCACAAGCTGCTTGGCTTTTATCTTATCTTTTATCTTTGCGCCGGCTCAGCTGCCCCGATATCGTCTTCTTACCTTGTCAGGTAAATAGGGAACCACACCGGCGTGGGCATTTCTTCTCAGTGCTTTAAGTTGACTACTTGAATAGGCGAGTCTCGGAGTGTAAAAATCCATGTCAAGTAGTAAAAATAGTAAAAAGTGCCCAGGGAGCAATTCCACATAAAAGTGGCTATCCAAAATCTATACAACCTTTTTGAAATTTCAGCTTGTCTTGATGTAGAGCTTGAACCAGGACAGTTCATGTCACACCTTTTAACACCTTTTACACTTTTTAATGGCCTAATTTGCAGAAGTGTGCACATCTTTAATACATCATGGAAACCCTGTTTTGCTCATATCGCAGCCTTGGCTCTATTCTGATGGGTCTCTTTCAGTTTTATTTCACTCTTTCAGGCAAACTGCAAAGGAACTGCCTGTGGACAGGACTGCATTTCAGGCTGTCGGTGGCAATTCCAGGATATTTATCTTCCTTTTCTGGCTATTCTGAGGTGTCTGAATGCTTTGGATTATGTTGGTTGAAAGGCCACATTCTTCTTTTTTAGAAGGCCAGGAGGATTTGTGTCCTAATATTTTGATACTTAGAGCTATCAAGTTTCCCCTTTCTTATGTCCAGAGCATTGTTCCTTCATGCCTCATAGCGTGACACCATCTGCAGTAAGCTTGGCAGCAGGTATTGTGTTCGTTGGTTGATGATCTAAATTGGCTTCCTACTAAACGTTTTTAGTCATGGAATTCAGGTCATTAAATACCACAACAGTCTCATAAAACCATAATATATTTATATACATGGTACCAAGAGACTGAATGTGTTTTCTTAATAGAGACATGAAGTTTGCTCTGAAATGCCTTCTGTCATCCTAACTTCCCCACTGCTCAGACTATGCACAGTGATTGTAAAGTGGTATGGCTGGTCACTGAACTTCAGAAGCTCCCTTAAGGCTTCTTTTCTGATGAGCTTTCTTCTTGACCAGTCCTCCATACTTCATGGTGTATGGAATTCCTTCAATATTCATGTATGTGGTTTCCAACAGTTAACTCCCACAGATCTTTTATTTGCTGTATCTGGACCATTGGTGTGTCTACGCCATGAAACCACACAATATCACACAAATCCTACAGGAACAACCGATTCTACTTAAGACCAATCACATTCACTTCAGCCAATGTTTGGGGCCTACAGTACATGCTTGTTGATTTTTGCATTTGGAGAGGATGAACAGTGCTAAGTTTCTTGGAGTCACCATCATTGATGAACTGAGGTGCACACAACACATTTTGGCTCTCATCTGGAAGACACACAGGTGTTTCTGCTTTCCTCGGACATCTGAGGACAGGTTGTATTTCTCCTTTTGTTCTTCTTCTACAGGTGAGTAGTCCATCCTTTTGGTAGAGCTCAACTAAAGAGCATAAAGCATTGCAGATGATGGTGAGGGTGTTGAAGCCCCTGATCTGCCTTCTGGTCAGGACATTCGCGGCGCCGGCTGCCTTTTGAAGGCACACAGCATAATTAAAGACCTCAGGCCTCCTGCACTCCCATTTTTTTCATTCCTCCTTTATTGCAAACGGCACAGGACCATCAGCACTCACACCAGTAGAAGGCTCATACCCAGAGATCACAAGGTTACAGAGCAGCCAGATATGACAACAGCAAACACTGTATGTTTGTAACTCAAAAAAATTCTGTATGTAAGTATGTTTGTGTGCGTATATATGTATTGTCACAGATGAGCAGGGACACTGCCCGGCAGGGACGCCTGGATAGTCCCCGAGTTGGACGATACTTCTCCTTGGCCACGAGAGGGCAGCCGCCCGGGTCTATTTGGGGGCCACAGGAACGGAGCTGGGACGCTCATCATTATGAGAGGACGTGGCCACCGCCAGGGGGCGCCCGGACGGTTAGTGAATCCTGGATGGCAGCACTTCCGCCACACCAGGAAGTGACGTCAGGGGGAGCACCTGGGGCTCATCTGGGTCATAATAAAAGGGGCCGACTCCCTCGAGTAGACGAGCCAGAGTTGGGAGGATGGAGACGAAGTTTGTGAGGAGGGGACAGGAGGTCAAGAAAAGAAGAGAAAGAAGAGGAGAGTGAAGAGAGTTGGTGATTGAAGGCATTGTGGTGCAGAAAGAGCAAATAAAAAAGTGTGTTTTGGACATTCTGGTGTCAGTCTGTCTGTGTCCGGGGGTATGCTTTCCACAGTATACCTGTATATACAGTGGCATGCAAAATTTTGGGCACAGTGCTTAAAATGTCTTTATTATTCTGAATAGTTAAGCGAGCAGAAGATGAACTGATCACCAGAAGGCATAAACTTAAAGATGACACATTTCGTTAATATTTTAAGCAAGATTACATTTTTATTTCCATCATTCATAGGTACGAAATGCCAAAAATATAAAAAGGGCCTGAAGCAAAAGTTTGGGCACCTGACATTGTTAGTGCTTAGTCAAACCCCCTTTGGCAAGTATTACAGTTTATAAATGCTTTCTGTAGCCAACTAAGAGTCTTTCAGTTCTTACTTGGGGTATTTTCACCCATTCATCCTTGTAAAAGGCATCTAATTAGACAAGATTCTTGGGCTGTCTTTCATGCACTGCTCTTTTGAGATCCATCCAATAATGTTTAGGTTGGGGGACTGTGAGAGCCATGGAAAAACTGTCAGCTTATGCCTCTTGAGGTATTCCATTGTAGATTTTGAGGTGTTTCAGATCATTATCCTGGTGTAGGAGCTATCCTCTTTTTAAATTCATCTTTTTTTATAGATGGTGTGATGTTTGCTTCCAGAATTTGTTGGTATTTAATTGAATCCATTCTTCCCTCTACCAATGATATGTTTCTTGTGCCACTGGCTGCAACATAAGCCCAAAACATGATTAATCCACCTCCATGCTTAGTAGTTGGAGAGGTGTTCGTTTCCTGGAATTTGGCACCCTTTTTTCTCCAAACATGCTTTTACACATTGTGGCCAAAAAGTTCTAATTTGATTTCATCAGTCTACAGGACTTGGTCCAAAATGCATCAGGCTTGTTTAAGATGTTAATTTGCAAACATCAGGCGCTGAATTTTGTGGCCAGGACACAGGACAGGTTTTCTTTTGCTGACTCTACCATGAAAGTCATATTTGTTCAAGTGTCACTGCACAGAAGAAAAGGGCACCGCCACAGGGGGTTTAGTTTGCCTTTCTAAAAATCCAACAAGCAGTACTTTCAGAAAGTTTTCTTGGTCTTCCAAACCTCAACTTGACCTGTACTGTTTCTGTTAGCTGCCATTTCTTAATAACATTACGAACTGTTACCTAAAAACTCTTTGGTATATCCTTGTTGCCTTCTCCTACTTTGTGAGCATCAGTCATTTTATTTTTTAGAGTGCTAGGCAGATGGCTGCTGATTGTTGGGACAAGGCTTGAGGAGTCAGAGAATTTATATAGCTTTGCAATTTGCATCATCTGGGGTTTCCTAATGATGACTGTTTAAAAGCCATAGACCCCCTTGGGAAAACTTATTTGAGACCTCAAATACCTTGGGGGTGCTCAAACTTTTGCATGGTCCTCCTTTTTCACTGTACAATTTTACAAAACAAAAACAACACACTAATCTTGCATAAAATGCTGAAAATAAATGTGTCATTTTTAACGTTGTGCCTTTTAGTGATCAGTTCATCTTCTGCTCATTTAACTATTCACAATAACAGACATTTTAAGTAAGGATGTCCAAACGTTTACATGTCACACTATATATATATATATATATATATATATATATATATATATACACACACACACACACAGAGTATATCAGCAGATACATATTGGATATATTTGCATGTGTGGTTCATGCTATGTATACTTTTTAATGCATGTGTGTGCAAATGTGTTAGTATCATTGTCAGTTGTTCTGAGGAAGCGTGCAAATAAATTAATTGTACTACTGTATGTACGTATGACAATAAATTTTGGATCTGATTTAGCCTTTAGCATTTATGTAATTCTAATAAGAAATCCAGAGCAACAAAAATCTAGACAAGCGATTTCCAACCTTTTTCATCTCATGGCACACATAAACTCATTACGAAAATTCTGTGGCACACCAAAAAAATTATACTTTTTGCCAATCTGACACAAACATAGGTATCATTATGATTGATTTACAAAAATAATACCATATATGCTTGCATATAAGTCGAGTCTTGAAATCTGAAAAATCGATCATAAAATCGGACCCTGACTTATACGTCCATTCAAAAATACAACACTTATTATTATTATTATTATTTTTTACATTTTCTTGCTTTCTCCAATCTCACATCAATTTCCCAGACACATCGAATTTTGTTGCAACACCGCAGTTACCAATTTCTTCTCTTAAAACCAGCTTCATATTTTCTTCTGATCGAAAGCTCCATCATAGATAAGGGATGCTCTTATGATAAAGGTGTATGAGGGTGTGAGACACAAAAAAAACAAAACAGTGCAAACGTTGCTTCGGAATAGTTTGGGTATTACTGCGTGGTCACGTAGGCACAATACATGTGATTACTCTCTTAGATGGGCGTTAGCATATCATAATCTCTTAGACCAATAGCGTCAGCTTTGCCTATTCGACTTACTGTATATGAGCAACATTGTAAAATACCAGAAATTATACTGTAAAATCAAGTCCCGACTTATCTGCGGGAGAACTTAAACACAAGTATATACGGTAATAATAATAATAATAGTAATTGCCTACCCTTTTTGCTTCAAAGTTGTTTTTGAAAAAATCGTTTTGAAACTATTTCTTTACGATAATTTGTAATAAACAAAATAACACTGAAAACGATCAAGTGTCTTTATTTGTATTATGAGTAGGTGTCACAGAGGTAGCACTGTTGCCTCACAGTAAGGCCATCACGGGTTCTGCATGCTTTTTGCAAAGAACTTTAAGTTGTGAGAAAAGCACTATATAAATGTAAAGAATTATTATTATTATTATTATACATGTGTACGCATGATCAAATTCAGGCACAGTGTAGTGGGGGATAAATAGGGGCAGTTGATATTGACAATAAGACGCATTCATTGGAATAATGACACAGCACAGTGAACATGCAACATAAACATAATGTGTATATTATTGAAGTAAATGTTCATATACTCGTAAATCGATTATATAAAATAATTTTTAGTATACAAATTTTTAACAAGTTGAGACATGTAAATTGATAATAAATGTGTGAAATTATACATTTATTGCTTTATATTTCACGTATAGTTCATGTATATTATTAAAATGACATAAATGGTATAACATTTGTGTCATAGACTTCTTTTGCATCATATTTCTTTGAAGAAGTTTTTAATTAATTTGTTTTAAAAAATCACTAGTTGAAAATCACTGATCGAGCGTAAGGATACAAGATTTAAAGGGAACAAAATGGGTAGGTATTGCTCATGTACTCTATAATAACACTTTGAAATACAACACATTTTCTTAATATCCTGTTCCAAATACAATAAATATCAAAACCAAACCATAGAAATCATTCAAGTTGTTCTTTGTGCAGTCGTGATCCTGCATTGCGCTTCTGTTGTGGAAGCTCAGCAGGTTTCCCATCTTCCTTTAACTTTGTCAGTTAAAACAATTGTGCATTTTAACACTTGGGTGACTTTAAGCTTGTTAAAGAGACAAGGACAAAACACTCCAATAAAAATAATAATAATAATAACAAAGAGCACTTACTGTTGTGTTGTTGGTGTTTCTCAGGAGCATCAGTAGGTATAATCATATTATTATTTTCATCTGTGTGATAATCTAAAAAACAGAAATTTAATAAACTTTAAAAAGTAGAACTGAGAAGTGCAATATTGTGCCAAAGTTTTGTATCTGTGTAACTATAAAGCTTGTAACTGTTCTTTTATTATTGGCTTTGATTTGACATTGAAGTATTTGCCTTAAATGAATTTCTCCTCCACCTGCCCATCCATCTTCCTGACCCACTTATCCAAAGCAAGGTTTCCAGGCAGCTGGATATTTTCCCAGCGATCATCAGGTGTACAGCAGGAACAATACATGGACAGGACGCCCAGCCCATTGCAGGGTGAACACACACAAACGGGACAATTTAGGATCTTCGGACTGTGAGAGGAAAACTGAGCACCTGAAGGAAACTCGCACAGAGATGGGGTGGACGTGCAAACTTCATGCAGGGAGCCCGTAGGACGTGAATCCTGTGCTCGTTATTGGAAGGCAGCAGTGCTAACACTGTGCCACCAAGCCACCACAATTCTCCTCAATGGATCTTAAAATTACTAAAGATTTATTCATCTTTTATTCCAAATTACAGTTGTATTTTATTAAATTAATAAATACTAATCCTGGTGATATTTCAGTTTTGCTTTTAATTCACAACTAATGTTTTCCGCCATATGTTGGGGTGATTTGTGAAGATGGTGTCCTGAAATGTAAAATCTTGAATGGACCCTTGATAAGACCACCTGCCTAAAATCTAGAATGGCAGTTGTAGTTAATTTTTTTATTTTAAAGTGTCTTTTCCACCTTAGCCTTAGTCTGAATTGACACATAGACTTAGGAGTGCAGGGGTACACATCATCAAAGATGTCCTACCTGAAGCCACCATACCTTACAGTATTTGAAAAAACATTGACGTGTATTTGTCACTGGCCAGAAATGGCTCAAAGCCCCACTACTGTCCATTTCACACCCTTACATGGACAGGTGGGCTACGAAGCAGTAAGCTAAAGGAGACATCCCTCTGCCCAGTGCCTTTCAAACAGATGGCGTCTGCATGAACGAGCTGCCTTCTCTGCCACAGTACTAAAGTTGTTCTTCAGTGCCATTAGATAAGCTGCAACATACTGACTCAGAGGTCCCAACTGCTCTGTGTGAGTGTGTGAAGCCAAAAACCAAAGAGGACATGGTCCTGAGTGATTTCTCACCATTGACGCAAGCTTTCCCCAGCAGTGATGCATCTTTTCTATCCATGTTGTCCGTAATTATAGGCAACACTTCCATCTGTATACAAGAGGGGACCCAAAAATGACCGTAGTCAGTCAATAGCACCAAAATGGGTGAAGTCCTCGAATATGAGGCTAAGTATCGTGTGCCTACAGGTCTGGTTAATCATTCCGCCGAATGTCACCATGCTTAGTTGATCGAGTGCGTAGTTCTGGTGTTTATTTTACAGTTGTGCGGGTGACTTGGACAATTTTTATTCTCCATTCTGCAACCAAAACTAGATTTCGCACCATGATGGTACACGTCGTGTTGTCAGTCAATGTTTTTTCACACCCTTTTGTATTCGCCATATTCCCTGTGATTTCTTTTTGTTAGTGAAATTAAAATTACAACTGAAGGAAACTGCTGTTAGTTGTATAATAAAGGGTTTTTTTAAACAATTTTATGAATTTTTGAGTTCCCCTCATAGATGATCCTGAGCATTGTTTCAATAACTTATGGACAGAACCAACATTAAACATATGTAGAGTCTCTCATTCATCCAAGTGTTTCAACCTTTTTGTCTACTTTATTCTGAGCAGAAGAATTGTGGTTCTTGCGCCAGACTTAAAATGAATCACATTAGACCTTAGAGATGGATTTTACAGTATGAAGTTCTTTTACAAGCAGAGAGCAGTAAAGTCATCAAAGATGGCTCAGCTACTTACACTGGCGGTGACGGCAGATGAAGCCTCTTTCTGCCATGCAGTTATTGTCATTCCACCTTCCATCCTGCACGTACATTTCAACACAGTTTTCGCCACTCCCTCCTCCTGAGTGATGTAGTCCATTGGGTTCTCCAGGCGCCCAGATAGTAAAACTGACAGCAGACTTGTCTGTCCAGGACCAACCCACTTGAAGAGAAGAAGATGGAGATGCTTAGAGGATGAGTAAGTAGCAAAAGCAGGATGGGTGACCAGAAAACACTAGAAAAATCAGAAGAGTATTCCCTTTGGCAAGCAGCTCACTTCTGCTTCATTTTGCCTTTTATAAATGGTCATCTTCAAAACTGACAGAAATTAAGAAGAAATAAACCTAGGAATGTAAAAGTCTGTGACGTCCATCTTTAAACTACAAAACCCACAGGCGTACATGCATTGGGATTAATGCGGCCTTCCAGTGTCGATGAACAGTTGCAGTGCATTTGAAACTTGAGGGTGCTGTACTGTACACCTGCTGTCATCCATGTTATGAACAGATGGAAGGAGACAGCAGGAGAAAAAGAAAATTACTTTTTTTAATTAAAAAAATATGCTCAGAGAAAAAAGCTATAATATAATGTGAATTGTTAGAATTTTGTCTGCTTAAAATCTGGCAATTCAAGTCTCGTATAACAGCATTTAGGATTGGAATCTAAATAATGGTACTTTAGTGCTGATCATGCCAGGCAGAAAAACTGTGAAAATGTTCCACTTGAAGCAGACCATAACCATATGTGCAAAGACTAATATACAGGGTGGCGCGGGGAAACGGGAAATTTTCAATTGATGTTCAATGCACGAATAAACACATTACAAAATGTATCTAATGATGAAATGCATTGTACAGGATGGTAATCAATATTTATTCAATATTCATGTTATGTTTTGAAGAAAAGGTGTTGTCCATTTCTCCGAACACATTCTGACATCCTTTTGTGGAAATTCTGCATTGCTCGACGTAACATGTCAACAGGAATGCCAACACTTTCCTCTTCAATCCTCCTTTTTAGATCAGCAATGGTTGCAGGACGTGTGTGGTACACTTGGCTTTTAAGATGTCCCCACAGAAAAAAATCATAAACAGTGAGATCTGGGGCTCTCGAAGGCCATGGAATTTCACGGTTAACAGGAAATGACGCACCTTCCAAACTGTCGTCGAATAACTGCCATCAATTGTTGGGGAGTATGCGAAGTGGCTCCACCTGGGGACTTCTCTTTTGAGGCCGAACCTGTTTCTTTGAAATTACTCACCCATGCTGTAATCGCATGAACAGACAGGACATGATCATGACATCCTAACTTGTAATGATCCCAAAATACCTTTTGTGCAGCAGTCACACTATCACCCTTCTTATAAAAAGCTTTCACAGCGAACGCTTGTTGTGCACCACTCCACTGCTCCATTATAACTAATAGCAAGGAGTTCTAAACGAGGTCGCATTGGTCCCAAACAACTGCTGACACTCCAGGGTCGCCAACACCTAGTTCCAAAATTTCCCGTTTCCCTCCACCACCCTGTGCAAATGCAGTGCCATGGCCACTGATCAAGAAAAGCAAAACATTTATTTTGTGAGCATTTTATGTTACAAAGTCAAAGCATTATTTTACTTACTTGAGAGGTCTTTGGAGAGGCCAATCCAGAGATTGTGATACTTCTTGTATTCAGCTTTCAGTAAAAACTCTACTTCTGCTCGGCTGTGTATGGATGCAAGTTCAGCTCTTCCTTCCTGGCAATAGTGCCTCGCATGATACCACGAGTAGCCCTTTTGCTCACTGACAACTAAATAGCAATATCGGCCATAGGTGTGCCAACCTTCACGACACTTGCCGTCTCCTGGAGCTGGAGTGGGTGGAGGCTTTTCTGTACAGTAAAAGAAGAATAATGGCACCAACATCAAGGCCTATATTCAGAATGGTTGCTTTTCAATGGACTCTTTGTCTGCAAGATATGCCTTGTGAAGCCTCACTTTAGAAAGAAAAAAGTAGTGATTGAAAAAATGTGATGCTAATGGAAGAGAGGTGTTTAGTGAAGATGTTACAAGCTACAATGAAATCACCACGTTTACTTTGTAGGGCAGCATTTTACATTAAATGTCACTAATTTCAATGTGCCAACATTTTAATTGCTGTCTAATTACCAGTATATTAGCAGGTTATCTGTGTATTATAACAGATGAGCTACTGTAATGAGATTCACTTACACATTACAATACATAGAATACATAGAATTCAACAAAGGTGTTTTTTGGCTTCAAAACAAAAGAGACGCTCCTCTGTCTGATGTCTTGTGTTTTATGTACCATAACAGAATGGGGGGGGGGAGTTCAAGATTGCGGCTGAACTTGTTGTAGCTGTTAACCCTTCATAAAGAGCTGACTTCATCAGGCAGCACACTGTTGGCTGTCAGAAAAAGGTGTAAGCACAACTGTGCTAGGAGGCCAACACTCTGTAGGAAAATGTAACATGGCTAGCAGTATTCTTTTATTTAATTTGACATGGTGTGGCAACAGGATCATCAACTGCAGTTGACAAAATCTGATGTACTCCACTACTAGAAACTGTGTAATGTGACATCAACTTTAGAGGCAGTTAGTGGGGTGGAAGGCAGAACCTTTGTGTTTTTCCCAGTTGATTTTGCGGTTCGTCACGGGTGTGTTCTTGCTCCTAATCTGTTCAATGCTTGCATGGACTGGGTGTTGGGCAAGGTTGTGGGGTCCAGCAGCTGTGGGGCATCTGTTGGTGAAGAAAGCAGTGTGTCTGTCTGCAGAGAGAGTATCAACCTTGTTGAGAGGGTTAATTACTTTGGCAGTGGCATTCATGTCTCTGGTGACTCTTCCTATGAAGTCAGTAAATGGATTGGGAGACCATGGGGGGGTCATGAGGTCGCTGGAAAAGGGGTGTGTGGCACTCCCGATATCTATGTAAAAGGACGAAGATCCAAGTCTTTAGAGTCCTGGTTCTTCCTGTCTTGCTATATGGTTGTAAGACATGGACGATATCTCTTGTGTCGCTTTGGAGAATCCTTGAGTACCACTGGTTTGACTTTGTGTTGAATAAGCGGTTGTTCATGGAGTCCCGAATGAGGCACATTACCTGCATTGTGAGGGAGCGTTATGGCACTATGACCATGTGGTGTGATTCCCCAAGGGTGATCTGGCATGCAGGATCCTCATTGTTTGGGACCCAAGTGGCTGGACCAGGCCAAGGGGACGTCCACGTAACACCTGGCTGAGGCAGATACAGTGGCTTGCAAAAGTATTCGGCCCCCTTGAACTTTTCCACATTTTGTCACATTACAGCCACAAACATGAATCAATTTTATTGGAATTCCACGTGAAAGACCAATACAAAGTGGTGTACACGTGAGAAGTGGAACGAAAATCATACATGATTCCAAACATTTTTTACAAATAAATAACTGAAAAGTGGGTGGTGCGTAATTATTCAGCCCCCTGAGTCAATACTTTGTAGAACCACCTTTTGCTGCAATTACAGCTGCCAGTCTTTTAGGGTATGTCTCTACCAGCTTTGCACATCTAGAGACTGAAATCCTTGGCCATTCTTCTTTGCAAAACAGCTCCAGCTCAGTCAGATTAGATGGACAGCGTTTGTGAACAGCAGTTTTCAGATCTTGCCACAGATTCTTGATTGGATTTAGATCTGGACTTTGACTGGGCCATTCTAACACATGGATATGTTTTGTTTTAAACCATTCCATTGTTGCCCTGGCTTTATGTTTAGGGTCGTTGTCCTGCTGGAAGGTGAACCTCCGCCCCAGTCTCAAGTCTTTTGCAGACTCCAAAAGGTTTTCTTCCAAGATTGCCCTGTATTTGGCTCCATCCATCTTCCCATCAACTCTGACCAGCTTCCCTGTCCCTGCTGAAGAGAAGCACCCCCAGAGCATGATGCTGCCACCACCATATTTGACAGTGGGGATGGTGTGTTCAGAGTGATGTGCAGTGTTAGTTTTCCGCCACACATAGCGTTTTGCATTTTGGCCAAAAAGTTCCATTTTGGTCTCATCTGACCAGAGCACCTTCTTCCACATGTTTGCTGTGTCCCCCACATGGCTTGTGGCAAACTGCAAACGGGACTTCTTATGGTTTTCTGTTAACAATGGCTTTCTTCTTGCCACTCTTCCATAAAGGCCAACTTTGTGCAGTGCACGACTAATAGTTGTCCTATGGACAGATTCCCCCACCTGAGCTGTAGATCTCTGCAGCTCGTCCAGAGTCACCATGGGCCTCTTGGCTGCATTTCTGATCAGCGCTCTCCTTGTTCGGCCTGTGAGTTTAGGTGGACGGCCTTGTCTTGGTAGGTTTACAGTTGTGCCATACTCCTTCCATTTCTGAATGATCGCTTGAACAGTGCTCCGTGGGATGTTCAAGGCTTTGGAAATCTTTTTGTAGCCTAAGCCTGCTTTACATTTCTCAGTAACTTTATCCCTGACCTGTCTGGTGTGTTCTTTGGACTTCATGGTGTTGTTTCTCCCAATATTCTCTTAGACAACATCTGAGGCCGTCACAGAGCAGCTGTATTTGTACTGACATTAGATTACACACAGGTGCACTCTATTTAGTCATTAGCACTCATCAGGCAATGTCTATGGGCAACTGACTGCACTCAGACCAAAGGGGGCTGAATAATTACGCACACCCCACTTTGCAGTTATTTATTTGTAAAAAATGTTTGGAATCATGTATGATTTTCGTTCCACTTCTCACGTGTACACCACTTTGTATTGGTCTTTCACGTGGAATTCCAATAAAATTGATTCATGTTTGTGGCTGTAATGTGACAAAATGTGGAAAAGTTCAAGGGGCCGAATACTTTTGCAAGCCACTGTAGATGGTCATTGACCGGAGAGTGAGACTGGACCGCGTGTTTGTCTGGGGGGTTGCCAACCAGGATCCTAAGCTGTTTTGTTGTGTGGTGGGTATGACAACATGCTTTACCAGAGCATGCTCCCCAGCTTCACCTGACCTGACCTGGTCGGGTGGGCTCAATGCTGCTATGTTCCCTGTGATCAAACTGTTTGTGTCCTGAGGTGCTGGTAAAGATAATCTTGCCTCCTATAGATGTGATGGTGATACACACTAATCAGTAGATGATCTGCCATTTACCTGTTCTTTTATGTCTTTGAACAAAGGGTCTGCCACTTCAAGAATGAAGATATCAACCAAATAGATTTCATACAACAAATGCAGTATTATTCAAATATTAATGGCATGTTTGACTTAGTAACACAGTAAAACCTCATTTTGTATTTTCTATGGATTTTTTAAAAAATGTATAAATGTGGTATAAGCTGAAAATCTTTAAATTTAATGTTTAACATTATGTCATGTTTCTTGTTACATGGATTGCATTAATTGTGCAGTGATAACCTTTAGGGGTTACTCTTGAAAATCTCCCTTAAAATATCTGGGGCCAACATCAAAAATGTTAAAACTAGGAAAACATTAAATATTGGAACATAAAATTGAGTTTCTACTCCATATCGTGAATTTCTCTTTTAATTTGCTATTGTAATCAGCCATCCATAAACTTAAAAAAAGGCGTTTCTTAATGTGTCCGTCCATTGAACTTAGCAATGAGAATCCTGCCCAGCATTTATTAGCAAATTTTCATTTCATTTAAATAAAAAAAAAAAACACTGATGTTTTGCTTGTTAAATGTGATCCTTTTCTGAGTTAACTACTTCATTTTTGAAAAATATTGCATGAAACAGGCTAAGGCCTCTCGCATGCTTGACTGGACACAATGTGCGCATACTTACACTTGTACATGAAGCAAATGGTCCTCCTTTTATACCTTAGCTCTTTCTGTAAAGTTTGCAAAGTCAAAGTCAAATATGTCGATGTATTGACCTTCACTTAGCACTTTGAGGTGAAGGCATGAATGATAACTAATATCCACATACAGGCGGTGTCCATGGAGTTCAAGCTGAGTACCACTTACAGTACGTCTTGTTTGGCTGGGCTGCTTACAGTGAACAGAGTTTGCCGTTTCACTCGCCTTACATATAATACATCATTGTATGTGTGTGTGTTTCGTTATTTTGTCTTCTGTTGGAACGGTGCTATATACGTGCTATACAGCAGAGTGGATCAAAACTGTAATTTGAAAATGAGTTTGTCAAGAAAACGGGGACACAGTTGGAAACTTGTTGAGGGTAAGTTTCACAAAAACCTTAGGAAGTTTTTCTTCACACAGAAAACCGTAGACACTTGGAATAAGCTACCAAGTAGTGTGGTAGACAGTAAGACTAGGAACTTTCAGAACTCGAATTGATGTTGTTTAGCAGGATTAAGTGGACAGGACTGGCAAGCTTTGTCAGGCTGAATGGCCTGCTTTTGTCTAGATTGTCCTAATGTTCTAAAATGTTCTAATATTTTAAATGATATATTATTGCATAGATTCAGTTCTGAGCTCTGTGTTTGTGGAGTTTTTATTTTCTCTCCATGACGCCTCCCTATTTACTTCAATTATTAAATTGTCTCCAAATGAGCAAGAGTGGGTTTTCCAGTCACCCCCCCCACGATTTTATTCTTTTTTTTTTTTTTTTTTTTTTTTTTTAATTTATTAATTTTATTACAATCCATACAAAGCAATCAAGTTTTTACAAAGAGAAAAATTAAGAACAGATTGATCCCCACCCCTGAGAGAGAGAGCAAGGCAAACGGCGTTAAATTTAAGACTTAGAGACATACCTAAATTAATAAATTCTCTGTGCCTTTTGAACTTATTTTAAAATATTACTGATTAGATCCTGCCATGTTTTGAAAAAAGTCTGTACGGATCCTCTAACTGAGTATTTGATTTTTTCCAACTTCAAATAATATAACACATCGGTTTCCCACTGACTTAAAAGAGGAGAGTTTGGGTTCTTCCAGTTTATGAGAATAAGTCTACGTGCCAAAAGTGTAGTGAATGCAATCACAATTTGTTTGTCTTCCTCCGCTTTATTCTTTACAATATGTAACTCATGACATAAATGTGGTGATGTTTGCTCATTGAGTTATTGTTAAAATGGTTCATGAGGGGAAAAAATTAATCATTTACAAAATAAATGTCAAGATTTCGAACCAGTGGGCCTTTCCTACTAGGTTGTTCACGGGATGCAATTTGTCATCTAATGTCTTGTCTGAGGAAGTACAATAATCAAGAAATCAACTAAAATATCAGACTACGGTGATGGGGAAGATGGTTGTTTCGTGTGGCAATGAGCATCTGAAATTTGATGGTGTGACATTTCTACAAGCTCAAGTGTACCCTGCATGTAATTCTGGATTGAGAAGACAAGTGGTCCCAAATAATTCAAAAGTGAATAAGACTTGTTTGTGTTTGCAGCAATGTAGACCTTCTATATTATTTTTTTGTTTGTAATTTAATGAAGTTTTCAGTTTTTTTTCCAATCAATAATCTCACTTTGCTCTGCTAAGGTGGCTGTGTCAGCAATAACTCTGCAGTGCAATGTAAGTGGCTTGATAAATCGGCCATTTTTTATTTTAGGTGAATTGAGAAAATGTTTATCTTACCTTTGCTAATTTTGCAGATATACGCGTGCTTTGCATTGCATGATGTGTCGTTCCAGGTGCCATGGAATAGTGGTGCACTGTGCATGGTCACACAGCCCTCTCCTGCCAAGTTGGTAGGTTCTCCTGGACCCCAGTGTGTGTAGAATACTGGCCAGCCATCTGTCCACCTGTAAGATTCATTTCCCTGAAGTGTGAGAAAGTTAATTAGGGTCAGTCTATTGCCAGGTCCACTGATGCCCACTCACACACACAATTCAGAGTCTCCTGTTAAGCTGAGTTGCATGTTTTTAAGCCCATAAAGACACAGGGAGCATCCGCTAAAGCTCATTGACAATGCCAAAATGTGGGCAGTGCAAACTTCTGTGTTGTACCCACTTTCTGAAGTTATGGTGTTAAAAACAAAAGAAAAATTGTTATGAATATTTTTACATTTCTCCACTTCTCACTTGTTCCTTCTTATCTGACTCAACTATTCCACCTCAAACTTTAAGCACTGGGTTGGCATTGCCTTTCAAGAATGTCTGCCTTTTCTCTATGTCTAAGAACACTTTGAATCTTGTCCTTCTACCTTGTTGCACTAAATCTGTTATTATTTTAACAATGTCATTTGCAAGGAATTAAGTTTTTTTTTTTTTTGGTCAAGCCATTAATACAGACGTACAAGGATAAAGAAAGCAATAATCATTATTCCTTAACAGGCCACAAACAAACAGTTTAACAAAATCACTCAGACATAAGTCATGTAATTAGTGCATCTTAAAATCATAATGTTCATTTTATGCATCTCACAGCTTGTACTTAAATAACAGACGAGATTAGACAGGAGTCCCTGTGGACTATGATGTTTGCTGATGACATTGTGATCTGTAGTGATAGTAGGGAGCAGGTTGAGGAGACCCTGGAGAGGTGGAGATATCCTCTAGAGAGGAAAGGAATGAAGGTCAGTAGGAACAAGACAGAATACATGTGTGTGAACGAGAGGGAGGTCAGTGGAATGGTGAGGGTGGAAGGAGTAGAGTTGGCGAAGGTGGATGAGTTTAAATACTTGGGATCAACAGTACAGAGTAATGGGGATTGTGGAAGAGAGGTGAAAAAGAGAGTGCAGGCAGGGTGGAATGGGTGGAGAAGAGTGTCAGGAGTAATTTGTGACTGATGTGTATCAGCAAGAGTCAAAGGGAAGGTCTACAGGACGGTAGTGAGACCAGCTATGTTATGTGGGCTGGAGACGGTCGCACTGACCAGAAAGCAGGAGACAGAGCTGGAGGTGGCAGAGTTAAAGATGCTAAGATTTGCATTGGGTGTGACGAGGATGGATAGGATTAGAAATGAGGACATTAGAGGGTCAGCTCAAGTTGGACGGTTGGGAGACAAAGTCAGAGGGATGAGATTGCATTGATTTGGACATGTGCAGAGGAAAGATGCTGAGTATATTGGGTGAAGGATGCTAAGGATAGAGCTGCCAGGGAAGACGGAAAGAGGAAGGCCTAAGAGAAGGTTTACAAGATGCAGAGGACAGGAAGATTTGGGAAAAGATGATCCGCTGTGGCAACCCCTAACAGGAGCAGCCGAAAGAAGAAGAAGAAGAAGAAGACAGCTTGTACTGTACTTAAATACTGTTATGAAATCTGGTAGTCCTGGTCTTGATTAATCTAAAACATTTACCATACAGAAGTAGAGTGAAAAAAGCGTGGGGAAAGTGAAGTTTGTCATCGCAAATCTTAATGGCCTTGTGATTCCATTTGCATAAGCGATACCCAGTCGGGAGGTGGTAACCAGTGATTTTACAAGTAATGCACACCACTCTCCTAAGCTGCTTCCTGTCTTCCGATTGCCATCCCAAACTTTGATGAAGAAGGTGAAAAGGTTTTCATTGTTTTCGGTGACACTATTTTTTAAATGTCTCTGAAAGAACAGCCTCCTGTGAGCTACAAAACTGGTACTGAAGCTGCTTAACCGATAGGAAACAAAGCAAACAAGTGAGAGGAGAATGCTCAATGTGGAGTGAGGGCATCGATGGAGTCCCTCAGGGGTCTGTCCTGGGACCATTACTATTTTTTGATTTATATTAATGACATAGACATCAATATTGTTACTAAACTTCTCAAATTTGCAGGTGATACTAAAATTGGAGCAATGGCAGATACTGAGGAGACAGCAGAAACAATTCAAAAGGACTTGGACAAGCTTCAGAGCTGGGCGAACACTTGGAAAATACAGATTAATGTAGAAAAGTGCAAAGTACTGCATGTAGGCAAAAGGAATGCAATTCTAAATATAAGATGGGAGACACTGTCCTAAAGGAAGCAACCTCTGAAAAGGATCAAAGTGTTTATGTCGACGTAACATTTTCATCAACTAAGCAATGCACAGAAGCAATTGTAAAGGAAAATAAAATGCTAGGTATATATCGTAAAAACTGTTGAAATTAAGTCAAGGGGCGTTATGCTCAAACTATATAATGAACTAGTAAAACTGCATCTGGAGTATTGTGTGCAGTTCTGGTCACCATGGTACAAAAAAGTAGCAATTGAAGCCACACTGAGGAGAGTAACCAAGTGCATTCAAGGATTTAAGGACAGGTCCTACTCTGACAGACTCAGTGAATTAAACCTGTTTAATCTCGAGCAGAGGAAACTGTGTGAGGACCTAATCCTTGTATTCAAAATCCTCAAAGGCATTGATAACGTAGCTTAAGGGTAAATCTCATACTTGAAGATATCAGTGGAAATTAAAGAGAAGGACATTTAGGGTTGAAGATAGAAAGCACTGCTTTATGTAAGGAGTTGTGGGAATCTGGAACAAACTACAGGGCCATGTAGTTGAAGCAGAAATCTCAACAACTTTTAAGGAGGATCTGGATGAGATATTGGGCCAGCTTAGCTAAACAAGCAAGTTTGATGGACGGAATTGTCTCCTTTCATTGGTCAGATTTCTTATGTTCTTTCCTAACCACAACCTCCTAGAGTATTGGAAATGTTGGTGTCCATGAACCTGGAGCTGCAGGGTGCTTTGTGGTAGTTCATTAATCTAATGTCTTTAACTCGGACACTTTTAGTAAACAAGTTAGAATACCATATATACTCGCGGATAGGTTCTCCCACGGATAAGTCTGGACTTGATTTTACAGTATAATTTCTGGTATTTTATAATGTTGGTCATGTTAGTCAAATGCAGAAAACTCACGCTGTTGGTACAAGGGGTGTATGATATGCTAACGCCCACCTGAGAGAGTAACCATGGAGCACACTGCCTTTTTCTTCTATGTGGGTGCGGCAATGCACTGTATCAGCATGTGCACCTAACACCTCTCTCTCTCTCTCTATTATGCCTACATGACCACACGGTAATACCCAAACTACTCCAAAGCAACATTTGCACTGATTTGTGTTTTTTGTATCTCACACCTTCATACACCTTTATCTTAAAAGCATCCCTTATCTACGGTGGAGCATTTGATCTGAAGAAAATATGAAGCTGGTTTTAAATCAAATATCGTTAAAGTAGCGAACGAAATTGGTAACTGCGCTGCTGCAACAAAATTCGATGCATCTGAGAAACTGATGCGAGATTGGAGGAGATAACAAGATGTAAAAAAAAAAAGTCACATTATTGAACAGGCATCTACTCAAAGACAGTGATATCACATTTTACAAAATACAAATTTATACAGCCTTTCACAAGGTAAATTTGAAACACTAAGTTAATCAGTAATTGAGGTTGTATAAAGGTTGCTGTGTACGATTGAAGATTTCTAATATATTCCCATGCTTTTTAAATAGAAGTTTTTGAAATTTCACACACTCTACTCGACATACAGTACAGGCCAAAAGTTTGGAGACACCTCCTCATTCAATGTGTTTTCTTTATTTTCATGACCATTTACAGCACTCCATCACTCTCCTTCTTGGTCAAATAGCCCTTACACAGCCTGGAGGTGTGTTTGGGGTCATTGTCCTGTTGAAAAATAAATGATCGTCCAACTAACCTGACTTCTGCACAACACAACTGCTGGTCCCAACCCCATTGATAAAGCAAGAAATTCCACTAAATAACCCTGATAAGGCACACCTGTGAAGTGAAAACCATTTCAGGTGACTACCTGTTGAAGCTCATCGAGAGAATGCCAAGAGTGTGCAGAGCAGTAATCAGAGCAAAGGGTGGCTATTTTGAAGAAACTAGAATATAAAACATGTTTTCAGTTATTTCACCTTTTTTTGTTAAGTACATAACTCCACATGTGTTCATTCATAGTTTTGATGCCTTCAGTGAGAATCTACCAATGTAAATGGTTATGAAAATAAAGAAAACATATTGAATGAGGAGGTGTGTCCAAACTTTTGGCCTGTACTGTATCTCAATCCAACTTAAACTTTCCTGGCAAATTTTCTTGGAGATTAAATGTACCAAGATGTAACAAAATCAGTCCTTGGACATAGAGACAGGTGCTTTGCCTCTTTAACTCTAACCCAACTAGAAATGTTATCTTATATATACAGGTAAACATCTACGTGTGGAAGTGTGTGTGTGTGTGTGTGTCTGTCTGGCCCGGAAATGAGAGGAGGAGTCAGAGTAAGGGCTCCACCTCCGAGGAAACAGAAAACTCGCTTAACCGCTAATAACACAAACAATGCGAGCACATCGGCAAAATCCTTCTAGGAGAGAGATGCCCAGAGTAGTTCTTTTCAATTACCTGACATCTCTACATTTCAGTTTTTTTTCTGACAATTTCAATAGTTTCTAGGACCCTGGGCTTTTTACAGCACGGGCTTATACAGCTAGTAGAATATAAGATACAATAGGATGAGAACATTCTAACATTACAAAACCAGGGGAACGAGCTCTAAAGAGTGAAAAATTTAGCAAAAATCCTCATCAGTCAATTTAACATGTATAATGGCAGCCATTTTATTTCTCATGAGGACACCTTAGCTGGTGTTTAAACTGGTTATAACTTTTTCATTTATCTTGTCTGCATGATGTCTGAGGGCTCTGGTATTGGACCATTGTTATAGCGCAAACAAACTTCTACAAGCCTGGGGTAGCCGTATGAGATACTAATGACATGAAAGGGAAAGGCCCAGCCAGGCACAGCAGTCATCTTCATGCGAGGACAACATGGAATACTGCTGGGGTGGTAATTTCTGTATTTACAGTGAATACTCTGACAGTTGTGTCCCTGGGAGAAAAAACAAGGACAATGCCAGTGGGAGACAATAGGGAACTTGTTAGATATTTCCAAGACCACTAGTTGGTTCTCTTTGTTACATGTGAATCTCTGCTGTACATAGAAGAGGGCAGGCTACCAGGACCTTTCCTGTTCCCTTGTGAACTTGTTTCAGCTCTGGGCTACAGAAGCACTAAAGGGAGCTCCACGAGGATAGCTAGAGTACATTTCAGGGCTATACCTGAAAATATTCCTAGGAACTGTACAGAATTGACTCCAATCTATGGTATAAAGCCTCCTCTTCCTCACTGGTCAAATTACAATATACAGACCATACTGTATCTGCATAAGATGCAACTTATTGTAGCACCTAAAGTGTACCTTCCCCTGGACTTCCCTTGATTGTCTAACATTTTCAAACTGTTCATCCATTTTGTGATTGACAAATTGAGAACATCTCAATAACATCTTCAACGTACTCCAAGCAGGCACTAGCAGGTATGCAGATGATATACAATACTTTTTATAGTAAAATGTTATTGGCCCTTACCTCACGACTTAGACCAATCCATGCATCAGTCCTTCCTTGGAGCACAGCCCCTGCCAAAAATGCTTGCTCATAACTGTGGTCGACACTAGCTAGGTTTGCGTTCTGTTTTTCACAGGCTTTCTGAGCCTCTAGCCAAGTTGTCCGCTTATCAATATCTTCAACAAGCAAATAGCAATTCTTCTTCCAGGAGATGTAACCACTAGGACAGTCTTTAGATGGTGGAGGAGGTGGAATATCACTTGCTATATGAATAAAACAAAAAGACTATATTCATTATCTAAACTTTAATATCTGATTTTCTAGAAAGGTGATTATTCAAATTGGTTTACTCAGTACTAGGGGGCTTTGCCCCCTGCTTGCTTCTCTCACCAACCCCCCAGCCTGTGCTACGGGCCAGCCACTTCGTGTCTCTGCTGCTCGAATATGTGGATTTTACTTTCACCAAACAACAAATCTTTTAATTCTTGCGGATACGCCTCTTCATTGGGAAGAAACACTTTTCCCTGATGGCAACACAAATTAGACAATCTACAAATCTGACTTAAAGTTTAAATCCAAACAATATATTCGATCTCTTTTCACTGTTCCATGATTTCACCGAGTTATAATTTCCATTTGTTTGCGCTAATGCAATCTTTACTATCATTTTTTTGAGACTGTCGAATTTTAGTACTTTCATTATCTCTAACCTGCTCTGCCTGTGTATCGCGCCAACATTTTTGAATTCTTTACAACGTTCATCTACTCTTTGTCTTTTATTTCCAGCCCCAGGCGTGGTTAAATCTCTTGACACAAAGTCTCGTCTCGCGGGACTTGAAAGTATCTCTCTAAAAAAAGTCTCGTCTCGTCCCAGGATTTTTTTATATAATAGAGAGATTTGACTGATGTCCTTATCCATAATTGTTTATTTGTTTTTTGATTCAGCGCCTGGGTCCTCTCCGAAAACATCGTTAAGGTAATTCGTCTCTCTTGACTGTCTATTTCTATTCCTAACCCTTTCCGTAATGCTTTGCTAGGACATGATAATTCTTTAACAAAGTCTTCCGCAAAAGTGCACTGCATTATAACTCTAATAACTAATCTCAATACATGTCAAAAATCTAGGCAGTGCGGCATAAATACGAATAATTTTATTACAATTACACCTTTAGATGAACAATGTATTAAATCTATAAAAACAGATTATAGATTAAATAAAAAATACGCACAGAGTGGCGCTAATAAAAATAACTTAATTTCTATTTCGAATACCCATAACGCACATAAAATTCAGCTCTGCTCTTCTGAAACATTAAATATGGCTTTATTAAATGTTAGAGCATTAACCAACAAGACATTTTTCATCAACAATCTTATTAGTGATAGGAAAATTGATTTTATTGCACTAAGTGAAATGTGGTTTAGCTCAGATGGTGCTGCTGTTTTAATCGAATCTGCGCCTTCGAATTACAGCTTTGCTCGTGCTGATCGCCAAGGAAAGAAAGGTGGCGGTTTAGCAAACATTTACTTGAGCCGGTTAAAGTGTAAAGATGTAATTTTTGGTAAATTCAAGTCCTTTGAGTATCTTGCTGTTGTTATTCATGGAGTTTCTAGTATTATCTGTGTATATACCTCCTAAATACAATGTGTCTTTCGTTGAGGAATTCTCAGACTTGGTGTCAATTATAATTATGAACTATGACACGCTCCTAATAGTTGGTGACTTTAACTTTCATATTGATAATCAGTGTGACCCAAAAGTAAAAGAATTTAGTAACCTCCTGGACTCTTTTGATTTGAGACAGCTCGTTAGTCAGCTTACACATAAAGCAGGTCATACGTTAGACTTAGTAATTACCAAAGGACTAAAATTTGATGTGAAGCAGATCATTGATATTGGTCTATCAGACCATTTTCTTTTACTATTTAATATAGAAATAATAATAGAAAACATTCACAAGAAGCATATTGTTAAAAAACGCTTCCTTGATTCATCAGCAGCTTCAAAATTTACAAACATTCTAAGCAACCAGTCAGTTTGTAGGGCTAACTACAATAGCGAGGATAATGTAAATAGTAAGGTGGAAACATTTATTACTAAGGTGAGAGCTGCTGACATAATCGCACCTGAAAAGACAGTTAAAAAATCTTCTAGCATTGTTACACCATGGAAGACCCAAAGAGTGTCTGATTTAAACAGAACATGCCGGAGACCCGAACGTAAATGGAGAAAAACTAAACTAACTATCCACTAAGAGATATTGAAGGTTAAAATAACAGAATACAATAACACAGTCCGTCTTGAGAGGCGCTGCTATTTCTCTAAGATTATAAATAATAATGCTAGTAATCCCAGGGTCTTATTCTTTACGATTGATCATCTGCTAAACCCAGGTAACACAAAGGAATGCCTCCAGAATGCTTCCAGTGAAACTTGTGAGGCTATTGCTGTATTTTTCAATCAAAAAATTAATGATATTAGAAATAATATAGTATACCTCCCCAACACTGATCCTCTTAAGCCCCAGTACTCCATTATAAACAAATTAAATTCTTTCACCAGGATAGATTTACCTGATTTATATAAAATAATTTCTCAACTGAGACCCTCCACCTGTGTCCTTGACCCAATACCAACAAGTTTTTTCAAAGAAGTATCGGGCGTGCTAATTGATAGTATTTTTGACATAGTAAACTTGTCATTAGATATGGGGGTCTTCCTAGACTGTCTTAAGACTGCTGTAGTTAAACCACTACTCAAGAAAAATAATCTTGACTCCTCTGCTTTTGAAAATTTTAGACCTATTTCTAACCTGCCTTTCTTAAGTAAAATTCTAGAGAAGGCAGTCATTATGCAGTTAAATGATCACCTAAATAAACATGCTATTCTTGATAAGTTTCAGTCGGGTTTCAGAACAAATCACAGCACAGAAACTGCACTCGTTAAACTAGTAAATGACTTGCGGGTAAATGCAGACAGAGACCATTAATCTGTTCTCATCGTCTTAGATCTGAGTGCCGCATTTGATACCATTGATCACAATATTCTTAGAAATCACCTTAGTCAATGGGTGGGCCTCTCTGGCAGTGTCTTAAATTGGTTTGAATCCTATCTGGCAGGTAGAAAATTCTTTGTAAGTTGTGGTAATCACATCTCAAAGACACATGACATTCTATATGGTGTTCCACAAGGCTCTATCCTGGGTCCGCTGCTCTTTTCGATCTACATGCTTCCTTTAGGTCAGATTATCTCGGGGCGTAACGTGAGCTACCATAGCTATGCTGATGACACGCAGCTGTATTTATCAATAGCACCTGATGACCCCGACTCTGTTGTTTCACTAACACAATGTATTACTTGTGTTTCTAAATGGATGAGTAGTAATTTTCTCAAGCTAAATAAAGAGAAAACAGAAATTTTAGTGATTGGCAATAATGGATATAATGAGGTTATTAGAAATAAACTTGATGCATTAGGATTAAAAGTCAAGATGGAGGTAAAGAATTTAGGGGTAACTGTTGGCTTTTTCCTGAATTTTAAATCGCATATTAATCAGATCACTAGGACAGCATTTTTTCACTTAAGAAACATAGAAAAAGTTAGACCTCTTATATCATTGAAAGATGCTGAGAAATTAGTTCACGCTTTTGTTTTCAGTCGATTAGATTACTGTAACGCACTCCTCTCAGGACTACCCAAAAAAGACATAAATCAATTGCAGCTAGTACAGAATGCAGCTGCTAGAATCCTCACCAGGAAAAGGAAATCTGAGCACATTTCTCCAGTTTTGATGTCACTACACTGGTTACCTGTGTCATTTTAAAATACTGCTTATGGTTTACAAAGCCTTAAATAATCTCGCTCCATCTTATATTTCAGAATGTCTGACACCTTACATTCCAAATCGTAACCTTAGATCTTCAAATAAGTGTCTGCCAAGAGCTAAACTTAAAAGAAGTGGTGAGGCGGCCTTCTGCTGTTATGCACCTAAAATTTGGAATAGCCTGCCAATAGGAATTCGCCAGGCTAATACAGTGGAGCACTTTAAAAAACTGCTAAAAACTCATTACTTTAACATGGCTTTCTCATAACTTCATTTTAGTTTAATCCTGATACTCTGTATATTCAATTAATTATCATTACTATTCATGGTGGCTCCAAAATCCGTACTAACCCCTACTCTCTCTTCTGCTCTTTTTCTGGTTTTTTATCATCCTTCATCTACTTATTTATATACATACACACTCACTGGTCACTTTATTGAGTACACCTTGCTAGTACCGGGTTGGAACCACTTTTGCCTTCAGAACTGTTGCAATTCTTCATGCCATAGAATCAACAAGGTGCTAGAAACATTCCTCAGGGATTTTTGTCCACATTAACATGATAGCATCACGCAGTTGCTGCAAATTTGTCAGCTGCAAATCCATAATGTGAATCTCCCAAAGTTGCTCTGTTGGATTGAGATCTGGCGACTGTGGAGACCATGTGAGTACAGTGGACTTATTGTCATGTCGAAGAAACCAGTTTGACATGATTTGAGCTTTGTGACATGGTACAATATCCTGCTGGAAGTAGTCATCAGAAGATGGATACACTGAGGTC
This sequence comes from Polypterus bichir lapradei, assembly GCA_026402145.1. Taxonomy (NCBI): domain Eukaryota; kingdom Metazoa; phylum Chordata; class Cladistia; order Polypteriformes; family Polypteridae; genus Polypterus; species Polypterus bichir. The sequence goes on along the minus strand of JANRMT010062821.1, from coordinate 34,970,949 downwards.
TTAAAGGTATGGACATGGTCAGCAACAATACTCTGGTAGGCTGTGGCATTGAAACAATGCTAAATTGGTACTAAGGGGCCCAAAATGTGCCATGAAAATATCCTCCACACCATTGCACCACCACCAGAAGCCTGAACCATTGATACAAGGCAGGATGGATCCATGCTTTCATGTGGGTGATACCAAATTCTGACCCTACCATTTGAATGTCGCAGCAGAAATCGAGACTCATCAGACCAGACAAAATTTTTCCAATCTTCTATTGTCCAATTTTTGTGAGCCTGTGCGAATTGTAGCCTCAGTTGTCTGTTCTTAGCTGACAGGAGTGGCACCCGGTGTGGTCTCCTGCTACTGTAGCCCATCTGCTTCAAGGTTCGATGTGTTGTGCATTCAGAGATGCTCTTCTACATACCTCAGTTGTAACAAGTGGTTCTTTGAGTTACTGTTGTCTTTCCATCAGCTTGAACAAGTCTGGCCATTCTCCTCTGACCTCTAGTATCAACAAGTTATTTTCACCCAAAGAACTGCCACTCACTGGATATTTTCTCTTTTTCAGAACAGTCTGTGTAAACCCTAGAGATGGTTATGCGTGAACATCCCAGTAGGTCACAGTTTCTGAAATACTCAGACCAGCCCATCAGTCACCAACAACCATGCCATGTTCAAAGTCACTTAAATCACCTCTCTTCCCCATTCTGATGCTCATTTTGAACTTCAGCAGGTCATCTTGACAATGTCTACAGTCCTAAGTGCATTGAGTTGCTGCCATGTTATTGGCGCTTTAGATCTTTGTGTTAACAAGCAGTTGAACGGGTGTACCTAATAAAGTGGCCAGTGAGTGTATGTCTAAACATATACTTGCATGTATCATCTTATTTTGTTCTTATGTTATAAATAAATTGGTTTATTGCAGAAGGCGTATCTTGGTTATTTGTTGAAAAATGATTCTAGTGCCATGTTTAAACTGCAAAAGAGAAAATAAAAATATTTAACACAGGCCTTCGCTAATGTATGAAACCTCATTTGTAAATTTTATACATCTCTTAATATTTCTGGCATTCTGGCTGGAAGGTGAAACAGAGATCCTTGGGCGAACATAAGTTAAGATCCTCACATCTCCTACATTAATTTGGCATATCTGGGTGGACATCTTACTTATTTTTTTTAACAAATTACTGGCATTGCTGAAGGCAACATTGATAGTTAATTAACCGATTGAGTAACATCAATCCATCATTTCTTCTTCTCACGCCATACTGCACATCCCTACAATGTTTAAGCATGAATATTCTGAAGTATGCAACCCCTTGGGTATCTAAAGGTCCTGTCCTCTTCCTGAATTACAAAAAAGAAACTTTCCTTCCATGGACTCAAAGGATCTTTTTAAACCTTTTTCACTCTAATGCTTTTGATGTTAGGTGTTCACAGAAAATATAATAAAAAAAAAACACAATGGAGGTGTTGCCTCTGCTACATTGAACTCCTTTGTTTGACGATCAACATTTTCTGACTAGATGCATATTAGCAAACTAGCGTAAAGTTTAAAATTCTGTCTTTACCATAAAGTGTAGCACACTCTGGTGAACTGGACATTTTCACAATTTTATGTTAAACTTTCAAACCACTTTTTAGCCATGTCAGTGTAACAGTGGGCTAATATTAATTAAATGGTAGAAATCAGGAAAGATGTCAGAATTTATGGCATTAAACCTTAAATGGTGTGGTTAAATAATTTCAGTAGGGGCCTGAGAACACGTTTTATACTTTCGAGTGACTGTTACTGCCATCCCTGTATAAATTGACTTTTGCAAATTGCGGTTTTAGAATACCCATGTTGTAGTAGAGAAATTGAGATTTTCATAATTAATTTATTTAGTTCTGATTCTCAACACAAGTAGTCATGCATTATTATAATGAAAGTAATACTTAGATGGCAAGCCCCCCCAACTATCTAACCGAATTATATGAATAAGGTAGATTCATTTGCTGCTATCATTGCTTGCACTATCCAATAGTAGACCTTCTGTATGGGGTCCTGGCTTCACTCCTGACTCCTCTTTTCATGGTCTCAAACAACTCATTCCTAGTTTATGGAAATTGAAACTTGGCTGGAATTCCTTACTCCGGTACTGTGCGTGTTTGCCTTTAATTTATAAACAACCGGTTTTCACTTGACATTCACTTGTTCAGAAATTCTCAGTTTATTTTTTGAGTTTACTGAATTATTTTAAATTAATTTAAAAAGTTAAACAGGTTTGCTGAGGAAATTCAAGACACACTTGAGTCACACTAATGTATGGAAAAGAAAGATTTACTCACATACTGCATGATACCAGAAAATGCAGAACAGAAATTCATTATGACTAAAGTCAAAAACATCTATAAAGATGTTTGCTTATAGTTAAGGCTGTAGTTACAACTGGAGCCCATATATAAATAACTACAATGAAAAACATTTATTTTTATGAATGCAACTATAAAGAAGTAAATAAAAGGCAAAATACAAATAAATAATAAATGTTTTAAATGCATAAATACAATCTTCTTCTTGTTTTGGCTGCTCTTAGGGGTTGCCACAGCGGATCATCTTCATCCATATCTTTCTGTCCTCTGCATCTTGTTCTGTTACACCCACCACCTGCATGTCCTCTCTCACCACATCCATAAACCTTCTGTTAGACCTTCCTCTTTTCCTCTTCCCTGGAAGCTCTATCCTTAGCATCCTTCTCCCAATATACCCAGCATCTCTCCTCTGCACATGTCCAAACCAATGCAATCTCGCCTCTCTGACTTTGTCTCCCAACTGTCCAACTTGAGCTAATCCTCTTATTTTCACATTTCTAATCCTATCCATCCCCGTCACGCCCAATGCAAATCTTAGCATCTTTACCTCTGCGACCTCCAGCTCTGTCTCCTGCTTTCTGGTCAGTGCCACTGTCTCCAACCCATATAACATAGCTGGTCTCACTACCGTCCTGTAAACTTTCCCTTTGACTCTTGCTGATACCCATCTGCCACAAATTACTCCTGACACTCTTCTCCACCCATTCCACCCTTCCTGCACTCTCTTTTTCACCTCTCTTCCACAATCCCCATTACTCTGTACTGTTGATCCCAAGTATTTAAACTCATCCATCTTCTCCAACTCTACTCCCTGCATCCTCACCATTCCACTGACCTCTCTCTCATTTACACACATGAATTCTGTCTTGGTTCTACTCACCTTCATTCCTCTCCTCTCTAGAGCATATCTCCACCTCTCCAGAGTCTCCTCAACCTGCTCCCTACTATCGCTACAGATCACAATGTCATCAGCAAACATCATAGTCCACGAGGACTCCTGTCTAATCTCGCCTGTCACCCTGTCCATCACCATTGCAAATAAGAAAGGGCACAGAGCTGATCCCTGATGTAATCCCACCTCCAACTTGAATGCATCCGTCACTCCTACCGCAGACCTCACCACTGTCACACTTCCCTCATACATATCCTGTACAACTCTTACATACTTCTCTGCCACTCCCGACTTCCTTATACAATACCACAGCTCCTCTCGAGGCACCCTGTCATAGGCTTTCTCCAGGTCCACAAAGACTCAATGCAACTCCTTCTGGCCTTCTCTAAACTTCTCCATCAACATCCACATAGCAAACATGGCATCTGTGGTGCTCTTTCTTGGCATGAAACCATACTGCTTCTCACTAATCATCACCTCACTTCTTAACCTAGCTTCCACTACTCTTTCCCATAACTTCATGCTGTGGCTCATCAATTTTATTCTCCTGTAGTTACTGCAGTCCTGCACATCCCCCTTATTCTTAAATATCGGCACCAGTACACATATTCTCCACTCCTCAGGCATCCTCTCACTTTCCAAGATTCCATTAAACAATCTGGTTAAAAACTCCACTGCCATCTCTCCTAAACACCTCCATGCTTCCATAGGTATGTCATCTGGGCCAACGGCCTTTCCATTCTTCATCGCCTTCATAGCTGTCCTTACTTCCTCCTTGCTAATCTGTTCCACTTCCTGATTTTCTATCTCCACATCATCCAACCTCTTCTCTGTCTCATTCTCTTCATTCATCAGCCTCTCAAAGTACTCTTTCCATCTGCTCAACACACTCTCCTCGCTTGTGAGTATGTTTCCATCTTTATCCTTTATCACCCTAACCTGCTCCACATCTTTCCCAGCTCGGTCCCTCTGTCTAGCCAATCGGTACAGGTCCTTTTCTCTGAATTGTGGGTTTCATAAGGCGTTACTTCTCATTTTTATATAAAGTGTATTGTGATGGTGTACTGCAATAAAGGTGCTCTACAAGAATATTTGTGGCCTGTAAGTTTTGAACGTGTTAGTTCTGTTATTTTAATTACTATTCACACTCACCTAAAGGATTATTAGGAACACCTGTTCAATTTCTCATTAATGCAATTATCTAATCAACCAATCACATGGCAGTTGCTTCAATGCATTTAAGGGTGTGGTCCTGGTCAAGACAATCTCCTGAACTCCAAACTGAATGTCAGAATGGGAAAGAAAGGTGATTTAAGCAATTTTGAGCGTGGCATGGTTGTTGGTGCCAGACAGGCCGGTCTGAGTATTTCACAATCTGCTCAGTTACTGGGATTTTCACGCACAACCATTTCTAGGGTTTACAAAGAATGGTGTGAAAAGGGAAAAACATCCAGTATGCGGCAGTCCTGTGGGCGAAAATGCCTTGTTGATGCTAGAGGTCAGAGGAGAATGGGCCGACTGATTCAAGCTAATAGAAGAGCAACTTTGACTGAAATAACCACTCGTTACAACCGAGGTATGCAGCAAAGCATTTGTGAAGCCACAACACGCACAACCTTGAGGCGGATGGGCTACAACAGCAGAAGACCCCACCGGGTACCACTCATCTCCACTACAAATAGGAAAAAGAGGCTACAATTTGCACAAGCTCACCAAAATTGGACAGTTGAAGACTGGAAAAATGTTGCCTGGTCTGATGAGTCTCGATTTCTGTTGAGACATTAAAATGGTAGAGTCAGAATTTGGCGTAAACAGAATGAGAACATGGATCCAACATGCCTTGTTACCACTGTGCAGGCTGGTGGTGGTGGTGGTGTAATGGTGTGGGGGATGTTTTCTTGGCACATTTTAGGCCCCTTAGTGCCAATTGGGCATCATTTAAATGCCACGGGCTACCTGAGCATTGTTTCTGACTATGTCCATCCCTTCATGACCACCATGTACCCATCCTCTGATGGCTACTTCCAGCAGGATAATGCACCATGTCACAAAGCTCGAATCATTTCAAATTGGTTTCTTGAACATGACAATGAGTTCACTGTACTAAAATGGCCCCCACAGTCACCAGATCTCAACCCAATAGAGCATCTTTGGGATGTGGTGGAACGGGAGCTTCGTGCCCTGGATGTGCATCCCACAAATCTCCATCAACTGCAAGATGCTATCCTATCAAAATGGGCCAACATTTCTAAAGAATGCTTTCAGCACCTTGTTGAATCAATGCCACGTAGAATTAAGGCAGTTCTGAAGACGAAAGGGGGTCAAACACCGTATTAGTATGGTGTTCCTAATAATCCTTTAGGTGAGTGTATGTTTATGATGTCATCATGTTTTAGTTTGTTTTTTGACAAGTCCCACCATTTTCTGTATTTTTCTCATGGCCACTGCTCAACGAAGTCTGCTGCTATCATGTGAGAAGACTGCAAATCAATGCAATGTGAGGTCATTGGGCTGCCATTATAAAATATGGTAATACACACCGGCGGCATTCCAAACATTGGTTTAATAAAGAAAAGGAAAGCTGTAGCATTAATTGTAAACTAAAACATCAACTAAATGAAAAGAAATATTTGGGATCATGTTTAAGTCTGAATCAGTACTGGTTTCATTACTTCAAGTTTATTTTGCTAGTTTAATGTCCTCCATAAACCTGTTTTGACTGTGGCTAACCCTCTGAATATTTTTTTGCATTTCCTCTTGAAGGATTTAAATATATTGAAAAGTCCATTTGAGCTTGTACCATTCTGAACGATGACAACAGCTACTAATGGGTTATTTGTATTTGCATTTTTAAAAACTATTTTATATTTTTTACGTCAAGTTCAAACACTGTATTAGATTCCATCAGTCTACCCTGAAATTTGCTTTTGATCTACTAAGTGCTACTCAGAGGATTTGTAGGGCTTGCCTCTTACTAATTTCATGCTCTGGCTTAATGGTCAGCACTGCATAAACATCTAAGTATTTATAAAAAAAATGACAATGTGTCACCCATTGTTATCTAATCTGCCATTAACAAACAAAACAACACTACTCTTTCACATGGCAAAATAAATCTATGTCCAACATGAAAGGCCCACAAAGAGCCCCACCAGTCCACAATAAGTGGACCCCAGTCCGCTGCACATGTGTGGGGACCTGGTGTGTAGGTGCTGGAGGTTTTCTGTGTATTGATACCCTGAAGAAATATCAGCCTGAGATAAGCGTCCGTTCACTAATTCAGCTAATAGGCTCACAACATGTAAGGATCTATTCTGTAAATCTTATTTTTCAATGATAACAAAGTTCACATTTTATCTTTTTACAAAGTAAAAACAAGTCTGCCTTTTACTAATAAAGGCTAAATCTTGTATAGACTTTTCTTCTCAGATATATATATGAGGGACGTTCAAAAAGTTTCCACACTTTTATATTTTCTTTGGAAATGGTGAAAGCAGGAAGAGTAGTAATTGGGCAATAAAAAGTTGGTATGAGGCGGGGAAAATTACACTGCAAATGAAGGTGACTATGTAGAAAAGTGATGGAATTTGTTTTTGAAATTCTTAATAAATAGAGTTAAAAAAAGTACAAACCTTTTTGAACGTCCCTCATAATTAAAAGATGTCAGGTGATCAAATTATTACTAGAAAAAAAAATATATAAAAACATAGTCTTACATTTCTTTTTATAGCACACAAATCCAAGAGCAGATTCACATCCTCCGTCATTCCAGCGACCTGTTTCTCGATTGCTGTGAAACATCATTACACAATGCTCCTTTATGAAGAAAAAGGGGAGAATTTAAAGTCAGCTTTCAGTAAATGAAGTAAGTTAGAACTGAATCCATTGTTCACCATTAGAGGATAAGCTTTCATATTGAGATCTTAATAACAAGAAAAGCAACACACTAGTGCATGATTTGTACACTTTCAAAGAATACGTAATCCAAACACCAGGACCTGCACGCACACAGAATCCTGGCAATATGTAAAAAATGCCTAAAATGACCCAGGGTCGGGGTGACAAGCGCACCAACTCCTTAATAACTTTACTACGCCAGGGGTTTTCAACAATCTCAGAAATATCAACCCACAAATGAAGACCTTTGTGGGCGCATATACAGTTAGGTCCATAAATATTTGGACAGAGACAACTTTTTTCTAATTTTGGTTTTGTACATTACCACAATGAATTTTAAATGAAACAACTCAGATGCAGTTGAAGTGCAGACTTTCAGCTTTAATTCAGTGGGTTGAACAAAAAGATTGCATAAAAATATGAGGCAACTAAAGAATTTTTTTAACACAATCCCTTCATTTCAGGGGCTCAAAAGTAATTGGACAATTGACTCAAAGGCTGTTTCATGGGCAGGTGTGGGCAAGTCCGTCGTTATGTCATTATCAATTAAGCAGATAAAAGGCCTGGAGTTGATTTGAGGTGTGGTGCTTGCATGTGGAAGGTTTTGCTGTGAACAGACAACATGCGGTCAAAGGAGCTCTCCATGCAGGTGAAAGAAGCCATCCTTAAGCTGCGAAAACAGAAAAAACCCATCCGAAAAATTGCTACAATATTACAAGTGGCAAAATCTACAGTTTGGTACATCCTGAGAAAGAAAGCAAGCACTGGTGAACTCAGCAACGCATAAAGACCTAGACGTCCATGGAAGACAATTGTGGTGGATGATCGCAGAATCATTTCCATGGTGAAGAGAAACCCCTTCATAACAGCCAACCAAGTGAACGACACTCTCAAGGGGGTAGGCGTATCGATATCCCAGTCTACCATAAAGAGAAGACTGCATGAAAGTAAATACAGAGGGTGCACTGCAAGGTGCAAGCCACTCATAAGCCTCTTGAATAGAAAGGCTATGTTGTGCTTTGCTAAAGAACATCTAAAAAAGCCAGCAGAGTTCTGGAAAAAAATTCTTTGGACAGATGAAACCAAGATCTACCTCTACCAGAATGATGGCAAGAAAAAAGTATGGAGAAGGCGTGGAACAGCTCATTATCCAAAGCATACGACATCATCTGTAAAACACGGTGGAGGCAGTGTGATGGCTTGGGCGTGCATGGCTGCCAGTGGCACCGGGACACTAGTGTTTATTGATGATGTGACACAGGACAGAAGCAGCCGAATTAATTCTGAGGTGTTCAGAGACATACTGTCTGCTCAAATCCAGCTAAATGCAGTCAAATTGATTGGGCGGCGTTTCATGATACAGATGGACAATGACCCAAAACATACAGCCAAAGCAACCCAGGAGTTTATTAAAGCAAAGAAGTGGAAAATTCTTGAATGGCCAAGTCAGTCACCTGATCTTAACCCAATTGAGCATGCATTTCACTTGTTGAAAACTAAACTTCGGACAGAAAGGCCCACAAACAAACAGCAACCGAAAGCCGCTGCAGTAAAGGCCTGGCAGAGCATTAAAAAGGAGGAAACCCAGCATCTGGTGATGTCCATGAGTTCAAGACTTCAGGCTGTCATTGCCAGCAAAGGGTTTTCAACCAAGTATTAGAAATGAACATTTTATTTCCAGTTATTTAATTTGTCCAATTACTTTTGAGCCCCTGAAATAAAGAGATAGTGTTAAAAAAATACTTTAGTTGCCTCACATTTTTATGTAATCTTTTTGTTCAACCCACTGAATTAAAGCTGAAAGTCTGCACTTCAACTGCATCTGAGTTGTTTCATTTAAAATTCATTGTGGTAATGTACAGAACAAAAATGAGAAAAAAGCTGTCTCTGTCCAAATATTTATGGACCTAACTGTAGTTACTAGTAAGAATTATGTGATATCAAAGTCAAATCAGAATGTGCGTCTAGAATGTTGAACTCTCCACCACTATCAAGTGATTTTGTAGTTATTTGACCTTTTATTCCATTTAACTGTATATTAATATTTTACATCTCTTTCCCTTGTACCAAAAAATAAGAGAATTTGCAATCAAACACGTCTTTGAATTTTTCATTCCTTTAAAGATAAACATTCAACATGTTGCAATTAATATCTGCACACACTTATTTTCAGGCTGTAAATATGCACTCTATGTGTGCAGTCAAGAAGACTTAAATTATTAAATTAAAGTCTAATATGGTACAGGGTGGTGCAGGGAAACGTAAAATTTTGGAACTAGGTGTTGGCGACCCTGGGGCGTTGGCAGTTGTTTGGGACCAACGCAACCTCGTTTAGAACCCCTTGTCATTAGCTATAATGGTGCAGTTTAGTAGTGAGCAACGAGTGTTTGCTGTGAAAGCCTTTTATAAGAGTGGTGATAGTGTGATTATTGCACAAAGGGAATTTCAGCATTACTGTGACTATGTCCTGTCTGCACATGCGATTACAACATGGGTGAGTAATTTCGAAGAAAAGGGTTTAGTCTCAAAAGAGAAGTCCCCAGGTGGAGCCACTTCGCATACTCCCCGACAATTGATGGCAGCTATTCGACAATTGTTTAGAAGGCGCATCATTTCATGCAATAGTGACATTCCATGGCCTCCGAGATCCCAAGATCTCACTGTTTGTGATTTTTTCTGTGGAGACATCTTAAAAGCCAAGTGTACCGCACACGTCCTGCAACCATTGCTGAACTAAAAAGAGGATATCGCTGGCATTCCTCTTGACTTGTTACGTCAAGCAATACAGAATTTCCACAACAGGCTGTCAGAATGTGTACGGAGAAAAGGACAACACCTTCATGATGTTTTCTTCAAAACATACAATGAATATTGATTACCATGATTAATTGCATATCCTGTACAATACATTTCATCATTAAATGTAATTTGTAAGGTGTTTATTTGTGCATTGAACGTCAATTAAAAATTTCCCATTTCCCTGTGATACCCTGTATATACAGTACAAACATTTGAATAATATGTAACTTAAGTAGCAAAGATGATTTCTTTTTTCTTCCTGTATCAGGGCTATAAGGTTGTGTGCAAAATGTACTTATAGATTATGCACATTCTATGAAGTCTTCACCCCCTTGGAAGTTTTTACATGTTATTGTTCTACAAGATTGAATTATATGACCATTTTCTCATAAACGGAAACAAACACTCCTTCAAGTTATAAAGTTAAAACAGATCTCTGCAAAGTGGTCTGTTTTTAATTACAAATATAAAACACAAAATAATTGACAGCATAAGTATTCATTTCTTTCATGTCAGTATTTTGTAGATATTCCCTTGTCAGCCATGACAGTGTGCTTTGCACATCTGGCACTGCACTTTTTCCTCCGTTCGTCTTTGTAAAACTGCTCAAGCTCTGTCAGGTTGCATGAGGACGGTGAGTGAACAAACAGCCTTCTTTCAAGATTAGATTGAGATCTGGACTCGGACTCAGCCCCTATAGGGGTCAGACTTATAAAACTTGCTAACGCACAAAAAGAGGCTTGAAACATGCGTATGCAGCTTTCAACACAAACGTCAAAATTTTAAAATGCTTGTTTCTATTTAACTCTGACCCGTGCATATGCAACATTTCAAAGAAATTGGGAAATGACAACACCCTTGATGAAGTTGGAAAATGCAGGCAGACCAGTTCACCCATATAATGCTTCATATCACCATGTCATTACTAGAATGTGTGTTGATGTGATAAAACATATTATACCTCAAAAGTGATGAATATGATGTAGACTCTATTTTAGTTCTGTATATCTGCACAGAAGAACTTTTTTGGTTTTTCATCAGCTTATATTGGCTACTTGTTGCTGCTTACCAGGGAGCTGGCTTATAGGTCACAAATATCTTCGACAAGCTTCTCTTCATCATGCCTCCTCTGCTGGAAGCCATTAACCTTCTGGTGAGGCGCTACAGTCAGTTTTCAAATGGTGCGAGTGTACATACAGTACATAAAACCTAACATGTTTTTGCCAACATACAAAGTCAATTTGCAGCAGTTTTTAGTTCTAATGTAATCAAAACAATTTCCTGCACTCATATTGCAATATCAACATCTAGTGAAAATGAAGCTACTTTTGTTAGCTGTGAGCAGTGACATTCCATTAATGCACAAGTCATCTGTGATGCCAAGATGAGACTGGCAAACGCTATGGCTCAGTGGCTTGACTCAACCCATGAATTATTTATTTTGTGGCAAAGTACAAGGTGGGCCATTTATATGGATACACCTTAATAAAATGGGAATGGTTGGTGATATTAACTTCCTGTTTGTGGCACATTAGTATATGTGAGGGGGAAAACTTTTCAAGATGGGTGGTGACCATGGTGGCCATTTTGAAGTCGGCCATTTTGGATCCAACTTTTGTTTTTTCAATGGGAAGAGGGTCATGTGACACATCAAACTTATTGGGAATTTCACAAGAAAAACAGTGGTGTGCTTGGTTTTAACGTAACTTTATTCTTTCATGAGTTATTTACAAGTTTCTGACCACTTATAAAATGTGTTCAATGTGCTGCCCAATTTGTTTGTGTTAACAAACAAAACCACCGCTATTGGTCTGACACTAACCCACATTGGATAGATCCCTCCAAGACTGTTGGAACAAAAAATATGATATGGTGTGGTATATGGGGTACAAAGATATTGGGGCCATTCTTCATCAATGGAAACCTCAAGGCCACTGGATATGCGAAATTGCTACATGATGATGCGTTTCCCTCTTTATGCACTGAAGCTGGCACTTTCCCTGAGTTTTTCCAGCAAGATGGTGCACCACCACATTATGGGTGTCAGGTCCGAGCATTCCTAGATGAACAGTTTCCTGGAAAGTGGATTGGTCGTCGTGGGCCAGTTGAATGGCCCCCAAGGTCTCCCGATCTGACCCCCTTAGACTTTTATCTTTGGGGTCATCTGAAGGCAATTGTCTATGCTGTGAAGATACGAGATGTGCAGCACCTGAAACTACGGATACTGGAAGCCTGTGCTAGCATTTCTCCTGCGGTGTTGCTATCAGTGTGTGAAGAGTGGGAGAAGAGGGTCATGTGACACATCAAACTTATTGGGAATTTCACAAGAAAAACAATGGTGTGCTTGGTTTTAATGTAACTTTATTCTTTCATGAGTTATTTACAAGTTTCTGACCACTTATAAAATGTGTTTAATGTGCTGCCCATTGTGTTGGATTGTCAATGCAACCCTCTTCCTATTGAAAAAACAAAAGTTGGATCCAAAATGGCCGACTTCAAAATGGCCACCATGGTCACCACCCATCTTGAAAAGTTTCCCCCCTCACATATACTAATGTGCCACAAACAGGAAGTTAATATCACCAACCATTCCCATTTTATTAAGGTGTATCCATATAAATGGCCCACCCTGTATAGTCAGGTCCATAAGTACAGTATTTGGTCTGTGACACAATTTTTATAATTTTGTCTCTGTACACCACCACCATGGATTTGAAATAAAACAATCATTATGTGAATGAAATGTAGTCCTTCCGCTTTAATTTAAGAGGTTTACTAAAAAGAGCTCACAGTGACAGCTTCCAAATGCAAATTCCACACTTGGTATCAATCCCAGACCTTTTACCTACTTAATATTTAATGAAATAATCAGGCAACTTTTGAGCCCCTGGAAATGGGGGTGCTATGCAGAAAAATGGCTGTCATTCCTAAATGGCTTATATGATATTTTTGGTGAACCCGTTAAATTAAGTGATGATTGATAATGATTGCTTTATTTCAGATCCATTGTGGTGGTGTAGAGTGGCAAAATTATGAAAATCGTATCGCTGTCCAAATACTTATGGCAGACATTGACGGTACCATACATGATGGCTGGCTTTTTGGTAAGGTAACTGGCTGAACCCTCGGTTTCATATCGCCTGTACTATTTATTGTAACAGCAATCTTATCATTACATGTGCCTGTTAATAGCAGCTACCTGCTCAGACACTGGTGTCTTATATCTTTCCTTGACCTCCAGAACACAGAGGAGAGATGCTATAATGCATGGTCAGTTGCGGCATGCAACCAAATACACTTGAATGCACATTGCGGTGTGTCAGTGTGGCAGGAGGGAGGCTGCTATACCAGCCAATGAAGTTCTGCTATCGTGATTGCATATGTATGAGGGTGATTAGCATAGTCCATGCTTGGTTATTTCAGGGCAGCAAATAGGCTTATGAGACATGTTCACGTAAGCACTTTTACAAGATGATTGTGATTTGTAAAGGTAAAAGGTGTAGAAATGCATGCATGCCTGTTTCTTTTATTGTCCTGTTCCTCACATATTTTCAAGCTCAAATTCACGCCGTTTTACAAAGTACATTAACATTATTTTTTTTAAGTCATTTCTGTGTAGCTTAGGCTTCTTGCTTAGGGTCATTGTCTTGCTGGAAAATAAATCTTCACCCAAGAGTGCAGGTGTCTTCAAGACTGCGTCAGGTTTTCCTCCAATATTTGCCTGTATTTTGCTGCATTTATTTTACCCTTGATCCTCACAAATCTTCCAGGGCCTGCTGCAAAGATCGTCCACACACCTTGATACTACTACCACCTTGCTTCACAACGTGGATGGAGTGCTTTTGATAATGTGCACTTAGCTCTGTTTTGGTCTCATCATACCACAGATCCTTCTTCAAAGCTGACTCTGGAGTCTCCCATGTGTTTTCTGTCAGACTGCTGGCAAGAGGTCCTGTGCATTTTGCTCTCTTTGCCATTGTCTCATAAAGCTGCGAGTGGTGAAGCACCTGGGCCACACAGTCCCTCCAATCTGAGGAGCTGTAGCTTGTAACTCCTTTAGAGCTACGACAGCTCTCCTGGTGGCCTCCCTCACTTGCCTTCTTGCAAGATCACTCCATTTTTGTAGGTGGCCCTGCTCAGATTTCTGGCTCTGCCATGTTCTTTACATTTCTTACTGACTGATTTAACTGGGCTGCAAAAAATATTCAGTGGTTTGGATATTTACTTGTCTCCATTCCTTGAGTTGTGCTTTCCAATATCCTTTCGACAGAGTTGCTTGGACAATTTTTTGGTTTTCATTGTGTAGGTTGAACCATAATAGTGATGCCCTACAAGATGGGCCTTCCGCATAAGGTTCATTTAGTTTACAGTGAATGGAAACCCTTAAATTACAGACAGGTGATCTCCATTTAACTAATTATATGACTTATAAAATCAATTGGGGCGGCACGGTGGCGCAGTGGGTAGCGCTGCTGCCTCGCAGTTAGGAGACTGGGGTTCACTTCACGGGTCCTCCCTGCGTGGAGTTTGCATGTTCTCCCTGTGTCTCTGTTGCTGGTTAGGTGCATTGGCGATCCTAAATTGTCCCTAGTGTGTGCTTGGTGTATGCGCCCTGCCTGGGGTTTGTTTCCTGCCTTGCGCCCTGGGATTGGCTCCCGTGACCCTGTAGTTAGGATATAGCGGGTTGGATAATGGATGGATAAAACCAATTGGCTATACCAGTGATGATTTAGGTATGTCAAATTAAAGGAGGGAGACTTATGTGAACAGTTATTTTGTGTGTTATATTTGTAACATCTTCAGACCACTTTGCAGAGACCTGTTTTCACTTTAAAATTACTAAGATTACTAAAATTACTTAAAATTACTTTTTTTGCTTATCCGTGTCAAAACATTCAAAGTAAGTCCACTGTAATTCAACATTGTATAATAAAAAATTGTGAAAACTTCCAGGGGCGTTAATACTTTATATAGGCACTACTAGCGGGTTCCCCCCGCTTGCTTTGCTCGCCAATCCCCCAGGCCTGCGCTATGCCCCATCCACTTATTGTCTCTGCCTCATGTTGTCAAGAGGGGGGCTGAACGCACCCCAAGGAGAAGCAGTCACTCCTCCGAAACCCCCTCTTAAACGGTGATACAATGGGAAACAAATACAGTTTTTTTTTTACCTCCTCTTTGCTCTTAGCTGCTGGCTTGCTGCTGCTGCTGTGCTGTGTGATCTGCATCTCGTGCAGCGCTCCGAACATTTAAAGGCCTGTACAGCAGCTGTCCTACTCTTTGTCTTTTATTTCCGGCCCCGGGTGTGGTTAAATCTTTTGGCACAAAGTCTCATCTCGCGGGATGTGAGTTCTTGATATTTTTTAGTTTATAATTTAAAAACGAAATAAGGATCTGAAAATCTAACAACATCACATTAAAGTTTGATAAATTCTGAAAAGAATGATGCCAAACATATATATGTAGGTTTTAAAATAAGCATGCCAAAAAAGTGACATAAAATCATTGCACTTTTAGGCTTAGGATTTTATATATATAGATATAAATATCAGTAATAATTTTTAATTCCTTATAATTTGTACATAGCCTTTAATATACTGAATGTTTCTCTCAGAGAAAATGTTTTAATGTAAAATTACATTTTTAAAATGTCATTTTTCAGTATACAGTAAGTTATAGACATACTGACTTTTAATGTTGCCACAAATAGAACACAAATTACGTTGTCAAAATTTCAGCTTTACCCCTGAATCTCCAGAATTGTTGGGCTCTCCAGTGTTCCAGTTGGTATAAGTCACTTGACTCCCATCACTCCACGTGAACTTCCCTTCATGAAGAATATCTGACATGCCTATCCACACTGGAAACTGGATGTCCTCTAAGTAACTGGCCACAAAATCTGATAAAAGTAACATAACATGTCAGTTCATTGAAAACAACAGAGACCTTGCGACTTCATCCCGCCATCTGACCACCTATCAGTTGCTATTAATTACCTAATTCACACAACTAAAGTGTATCGTGGCAGTAACAAGTCTAACACTGGCAGTCGATTGCAGAGCACACCTCAAGTGCACACACGCTCACAGCAGGACGTGGTAATCACTGAGGTAGTGTCAAACTGGGCAGACGACAGAGAGCGGAGCACACAAATGGATGTTTGAATGCTGAGAGGGAGATCGGGTGCACTCTACAGACAGGCACAGAGTGCTTATATGTTATGAAGCCTAACGTTTGATTATTTTAATAAACTAATTCTATGTGTGTCTGTTTTTTCTTTTTCATTTTTTAAGTGCTGTAAGTAATATTGAGTTCTGTAGAAAGAAAATATAGTTCGCTTTAACACATTAATATCGTGTCCAGAGTGTGATGGGTGGCCACAGCCACTACCTGGCCGGGACGCCAACAAAGTGGAAGGACCAGGAGAGAGGGCATTGATGAGGCAATACCTCACCTGGGACACTAGAGGGCAGCCCTCATGGGTGGCTGTGGCACCACAGATTCCCACAAGGCATGTCGGGAAGTGGAGTTTGGTGAAGCCCTGTTGGGTTCCGTGGAGGCCACCAGGAGGAGCTGCAGAGCCCTGTAGAGGACCTCCAGCACACCTGGGAGTGATTCCAGGTAATACCGATGAGCCACCTGGAACACTCCCGGGACCTGAATAAGAGGAGCCGCCTCACTCCATCGGGGGGCCCAGAGTCGGGAGGAAGGAGTCGACAAAGCCTGAGGAAGAGTGGAGGTGGATGGACTGGCGGCAGCTAAGGGAATGGACTGCATATTGGTGTGGTGCTGGTGGTTTGTGCACTTTGGATTATAAATAAACGCGGGTGGTGAGTTGAAGCTGTGTCCTTCCTGTCTGTGTCAGGGGTTAGGGGTGGCGGTACTCCCCCTAGTGGCTTACAAGAGTTACAGATTATCTTATTTATTTTCATATATTTTGCTCACTTTTAGTCTTTACCTGTGATACACTTTTAAAGTCAGGTGGAAAAAAGTCCTAAAGCAGGAATATATATTTTGTTAGCTGGCCACTACAAAAATTGGGAGGCCGTGACTTCTGCTAATAGGGACATGACTAAGTACTGATAGATAGGGTACTTTGTTTTTTCTTATAAGTTTATCGTAAAATTTAGAAGCAGTTATGAATTAAAGGGAACTCCTTAATAAATAAATAAGGAGCAAAAAAGAGACATATAAGAAGACATCTTTGAACCGTAAGGCATATGAGAGCAATGGTTAAAAAGCATATTAGGAGAGCTAAAAGGCAGCTGGAGAGAAATACTGTGGAAAAGGCAATAGCGGGCAGAAAGAAGTTCTTTGAATATTTTAGTAGCAAAAGAGCGATAAAGAAGGAGGTGAAGAGTACTAGGAACAGGAAAGGTGAGCTACAATACACAGACAGTGAAATAGCAAACATTTTTAACTTTTTTCAATTTTTTTTCAAATTTACACTTTGGAAGAAATCAGTAACCTTCAAAAAGTAACAGGGACTACTAAGGAGGTGATTAGTGATTTGGAAATTGTAGAGGGAGAAGTGCTGCTGAGATTAAATAAGATGAACTAAAACATATTACCAGGACCAGGTAACATTTATCTTTAATTGCTTAAAGAAATTAGTAAGTACATAAAGAACCTACAACTCACAGTGGACTTATCTACACCCTGGCGGAAACAATAAAGAAAGCTGTAAGGATTTAAGGTTATATATCACTCTGAGCACAGTTTTGGTTTCCACATTACAAAAATGTTGTAGTAGTGCAAGAGACAGTCCAGAGAAGAGCAATTAGGCTCATTCAGGGACTGAGAGGTATAAACGTTAAGGAGAGATTGAAGGAGATGAACCTTTTCAGTTTAAGCAAATGGAGATTAAAAGCTGACATCACTGAGGCGTTTAAATCATGAAGGGAATTAGTACAGCGCATCCAAGCTGTTACTTTCAAATACATTTTTGAAAAAGAACACGGGGTCATGGTTAGACATGGCAGATTTTGTACAAATGTTACAAAGTTTTTCTTCATGGAATAAACTACCAGGTAATGTGAGGGAGAAAAACCTTACGGACCTTCAAATCTCAACTTGATGTTGTTTTGGGGACTTTAGCTGAAAAGAATGGGCCAGTTTTTTACTTTGTTCTAATTGTTCTAATGTTCTAAAATCAGATTATATCATTCTTTCCAAGTAAATAAAGGTTCAACATAATCCTGTCCAGAAAATGATCTGACATGCAATGAATTTAAAATCAACTTTTATGCTGCTAAATACGATAATAGACATCCTCACCATCTCTTGTAAAATATTACGAGAATAAGATGACTTTGAGTAGAACTTGGATCTAAGTATAGCCAATCACAAAAAATGTACACTACATAAGCTCTTTAGCAAGCTGGCAATTAAAAAACAAATCAAAAAAATCATTTGCTTTAACAATTTTTTCTATTAACTATTAATTTTAATTATTTTTGCTAATAATTACTTATTACACTCTTTAGAGAGATCCACTTACCGTTTTCATATTGGTTTTGGATGACAGCCAGATTTGCTTCGTGTTGTTCACACCATTTCTGGGCGTATGACCAGTTAGCATGAAACTCATCCTTGCCTTCATACTTTCCCTTAAAAAGGAAGCATTTATTTCCAAAGAGCAGCCAGTCTTATGAAAAAAAAAAGAATGCGAGCGTCAGTAGGCTTTACGGCCTGGGAACCATCCATCCATTTTCCAACCCGCCAAATCCAAACACAGGGTCACGGGGGTCTGCTGGAGCCAATCCCAGCCAACACAGGGCACAAGGCAGGAACCAATCCCGGGCAGGGTGCCAACCCACCGCAGCCTGGGAACCAAGTTACACAAACTATTCTATAACATTTCAGTAACTATTTAACGCTCTGATGCTGACCTTTCTGTTCATAAAATAGGTCATTATGATAGCAATTGATGAGAAGAGTTCATAATTAATTGCAGAATTACAGTATTTGAGGGTTTCTCTAGAGTGCCTCTTTGTCTTGTGCGATTTGGCTCAAAAACATATCAGCACATAGTCGCGTCATAACGGGCTTAAGTTTTGAGTTTGCTATTTTTCCGTCCAGCCATTTTAGCTATAGACCATCCTCAAGAACTGTGACGCTACATGGAAAGCTGATGAGATGTGTGTATTGTCACAGTTTGCTGGTAATAAGAATCTCGACACACTCCCTCACCCTTAGCGTGTGTATGGTGTGTAGAATTTACTTCAATAAAGTTCCTAGTTTATTAACAGTAAGTGGGTAGAGCTGCTGCCTCACAGTTAGGAGACCCGGGTTCGCTTCCCGGGTCCTCCCTGTGTGGAGTTTGCATGTTTTCCCCGTGTCTGCGTGGGTTTCCTCCGAGTGCTCTGGTTTCCTCCCACAGTCCAAAGACATGCAGGTTAGGTGCATTGGCGATTCTAAATTGTCCCTAGTGTGTGTGTGTATATGGGTGTGTGTGTGCGCGCCCTGCGAAGGGTTGGTGCCCTGCCTGGGGTTTGTTCCTGCCTTGCGCCCTGTGTTGGCTGGGATTGGCTCCAGCAGACCCCCGTGACCCTGTGTTAGGATATAGCGGGTTGGATAATGGATGGGTAGCAGCATGGCAACCATCTTTAGATCTTGTGTTGACAGGTATTGGTTAGGCAGTGTTTTTATATGGCAATAAACAATGGTGCCAAAGCCACCTCCAGAAAACATAAAACTGACAAAACTTTGTAAATAATTACCACCATGTCATGCTTCTACCCAGCAGCATCAGTATAGCCAGTAGAAGACAGCGTATCCCACAGCAAAGTATTCCACTTGACAGTACAATAACTAAATCAAATCGAAAATGACTAGAGAAGGAGACAGCAATGGTGACAACATTTTCACAGTTTATAAAAACTGTGTCCTAACCCTTATACTTTTTGATTTCAAAAAACTAATGTGAATTTTACATTTGCTCTGAAAAAATTATTTAATCACAATCACCAACAGACACTAATCAATGCAGTCATGATATGACGTACAATAAAAAGCGATGATTGGAGCTTTTCTCTTTAAATGAAACACTGTTTTGTTCCCTTATTTGAAGAAGAACACTAATTTAGTTGATATCTAGGCATATTACTACGATTTAAGAAATCTTGAAATTTAAATGTTCTACTACGGTGTTGTAAAAAGTAACATGTTTTGCCGTGTTTTCTTGACAATCTAGAACTGGACTGAAATGACCACAGACTGTAGACCACTGTGAATTTTGCCATTGACCAAAAAGTTGACAATGCTCACAAAATGTGAAGAAATGCTAAAATATTTGATGGGTTATTTAATAATTAATTTAACAGCAATTTACATTAGATGTCATTCTATCATTTGAAAATGAAATTAGCTAGTACTTAGTGCACACAGACATTGTGACTAATTAATGAAAAAAGAAGAAAATGTACATCCTGGGATTTGATGTTGAACACTGTATGATAGTGAAACAGCATTTATTTCAGAAAATGTAATTATATGGTATAAAATCTGCTCATTTGTATTAATGGCAGGGTAGCTTGTGACTGTTATTAGGTGGTATAGTCACCAGTTGTCCAAACAGCTCTAACATGGACAGATGGGGATATCTGTAGTTGCTCATTATTTGTTTTATATTTATCTGAGACGATTCATCATGGCATCTCACCTTTTGGACAGTGTCCAGTCCAAGGCTGAGTCGGCGGAGGTGGCGTGTGATGGTTTCCTAAGTATTTTTTACAAATGTATCCTGCTGATATCTTCCCACAGTTCATGTCATACCAAGTTCCTGTAAAATAAACAAAAAACGACAAACTGGGAAACTGATAATTTATGCCTATTTTATGTCATATAGTGCAGAAGAAAAATGATTATACAGTTGTGTGAAAAACTATTTGCCCCCTTCCTGATTTCTTATTCTTTTGCATGTTTGTCACACAAAATGTTTCTGATCATCAAACACATTTAACCATTAGTCAAATATAACACAAGTAAACACAAAATGCAGTTTTTAAATGATGGTTTTTATTATTTAGGGAGAAAAAAAAATCCAAACCTACATGGCCCTGTGTGAAAAAGTAATTGCCCCCTGAACCTAATAACTGGTTGGGCCATCCTTAGCAGCAATAACTGCAATCAAGCGTTTGCGATAACTTGCAATGAGTCTTTTACAGCGCTCTGGAGGAATTTTGGCCCACTCATCTTTGCAGAATTGTTGTAATTCAGCTTTATTTGAGGGTTTTCTAGCATGAACCGCCTTTTTAAGGTCATGCCATAGCATCTCAATTGGATTCAGGTCAGGACTTTGACTAGGCCACTCCAAAGTCTTCATTTTGTTTTTCTTCAGCCATTCAGAGGTGGATTTGCTGGTGTGTTTTGGGTCATTGTCCTGTTGCAGCACCCAAGATCGCTTCAGCTTGAGTTGACAAACAGATGGCCGGACATTCTCCTTCAGGATTTTTTGGTAGACAGTAGAATTCATGGTTCCATCTATCACAGCAAGCCTTCCAGGTCCTGAAGCAGCAAAACAACCCCAGACCATCACACTACCACCACCATATTTTACTGTTGGTATGATGTTCTTTTTCTGAAATGCTGTGTTCCTTTTACGCCAGATGTAACGGGACATTTGCCTTCCAAAAAGTTCAACTTTTGTCTCATCAGTCCACAAGGTATTTTCCCAAAAGTCTTGGCAATCATTGAGATGTTTCTTAGCAAAATTGAGACGAGCCCTAATGTTCTTTTTGCTTAACAGTGGTTTGCGCCTTGGAAATCTGCCATGCAGGCGGTTTTTGCCCAGTCTCTTTCTTATGGTGGAGTCGTGAACACTGACCTTAATTGAGGCAAGTGAGGCCTGCAGTTCTTTAGACGTTGTCCTGGGGTCTTTTGTAACCTCTCGGATGAGTCGTCTCTGCGCTCTTGGGGTAATTTTGGTCGGCCGGCCACTCCTGGGAAGGTTCACCACTGTTCCATGTTTTTGCCATTTGTGGATAATGGCTCTCACTGTGGTTCGCTGGAGTCCCAAAGCTTTAGAAATGGCTTTATAACCTTTACCAGACTGATAGATCTCAGTTACTTCTGTTCTCATTTGTTCCTGAATTTCTTTGGATCTTGGCATGATGTCTAGCTTTTGGTCTACTTCTCTGTGTCAGGCAGCTCCTATTTAAGTGATTTCTTGATTGAAACAGGTGTGGCAGTAATCAGGCCTGGGGGTGGCTACGGAAATTGAACTCAGGTGTGATACACCACAGTTAGGTTATTTTTTAACAAGTGGGCAATTACTTTTTCACACAGGGCTTGTAGGTTTGGATTTTTTTTCTCCCTAAATAATAAAAACTATCATTTAAAAACTGCATTTTGTGTTTACTTGTGTTATATTTGACTAATGGTTACATGTGTTTGATGATCAGAAACATTTTGTGTGACAAACATGCAAAAGAATAAGAAATGAGGAAGGGGGCAAATAGTTTTTCACACCACTGTATATGTATATATGTTGATTGGAGCCTTAAAATGACCAAAAACCTTTATCAAGTACAGGATGTGAAAAATATTTTGGATTAGGAAGCACATTTTGACAACAGAAGATTACATTACTGAAACATTAGAAGCTTGACTGTCACCAATATGGTGTTATGCCTGGAAATAAATAATAGTTTTTCCATTTTTAAAGCACAGTGTGAAAAACAAACAAAAAAAAAACTTTTAAAAAAGGAAGTGCACAACTTGCACATCGCTCAGTCCTGGGGGTTGAAACTTTTGCCAGAAGATCAAGCACGCCATTGTTTCAAATGCCTCTCAAGGCTGCTTCAGTGGTCAGTTTATGAACAATTTGAATGACTGATTTGAAAGGTGAAATAGCACCCGGTTTCTAAAATCTTTCATAAAATCTGTACAATGAAACTAAAATATCTGTAAGAGCACATGTGTGATTATATTAAAGTTTATTTTAAATTCACAAAGGTTTTTGCTTCACTATAACAGAATATACAGTACAGGTCAGAAGTTTGGACACACCTCCTCATTCAATGTGTTTTCTTTATTTTCATGACTGAAGGCATCAAAACTATGAATGAACACATGTGGAGTTATGTACTTAACAAAAAAAGGTGAAATAACTGAAAACATGTTTTATATTCTAGTTTCTTCAAAATAGCCACCCTTTGCTCTGATTACTGCTCTGCACACTCTTGGCATTCTCTCGATGAGCTTCAACAGGTAGTCACCTGAAATGGTTTTCACTTCACAGGTGTGCCTTATCAGGGTTATTTAGTGGAATTTCTTGCTTTATCAATGGGGTTGGGACCAGCAGTTGTGTTGTGCAGAAGTCAGGTTAGTTGGACGATCATTTATTTTTCAACAGGACAATGACCCCAAACACACCTCCAGGCTGTGTAAGGGCTATTTGACCAAGAAGGAGAGTGATGGAGTGCTGTAAATGGTCATGAAAATAAAGAAAACACATTGAATGAGGAGGTGTGTCCAAACTTTTGGCCTGTACTGTACATTTTACATAGCTACATAGATAATGGATGTTTCTGTGTCCCCCAAAATAGCTAACTTGCTAATTGAACATTCATGACACTCTTCGTAAATTTTGAGGTAACAGATAGAAAGACAGTTTACTTGCAAATGGAAAGCTATAGAGGTGTACAGTTTTCTAACTGAATGTCATATCATTTCTAGTAATGTATACAGCAATGTGCTTAGCACAATAAAGAGCTGTGGTAAAGCAAGTTAGGGGTCTGTGGCATGCAGGATTTTAGTAGATAAAAAGAGTGTGCCTCAGGCACTGATGGGTATGGGTGTGTGCCGCTGCAAAGCCATGCAGCTCTGGAGTGTTTAGTGGGGATATTGGCTGGTCTCGTATTCACATGTAAACGAAATCAGCTTGGCCGGTTTCCTCATTATGGGCCATTAAGTGAAAGTACCTGCAATCACAAAGTCTAAAGAATCTGAAAGAGAAAGAAAGGGGATCAGAGAAAGGAAAGAAAAGAATCAAGGAAACAAGTTCGATGAAAAGGATCGAGAAGTGAAAAAGAAGTTGGAGAACGACTCAAATGAGAGCCAGTGTGATCAGAAGGTGGAGAAGCTATCAAGAAAAACTTGCTGAAGGAGCAGAGTGACGGATGCTCCGGGGCGGACAGGATCGAACAGTTGAAAGCAGGAGTGATTGAATGCTCCAGGGATCCTGTAAATGCCGAAAAACGTCAGTAGGATGAAGGATAAGAGAGAGAGAGAAGGAAAGGGGAGCAAGTTGGATGATTTGTTATTATTTATTTAATTTTTATTTACTCACAGAACACTGAATTTTATTGGAATATTTATTTATTAAAGATTTTTGACCTTGTACTGCCCTTATTTATTTGGACACTGCTAAATTCTAATAAAAAGCACTAAACACTTTTTCACCCTTCTTGTCATTGTGTGTGTTCATTGCACTAGTCCATCCCGGTCAAGATTATCGATGTCCCAGATTCAGGAAGATGCCAGCTGCAGGCGTGCAGGGATCACAACAGCAATGAACACAGTAGCCTTAAGTAAACATTACAATCGAGATGTTATTTTTTGTGGGTATTTGTTCCCTTGTTTTTAGTGTGAACTATTTTGCTTTCATTTTCACTAAAACTTTAAAAATGGATGCAGAACATTTTTTGGATATTTTCTAATTAAAACCAATCAGCACTAAAGATTCACACATCCATCCATCTTCTGAATATATTCAAGTAATGGATGCAACACAACTGCATTGATACTTGCACACTCATTCATAATGGACCAATTTGGAGAGATTTATTAAGTCCAGTCGTACTTTAGAGGTAAGCCCATCTGGAAATGGAAAGAATTGGCAACCACCACAGAGATTGCAGCCATGCTGGGATTTGCACTAAATTACCTGCGACCGTGAAGCTCCATCTAAATCAATGTGCACTGTGACACCCTCTGTAAAGTATTGCACATATAATTTTCTTTCATTTTTATATCACCTATAATTCGTATAATATGTAGAAGATTAGTCACAATATAAATCCTGATGCTTTAGTGAAAATTATTTTATATGTAAAATCTGGGAAGAAATCATCAGTTTGTAGATATCTTAAACATCATTTTCGGCCTTGCTAGTATTATGTAAGGGTGACATTTTTCATTGGATTGAAATTATTACAATATTTTAATTGTATACCATCTTAAATATATATGGATGTTACTAGGAGGACTTCACCATCATTCAGCAGATATTACGCGGTGAATAGGAATGTCATCTTTCAGAAAGAAATGCTGTAACACGTAAGAAAAAAGAAAAGGAAAAGATAAACAGTACTAGGGTTCAAACTTGTTATTTCACATGAGTTTACATAAGTAACATAAACTTGTCAAAATCAATAAATTCAATTAATTCCAAGGTCACAGCTTTTTTTCCTTAAGCTTTAGGCAACAGTTCTGAGACCACAACCTTGAAAGATAACACGTATTTTTTCTTTTTTTATGCTTTAGATGACTTTTTTGTAACATCCAGAACTGACAAATGAGCGTCTAATTAATCACAGACTTGGGATAATGGCGACTTGGTGCCTCATTTAGTTTGCTTACCTGCATGTCTGCTCATTTGAACACATTGTTCTTCTCCATTCGCATCATTAGGCTCGTTTGCTGCCCAGTTGACAAAGGTAAGTGGCGACATGTCAAACCATCTGCAGGGCAAAAAAGGTCATTAAGTTATCTGAGTAAGTGGTCTGTTTTGAGGGGATGCTGATCCTTTCTGAAATATGGACTCATGATAGCATACCTCCTGTGCCGAAACCACAAAGTGTTTTTTTTAACTGATTGCTTGACTATTAAATCATTTGTATTTTTCCATCAAAAATGCTCAAGTGAAAGTATGGAACATCAACATTATATTTCCAAAAATAAATTTAAGTCAAGGATCTGAAAAATTCAATAATGCCTCCTTACTAGTATTGATCAGCGAATTTTGCCAAAACGTTATTCGCAGTGAATTAACTGTGTTTGGGTTCACCCTTGTTTGTCAAATTATCTACTGATAATTCAGCCGGTTTAGGAGAACTTTTTCCTCCGTGCCCCATAATGCTTTGCAAGGCCAGCATGATATCCCCAGGAGCTATAACGGACAATATTGTATGGGACCATCCCCTGGGTATATAATGCTAATCATTTGTATTACAGACTCTGTGAGACTTGGTTAGTGGTAGAATTTTAATCTTATGAAGCATATACAGCATAAATAACAAGTTGTCTCTGCTTGTCACCAAATGTGCAGGTCCATCTTTGAGTTCAATATTAGTATAAGAGAAGGAGGCAAATGCCTTATGCATACATAATTAGCCATGTGCAGATAAAAACAAGCCTTGAAGGAGCCTGACTCCCATCCAAAACTGAGTCCAAAGCAGAATTGAATTCCAGAGGAAGGGAGTGAGGCTTTATAGGAGGTCAGGGGGAAGTGATCGTTCTCAGGGCCGGGAGCAGAAGTGATGTGTCCCGAGTTGAGGCAGTGGTTCCTGGTGGGATTTCTCGGGAAAGGTCTGCAGGGGACTTAGGAAGAGAGTCAGTGTACCCCACTGCCCCCTGGGCAGATGTGTTACCATTATTCATTCCTTCAGCTGCCTCCTATTCGCACGTGTGTGACAATATACTGTATATATATTGTATCGTCACATATTAGGGTTATTTAGGGTTGGGGGGGGGCATATGAAAGGGATTGTTTTCTTTTTTTTTTTGATGTAATATAGTCCTCATGTGATTATAGAGATTGACCATTAATTAGATCTCTCTACAGCACACCAAAAAGTGGCAAATTAATTCATGGAGTCTTTGAAAAGGTTTCAATATTGTCAGTAAAATTACTTAAAGGTGACACAATATATGCCTTTCTGCTAACTAAGCCTTAATGAATGTGACAAATAGTTTGGATAATGAAGTCTTTGGATACTCAGAACTTTTCAAAGTGCTAAAATTCTGCTTCAGATATATAAATGTTACTGTGCATATTGATCTTATTATCCAAAGGCTCTAAACACAACAAGTTTATATACACTGTGAGATGTGGCCGGCTTGTCACCCCGGCTAATACCCCCAGGCCGCCAGATGGAGCCCTCCCTGCAGTATGGAGGTGCCCCGAAGACCAGCAGGGAATCATGGACACTGTAGTTTTTATCCTCAGCCCTGCTGGATACCTCAGGGGCTGCAAGAGGGTTCTGCAGGGAGGACCGAGGACTCATTTATGCCCTATGACCCGGAAGTTCGTCATAGGAAGAGCGACGGGCTTCCGGGATGAAGAAAGGAACTCATACCTGACCCGGAAGGCATTGAGAGTCACATGGACTGGGGATGGAGAACACTTCCGGGTCAGGAGATATAAAAGGACTGTGGGAGCTCCCAGACGGCGAGCTGAGCTGGGTGGAAGGGTGGCAACGCGTCTGGGAGCTGGAGGATTGTTTGTTTATTGATTGTATTGGTGTGATTTATGAGTATAGTGGTGGAGAGTGTGTTTTGTACACTGTGGCAATTTAATAAAGTCAACTTGAGGAATTTTACCTGGTGTTTGGAGTCGTGGACAGGGGTTCAAGGGAGCGAGAGCGCCCCTATCTACCACAACACATACACACACTAGCTGTGTCACCCATCTAAGATGCTTGCAGTGCATCATCGATTGGACGACATACACAAATATTCATACATTATACACGGTGCATTCAGAAAGTATCCAAACCCTTCACTTTCTACACATTTTACTGTGATGTAGATTTAATTTGCCAATTAGTTTTCACCCAGTAACCCATAATGGCAAAGTGAAAACATGTTTTTAGATGTACAAATATATTAAAAATCAAAAACTGAAATGTCTCACTCATGTAATTATTCAAACTCCTTGTTGTGGCATTCCAAATTCTTGATGGGTACATCCTGCTTGCTTCAGTTGTCCTTGAGATATGTCTAAAACTTGACTGGAGTCCACCTGTGGCAAACTGAATTGTTTGGACGTCATTTAGAAAGGCACACACCTGTATATATAAGGTCCAACAACTCAAGCTGTATGTCAGGACAAAAACCAAGTCATGAAGTTCAAGGAACTCTCTGTTGTGAGGCACAGATGACGGCAAGGGTATATAAAGCCATTTCTAAAGCTTGCAGTATTTCCAGAAGCATAGTGGCCTCAATAATTGTGAAATGGAAGCGTGGAACCACTAGAAATCTTCCTAGAGCTGGTCATCTGGTCAAACTGCGCAACCAGGCAAGAAGATCTTTGGTCAGGTGGTGACCAAGAACCAAATGGTTAGTCCACTGCTGAGATGGGAGAACTTGTCGAGAGGATGACCATCTCAGCAGCACTCAAATAGATATTTATGGTAGAGTGGGTAGATAAAAGCCACTCTTAACTAAAAGACATATGATGGCATTGAAAGGAATCTGAGAGCTTGAAGAAGATGATTCTCTGGTCAAATGAGACAAAATTAAACTCTTTGGGCAGAACTCCAAGCACTACGACTGTCAAAGATCAGGCACTGCTCATTACTTGCCTAATATCATTTCTACGTAAAGCATGGTGATGGCAGCCTAATGCTATGATAGTGCAGGGACAAGGAAAATGGTCAGAACTGAAGGGAGGATGAATGCAGCCAAATACAGAGAGGTCCTGGAAGAAAATCTGCTCCAGAGTGCATGTGACCTCAAAATGGAGCAACGGTTCAACTTTCAGCAGAACAAAGACCCAAAGTATACAGCCAAGAACACTAGAGTGGCTTCAGGACAAGTCTCTGTCCTTGGGTGGGAAAGCCAAAGCCCAAACACTATAGACTATCTATGGAGAGACCAGAAGATGGTAGTTTACAGAAGTTTCCCATCCAATATGATGGAGCTTTAGAGGAAATCTGGTTGGAAAAACTGAATTAACTGTCCAAACCCTTGTGGAGAATTACCCAAAAAGACTAAAAGAAAGGGCTTCTACAAAGTACTAAATTTAGAGTCTGAATATTTTTATGAATAAGAGATTTCAGTGTTTCATTTGTAATAAGCAAAGTTTTCTGAAAGCATGTTTCCGCTTTGCCATTAAAGGTTATTGAGTGTCTGTGGTGGGCTGGCGCCCTGCCCGGGGTTTGTTTCCTGCCTTGCGCCCTGTGTTGGCTGGGATTGGCTCTGGCAGACCCCCATGACCCTGTAGTTAGGATATAGTGGGTTGGATAATGGATGGTTGGATGGGTTTTTGAGTGTAGATTGATGGGCAAAAATGACAAATTATCTATTTAAAATTAAATCTGCATACCAATAAAGTGTGCAGAATATGAAGGGATTTGAAGACTTTCTGAATTCACTCTATGTGTGTATGTGTGTCTATCTGTTTCTGTCCACGTCTATCTATCTGTCTCTATCTATATAGATAGATAGATAGATAGATAGACGTCTTTTACTCAATACAAGAAACAAAAAGCTTGCAGTAACAAAAAAAATTTGTTTAAAAGTTTGGTCATTTCTTCATTTCATGTAATAATTGCACATTGAAATTTTGCAATATTCTTCCCATTCAAAATATAATCACAGAAAAGGGACAAATTTAAAATTACTAAAATAACATACAAATAAAATGTATACCAACATTCTACATGAAGGTGAAGGAGCGGACTTTGTATATAAAAACACAGTCTTGAACAGTAAGTGGATTTCAAACAGAAGTTCAGTTGATGTCTATTTAAGTTTATGTTTTGCACAAGCAATAAATATAAGCGTAGTCCAAAATAATACAGGGGAACACAGGACAAAAAACATTATAATGAGCCAATTTGCACCTCTTAATGAAAGCTGTGACCATCATGCCTAATTATTCAGAAACAAATTAAACATATGCCACAATGTCAAAATGGTGACAAAATGTTACATTTCCATTTTAGAGGTAGTTTGCTGAAATATGGCTGTTTATTTGCGATATTTATGTGACCTAAGATGCTGAGACTTCACATTAAGAATCACTTAATCCTCGTTCTCTGCAGCTCAAAATGAATTAAAATGTGTGCAAACAAAGTGGACATGTTCAACTAATTCAGATTATCCCATTTTTTTCAGGGACACTTATGGATTTCCTAGTATAACGAACCTGTATTCACCATTGGTTATTCCGTCCTCTTTTAGCCCAATCCATGCATAATCAATTGATCCTTTTCCAACCTGCAAGTAAACACAAATACATTATGTATGCTGAAATTAAACTTTATTTATTTTACTTAAATATGAAATTATTTATAAATATTATATTTTTTAAGGTATGATGCCTACCTTAAACTAGCTGTAGCCAGTTTATACACCTCGTATACATACTTAATTTTTATTATTATTTTTTTGCTTTAAATTATTTACACTTGTTAGTGCTCATTTATCTTCTGCTAATCAGCAGTACTTTTCATTTCTAAGGGAAAACCTGATGCAAGAAATTTTGGAATTTCAGCCCAAGACAAGCAAAAGAACTTCATTCATCCATCCATCCATTATCCAACCTGCTATATCCTAACTGCAGGGTCACAGGGGTCTGCTGGAGCCAATCCCAGCCAACACAGGGCGCAAGGTAGGAGACAAACCCCAGGCAGGGCGCCAGCCCACCGCAGAGCAAAAGAACTTCTCTTACCCAAATGGCCAACATGGCACACATAGAATCATCTTAAAACAGACTGGCTAGAAACTCAAATTGACGAATCCTGTGATCAAACCTTTCGATTTGTTACTACTTATAATTTATTAGTCACATACAGGTATGTAATACATAAAAAAAACTTTACTGATGAAGCCATTGTCTTGTTACATAAAAGTATAGGTCTTCGTGTCACAAAGCCAGTTTAAAAAAAAACAGCAAGCGCAGTTTGAAATACAGTGGGGCCCTGCACATTGAGGTGGTGCAGGTAAAAACATGAAGTGATGGCGGTGCAGTTGACAATGGAGTAGACTTGTAACGAGGCACATGCAATTTTTAGATCAGCGTGGCCGCCCCTCATTAGTTGCACTGGGAATTAATTGAGGATAAACAGAGAGGGAGAATGAAAGGAAGGAGTGTTTGAGACATCTGCAGCAAAGTCTGCTACGGGATTGTGGAGACAGGGGAGAAAGTGGATCCAGATCATGCTCTGTGGGTACGGATCAGAGGTGGCAAGTGGCAGACCTATGGGAGGTTTCAGGAAAGTAGCACAGAGGTGCGGTCGAGTATGGGGCTTCACAGCTTCAGGGTTGTTGACACAAAGCAGCATAAACAGGAGAAGTCGCCGAGTGAGGAACTGCAGTCAGCATGGCCATAGATTAACTGCATGTGTCTGCTTATTTGGAGGCTGGAGTCAAAGGAGACATTTTGGGAGATACTGCCAATGGGATTTGGCCTGATTTGAACTATTTATGATATTTACTTTTCCTTTTCTAATGCACAGTGTGCTTAATGAACATGAACTGTGCACTTTTGGTGAATTTCAATATTGTTGCATCTCTCGCTCCCGGCTGGCCCGTCACTGCTGGGAGGTCAAGAAGACATTTGGGTGCCAGATTCATGTCCAGAAGGGTGGTCCCAGGCAGACTAAGAGGTTCATTATAGGAAGTACCTAAAATGTTACAAATCTTCCCAAAATGCCAAAAGGATACTTTCTTGATCTTTTAAGAATGCAAACGGAAAACGCTTGTTACTTTTCAAATGAGTACAAATTTAGAATAAAAGGGTAGTATTTGGACATAAACTCTGGAAAAATGCATATAGCTTTGGTGTTTATCATGGTCAGAACAGGTCAGGTTGGGGAGCATGCACTGGTAAAGTGTGTTGCCACATCCACCACATGACGAAACGAAACGAAACCCCCCCAGGCAGACACGCGGTCCAGTCCCACCCTATGGAAATGACCCTCTATGGGCTTCCCCTTGGCCTGGTCAGGCCACTTGGGACCTCAGCAATGAGGAACCTGCGAAATCGCGCCACATGGCTGTAGTGACGTAACTGATGCTCCCTCACAATGCAGGTAATGTGCCTCATTTGGGACTCCATGAGCAACTGCTCATTTGACACAAAGTCAAACCAGTGGCACCCAAGGATTCTCTGAAGAGACACGGTACCAAAGGAGTCCAGTCTTCATCTCAGGTCACTGGATAGCGTCCATGTCTCGCAACCATATAGCAAGACAGGAAGCACAAGAACTCTAAAGACTTGGACCTTCGTCCTTTTGCATAGATATCGGGAGAACCACACACCCCTTACCAGCAACCCTCATGACTCCCCATGTTCTCCCAATCCATCTACTGACTTCATAGGAAGAGTCACCAGAGACATGAATGTCACTGCCGAGGTAAGTAAACCTCTCGACAAGGTCAACACTCTCTCCACAGACAGACACACTGCTGATGGCTGTGCCCAAGAGGTCATTAAAGGCCTGGATCTCAATTTTTACCAGGACTCTCGTAAGCCCAGACACTCAGACACCTCGCTCAGTCTCTCAGTTGTCTCTCAGCCTCAATTGACCCTGCGAAGATCACAGCATCGTCAGCAAAGTCAAGATCAGCGAATTATTCTTCACCAGCAGATGCCCCACAGCCGCTGGACCCCACGACCTTGCCCAACACCCAGTCTATACAAGCATTGAACAGAGTAGGAGCAAGAACACACCCCTGATGAACCCCAGAATCAACTGGGAAAAACACAGAGGTCCTGCCTCCACTCTGCACAGCACTCATAGTACCAGTGCACAGGCCGGCCATGATTTCATGGTTTATCAAGACGGATAAAAATTGAGTTTTAATTTGTAATCATAGGTGTAATGCCAGATTTATTTTTTAATAAATAAGCTTTTCTGTCCTATCTGTGTGCAGAGTATCAAATCGAATGGGAACAACTCCCACTGATCAGAAGGATGCTGGACAGAAGGAACAAATCAATGAATGACTACTACAGCCTCATTATCACCAGTTCAATTAACTTTGAGTCAAAGTGGAGAATGGACAAAGGTGGAATTGTCAGGAGAAAGTGAAACCAGAGAAAGCGGAGGAAGGGGATTTGGAGTACGTTTGGTAAGTGACGGTGGACTAATTATTTAGTTAAATCCCCAGGGGCAATCAGTGTCGTGGATTATATAAATGTCCCAAAGTCACTCTGTAAAAAGGTCTGGTGTATATATTTAGATACATTTGTATTTATTAGTTTGAAAGACCTATTGGTGAGTGGTAAGGGGACACTCTGTTCTACTTTATTCATTCTGACTAGACAAAGAGTTTCCTTAGCTTAAATTAGCTTATACAGAAATAGATAAGAAATACTGCTAGTAAGTATTAAATCATTCTATAGGCTGAAAAGTTATTAGGAAAGTTAGAGATTTAAAATACCCAACTTATCACATGATTTGAGCTATGCCAAGTTTTAGATGAGGCTAAAAAGAAATCTTTTGTTTTATAATAGGAATATATACATATTGTATGAGTATCCATATGTATTAAACTTTATAAAATAAAGTATAATTCTGGGCGGCATGGTGGCGCAGTGGGTAGCACTGCTGCCTTGCAGTAAGGAGGCCTGGGTTCGCCTCCCAGGTCCTCCCTGCATGGAGTTTGCATGTTCTCCCCGTGTCTGTGTGATTTTCTTCCGGGTGCTTCGGTTTCCTCCCACAGTCCAAAGACATGCAGGTTAGGTGCATTGCCGATCCTAAATTGTGCTTGGAGTGTGGGGTTGTGTGCACCCTGCGGTGGACTGGCACCCTGCCCAGGGTTTGTTTCCTGCCTTAAGCCCTGTATTGGCTGGGATTGGCTACAGCAGACCCATGTGACCCTGTAGTTAGGATATAACGGGTTGGATAATGGATGGAAGTATAATTCTTCCACACAAAAGTGCCTAAAAGAAATCAAGCAGGGCTACCTTAGGTTTTACGAAAAGATACCATAATGTTTAAACGTTTAGGGGACTGCTGTTATGTGCCCTTTCTCTGCTGAGAATATTGGGTGTCTTAAGGGATGTCCCTGGATCACAGTCAAGTACAAGTAACTACTGTATTTCAGCTCATTTGTATGCAGTACCAGGGATCTCTTGTACCTATTAAGTACTGCAGATACTGTTTTACTAGATAGATGGTAGAGAACCATAATCTGAAGCCTCTATGTGGGATACACATCCAGTACTGAATTTTATCTGTCAGCGTACTTTTTATAACTTTAAAGGGCCACAAATACTACAAATTAATTTCAGATTTTGAAGAGCACAGCTCAGATGGGTTAGATATGCTTAATGTGGGGAGGTCACTGAAGAAGAATAAAAAAAAATGTAGAAAATCAAAAGGATGTAATGCACTTGTAAGAAGTAATCTAGACAACACTCTCACCATGCCAGTGAGGAAACTCTGTTCTTCTTCATCAGCAATAGAAACAAGTTGCGCCCCTTCTTCATAACATCGCATTATGGCAGTGTAGACATCAGTGATGTCAGTGTCGTTGTAATAGTAACAGATTTCCTTATATTTTCGCCATCCTGGATTTTTGCCACAATCAGGCGCTAAAATTGAATTAAATGACAAGAGAGACAAGATAGACATTTATTCCTACAGTATGCATTCATCTGAGCCAAGTTTCTCCCTGTTTTACATAATATTAACATTGTCAAAAGTATTTAAATTCAGAGTAGCAGTGCTTTTGGCAGCACCCATGGATTAAGCCTTTCAGACACCAAAGGAGTATTCACATGAACAGCTTTCAGCACGGGATTTGAACTAAGGATGTTCAATCCCTGAGGTGACTGCGCTACTCACTGCACCACCCTGCTGCCATTCCATATTCTACTCTTCTAAAATAACAAATGATTCAAAGAAACCATGTTGTCCCCTATAAAATCATAAGGTGTTTGTTTCACCTGCAAAATACCAATTCATAGCTAATTACACACCTGGCACATCTGGAGGAGGATCTGGTGGTGTGATGGGCTGACTACCCTTTGGAATTTGGCAGATCCAGTCTCTCATAGCATCACAGTTGAGGTCATTCCAGTAAGAGGAGCCATTTGCAGTGATTCCCATCTCAACACAGTTCTCTCTGCCCAGATGATTGTTTGGTTCATTAGGTCCCCAGTTGGTGTAGCTAACTGGAGAATTATCACTCCACTGGTAACCTACAGGAGAAAATTAAAGGTAGCTGTAAATAGTGCATCTAAGCAAAAATGTCATAAACCAGCTAGTACTTTTATTGTCAGAGGACAGAAATCAGTGAGCTGGTAAGCCGAGTAAGAGTAACCCATTTTTGAAGACTCCATGTATTCATTATAAATTAATCAAAGCCTAACTCAAGTGGGTTACAACACAGATTAAATTGTTCTTCTGAAAGGGACTGAAAAGAATTAAAAGATACTGAACTAAATATCTATATATATAATTCACTAAGTCGCCCGACCATGGGGTACGCACGACAGAGCCACGCCCGCCAACTCACAGAGCCCCGCCCACCAACTCTAAGACCAATGGGGTACTCACGACAAAGCCACGCCCGCCAACTCACAGAGCCACGCCCACCAACTCTAAGACCATGGGATACGCACGACAAAGCCCCGCCCGCCAATTCTAACCCTGCTCCCGCGTCCACCCTTGCTCTCGAGGCATGCGCACTGCCTGCTCATGTGCCCGCACGCAACACCTCACCAAACACAGCCTCAGTCGCTTTCGTCTCTGCTACAGTCCATATGAACCTCTGAGCCACGTTGACTTTTCATTGTTCTTTTCGGTTCTGGCTGCTTTTCTATATACTGTATATAATCGACCAAGTCGCCCGACCATGGGGTACGCACGACAGAGCCCCGCCCGCCCACTCTAACCTTCCTCCCGCGTCCACTCTTGCTCTCGAGGTAGCTGCTACCTCACAAACTGTCCTTATTCCCCAGATTTCCCTGACCCCATCAGATTCAAATTTGTCTTTTACTTTTACATGCAGACAATTTCCTATTAGATTAGCCTTTGCAATGACAATTAATAAGGCACAGGGCCAAACTTTCAAAAAAATATGCCTGTATCTGCCAAAACCAGTTTTCAGTCATGGACAATTGTATGTTGCTCTCTCCAGAGTTCCATCTTTTCATTCACACACAGTCGTACCCTCAAACCCACCCCATTTGGACAACTGTGTCTTTGAAGAAGTGTTCACCAATCAATGAATAATTATGTGACGTATACTATGCCGTGGGTTGGCTAGTGTACTTATAATCCTATTCTTTTATCCAGTAATAGGCAAATAATTACTACTATAACAATTCAGAATGTCAACCAACACATTACCTCCTTCTACTGAATTATGCTGTAGCCCAATCCAAATGTGCTTATTACGAGTTTGGCTGGCAAAGTAGAGCTGATGTTTCACATTGTGAATGCTGACCAGTTCTGCTCTCCTGTTCAGGCAGTCCTCTCGTGCACTCTGCCAACTACGCTTCAAAGAATGGTCATTTAAAAAAAACTAAAGGAAAAAAATAGTAAACAAAGTTATATGATTTTAAATGAATAGAAAGTAAGCTCACAGATGAATGTGGCTGTACTGAGTTTCTGCTTTGAATTCAGGATTTCATCCCAGTTTACTGAACATTTGCAATTGACAGGAGGTTTTCATTTTCCAAGAAATTTGGGAAATGTGAATTTTTCACTCACTAGAATGGACTACTTTTATTGAGTTTAGTTGATATTTTATTCAGAATATTTTTATTAAAGTAGCTGCTGTACATTAGTTTACCTTAGTAATGATGGTTATCTATAAATAAATTAATGGAACTAAAAAGAATTAAGGAAATAAAGCAAGTCCTAAATGCTAAATACATCAAGCCACCAAATTTTTTCTGGAGTCAGAAAACGTTTCAATTTCATTAAAAAGTTGATCTGCCTGAAGAAGGGGCCTGAGTTGCCTCGAAAGCTTGCATATTGTAATCTTTTTAGTTAGCCAATAAAAGAGGTCATTTTGCTTGACTTCTCAATACAAAAGCTGATCATAATCCAATGCAAGTAAAGCACATCTAGACATAAACAAAAGGAAAGAACTACCATCTAAATAAGAAATTAATTGCAATAAAAAAAATCAATGCCACGGGGGTACAGGGTTTGGGACCATGGGTTCTGCAAAATAAATCCTACAGAGTGAATACTGGCTAATAAATATTTTAAAGAGGGTTTTGTATTAGAACCACATATCATACCTTGTAGCATTCACTGAATTCTTTGAGCGATTTCCAGCCTGGCGCACAATTTTCAGAAGGAGCCTCGGTAGTAACAGGTGGAGGAGGAGAAATCCCATCTCGTGGTAACTCGCAAATAAATTTATACAAGGACTCACAGGACTGGTCATCCCAGAATCCTCCTGCATTCCCAGAGGTCATTGAAACACAGCTCCCTTCAAGATTATCTAGAAACGAGCAAAACAGCATTTACTTTGTGAATGAAAGCATCTAATCCCAGCAACAACAAATGCTTAGGAAAGAGATGACATTGATTTTAGACAATAGTGAAGTGTCCACATTTGTTATTGTGCCTGTTTATTGTGACAGATTATCAGGGCTAGGAGAGTGGCACTACACAGTTTCCTTACTGCACTTGACAAGAA
Source organism: Polypterus bichir lapradei (assembly GCA_026402145.1). Taxonomy (NCBI): domain Eukaryota; kingdom Metazoa; phylum Chordata; class Cladistia; order Polypteriformes; family Polypteridae; genus Polypterus; species Polypterus bichir. Next base: position 34,933,457 of record JANRMT010062821.1, on the reverse strand, counting down.
GAACCAACATAGAGTATGTGACTAGAGAGCTTCTCCAAATGACTATGTAGGAAATTAATGTACTTCACTTGTTTAAAGGGTGCAACAGAATAATTTCTCCAGTGGCACCAAGATTAGAGATGCAACTGGGGACTAATAGCATGTAAGAGCAACACACCCAAGGAAAACATGTCTCTTGTGCCATTCTAGAGGGTTGGCTGTCTGTGATCTCCAAGGGTATCTGACCTTTAATTACAGCTAGCAACTCAGGAGCGAAGGATTCACCAGAGTCACTTAATGGAGCTCTAGAAAAGTGGCTCAAATAATCAGTTAGTTGGTCCTGACCCTTATGTGCAGTAGTATGGGAGAGTGTCCTGGAAGTAACCCCTTACACTAGGGGCCATCAAAACCTGGAGTTGTGAGGTGAGTTGCCGTCTAGGCTTATCTGTCAAAGAGCTACTCTATCCAATGAAAGAAATATGAGAGAGAGGACACAACAGGCTAGAAATTGACCAGGGTTAGTGGATGAGCTACCCCATCTGATGATCTACAGTCACCCTGAGTTATGTAGATAGGGCTGTTTTGTTTGGTACATTATGTTCTCCGTATGATCACTCTTTTGTAGTATGTTTTTATTTAATAGACAGCTATTTCTAATTCATTTTGTGACACTTTTAATTGAAGGTCTAGGTGGCAAACAGAGGTGTCCCTGCCATGGCATTTACATATATTGTCATATTAAATATGTTTGTTTAATTTGAATGCAAATTAGATCATATCTGCAACTGCAAGATGCATTTGGGTAACATAAATACTCTACTCTAAGGCAGCTTTCACACTAGATGAC
>JANRMT010062821.1:34919718-34932621 GCA_026402145.1 Polypterus bichir lapradei | reverse complement strand
CTTGGTGCTTTATGGATCTCAAATTACATCACCAGGAGTCTCAGGGGATGAAGGGTGACATTGTGTTGCAAAAGTATCGCAAGCTTGCCTAATTTTGATAGCCAGCTAACATGATGCTTGACATTGCCAATGTGTGTGCAAATATTTTCCAGGTATAGCGAGTTCAACCACAATCTGCCCATCTTCTTCCTTTTTCCATTTTGTCATAGATTGACAAGATGTGACATTAAACAGATGGGCCTTTCTTCTGTTTGCATGGTTCAAGACACCCAGTTTTCTTCTTTCTGTACAGCTTCATTGTATGCATTGTGCCTCGTGATGAGTGCTTATTGACTGTCAACTTTAAGCAAGAGCATCTAGTCACAAAATCAAACTTGTTTGATTGAGTCCCTGGGGATTGTCCTACTACCCAATTGGCAGTCACAGGGGTGCACAACAACTTTCCATGAGTCGCTAACTGGGAAAGTCATGTAATGTGAGAGGGGCTTTAGGTGAAGTGTTGCTACAGGATGCCACAGAATTTCAAGCCATGCTCAAGGAGACCACAGAAAATGAAATAAAAGAGATAGCCTGGCTTCAAGAATCTCACTATCTCTCTTGAAGGTAATCTTAGCTCAGATGAGCTACACTGTGTTTTTATTAAATAAGCATTGGTATCTGTAATGTTTTGTTGAAAGTGAGACAGTAGTCTGAACTTGTACCTGGCTGATCTCTGTCCCAGTGTGTGAAAGTAACGGGCTCTTTGTTATCCCATTCATAATCAATACCAGTCACAGAATTTCCTTTGGCTCTTAAACCAATCCACCAGAAACCAGAGAAGTCGGACAGTCTGGCCGTGAAGTATGACTGCTCAAAGCTGATGAGAAGAAATAAATTTGATGAGCAAATCGCTAGCAATGTACATCTTACATAAATCCAAGTTTAATCCACTGTATCAAAAAATGTGTTATGAGACGTCATACTGTGTTGAATGATTTTGTCACTTTGTGATTCTCAGCATGAAACTACTCTAAGTTAAAACCTGACCAAATGTGAAGTTTAAAGTAATACTGTGAAATATATCATTAATAAGTAATATTACTTATTATAAAGAATATTATAATAAATCATATTTAATCATTACATTATATTGCTAAATTTCTCCTTGTAATCCCTTGGGTTCCCACTTTGAACTTAACATTAAAACCATGTAAAGTACTGTATAATCTGGCATTTAGAAAAAGAAGAATTCAGAAAGATTTCTGTGTTTTCTTGGATTAATCTGAACTTAATATCTTAATATTTTCCTCGGTCTTTAATTATTTTTAATCTTTTGCCAGTTTTGCTTTTGACTTTGCTATAATGCCACAATTTTTTTTTACACTTGGTTTCTCCTTCATTTTAGCTGTGCTGTTCTTAATTCAAATCAGTCTTACATATCCTTGATGTGCAACAGACTGCTCTTCTTTTCCTGGCAGTAAGCTTTTGCCTTAGGCCAAGTCATGAGGGTCTCTTCTAGCCAGTAGCAAGAGTAGGCATAGCCTTCCCAACCCTAAAGGAAAAAGCAATTATTGTACATTTATCCATATTCTGGATAGTATATTAAATACAGTAAAACCTGCTAATGTGACCACCCGTGTAAGCTGACCAACTGGTTAAGGTGACCACTTTTCCTTGGTCCCTATGTTTTCTATGACAAAATGTTTGCATAAAGTGACCACTTGCCTATTCTGACCATTGACTACCTCTCATTGATCCCTAGGAAGAAAATCATCTTGGCTATAGTGAACAGATAAAAAAAATAATTTGGAAAAACATAAAAATGTGATGCCTTTATTCTCTGTAGGTGTAATAAATCCTGTTAGAGCTTCTGGAAGGGATAGGTTTCCATGAAACTACTGGAATAGCCCTAACTCCCCATCCCTCTTCTTACTTTCATTTACTTGTGGAATTCTTGTCAACACATGACTCTATGTTGCTTCTGCTGATTACTCATGTAATGACAGTTTTTAATAATTTTCAACATTAATTTCCTAGATCCCCATCATGATATGTAGGTACCTCATGAACTTTTCCCTTTGTGGACTTCCCTGCTGCAAGCTTCCTAGAATGTAGCACACCAGAACTATATCTTTCCTGGATAGTGTCATCAGAGGGTTCTACGATTTGATTTTGACCTGATTTTGACTTTTTTAAATATTGTTTGAATGTTTTACTTTACTTCAAAAAAAGAATTAAAATTGAAATATTTTTTCTTTGTTTTTTGCAGCTAATATTTAATGTTTTTAATAATTATCATTACTACCAGTCACATACATATTGTATTCGTACTACATAAGATTTGTTCAATATGGTTTCTCGAAATTTTTCACTGTATAAATGGAAAATTCCCATTTTTCTTCACTATTAGTAGTTTTTTTGTTTTTCCTTGTTTGTTAGTAATAAATAATGTTTTCATGCTTCCCTTTGAATTTGTATTCCGTAGAGTCTTGATTATTCCTTCCATATCATATGTCCTTCTTTGGTTAAGGTGACCACCTACCTTAGGTGACCATTTTAGGTCGGTCCCTTGAGTGGTCACTATAAGCAGGTTTTACTGTATACGGCTGTTACACTACTCAGTTCTTAACAATTTGGTAGATACTGACTTTATGATTGATTCCATGACAGTGTTTATGAAATAGCTGACTTTACCTCTGGGCAGCCATACACAGTGGGAGGAATGGATGGAGCAGGGTAGTGATTTTTCGGTTTCTTGCAAATATAGCTGTTCAGTTCTGTACAGGGCACATCATTCCACCTGCCATTCTAAAAGCATAAATGATATCACATGAGATGAATAGAGTAGTGTTTGATTGGTAGCTTGCTTTAACATTGCTGCGACCCATACCTGTTGAAGCATTTCCACACAGTCTTCACTGAACCCATTATGGTTATTTGGTTCTCCGCTTTCCCAATAAGTAAATCTCACTGTGTCGCCACTGGACCATGTGAAGTAGTTTGATATTTCAAGATCATTCAGGCCAGTCCATACATCACTGGTAGCTAAAAATGAATTATTAAATAGATTAAAATTAAGTTTTACCAGATTATTTCTCTGTCAATACTACTATGCTTTCCTGATGTGCATTTACAGCTTATTTGCAAATGAGTCTCTGTATTCTGTTTTCTTACCCCATTTACAGATTAAAGAATATTCAGATACTATGCAGCAAAATTAATAAAATATAATCAAGTTTATATATCATTCTGATTCTTTTCTTATGGTTTATTAGAAGATGAGTATTAGATAACTGGTGTACGCTATATTAAATATACAATTGTCACGTGCGTTCCCATGGGAGGCAGTTTAAGGGCTCTGGTGATGGCAATGATGGTGATGGGTTGCTGCTGTGGACAACTGCCTTCTCTCTTCCTCCCTCTGCAGAACGGGAGACTGACAACCACTGCAGATGTCACTGCGGTTTCCTGCCCTTTCCTGCCGAGTCACCACATAACCCAGAAATGGCCATATTGCTTCAGTTCTATTCTGAGCTCCAGTCTGAAAAGACATAATCTGCAACTTGTTGTGTGCTTTCTTGTTTTCAACTCTTGTAATTATACAGAGTCAACAAGATGGTGCCCCAGCTCTTTAACATGGTTGTGTCTCCTCTTTTACACCATATACAGTACAGTACTCTTTTAAAGTTATATTTTGCTATGGGCTCAAGTAATATGAGTTTGATTCATGGCTCTGTGATTGTCTGTGTGGAGTCTGCACCTTATTCTGTGGTTTGTGAGAGATTTTGTTCAGGTACTTGTGTTTTCCTGCCACGTATCAGAGACATGTGTGGTATGTTACGAGCTGAACCTAAACTGGTACTTTACAGTTGTGCTTGAAAGTTTGTGAACCCTTTAGAATTTTCTATATTTCTACATAAATATGACCTAAAACATCATCAGATTTCCACCCAAGTCCTAAAAGTAGATAACGAGAAACCAGTTAAACAAATGAGGCATAAATATTATACTTGGTCATTTATTTATTAAGGAAAATGATCGAATATTACATATTTGTGAGTGGCGAAAGTATGTGAACCTCTAGGATTAGCAGTTAGTTTGAAGGTGAAATTCGAGTCAGGTGTTTTCAATCAATGGGATGACAATCAGGTGTGAGTGGGCACCCTGTGTTATTTAAAGAACATGGATCTATCAAAGTCTGCTCTTCATAACACATGTTTGTGGAAATGTATCATGGCATGAACAAAGGAGATTTCTGAGGACCTCAGAAAAAGAGTTATTGATGCTCATCAGGCTGGAAAAGGTTACAAAATCATCTGTAAAGAGTTTGGACTCCACCAATCCACAGTCAGACAACAAATGGAGGAAATTCAAGACCATTGTTACCCTCTCCAGAAGTTGTTGACCAATAAAGATCACTCCAAGAGCAAGGCGTGTAATAGTCGGCGAGGTCAAAACGGACCCCACGGTAACTTCTAAGCAACAGAAGGCCTCTCTCACATTGGCTAATGTTCATGTTCATGAGTCCACCATCAGGAGAACACTGAACAACAATGGTGTGCATGGCAGGGTTGCAAGGAGAAAGCCACTGCTCTCCCAAAAAAACATTGCTGCTCATCTGCAGTTTACTAAGATCACGTGGACAAACCAGAAGGCTATTGGAAGAATGTTTTGTGGATGGATGATACCAAAATAGAACTTTTTGGTTTAAATAAAAAGCGTTAAGTTTGGAGAATGGAAAACACTGCATTCCAGCATAAGAACCTTATCCCATCTGTGAAACATGGTGGTGGTAGTATCATGGTCTGGACCTGTTTTGCTGCATCTGGGCCAGGACGGCTTGCCTTCATTGATGGAACAATGAATTCTGAATTATATCAGAGACTTCTAAAGGAAAATGTCAGGACATCTGTCCATGAACTGAATCTCAAGAGAAGGTGGGTCATGCAGCAAGACAATGACCCTAAGCACACAAGTCGTTGTACCAAAGAACAGTTAAAGAAGAATAAAGTTAATGTTTTGGAATGGCCAAGTCAAAGTCCTGACCTTAATCCAATCGAAATGTTATGGAAGGACCGGAAGCGAGCAGTTAATGTGAGGAAACCCACCAACATCCTAGAGTTGAAGCTGTTCTGTACGGAGGAATGGGCTAAAATTCTTCCAAGCTGGTGTGCAGGAATGATCAAAAGTTACCAGAAACGTTTAGTTGCAGTTATTGCTGCAAAGGGGGGTCACACCAGATACTGAAAGCAAAGGTTCACATACTTTTGCCACTTACAAATATGTAATAAAAGATTGTTCAGAGTGTTTGGTTGTTTTTATACTCACTTTTAAGTACTCTGTCATATGAGCTTGAAAGACAAATCTTTTTATATGTAGGCTTTGAATATTATTGATTGATATGAATGAAGGTGTTGTGGTGATTAGCACTGATGCCTTATGGATTCAGCATCATGGGTTGGAATCCTGTACCTGGTAATTGTCTGTGAGGAATTTTCATGTTCTACCTCTTTTTGTATGTGTGTTGGCTTTTCTCTGGTTACTCATCCCAAATCTCCCAAAGACGTGTTTGTTGTGTTTTTGTTTCCAAATAGTAACACTTGGATTGCCAGTCCTTGAAAAAAAGTGGTGAATGCACATCTCATGAAACACAGCATTCCAGGTCGCTCTGCTGAAGTTGCTGCAATATCCTTCACTGCCACCTGATGTCACCTTGGCTCTTTTCCTGACAGACGTGTTCGACAGATCCGAAGACCACTAACATGGCGTAGGAAGCCTGCTCCTCAGATTCTATGGTCGTGCATGACTTTTAGTCGGCCTGAGCAATGCCACATCACCATGTGCCACTGAGATTTCCATGTCAGCCAAAGTGCTAAGTTACTGTTTACCATGAGTGGTGTGGCTGTTTCAATGCCTACCATGAGAAAGACCATGCTGTTCCTGTCAGTGGTGTGCAGAGCTGTGCTTTTCATGTCAACCATGGTTCACGACCGTGTCATGTGGTGCACATTTGCATTGGTGCTTGCCTTTAGGTGTGCAGTGATGTTGCTGCCTACTGTTATAACGATCCAAAGCCAAATTTCATGGCCGAGGTGGTCCACATGTCCAACTCATGGGTGGTGTTACATGTTATCACTGCATAAGTTGTTGACTGAGACCAAGATCAAGCTTCAAAGTTGCTAATTTATGCATGACAGACAGATAAAGCTTGGCATCTACTATACAGATTTAGATTCCAAATTGGCCCTGCTTGAGTGTTGGTATGTGTGAAGGCCCTGCAATGGACTGTTGCCCTTTCCAGGACTGCTTCCTTTAACATTCCTGATGCTGCTGGAATAGGAGTCAACCTCCACAGTTCTGACCTGGATTAGATAGGCATGTCTTTTTCAGGAGATTTAGAATATTTTAAAACAAAAAAAATGGCACTGAAATAGTAAGGTAACTAAGAAATAGATCCTTTTGGATAAAGCTATTTGTCCTACAAACCTTTTTTTGTTCTTTTTCATGTTTAACACCTTGTGTTATTGACAGTATTTTTAATTTGTAAAACCATTTGTTAAATTTTTTTATGTGTCAAAATGCTAATAAAGTAAAATTTCAGATTTCATAACTTATTGAACGATTCAAATTCCATATGCTTTCTTACCCAAGAACAGATAACTTTCCAGCCAGCTTTGTTCCGTCAAGGACAGGATAGAAACCAGATCTGCCCCGATACTTCTGCATTCTTTGAGTGCTGCCATCCAAGTCTTCTTATTTGAGAAAGGTTTGTAGCATGAATCTCCAAATTCATACCAGTCAGGTCCTGCACACCTCATTTCTGCAGCAATGAGATATTAAAGATATTAAAGAGATTAAAGATAGCCTTATTGCTGCTTAAAATAGGAAGCATTACAAATTACAGTATTCTTGGATTCAAATGGCTGGTAAAATTAAACAGTCCAGTCAGTGACTGAATGCTCTGTCTATATTAGTGTCAAGATTTCTCCTGGTCCTACATTCCAAAGATGTCTGTTTTGGTTAATTGACAACTAAACTGGTCTGGTGTAGCCAAGTATTGGTGTGTATATAAATGTCCACAGCAATAGGTTGGCATCTCATTCAGGGTTAGTTCCTGCTTTGAGCCAAATGTTACATGGACAAAACTCCAACCACCTCTTCTTAAATCGGGCCCAATCCTAACCCAGGACATTGGGTTAAAAGCAGGAACTGATGCTTGAGGTTAAGATGGCACAGGCATGAACATACTCACTAAAGCATGGTAAATCAATGGCAACAAAAATACATGGACTACACATTTTTGGAATATGACAAAAATATATAAAACCCAAGAGTAAGCCAAGGAGTAATGGCAAAGTCCCACAGAGAGTAACCAGCCTGGGATTAAAAATTAGGCTCTTGGAGGTGTGAAGAACTAGAGCTAACCTCTACGGCCTGCCACACTGGCCTGTCAATAGCAAAAGGAAGGGTGGGAAATGATTAAGTGGAATAATTAGAGACAGCGCAGAAAAGTACATCTTCACAAATTTCAGAGGAAAAAAAAGCTCATTTTAAATCTTTACTTCCATCGTCCCATTTTGCCTTATAACTGAAACTAAACAGTTCAAGGTAACCGTAATTCACTTTGGCTAATGGAAATAAATGAATGAAAGAAATGCACCATATTGACTTTAACTGGTAAAAAGTCTGAATTAGAGTAGGCCGCCGTAATTTGGGGTGTTCATAAGAAATGTCATGATTAACTTCATGACGTAAAACTAGATAATATACAATAATAGTTGCATCAGACATTTGAAATATTAAAATGTGTGCTTCAGTTTAACCGTCTAAAGTCAAAATATTCTTGATGGTAGTAGACATGTTTCACCCTCTGATAGAAGTCCATGTAGGGACTGATCCCTAGTAAAGGATCAAAAATAACATCATGTCATAATCACTGACATTGAAATAGTCTAAAATCATAACCCATATGCTTATGTTTGAAATTTGTCATTTTTAACCTTCTGGGAGTGGCTCTTAAATTGGGGGAGGGGGTGTATGCACTGGTACAGCTTGTTGTCACATCCACCACACAACAACCCATCTCAGGATCCCAAATTAGGAACCAAGTGCAGCCAAGCAATGAGTATCACCTCAGCACCACACTAGTTCAAATGGAATGGGGCCAGTGTGAGGTTTTTTTACAGTGACCGGAGTGCCAGTCCTGCCACCAACCCCAAAGTTTTCCCTGAAAGCTGGACGACCTGCTTGAAGGACTGGATGCAGGTTAATGTCATACCCAGGATGGAGCAATTGCAGGCTAAGGGCCTTGCTCAAGGGCCCAACAGAGTGGAATCGCTTCGGGCATTTACAGGATTCGAACCAGCAACCTTCCGATTGCCGATACACATTCCTAGCCTCAGAGCTACCACTCCAAATATCAAAAAAATGATAATATTCATGGTCAGCAACCTCAAAATGGCACAAAGAGACAATCCACATGACTATATTAACAATCCCCATTGTTTCAAAGTTTTGTGAAAAGAAGTAATTTTGACCCATCGCTTACCAATAAGGGGTGAGCCCCTGGGGTTGGTTAATGTGGTACATACAACTTCAAGTCCCTCTCATTATTTTTACTGAAGACACCTAAAATGGACCTAAAATGGCCTACAAATTAGTTTTTTGGGGTCTAGGTGACCGAAAAAAGCTTGATATCTTATAGTTAAACTGTACATCATAAGTGGGGGTCTTCTTGTATTGTTGAGTCAGGAGGATTTCAAAGCATTCATCAGTAATTATGAACACAATAAAATTATTTATTACAGGAATATACTTTTTCAGTCAGTCTTATTTAAATTAAAAAAACATCCTGGCTATATACATTTAAATATTGAAATGTGATCGATATTTTTTTTTTTTGGGATTCTCCAATCTCTAGAAGAAGACATTTTTAGAAACATGAGTTCCTATATTGTAGGCCAATTTCAAATGAGCCACCACACTTCGTATTAAACTAGGCTTCATATGAATGCACATCATAATCATTAGATATTACAGAATTCAGATATCAGAGGTAACACTAGTGTAAATATTTGTTAGTTTTAATACAAAAAATTATTGAAATAATGTGTAAGAACTGCCTGAAAGATTTTGTCATACTTGCTATACTTTATTCAAAATGAACTTTAAATATTCTGGGGCTAACTGAGCTGTCCCACTTGGCATTGTGGAATAATCTGTTTTCTAGCACATTTGGAGCTCAAAATGGGATCATGCCTTAATGCTCATTTTAAACAATGGCTGTTAAATTTCTTGTGGTGGAGAAGGAATTGGCAACAAACGTTCATCTGCAGTTAAAAAATTAATATACTTGTGCATTATGGTGTGTTGGAGTCACTGCAAAGGACTTAGAACATCAGACGGGTTTGGGTGAGACACAGTCACTAACCTCTCTTCCTATTCCCACCCTAGAACAGAGGATGAGCCAACAGGAGACGTCACTTCCAGCATGTTTCAGAGGTCCCACATACATATATACTGTACATCTCAAACATACAGGGTGAGTCAAAATTATGTTAACACTAGTTGATTATTTTTATCTCGATCACACCGTTTCAGATCGATGGATAGGTTGTGGTGGACCATTTCCATGGCCTCCACACTCCCCTGATTTGACACCCTGTGATTTCTGGTTATGGGGCATGATGAAGGAGCGATTGTATAGCAGGAAAGTTTGTGTATCAGTGACCTGAAGGACAGAATACAGACTGTGGTATCATCTGTTCCCTGCAAAATGTGTGTCCAGGCTTTAAAGGGTACTGTTGCTCGTTGGTTTTTGTGTGTTGAACATGATGGTGTACAGGTTGAGACATTCCTGTAAATCATCTTGCACATATGAAGTATGTTTTGTGAATAAATTGTTTCCGCCATTGAAATGTTAACATAATTTTGACTCACCCTGTTTAAAAGAACAGACAAGACTGGAAGTCGTGTTCATTACCAGACCCGTATCTTCTGGACCCACTTAGCCTGCAAAAGCCTTTACTAGAAACTTAGCTCTGAACTGTTGATTTCAAACTATTTCTGTTTGTTTTCATTTCCCCAAACATTTCTTAGTATTTCTACTGTTATACAATGTTCTCTGCGAGACTCCAGCCCTTTTATACTGAATTACTTCTTCTATTTCCACAACAGTTACAATGTTAAAGATAAAGTACGGTTATTCATTGGGTTCACAAATTGTGGTTTCTGAGAAAGGAAATACTGTTTAAAGAGGAGGTTAGTAATGCAGTGAAAAAGCAACTGCGATTGCAGGACCCTGACTGGTACAAGAGGGGGTGTCTGCTGTGGGTACTTGCAAGGTTATTGCACATCATGGAGATTATATAGAAAAAATGAAGGAAAGAATTAAAGATGCCCAGTTATCCTGTATGTTCAAACAATTCCAGAATGACTAGAAATAAAAGAAAAATTGTGTTGCAAAACTATCTGTTAAAATTTGGATATTATTGTGATTCAGATTTAAATGTATGGCTACGTTTTCAATGAGTCATACTCAATAAATGCAGTTGTACAGATTAGGAGAAACCAGCATTGTACTGTACTGTTTCCTCTTGAGGCTGACATTACCATTCTGTTTATTACTTCTTCTACAGAGACCTGGTGAAATGTGCACTACATCTGTGGCCGACTTTGTGGGTTCAAGAACATAGCCTCGTCTCTACTGGGATAATTGGAATCCAATTTGCATTTTCAGAGGGGGTCTAGGTGCAAGCAGAAAAGGTGCTTCTGTTTTGTCGGACAATACAAAATGTGCTTTGTCAGTAAACCATATCGAAAAACTGAACTTGATAAATTTCACTTAAAGTGCATTTTAGCTGTTTTTACTACATTGCAGGTTTTCATTTCAATTCAATTAAAAAAAATAACAGTTAACAGTATTCATCCAGACAATTAATAGTAACTGAGCAATTCAAGCTCAGTCTTTTTAATATCAGGGCTGGAAAAGATAACAGCTTCATCGGGTAATTAGTGTAATAGAGGTTTAAAAGTATCAGTTTTTGGAACTTCATCATTTTTTTACTTCTGTTGTCTTCAAACATCAGAATTTTTCCATGCCTCACTTTTCATTAGCTAGTCATCACTCATCACACATCTCATTGTCGCTCATCAGTTTTCACTCATCACGCTTCACTTGTCATTCACCAATGGCTAGCAACAACTGAACAGCGACATACAAGTGAACAGGGATGTATGACAGAAAATAGTAAGAAGTGATGCATGATGAGCTAAAAGTAACAAATGATACGTAACGAACAAGAGTGAATTGCAATGAAGAATGAGATAAGTGAAAAGCGATCAACAACAGGTGAGTAACGAAGCATGAAGTGTGACGTGTGAACAATAATATCTATCTTAGATAGATAGATAGACAATATTATATTATATTATATTATATTATATTATATTATATTATATTATATTATATTATATTATACTAGCGCTATGCCTGTGCTGTAAAAAGCATGGGGTTCTAAAAATTATTGAAATCGTCAGAAAAAAATTGAAATGTAGAGATGTCAGATAATTGAAAGGAACTACTCTAGGCATCACTCTCCTAGGAGGATTCATTTTGCCGGCATGCTTGCATCGCTTGTGCATTAGTGGCTAAGTGACTTTGTCTTTCTTCGGAGGTTTCATTTTGCTGATGTGTTCGCCACACTTCTGCAATAGCTGATAAGCGACTTTGTCTTTCTTCAGAGGTTTTGTTTTGCTAACGTGCTCACCGTGCTTCTGTAATAGATGATAAGTGAGTGACTCTCTCTTCGGATATTTCATTTTGCCGATGTGCTGGCCTCGATTGCATACCCTCGGAGGTGGAGCCCTTAGCCTGACTCCACCTCTCACTTCCGGGCTAGAAAGACACACACACTTCCACGCATAGACATTTATATATTATATTATATTATATTATATTATATTATATTATATTATATTATATTATATTACAGTGATCCCTCGATAGATCGCGCTTTGACTTTCGCAGCTTCACTCCATCGCGGATTTTAAATGTAAGCATATCTAAATATGTATCACGGATTTTTCGCTGGTTCGTGGATTTATGCGGACAATGGGTCTTTTAATTTATGGTACATGCTTCCACAGTTGGTTTGCCCAGTTGATTTCATATAAGGGACGCTATTGGTGGATGGCTGAGAAGCTACCCAATCAGAGCACGTATTACGTATTAAATAAAACTCCTCAATGATATACGATATGCTTCCCGCGCGGTGCTTCGCATACTTAAAAGCTCTAACAGCACCTATTGATTTTTGATTGTTTGCTTTTCTCTGTCTCTCTCACTATCTCTGACATTCTCTGCTCCTGATGAAGGGGGTGTGAGCAGAGGGGCTGTTTGCACACTGGCCTAGAGGATACGGATGCTCCTCTAAAAATGCTGAAAGATTACCTTCACATTGCTCCCTTCCTTGCAGCTGCTTTGTCCGGCGGTGCTTCGCATACTTAAAAGCCCGAACAGCCCTAATTGATTTTTGATTGTTTGCTTTTCTCTCGCGCTCTCTCTCTCTGACATTCTCTGCTCCTGACGCGTACTCCTTTGAAGAGGAAGATATGTTTGCATACTTTTAATTGTGAGACGGAACTGTCATCTCTGTCTTGTCATGGAGCACAGTTTAAACTTTTGACTAAAGGGTGTTATTTCATGTCTTGAGGGCTCCAATAATGTTAAAAAATGTATTTAGAAGGTCGTAAACAGGTTTTCTATGCTCTAACTGTGAAAATATTTGATTTATAAATAAAGAATCCTACTTCCCGGAAATTCATTTATCGCGGTATAGTCTGGAACAGATCAACCATGATAAACAAGGGTTTACTGTATATTATATTATATTATATTATATTATATTATATTATATTATATTA
>JANRMT010062821.1:34875135-34919708 GCA_026402145.1 Polypterus bichir lapradei | reverse complement strand
TATATTATATTATATTATATTATATTATATTATATTATATTATATTATATTATATTATATTATATTATCTTCACGTCAAGTCAAGTTGGGGAGCATGCACTGGTACAGTGCGTTGCCGCATCCACTACATGACTAAACAACTCAGGATCCCGGTTGGCAATCCCCCCAGGCAGACACGCGGTCCAGTCCTACCCTCTGGAAATGACCCTGCCGCAGCCAGGTGTTACGTGGGCGACCCCTTGGCCTGGTCCAGCCACTTGGGTCCCCAACAATGAAGATCTTATGAGCTGGATCTCCCTCGGGGAAACGCGCCACAGGGCCATAGTGCCGTAACTGACACTCCCTCACAATGCAGGTAATGTGCCTCATTCGGGACTCCATGAGCAACCACTCATTCGACACGAAGTCAAACCAACGGTACCCAAGGATTTTCCAGAGAGACACAGTACCAAAGGAATCCAGTCTTCGTCTCAGGTCACTGGATAGTGTTCATGTCTCACAACCATATAGCAAGACAGGAAGCACCAGGACTCTAACGACTTGGACCTTCGTCCTTTTGCACAGATATCGGGAGTGCCACACACTCCTTTTCAGCGAACTCATGACCCCCCATGCTCTCCCAATCCATCTATTGACTTCATAGGAAGAGTCACCAGAGACATGAATGTCACTGCCAAGGTAAGTAAACCTCTCGACAAGGTCGACACTCTCTCCGCAAACAGACACACTGCTGATAGCTGTGCCCAAGAGGTCATTAAAGGCCTGGATTTTGGTTGTATTATATTACATTATATTATAAATGTTAATGGTTAGGGCGGCACAGTGGCACAGTGGGCTGCTTCGCAGTAAGGAGACCTGGGTTCACTTCCCGGGTCCTCCCTGCGTGGAGTTTGCATGTTTTCCCCGTGTCTGCGTGGGTTTCCTCCGGATGCTCCGGTTTCCTCCCACAGTCCACAGACATACAGGTTAGGTGGATTGGCGATTCTAAATTGTCCCTAGTGTGTGTTTGGTGTGTGGGTGTGTGTGCCCTGCAGTGGGCTGGCACCCTGCCTGGGGTTTGTTCCTGCCTTGCACCCAGTGTTGGCTGGGATTGGCTCCAGCAGACCCCCATGTCCCTGTATTGGGATATAGCAGGTTGGATAATGGATGGATGGATGGATGTTAATGGTGAGGTCTGATTTTCAAGATGGGTAGCACGGCTAGTACTTAACTAACTTGTTTAAATTTAAAATTAATTAAATTTATTTGTGCTGTAGTTGCCCTTCCTTGGATGTTACATAATGTTGTAATATTTGTAAACCACTCTGTTTCAATTGCAATTTTTTATCTTTGAAAACTATTATTGTAAAACCACTTCACATGCAATCCTTTTTCAGTTTCAAAACGTTTGGCCCTTATGAAATGTCCTCTCACTTGGAAAGAATGTGTTAAACATCTGCTTACCCCATAAAGACCACCTGCCTATCCTTGAATTCCAATGATTCCAAAATTGGGATAAGTGGGTTCAGTTAATGGGTAGATATCTGATTAAATATATGATTTTATTATCAAAAATATTAATGCATAAACAGTGAAAATATTCTCTTATATACATTTTAGATTGCAAATCTGAGAACACTGGCCCATTGTATCCATGCTGTTATTCATTTAACACCAGTGAACTTGTCGTCTTGCATTGAAATTTTTTTAAATAAGTATTCTTAGGCTTAGAGCTGATTTCAACACACTCTCTGTGGTTCTTTCATATTTAATTGCTCCATTTGACAGCCTTGTGTAGTTATGCAACATTTGAAATGATATTGCTCAATATCAGATATTGCTTACATTGAATTGGCTTTTCTTTTTTGCATTGTATGACTCTAATTGTGCTGGCCAGAGTCTGCATTGTTCAATATGGCTACAGCTACATGTACAAGCCAGCTCTGCAGGAGATGCCAGCTCATTACAACGGACCCCTGTGCACACATACTCACTAAAACGACTACTTTAGTATGACCAGCTGTGGGGGAGCTTGAATGTCTCTGTGCATTGTGATAGACTGTCCATTGTGGGACCCATAAAAATTAAAAACTTAAGCGTACAAAATTGCATTCAATGTGCCCTATAAATACACTTCTGCTATTATTATTGTTATTATCATCATCATCATCACCATAAGCACATGAGTTAGATCTGACATTCCTGTCCATTTGAACCCCCTAGCATGACAAGTGAACACATGTTGCTATTTTCAAGGACAGTGGTTCAATTGTATATATACTGTACAATGGCTAATAAAAAAGTGTAATAACAATGGCTTGGAAATGCCACAGGATTGTGTCAGGCTTGTCCTCCATTCCCAGAACTCTGTTTCAATAACAACACGTAAATGAGAGTTAGAAATGAATCCTTCATTGTCAGAACCCCTGTGTGTTTTAAGTGCATCATTCTAAAATGAAGAAAACCAAAGTTTTAGAATTTAGCTGCTTATTTCAGATGTAGTGAAATTCACGCTCCTTAACATGCAGAAATCCAGACAAACAGCATGCAGCATGATTATAATGGCTTTTCTAGTGTATGTTATGTGCAACAAATGCATTACGTTATCTCCAGAAAGAAGTATTGCTTTACAATAGCAGTCATTTGAAAAGCTGCCAAAAATACAGATTGATTAATTACTTCGCATTTGCCAGAATTCAGCTTACCTCCATCAGCAAAAACATAAGAAAAGGAGTAGGGGAGAGAGGATCTAGGAATCAAAGTAAAAAAAAATATTTTTATTATTGCTGATTTCAATGTTTTTTTCACATTATAAATATCTTTATCATTACCTAACCTTAAGAACAGTTGGCAATTCTCTTACCATAGTATACTGATATGAGAGAAAAGTTTTAAAATTCCATAATAAAAATCACATTATAGCAAAAGTTTACACACAAGGCATATTTAGTATTTATTCAAGGTAAAATATGTTACATACTCAAAATTACAATACATCCATGTAGGTTTTCTGTCTAAAAAACTTCATACAAAATAATATAAATGTCAATTTGTGACAGCTATGAAACTACTTCACAATATGCAGATGAAGTGCTACCAAAACTATTTATAACATGCACACTACTCAAATCACTCTTTACCGTCTTCAAAGTGCTGCCACAAAGAACATTAACAGGACTGGAAACTTTGTGACCCCTGTTCTCAACTGCCTACCGTCGTTCCCAATTAAGTGAGTTGGATGCCAGATCTTCCTTCTAAAATATAAAGCTTCCAATGGTTTTGTCCTTTTTTACTTAACTGAATCTATCAACTCATTTTGTACATCCACAGGCAGAAGTTCAGGGCAGGATGGAGAGGGAGATGAAATGTAACCAGAAACTAGCGAGACTCAAAACAAAATGAACTGCTGACGTGTGACAATGCCAAAAATGAAAAACAAAATCAGAAGTCAGAATTCCCTAGGAAATTTCAGTAACCAGAAGATCTATATGAAATGAACTTGTAATAGAGTTTTACAGTATATCCACAATCTTGGACATCATAATACATGCAACACCAGCTTTTGCACCAATGACGTCATGCGTCACAGCCTCCGGTGTCATGTCCACAAACATCATTGCATCATAGGAACAATTAACCAAAATAGTAGCTTGTGCAAGATTAGGAATGTGTACTGTATATTACAGGGACAAGACAGGTATGACAGTTTAGTGGCAAGGTTAGAAGGTGGACTGAGATGGTTTAGGCAGAGAAGAGATGAGGGGTACAACGGGAAAAGAATGGAAATGCCAGGCAAGAGGAAAAGAGGAAGGCCAAAGAAAAGGTTGATGGATGTGGTGAGGGATTCTTTATTTATAAATCGAATATTTTCGCAGTTAGAGCATAGAAAACCTGTTTATGACCTTCTAAATACATTTTTTTAACATTATTAGAGCCCTCTAGACATGAAATAACACCCTTTAATCAAAAGTTTAAACTGTGCTCCATGACAAGACAGAGATGACAGTTCTTTCCCACAATTAAAAGAATGCAAACATATCTTCCTCTTCAAAGGAGTGCGTATCAGGAGCAGAGAATGTCAGAGAGAGAGAGACACACAGAGAGAGAAAAGCAAACAATCAAAAATCAATACGTGCTGTTGGGCTTTTAAGTATGCAAAGCATCGCAATAAAGCAGCTGCAAGGAAGGGAGCAATGTGAAGGTAGTCTTTCAGCATTTTTTAGAGGAGCGTCTGTATCCTCTAGGCAAACAGCCACTGTGCAAAAGGCCCCTCTGCTCACACCCCCTCCGTCAGGAGCAGAGAATGTCAGAGAGAGTGAGAGAGACAGTGAAAAGCAAAAAATCAAAAATCAATACGTGCTGTTCGGGCTTTCAAGTATGCGAAGCACCACGCAGGAAGCATATCGTATATCATTGAGGAGTTTTATTTAATACGTAATACGTGCTCTGATTGGGTAGCTTCTCAGCCATCCGCCAATAGCATCCCTTATATGAAATCAACTGGGCAAACCAACTGAGGAAGCATGTACCATAAATTAAAAGACCCATTGTCCGTAGAAATCTGTGAACCAGCAAAAAATCTGTGATATATATATATATATAGATATGCTTACATTTAAAATCCGCGATGGAGTGAAGCTGCGAAAGTCGAAGCGCGATATAGGGAGGGATCACTGTATACAAGAGCAGCAGGAACATATAAAAAGTATACGCACACACAGGACTACAGCTAATCTATTAATCAATAAGTAAATAAATAAATAAAAACAAGCTTAACAAGTACAGGGTGGTCCAGATCTAATTATGCAGATCCAGATTATCTGGATGACTTTGATTTATGCGGGTATGATTCCAGTTCATCGCGAAGATGATTCTTCATTTCTTCAGTTCGCACACTTCTCGATGGTCTGGGATTTTTCGGGTGATTTTCTATGTAATAAACTTAAGAAGTTATAGGGTAATGAAAATTGCATAATTAGATCCGGATCACCCTATACATCGGACTGAAGTATCGAATTGCCTAATAGCAGTGGGCAGAAAAGAACCCAGAGGCGTTTCTCAGAGCACCATGATTAGATGAGCCTGTGGCTAAAAGTCTGCCAACAGAGTGCCTCCTGGAGGGGATGAAGGGGACTTTTCATGATGGCATCCAGTTTTGCAATCATCCTCTTTTTTACAACAGCTCCTTCTGTCTCCAGGGTTCACCCTGTGATAGAGCAGGTTTTCCTGATAAGTTTGTGCAGGGACTGTGTGTCTTTTCAGGTCAGGTTGCTTCCCCAGGAGACTGCAGCATAGAACAACACAATGGCTACTTTGGAATGGTAGAAGATTTCTAGCAGTTTTCTGCATATATCAAATGACCCGAGTCTCCGTAGTAAGTACAGTCTGCTCTGGCCCTTCTTGAACAGCACCACAGTGTTGTCAGAGTAGTCCAGTTTGTTGTTCATGTGAACCCCCAGGTACTTGTAGCTCTTCACAACTTCCACATCTTCCTCCTTAATGGTGACTGGTCTCAGAGACTCCTTGGTGCACTGGAAGTCTATCACCAGCTCATTTGTCTTGCTGATGTTGAATTGCAGGTGGATATCCGTACACCATAACACAATGTCCTCCTCTATACTCTGACTCGCCTTCATGATTAATGTACTGTAGTCTATGATTGAGGAGTCATCTGAAAATGTCATTGTACTGGAATTCTGTTGTGTAAAGGGTTAACAGAAAGGAAGACAGGACAGTTCCCTGAAGTGCTCCACTATTATACATCACCATTTCTGACACACAGTTAGTTTTTAATAATACTTTAAACCTGGCAACCATTATGAACATTTGCTGACCAACCCTTCTTTTGTATTTGTCTTGTTCTACTGTTGTGGCACTTGGCATCACTGCTACTACACCAAGCAAATCTTCTTGCTCATGGAACATCAGGGACATCAAAGTTAGAGAGACCCTTTAGACTTAACATTTCCTAACAGCACAACAGACCAGACTTATTCTGCTATAGTAATACAGTTTGTACAGCTGTGGTCTTCCTCGTGTACGAGTGAAACTGTAGAAGCCCCAGAAAGGGAAGTGCAGTCGGTGGGAATAAATTAGCAAAACTTTGACTTTGCTTTTTGTAAACGACCGTGAACTTCTTTACTTTACTTAAGGCTTATTTACTCAAGAAACCTGTTAACTGAAATTTGTGTTTTTATGTCCTTCATTGTCTAATTCCTCATGTTAGCAGGAATTTACACTAACAAGACTTTGTTTCTTTTTAACCAATATTATCAACATCTGTTATATTGTTTGTTTAGCATGAAATATGTGTCTACAAAAGTTGTTTTTATTGTTATCATGTTATAGTTGTAAATACGAGCCTGCACACAGTGAAGAATGCTATACAACAAAAAACAGTATTGAAAGGAATAGAACAATTCCTTAGTAGTCCTACTTGCTCTATATATTTGTACTACAACTTCAGTTTTAGCACCTGAGAGGAAACAGAATTCAGCAAGCAGTCTTTTTATTGTGAAGAACAAAAGTGAGCATTCCCTTGTATATTTTATTTACCTTTTGTCTAATTCTTTTGTTACTCACTCATGATGCACTTACCCAGCTGTTAGGGCAATTTTTTATTTCAATGAATTTGCAAAGCACTTCTGAAAATAACTGCCTGTTTAACTAAGACGTTCGATAACCTTTGTATCTGGCACATTACCAAGAAACTAATAAGATAATGACAATTAAAATTCTGTTCTCTCTAAAAATGTATATATAAGAAGTCCTATTCAATGAATCGGATATTTGCCAAAGACTTTAAACCTGTTTAACTATTGTGGGACCTTTAGCTAATGCTAAAATATAGATGTGTTAAAGGTTACACCATTTATCTGAATAGTGATTGGTGCAAACAACAGTAAATGTTCCTTGATTGTGTTATGCAAATGAACTTAACTTACTTAAGATTATTGCTTTGTTATATTCCTCAGTCTTGTGCTGATCTTCTCTGGTTAAATGATGAAGCTCCCTCAGACTTGTTGTTACAAAGGTTGTCCAGCAAATTGAATTATTTATAACTGAAATTCTGACTTTTCTTTATTTAAAATACTAATTTCCCCAATACCAACAGAATTTCTCCTTCATGGATAATTAAGTGAACCTTAAAAATGACTGACACCAAGATTGTTAAAGTATTCACCTAAACCTGTATAGAACCTGGCCCATTTATGTTATTAAATTACAAAAAAAAAAAAATCAGTCTTGTTACTTGATAATTATATTTATTCATTTTCCAATTAATGTTATCTGTTTTTACCAAGACATGATACTCCAGCCCTTTCCCACTGCTAATAATAACTCTGAATGCTCTTTTGTATCCTTGGCCAAGTAAGGGTTTTTTTATATTTTTTTTTTAGATTTCTTTGTTTTTAGTCATCCTGGTGTGCCATAATAATATAATTTATGTATTGAGCTTTTGTAAAATGCCAAATTTATTCCTGTATTAACTGAGTGAGTGAGTGAGCGAGGCAGTCCAATCAATCAATCAATCTATCTATCTATCTATCTATCACATGGACCTTCATTTTCAAAGGCTGCTGGACTATATAATGTATAAATTTCCACAGTGCCAAGCTGTGAATGTGCCCTGCTGTACTTTGGGTGAACCTTTGAACTTTAAAAAGCTGGACACATAATTCATCTGTTGAGCAGTTCATGAAATGTGAAGACCAAGACCTTGACATCCGTTGGTTTACGTTTTATCACATACCAGTAACAGCGCGCTGCGAATACACTTGACTTGAGCATTCATAGTTTTCATCCTCTTTTTCTGTATGTTTATCATGTGTTTGCTCAGAGGTTGATGCACTTGCTGCCTCCTGAGCAGCTCTTCTTTTCTCCACCCTAGCGGCCCACTGCTTCTCTTCTTTTGTCGGCATCTTTTCGCGTTAAAACTGATTAAGTTAGTTTTTGTGTTGCAATTACTTAGTACATTTTTCTTAATTTTTCACTTAAGCACCACAATCTCCCTCAAGAATGATTAAAGATATGAAGAGGTAGGGGAAGTGACCGCGAAGGTGGTAGGGAGAACGATACACGTATGCATGCGCCGCATGGCCACCTGATGGCCCGGTTGCCCTGCTGCATGCTGCTGAGAGTTGATTCTACAATAAAATAAAAATAAAAAGAGTAAAAAAAATCATCACCCTGAAAGCAGATAGTAGAGGTCACATAGTATATGTGTACCAAATTTCAGGTCAATAGGTCAAACGGTTTGCGAGCTATAGGTGATTTAAAATCCTGGACAGACAAACGAACAGCCACGGTAGCGTGTTATATAAGAAGATTGCACGTGCTGTTTCCTGTCTAATTAGCTTCCAAGTCAAAAACGTGATATAATACTCTAAGCTAGACATTTTATAAATTAATTGAAACTGTTTCCAGAAAACAAAGTAAAAACAAATGAAAAGTTGCACATGCACTCATTATAAAATAACAAATTACAAAATTTTAAACTTACTGTTTTGAGGTGATGCCATTTCTTGTGCTTCCAAAATATTCTGAACTCCCCGGCTCTTTCAAAATGGTGCACTCCCCTCCATGCTCATTGAGGATCACTCCAGCATGGACACCAGCAGCACAGATGCTTGAGTCCTGGACAGGGAAACAGCAGAAAATAGGGTGGCTTGTCTAGAAGCGAAATAATTATGTAATCTGTGTGTGAGTTAATATATCCCCTAATCATGGTATATCCATTCCAAGATTAAGGGAAGCCAGATGTAGTCCCAAAAGTACTGGGTGCAAAGTCCGAACCAGTCCTGGATGAGAAGTTCTCTTGAAACAGGCAGATTTGGAGAAAGTAAGCTAAGCTGCACTTTTTTCATATATTAAGGAAACAGGAGTACCCAGAAAAATTCAATGTAGACACTGAGACATCATCTA
This sequence comes from Polypterus bichir lapradei, assembly GCA_026402145.1. Lineage (NCBI taxonomy): Eukaryota > Metazoa > Chordata > Cladistia > Polypteriformes > Polypteridae > Polypterus > Polypterus bichir. Next base: position 34,910,804 of record JANRMT010062821.1, on the reverse strand, counting down.
TAATCCATACATTTGTACCAGTATTATTTGTGTAATTATTATTATTATTATTATCCATCCATTTCCCAACCCGCTGAATCCGATCACAGGGGTCCGCTGGAGCCAATCCCAGGGCACAAGGCAGGAAACAATCCCGGGCAGGGTGCCAACCCACCGCAGGACACACACAAACACACACTAGGGCCAATTTAGAATTGCCAATCCACCTAACCTGCATGTCTTTGGACCATGGGAGGAAACCAGAGTGCCCGGAGGAAACCCACACAGACATGGGGAGAACATGCAAATTCCACACAGGGAGACCCCGGGAAGTGAATCTGGGTCTCCTAACTGCGAGGCAGCAGCACTACCACTGCGCCACCATCATCCTCCTCCTCCTCCTCCTCGTTCCCAATGCTGTGAGAGAGTAGCATTAAACACTGTGCCTTATTATACACATTTTTATTTTAACTCAGACCAGTCACATTGTAAATAATAGAATATGGAATGCAGAAAAAATGAACATTTGTGAAAGTCCAATATTAAGGTATCAGAATTAAACTCAAAATATTTTTATTTTACCTGGTGCTTTGTCTCACTGCACAACTCTGAATAAACCACTTGACCTGTCTGCATTAAATAAATACAAGTAAAACAGTCATAAGAAGAAAACTGCAAGTAGCTATTGTTCTGTGCCCTGAGTGAAATATGAAAAATGTTAAGTATACGTTAATGTATGTAAAGTAGAACAAAGCTGACCAGCGGTGTGACCTTATAACATGATCAAGCCTATCTGGGAATGTGATAAAAATGTTTTCTTGTACCCACATGATTTTGATTTTTCCAAACTTCTAAGCTGCTTCTCACAACCGGTAATGGAATGTCATCCCACCAGGCCTGCATGTGTCTCAGTATTCACTGGTGAACATCTCAGGCAAATTACATACATTAGGCAACTGATAAATAAATGGGAATATGCCCAGAAGTGCATTATGGGCAAATTCTGGCCATTTCCAGCACCACTAATTTGTCTCTGAACTGCCTTTCCCAAGGTTTCTTCCATTTTTCCCTACAAGGTTTTTTTTTGGGAGTTTTTCCTTGTCTTCTCAGAGAGTCAAGGCTGGGGGGCTGTCAAGAGGCAGGGCCTGTTAAAGCCCATTGCAGCACTTCCTGTGTGATTTTGGGCTATACAAAAATAAATTGTATTGTATTGTATTGTATCATCTGAAGCCACTCGTCTCACTATTGTAATGGCTTGTTATACAGTATATTATACAGTGAATGCTTATTTGGCAGTGTGGTTCCTATGGTAGGACATATTGGCGTATCTGTAAGCATCTGTCATTCTTTTATTTGGAGTCACGTGCCGTTGTATAGTCAGTGAATCTTCTGTGTGGTTTCTGGTTCTCCTGTATTGCCATCACATATTTTACTGTACTGCTTAATGGGGGAAAGCTATCAATGTTCTGCTAGTGGAGGTGTTAATGCCAAATTATTCTGAAAGACTTTTACTTTTCTAAAAGCCTTCTATATGCTACCCTCAGATCTGAAGTTACGTAGTACTATTTTTATACACTCCTGTTTATCATGGTACATATTGTTTAGACATGCAACTACAAATTTCATTGTACTTTGTATATGTAACAGCATGACTACTAGTTCTACTACTGCTTAGCTCTTGTTCACTTTTTAAGGTGCTGTGCTGCATTTTTTCTATCGTTACTTTGACATATATGAAATTTATTCTTCTTTGTAAGTTGCTCTGGGGTGGTATACTTTCTACTGAATGAAGTCCATGTTCACAGAATAGGAAACTGCTCCCACATTACGGCAGTTAAGCTAATTTCCCAACAAATTACTTACCCCACGATAATTGTAAGTGCCGTATACATTATATGGTTGTTTTGCACATCCAGCAGGGCAATGCAACCTAGAAGAAAATACATACATGCCATATAAAAAACATTTTTGACATTATCTACTGCTTATACAAATGCCAAATTTAAGCAAATAAATGTTTAGCCTGAAAATAAAATTACCACCCCACCTTCAGCCCAAGGTAGTTTAATGCAAACACAGATATTTTACATATTTACATATTACCTTAGTAAACAGGCTTTTTTCAAAATAACTTTATGATATAGTTTAAATAGGACAGCATTAAGAGTGTGACTGACATTTTGGTGGCTCACTGCACATAAGCATTGTATCACCATATCTTTATACAATCATCCATAACTTTGAATGAGACAAAACAGACACTGAAAGCAGTAAATAATATGGTCTACAAAATTAAAACTATACTTGCAGTCATTGTCCATGTTGCGAATGTCAAGGGTGAGGACAATCAGGTTCTACATGAACCAACTCCCATTCTTCAGTGTTGGTGTGATTACTTCCAGACAAATAGAAATGCGGAATTCCCACATCCACCTATCCCAGTTCAAATCTACTTGCTGGCCCAGTACCACCAATCACTGAGACAGAGGCCAACGTGCGATTGTGAAGATGAAGAAGAACAAAGCTACAGGCCTGGGCGACAGCCCAAACCCACTTTGAAAATTGTTTGGATGAACCAGTGCTGAGTTCTGGGTGACACTGTTCAACAAAATCATTGAGGAAAACAAGGCCTCATACAACTGGGTGACCAGTACCACAGTGCCAACATAGAAAGGCAAAGGAGATGTTACAATGGCGCCAACTACTGATCAGTTTGTTTATTGTGTCATCCAATGAAGATTTGCCAGTGAGTCCCCAAGCAGTGCAGCTGATCCATCATCACTATCAAGCCCAACCAATGTGGCTTCACCCATGGATGGGGCACAACAGATGCCAGCTCTTTATGGAATGGCACAGTAAAAGGAACTTACCACACCATATGGCGTTTCTACATTTGGAGAAGGCTTTCAATCTAGTGCCACACACATTCAAATGGCAAGCACTCCAAGAACACGGAGTCCAGAAGAGAATGCCTGATAGACCAATCTCCTCTACAAAGATGTGCTATGAGCGCAATGCATTCCCCAGATGGATTCTCACTCCCTTTTCACCATCATGATGAGAATCCACCAAGGTTCAGAGTTGTTGCCACTCTATGGATCCTGTTATACACCAACAACACATACCTTGCTGATATCTCATGTCCTGCCTTGCAGTGGTGCACCCAGCCATGGAATTCATGGCTGGAGGAAAATAGTCTGCACTTCAGCCTAAAGAAAATAGACTATATGGAATGTAGTGCTCACATGGATGATACCATAGCAATCTCGGCCAAGCCATCAAGGTTATTAAGATTATGAAGGATACCACATCAATTCAGATGGTGATTTCACCAGTGACACATCAGTATGTGTCAATGCATTCTGGCAGAAATGGTTCTGGTGACTGTAGTCTTGTGCGACTGAAAAATGCCCACATAACTCAAAGCAAAAGTTTATAAGAACGTTGTCTGCCCTGTCTCCCTATATGGCACCAAATATTGGTCTGAGATCATGGATGGCGAGGAAGTACCACACGTCATGGAAATGAGAATGCTTGCATTGTTTGTGATGTGCCATCTGTTGAAATTACAAATGTAATGAATTTTATCACTACAGGCATTACAAAATACATTCCAACAGATGGTGCACTGCAAACACTAATGTTGAGTTCTACATTGATTACTTAGATTTCAACCCATCTTGGTCATAGGCAGTTCCAAAGATGATACAAAAGAAAGCTGTCTACTTACAATTTCCTGTCAGTGCCAAAGCTGAATGCGGGTATGGTTGCACAAGTGATGGTATCTGTGTGGGGAGGATTGAGAAGAATTGCATACATGTAGAATCAATACTCTTTTTTGACATTTGTTTTAAAATAAATATAAAATGTACAGAAACGTGTTGCTTACAGTCAGATTTACATCCCAGGATGTCCATTCGAAGGCCAATCTGGTTGTTGTAGGCATCCGGTAAAATCCGAATATATTTAACAGCAAGGGGTTTACCAAACAAGTGTGTCACTGCAGTACTTCGGTCATTATTTCCAGTTAATATCTAATATAAAATTTAAAAAAAAGAAATGTATGTTGAATGCTACATTTTTGAATCAGTAGCTAACATACTGAGAATTAGACAATACTGTATTAAAGTATATCTTTAATATGAGCCACTCCTTTAACCTCAAACTGGCCATGTCATTAAAATATGACTACTTATTTTAGGAGATATTATTTAACAGTGCATTGGACTCATTAGAAATCCAGGAATGTTCGTCAACAAAATCTCCACAGTAAAGTTTGAATCAAAGGACTTTTCAAACACTCCTAAAACAGAAGAAAAACGCACATTCAGCAACATTTCTGCTTCAATGGTAATATGTTGTTCCTAAAATTTGATGTTGCTTTCCCTGAGGGACTACAGTACATATTGTGTAATATTTTTCGTTCTTTTGTTCACTTCTCTATCTGCACAGCAGTTGCACTCTTGAGTGAATATTTTTGTAGAAAAATGTCACTGGCAGGTAGGGATGGCATCTGAATGATTCTGTGTGTTTAATTCATGCTGGAAAGAGGCACTTCACCTATGCAAACAGAAGCCTAGGTCTTTAAATAATTAATTCAAGAGGCCGTAAAAGTTCATTCACCAAAGATTAACACTTTGCAGGTCATTTTCAGACAAATCCATAAGAGTTATGTCACGTGTGATGCTCCAGTAGAGCAATTTGAAATTGTGTTAATTTAGTCTTCAAATTTGTGTTAATGCTTTTTTGACAAGTCTGTGGACTACAAAATATAAGATAAAAACTCGGCTGATACATTGTAACTAGCCTGAAGTTTTTGTTTTTTTTACTAGCATATTCAATATAAGCTTCCCATATTTATTTTATTTTGATAAAGTGTTTATGTTAGTGGTGTCACTTGACAGATGACAATCTTTCTATATACATGCACATCTCTTATCTTATATGAAATAAAAGTTGCCAGAGGATTAACATATTTTGTCTAAATGTTCAAAGACCTTGATTCATAAACTTAGCGAAATGCCAGAAAAGTTTTCTAGAAGAGAATTCGATTGACCAAATTGCTCCAATATGGACAACTTCTGGGTTTGTGCATGAGTTTTACTCTGTAATGGACTGGCGTGTCATCCAAGGTTGGCTGATGCCTTGTTTCCAATGCTGCAAGGCAGGGAGAGGTCTTTTGTCTCAGCCCCAGAGGGACACAGTGGTTGCTAATTTGTGCTGCTACCATTTCCCCTAGTTTAATTTCATCCTCAGAAAATCTAAATCTACAATATAAGAAAAGCCTGGAAAGGCAGGATGAGAGTCGCTAATGAGGCTAATAAGTTAATCTCGTTAACAGCAGGAACTGGATTCTGATGTGAGGACTGAATTGAAAAAATAAAAAGAGAAAAAGTATTTATTTTCCACCAAAACAACTGTTTAGTATACAAGTGGTGGATAAACAATCTTTTTTTGCTAAGTACTTGAATACTTAGCAAAGCTGCTGGTAATTTAAATGAACTCTCTTTAGTTTACAGCTATTGAATCCATTCCCAGACGGGTTTATCCATTCCCGGGAATTCGGGAATCCTGTATGTCATTCCCGGGAATCCCGGGCTCCCGGGGATGACACAGTGCAGGGGCATCTCACATGTGAACGGTTTTAGAATGACCGACACTTATTTCTGACTAGCAAAATACCCACACTTCGCAGCGGCGAAGTACTGCTTTAAAATTTTTATTAAGAAGAAAAGTAAACCTTTTTAAACTGAGAGAAAATATACCAATAATTATTTGTTAAGGATCTCTTTGTATGCCACGTTGTCGGCTCGGCCCTCCGGTTGTAACATGACCAAGCTGTGCGCTGAGCTTACTTTTGAGCATGCAACGTACAGTTGGCCATGTGAAAAGCAATCTTGCCTCAAATCTCACAGCTTGGATTGCTGCTGTCATAATCAGTTTGAGTTTCATGGTTTGTTTCAATTACGTTAGTATTTGCAGGACTTGTTGTGTTGAAGTGACATTCGGTATCTGTCAAGCGTTGTAAGTATACAACTGGTTTCATTGATAACTTCGCATCCAGCTTTTGAGAGTTTAAACATTCATAAACATCAAAGTGTCCACTACTCAAATCGTCACCTGTGAATTTAAGATGTTTAAGAGGCATTGGCGGTTGTCCAAAGGTGTAAAATATTTGGCCATTTCGGTACACTTGAAAGCGACAACCGAACAATTCAGCGGCAGCCATCAACTCACATGCAGAACCATAGGTGAAGGGCTTAAGCATTTCACTCTTATGGTGCTCCTGTGTAGTATAATTATCTCCTGTACCGTCATTAGTCCGCACCTTGAACCTGTCCCAGTCATTCAATACATAAGACACAATGTTCCTCCGGATATCAAGAGTGAGCCTGATATGGTCATGCAATATGTAACACAGAGAATGGAAAAGGCAGGTGCCATCTCCGGGCATGGAAACCACTCGGTAAGTGACAGTTCTTTGATCGATGGTGATCACCTTGATAGACATGTTAATGGGGGTACAGTTGGAACGATAAAGGAAATGGGTACCTAAACAATGTAAACTAAGTCTAAAATACCTATACAATAACTATAATCGTAATAAACAAACAATAAAACAGCGGAGAAGCTGTGCATTAAATAAAAAGGCTGCAGTTATCAGCAGGGAGACATGAATACTGTGGCGAAGCCTTCTACCTACACGGGAAGTTGGAGAATTAGTGATGAGTGAATGAGTCAGTCAATCAGTCAGTCAGTCAGTGAGGGCTTTGCCTTTTATTAGTATATACATACACACACACATATATATATATATTATATATATTATACTTTATATAATATATATATATTATATATTATATAGCAAAATACCCGTGCTTCGCAGCGACGAAGTACTGCCTTAAAATTTTTATTAAGAAGAAAATGAAACCACACCTTGAACCTGTCCCAGTCATTCAATACATAAGACACACTGTTTCTCCAGATATCAAGAGTGTGCCTGAACTGGCCGTGCAATATGTAACTAAGAGAATGGAAAAGGCAGGTGCCATCTCCGGGCATGGAAACCACTCGGTAAGTGACAGTTCTTTGATCGATGGTGATCACCTTGATAGACATGTTAATGGCAGTATGGTTGGAATGATAAAGGAAATGGGTATCTGAACAATGTAAAGTAAGTCTAAAATACCTAAACAATAACTATAATCGTAATAAATGAACAATATAACAGCGGAGAAGCCGTGGATTAAATAAAAAGGCTGTAGTTATCAGCAGGGAGACATGAATCCCATGGCGAAGCAAGGAAGGGAATGTAGAGACCGGAGCGACGGATGGCCTTATATAGGCAGGCAGCCAACAACGTGGGAGGCGTTGGAATGGGGAACCCAACGCCACCTCACACGGTGACCGAGCTGCAGGCTATGGACGTATATTTGTACGTAAGTAGGATTCAGTTAGCGTTGGGAACCCGCGTACCAAATTTCTTGAAGATGGGCCCATAAGTAACAAAGACTGTTGAAAAGTTCAATATGGCGGCCGACAGTGGCATCATACCACCGAAATCAGCACCAAATTTCAGCCTTCTACCTACACGGAAGGTTGGAGAATTAGTGATGTTGGAAAGTTTAATATGGCGGCTGACAGTGGCGTCATACCACCGAAATGAGTACATACATTGGTTTCGGTTAGCACAGGGAAGCCGCCTACCAAATTTAATGAAGATGGGGCCATGAATAAGAAAGTTCAACATGGTGGACGTTGTTGACCGTTACGCGTAGAATTTCGAAATGAAACCTGCTTAACTTTTGTAAGTAAGCTGTAAGGAATGAGCCTGGCAAATTTCAGCCTTCTACCTACACGGGTAGTTGGAGAATTAGTGACGTTGGAAAGTTCAATATGGCAGCCGACAGTGGCATCATACCACTGAAATAAGTATGTACATCAGTTTCGGTTAGCGCAGTGAAGCCATCTACCAAATTTCGTGAAGATGGGGCTATAAATAAGAAAGTTCAACATGGCAGACGTTGTCGACCGTTATCGACCGTTATGACCGTTACGTGTAGAATTTCGAAATGAAACCTGCTTAACTTTTGTAAGTAAGCTGCAAGGAATAAGCCTGCCAAATTTCAGCCTTCTACCTACACGGGAAGTTGGAGAATTAGTGATGAGTGAGTGAGTGAGTGAGTGAGTGAGTGAGTGAGTGAGTGAGTGAGTGAGTGAGTGAGGGCTTTGTGTTTTAGTATAGATAAAACTACTGCAATATGTTGACACCAATAAAAGACTAACCTTATCTACAAGCAGTTCATGCTGTCATACAAGTACATGTATCTAGTTCAGAGCTGCCCCTAAATCGATCGCGATCGACCGGTAGATCACAAAGGTAGTGCAGGTAGATCGCGTTGCATTCAAAACGTTAGTCTATCATATATCCTCCCTATGGAATTTGCCACTTGATTGACATACAGGGCGGCCAGTCTGAGATCTCTTTTCTTCTAACACACTGGTCATCCCGCATGCACGAACAAACGCGCGAGCTACTGCAAAACTCCGGCTGTGATCTAGTTAGCCTTCCAATTTATATCGACTAAAGAAGGGATTTAAAAAAAATTGTTTGGGGAGGGTATGGGCTGGATGTGGAATTGGAAGAGGATTTTTTTTCTCTCACAATGTCACAATCGAAGTGCGTTTGTCTGATCTGTCAATCCATCATTGCTATTCCAAAGAAGGAAAATGTGGAAAGGCACTTTCAAACTGTTCATAAAAACTACGAAACTGACTTCCTTCTGAAAAGCAATATGAGAAAGAGAAAGGAGAGGGAACTAAAATCACAGCTAATCGGACGACCGTCATTTTTCACTCGGCTGAATTCAAGAGCTCCTTGACTGCATTATTCGGCTGTACTTATTTATGCGAGTCAGCCTTTTCCCACATGAAGATTATTAAATCCAAATACTGTAGTGACCATAAATGTTTTGAATTGTTATTGTGCCATAGAGGTTATTCAATTATGCAAGGTACGACAACATATATTTTATGTATAAAGTATACTCAGTGTATATATATATATATATATATATATACTTTTTAATGTAGGTAGATTATTTCGACCTGGTCATTTTAAAGCTAGCTCGCAAGCCGAAAAACTGTGGGCACCCCGATCTAGTTAGTTGCATTAATAAGAGTGTTGATAGCATAACTTGTCCAGCACGCAGTCATCCAGGCGAGAGTGTACTTCATGCAGAGTACGCCAGCTGCTGAGAAAGCACTCTCTGCCTCCACTGAAGTAGGCAGCACAGTCATCAGGTACTGATACACTTGTTCTAAACAACGCCCGTGCTTGCCGTTGCTGTGAAACACCGCCATTTCAGCTTTTACTGATGCATCTAGTTTCCTGTCATCATTCTGTGATGGCAAGTTTCTTGGCACAGATAATGCGGATGCAACAGACTGACGCATTGCAATTTCAAGTTGCTGATTAAAGCTGTTGTCTGACAGACGTCAATGAAGTCTTCAGTTTTCAACTATAACTCTGTTATTTCTTGATCAATTTTTACACTTTTACACGCTATATATGCGAGCTTGGCCATTCCCGGTTTCCCAGGAATTACAGCAGTTTCATTCCCGGGAATGAAAAATGTCCGGGAATCCCGGGCTCCTGTTTACCAGGATTCCCTATTTACAACTCATGAAAAAAAATCGGGAGTGGTCTCTCCTAGACTTTCTTGCATACTTGGATATGAGGATGGATATTTGAGGAGTAAACCACAAGACAATGATAATATTTTTAAACTATGTACATTAAAGAACCATCAACAACAAATCAAATCAAATTAATAATATATTGAACAATTCTTAAAAAAATAAAGTTGAATAAATCAGACTCTGAAGCTGGATTAATAAAGAAGTACCACTTCCTGTTAGCGGAAATAGCAAAAAAGTTGATAGAAATCTACGTTTTGTACCTAATACTTGTATGCAAAATGTTTGTATAATGTATAATTGTTTAAATACACATACACACGTATACACACAGACATAATTCCAAAAATGGTATTTTTGGACTAAGGGAGGTCTAAAACGTCGAGATTCATCAAAATCTCGAAATTGAATTTTTGGAAGATTCTAATACTTCCCCTATACCTCATATATGAGAAAGTAAAAAAAGAAAACATCTTACCGTGGACTTGTCTTCATCTTCATAATACACCCACTCAGAGCCGTCGGCACTGATCTGGACTTTGTATAACGTCACCCAGTTATCTGCTGCAGGGCAGCCTTGAAGCACTATCCCAGTAATCTTCTTCACTTCAGGGAATTCCACACCAATCCAGGATCCATCTGTATCAAAAGCAATTGTTCAAGTAGATATCAACACATAATTTGTACATTAATAGATCTTAGAAAATAACATAACATTTTAAAAACCTGCTTACTCCATCCAGTTCAGGATTAGGAGAAGTGGATTCTAACAAAGACGAATCAAGTGAAAGGTAGAAACCGACTGTGGATGTTTTGGTTGAATAAAAATCATCTATGTCTGACTTTGTCCATACAATTATCAAATACATTTTGTCACAATAAACAACCTGAAAGTACTCAATAAAATAGCAACACCCATGATGTTCCAATTAGACACATAATGGTCTGAGCAACTGAAATATTATTTGGTGTTTTAATCAGCCAGGCACATCATTAATCACTTCATAGTACCAAAACTTTTTATATGAAGATGGGTTAAATAAGCATAGCTATGGTTTCAGACAACATGAAAATTAAAATAATAATGTCCTTCCATGAATGACTGAGCAGAGCTTAGATGCTGTGAGAACGCCTGCCCAATGCTGGTTCCCGCTTTGGGCTTGCTGCATCTGGGATATACTTCAGTACTTTCTGACTCTTTAACTTAATGAGCAGGTTTAGAAAATGAAGTGATTATTCTTTTTATTTCAGACTTGTACTTCAGTTAATGAAACATGTGGAACAGAATCTGATATACGCATACAGTACCTGAGTTTGAGGGCATCCAGCAAGACTTTCCCTTCAGTCTGGCATGCTCTGGACCATAGTCATTTTTAAAGGAGGATGATGATATCTGTCCATTTGTAATATTTCCATCTTCCATTCCCAACCCTCGAACACAAACTGGGAGAAATGTTATAATTAATAACACACCGTAGCTATTAATAGTACATAATTTTGACGTAAATTGTGTTGTATTCCCTATCCAACTGCAGACCTCACACAACCACACCATTTGGAAAGTTAACTGACTTGTCAATTTGTGGACACTCTGTATCATGTCAAATGAAGCAACAAAAGGTGCACAGCATTAATCAGTATTGCTTTTTTATACTTCAAACCAAAAGGGGCGCTACTTTGTATAGATTGTGGACCTGGAAGCAAGACAGCATCTGTGGCTGACCAGTCCACTCTCTGTGTTGGTGTTGCAGTGTATGTTTTGGTGAAGAATACTCTTTATGTTGTTTTATTCATTTCCCATTCCCCGCTACCCAGACACTTCTTTCTTTCTGAGTACAGACCCAGCTCTACCTACACTAGCATCATCGTAAAATGGTTCTCAAAAGCTAGTGAGTAGAAAGAAAGCTAATATACAGTACGTTAGGCACAAAATTGATGAGAGAATGCAAGTAGAGTGAAATCTGAGCAGTACTGCCTAATAAGAAATTATGAATTTTATTAAAATACTAGGGAGCTTTGCCCCTTGCTCGCTTCGCTCGCCAAATCCCCAGCCACTTTGCATCTCTGCTGCTCGCATATGTGGATTTCACTTTTACCAAACAACAAATCTTTTAATTCCCACAGATACGCCTCTTCATTGGGAAGAAACACTACTTTTCCCTGATGGCCACACGAATTAGACGATCTACAAGTCTCTGACTTAAAGTTTAAATCCAAACAATATCTACATATTTCTGTCATATCACCTAAGTCCATTTATTCAATCTCTTTTCGCTGTTCCGTTATTTCACCAAGTAATAATTTCCATTTGTTTGTGCTAATGCGATCTTTACTATCATTTTTTTGAGACTTTTGAATTTTAGTACTTTCATAATCTCTAACCTGCTTTTGCATGTGTATGTTTTTGAACCTCTTTAGGACGTTCTACTTTGTCATCTACCCTTTGTCTTTTATTTCCGGCCCCGGATGTGGTTAAATCTCTTGGCACAAAGTCTCTTCTCGTGGAACATGAAATTATCTCTCTGAAACAGTCTTGTCTCATCCCAGGATTTTTTTATATAATAGAGAGATCTTCATATGATATCAACACATGGAGCAGTGACGCAAATCTTGTCTTTACTTTGTCTGCAGTAAGGTTAGCCATAACTATATGAGAAGGAAATAATACTTTTTTTTCTTTTTCTTAAAAAGAGGTGTAGGTATAACTAGAAATGGCTGAATTATCATGGCACTGGAGGGTGGTGATGAGTTGAACGTTGGTCAAACATGAAAGTAATAAATTCACTGCAATCTCTACATGTGATAATAAAATACAATTTGAAATGTCAAGTTAAAACAGCGAAGTCAAACTCCAGTCCTGGAGGGCCACAGTGGCTGCAGGTTTTCATGTGCCAAGGGAGCACATACAGTTGATGCAAGCCATTGTTATTTAATCTTTCTTCAAAAAAACTTTCAACAAAATATTTGGGTAAAGATGGAAGTTGGTAATTTCAAAATTTTACACAAATGTTAGAAATAATTTGTGTCACATGGATAAGTAAAGATAATGCAAATGGATATCTAACAGTACTCTTAAAAAATGCACCTTTAGGGCCTTCAGATCTCAAATTTATGCATGGAACTGAATGACTGAGTTTGAAATTCTGAAAACTGTTTTAAATTGTCCTTTGAAAAACTTTGTTGGCCTGCTTATTTAATCAAAAATCAATAAAATGAAGGTTGGAAAGGGAATTTTATGAACTATTGGTTCAACTTAAGGATTAATGGACTACTGTTTTCCTGGTACACCTCTGACAGTAACAGCTCAGGGGACAATCCTAACTACATGATCAAAGCACCTTAACTGGCTTCTCTTAGTGGTTCTCCTAAAGCTCATCATACTTATAAAACAGAATGCAAAGCAATTATCAGAGCTATAATTGACTATTGACCATTATGTGGCATTCATATTTAATTTAATCAGTGCTGAGGTGGTGTCTTCTTGCTGAAGAATGTTTCGGTAATTCATAGCAGAAAGTTAGTAACTTGAAGAGTGGCTGATGTATTGATGTAGATTAATATGTGTAGATTATTATGCGCATTTGTGGTCATCACCGACTTGCGTACTAAATACAGGTGTTGCTTTACTGTGACCATTCACTGAAAGACAGTCATTGTCACAGTTCAGAATGGCGTCTTTTGAGACACAATACAGGTACACAACAAGAAAATATGGTGGCCTAGGGAAGAGCTTCAGAAGACTTAAAGCTTGTTGTGCTTTCTTACAGGGGACAGCCTAGAGACAGAAGTACTGCCTGGAAAAGTCACCGGAAACAAACTAAAGTGAGCTCCACCCAGTAAAGTGAATGTGGGGATAGATGAAACTTCTATTCAGGAAATCTAGGAGTGAGGGATACAAAGGATCACTTTTAGCTCAAGTCAAAGAAGGAACTCTTTATACTGGGTATAAGTTATTGTAAAAGGAGCCTAATCCTGGAAATTAGGTAAGGAAAACTAGCATTGAACTCGGAGAAACTCTTATGTGCAGACTAGATAAGTAATTGGAGTGTGAAGGGGCAAAAATCCTATTCAGGAACTATGGACTTACTTGAATATTTTAATTTGACATTTTTAATTTTGTAACATTTATTACTAAAATATGAAAAAGTTTCTGTTTTAACAATGTGTTTACACAGATTACTGTAGAAACGGAACACACATGAAATGTGTGTGTTCCAAATAATGATCTGTTATTTCCACACTAAAACTCCACTTCACTCCCAGATAATCAATCAAGACATGAGCTGGGAGAAGTTTGTGCACATCCTAAGTCGGTGGGGGAATAGAATAGCCGGCTGCTTGCAGCTTGTCTTTATTAGCACATTTAGAGGACAAAGGACGCTGGCGGTGAGGTGCGAATGGATTTAAGGTGGGCCGGATCTACGAGTTTTTCCGTAGGCTCTGGTAATTCTAGTGTTAATAAAATAAATAAACATCCATGGAAACTAGGATCTACTTCTACTATATAATAAACCACTACTCTCTGTGTGTGTGAGTGTGTGCATGTGTGTCCGTTCTGAGCAATCGGATTGGTTAGTGACACAGTAGTAAGGATGATGACACAATACATTAGGGATAAAAAGTTCAATTCCTGATTTTGCCTTTTATCGTTATAAAAAAGGAGTTAAAATATGGGGGCCCGTCTACCACTGTTGGTGGTAATAAAAGCTTAGTTGGTGGTAAAAAAATTAGGAGGCAAGTAAGTCACCTCGAAATGACAGAGCCTGAGAAGCAGGCTTCACGGGAACGCAACTGAGAGAGAAAGCACCAGGCAAGAGAGGTTGAGACACACAAGGATACCGAGAAAATGTGTAGGAGTAACAATGAGGGTACATGTATGGCAATGAATATTTAATATCAAATATTTTTAAATTTCTTCCATTACCTGTTAGATGTGTAGATAGTACAGCCATTATCCTGTGGTGTCTCAGCTTCTTCAGCTACATACCTCAGTCACAATATGATTAACTATTGGGTTTTGTATGTCACGTGCTGCTATACATGCACAAAAATCATCAAAGTGCCAGTTAATTTCCTTGTTAATAAATTCATATTTGTTTATGTTGTTAGGAGAATTTTCTTTGCTAATAATGTATGTACAGTAAATAAGCAGTTTTGAACCACTGGTTGAAGTGACAGACGGTCACCAGTGTGTTAAGCTATGTTGTGTGTAAGAAGCATAATATGGGGGTGTTGGGGTCAGCCTTACAAAAATTGTAGCCCCTGGAGTCTCTGATGGTCTCAGTGCAGCTCTGCATCCAGACATCTCTAAAGATGAGTTCTTCATATATTCCCACATATTTCACTCACCATTCTGTTCACAGCTATAGACGACTTCCAGGTATTTGGAGACATCTGGGCAAGGATCATTATCAGTCCCTGCATAAAGCAGACAGGCCATTCGATTTTCACAGACAGCCCGAACCAATTTTAGTGTTCCCTCCACATGACATGAACCTAGACCCAGGAACAAAATGATTAGTTTAGAAGGAGAAATGTTATTATGACATAATATGCACTACGTTTTGTGCCTTTTTGCATAAACAAATGATCCTATTTACTTTACAAATAATCTATATGTTATTACAGACTTCAGTTCCAAAAGCAAAAAGCATATAGGGCTAGAAAGATTACTTTCTGTTTCACTGTAACCAAAGAATTACATTAAAAAGATATTTAAATTTTGAATGGCTAGAGGTAAGGTTAGAAAGAACCAAAAATAATGTGCAAAAAATGGGGGAGCAATGCTCTATTGCTCTCTTAAGTAGAAGAGTAATTTAAAGGTTACAAATGCCAACCAGTCAATGCTACCAATTTCTGAGCATGCAATGCAACTCTCAGTCTTATACTCAACATATTCATCTCCATACCTGATGATCCGGGCCCAAGTGAGCAGATTGTGTTGCTCTTTCTACCATACATAGCAGCCTGAATACGAATGACACTGTCCTGTGGACATGTAATTGTAGTGCTGGTGTCCTGACAGATGTAGATTGTTGTGTATCCTGGAGAACAAAATGCATTCTACACTTATTGAAGGAAATGATTTTCATACTTCTGATTGATATTATATAGCATAGGATTACCTTCCTGTGGATGGTTTTCAGGAGGTGGCACATTACCTGTAAAACATGAAATGACATACATTTGTAACAATAAGCATCTACAAAACCCAAGCTCAGTGGGCTGACTATTGGCGGGGGTGTGGCAGGAGTATTGAATTTATTTGGACCTGGCTATCCGTTCTCCCTGATCATTAAAACACTAAAGGATTAGGTGCTGCTCTACACTGCTACAAATGGCCTGAAAAATAACTGAAGCCTCTCACCTCTGCGTTTGCAAATGTAGCCTCGATGGTGTTCGCAGTTATCATCATTCCAGTATCCATCTTTGATTCGAATACTGAGACAGTCCTCACCTAAATAATCATCAGGATTGCCTGAGAAGTAATAAAATAAATAATATTATTCATAAAAAGCAATGTCTTAAAGTAAAAAGTTAAGCATTAGAACATTTCTCTGGACTTTTTTCAGCAACATCTCTTTGTAAAATGGACACCAAAACTGTACACATTGTGAAATATAACGTAACACCTCACAGGCCTTTCTGACTGTTTCTACATACTGTCTTGATTTAAATAATGTTGAGTCCACTACAACTCCTAAGTCCTTCTTATAAATAGTACTTTCAAGCTTTCGATGTCCCACTGTCTACTCAAATGTAATATTTCTACTTCCTATGTGTAACACTTTATATTTACTTACATTAAACCTCATCTGCCCAAAAATCCTCCCAAGCCTGTATTCTGTCCAAGCCCCTTTCTATTGATTCTAGATTATGAGCCATTCCATCTAGTTTAGTATCATCTTCAAACTTAATTTATCTAGATAGATAGATAGATAGATAGATACTTTATTAATCCCAAGGGGAAATTCACATCTATCTATCTATCTATCTATATATATATATATATATATATATATATATATATATATACACACAGTGGTACCTCGGTATACATCTGCTTTGGAATAAGTCCAACTTGGTATACATCCTGTTTGGACACAAAAAATTTTGCTTGGTATACGACCTTTGTTTGGAATATGACTCGCGTGCGAACCTTGTTTACCTCTCTCGGGACAAAGCCACGACTGCCCACAAGCGTCAGTGCACCAGTTGCTAGCATTCAGTGAACAATCCGCGCTATAACTCTCTGTGAACGTTCACGTGTGTGATATAGTGGGTCCACAGCTCATGTCAAAGTCCAGCTTTAAAATAAATAATCACCGCGCTTGCAGCTTGGTGAGGGGGCGTGGCGGTTATGTGGCTGACGGTTGTCAGGGCGATTCGCGATGTGGGCGTTTATCACCAAAGTGCACTTGTGAGGGACCGTCCGCATTCATGATTGTTCCTGGGGCTGCTTATCTTGATAAACAGAAGCGCGAGTCGGCTAGAAAGGGAGGAAAAAGAAAGAACGGACGGGAGGTTGAGTGAGTGAGTGAGAGAGCGAGCGAGCGAGCGAAGTAGCTGAAGTAGGTAGAGTTAACGTCAGCTGCAAGTAGGGCGACTCCCCTGTTGGGAAGCAGGGGGGCTGCCAGGTAAAAAGGCACCGGGTTTTTTTTTTTTAAAAAGAATGCTTCCAGCTCTATTTTAACTTCGTTGTTTTTAAGAAGACTTTTTTCTATTGTTTTTAACCTCCACGTTTCACTTCTGATTTTATGGATTATTTATTGGAACTTTGGAGACTGCACTTTAATTTGAACACCTTGTTTTGTTAATTGTTTTAATAAAAGCACTTTGCACTTTTTCACCATCCCCTTGCTTTTCCGATGAGGTTAGTAGTGAGGCACATTACTGACGGTGTAGGGTTCAAGGGCTCCCCGGCAGCAGATGGGAGCATACAGCAAACCCGCATCGTCACAACGTGATTTTGTGTTTTTTTCATGTAAATTTCAATTGATTGTTGAAAAGTATGAAGGTGGCATGCGTATTCAGGACACGGCTGTTGCATACCGTTTGCCGAGAATGACGGTATCTACGATTGTAAAAAACAAAGATGTTATTAAAAAGTAAAGTGAGGTAAAATTTTCATTTATTTCATCTAATTGCTTTTGTATTTATGTATTTTAGTATTAAGCTGTGTTTAAATTATTTTATACAACCCCATCAATGTATAATATGCCAATAACAATAGGATTTTTTTTTTCATGGGAACGGATTAATCATTTTCCCATTATTTCTTATGGGAAAAAAATGTTTGGTATACATCCTGTTTGGTAAAAGTCAAAGGGTCTGGAACGAATTAAGGACGTATACCGAGGTTCCACCAGTTTACGGGCTCAAAAAAGTGTACATTCCCGCCGGACCAGTGGTTGGCCCTGACCTCTAACCCTTTACCCTCTCTTCCTGCAGGACAACCGATGACCCTTGAAGACAGAGATCACTTCCGGCCTTCAGAAGACACCCACAATGTCACTTCCGGTTTCAAGCCTCAAGATCCCACCACCTGCCGATGCCACTTCCGGTTCCAGAATGCCACTTTCCATGACCTCCTTTCCTTCCGCTTACCATACACTGTATATGGCCGCCATTTTGTTGTTTGTCATTTCTGTTTTCGACTCGTCTGTAAAGTGTTTACTGTAAAACTGCTTACGACAGTACTGTATACAGGGTGGATCCCCAAACCTTTGATGTGTTGTTGTGCTTTATTTACAATATTTAAAATAAAATGTCTGTCTGTCTATATGTATACAATCCTACACCCTTTGACTAATCTGGACCAACTTTAGCACAGTTGTTCTCTGAGGCCATACAGACAAAATTAACTACTTTTTAACCCAAAATTAAGACCCTGGGATATCCCATTGGGTTTTTCCCCCCCTGTGTGCTACAGTTTTTGCACCAGTGCCACCTGCTGATTTTGGGCAAGAGAAACATCTGAGCAGACTGAAGTCAGACTCGTGGGCAGAATGATCAGAGCTTAACATTACTTTTACTGGCAATGCTAGCTGCTGCTTCTGTGTACTGTAATATAAACCAGAGTATCGCACACTTTTGCAGGTGGGTGATGGTAAGGCTTGATCGAGAGTGGAAGTGCAGCACAATACAAAGGAGAATCAAAGGGTTGTTGTTTAACTCCTGCTTTGTTGGCTTTCCTTCATAATTTAAGCACTAGGAACTGTCCACCTTGAGCTAACAGGACGAGCTGGAGATGACAGCATTCACAGTTGTAACCCAGCAAGAAGTTCCTGCAATTCCAATTCTCGACTCATGAGAGCAGAGACATTGATAGAGAGGTAGTGTTGATGATGGATGGAACAGCTAGCAATAACAACCGTGTCACCATTTTAAAAACACATCAAACTCTGCTTTCTTTCCTTAAATCATTCTAAAAATATAACTGGGCAACACTATTTCATTTATATAATAAAAAGAGTGATGACCCCAGCTCTGAAAGACCACTTTCAACATAATGGGTATTTATGATATGTTTCCAAAAAAAAAACAAAACAATTGATAGATACTTATAAAAAGTTTACAAAGAACACAAGCTTTTTTTGTTTATCAGCAGGAACGTGTGTTAATATATACTTATGTACAGGAAGTAACAGATAATGCATTCATAAATGAAAGCAATGCTGCTTTTAGCAGTAATTGTATTACGTCTTTTGTCTGTTATTGAAAAATTGGTAGACAAAAAAAAACAAGTAAATTTTTACCTGCATACCAGTGGATATATCTAAATGGAGAGTTATCTGTCCACTCCCATCCTCCTTCTCTTACTGAATCATGACCGCCCATCCAAAGAGCGACACCAGTTGGAATGGTTACTACTTTTGCTATTTATTCGAAAAAAATAACAAGGATCAGAAAAGGAAAAATAAAAACAACATAAGAGCAAATTACACCTTCCATACAAAGTGTGAAGGCTATTGTTAGGCTGCATGTACTGTGTCAAGAGTCTACTTACACATCACATTATTGTGTGGTCTAATGAGTCTAATGCAACTGAAAATCTCTTATCCATAATGATTAAAAAAATGTGTTGTGTTGGTAAAGCTTTTTGTTTTGCTGAGAGAACTTTATGAAAAAAACTTGATATTTTGCCATTTATAAGACATTGATGTACAGTTAGCACCATAGTGTTTTAAAATTGGGTGATTAGACATGAACGAATATGGCTTACGTGTCAAAAACACCTGATAGTGATAAATACTTGCTAAATGTGGATTCTGCACAAGAAACTTGAGATACTCTTAAGCTCTTTCACACCAAGAGACGCTAAAAGTGGCTTAGAAAACTAATAAGGAAAAATATATTCAGCTCTTTTCGGGTGAGAAACACCAAATACATTTAGAGATCAAGACACAGCATGTGTGTCTGAATCTACTGTATGTTGTTGAAGAGTATTCAGACACTTAGTGACCAACAAAATGAGTAGATTTGGTTTCATTATGGCCACTCATGTTATTCTTGTGGGGTATCAACTGGCATTTTAGAAAGTTACCATTTTATGAGGGTGGCACAGTGGTAGTGCTGCTGCCTTGCAATAAGGAGACCTGGGTTCGCTTCCCGGGTTCTCCCTGTGTGGAGTTTGCATGTTCTCCCAGTGTCTGCATGGGTTTCCTCCCACAGTCCAAAGACATGCAGGTTAGGTGCATTGGCGATTCCAAATTGTCCCTGCGGTGGGCTGGCGCCCTGCCAGGGATTTGTTCCTGCCTTGAGCCCTGTGCTGGCTGGGATTGGCTCCAGCAGACCACTGTGTTAGGATATAGCGAGTTGGACAATGACTGACTGCTTGACCATTTTATGATAACTGGAGTAAAGCCTTCAGACATGGGATATTTTAAATATTTTTGGAAGGATACGATATACAGTAAATACACTTCTTAATGGTAACCTATTTAGAAATATACTGATCCTATTTTTGGATCATAAATGAACAACCTAATTGCTTTTCTGTAAAAGATCTTTTCTTTCCATGACCTTTCTTAAAATGTTAGTTAAAGGATAACTTCAGTAATTTTCAAGTCTTAAGTTATTTCTTCACAATCATGGAAACTGCATTCTAAAGTGAAGCATATTTTACAAATTTATGAAAAACTACACTGCTCTTGTGTTTTATAATGGAGATTATGTGCTAGGTGGCTAATATGAAAACAGCCTTAAAACACACTGAATATGTCCATTTTTCATGCCAAAAACGTTATTGAGTATTGATCCACCTCTCAAGATTTGTGGTTTGGCAGGTCCATGGCTTAAGAATTGGGAGCACATTTTAAATCAATAAGCATCTACACTGACATCTTTGGGTGGGGCATGGTAGGAGTAGTAGAAGTGGTTTCAGCGTGGGATTGTGGGCCAACAGAGTGTAATTGCAGACCGCAGTTCCTATGATGTCAGACAGGAAATGCCCTCCAGTTAAGGAACACTCATAGCATCAGTCACAGAACACTCTTGACAGCACAACACACCCTTGTAATGACACGATTATCGCTATGGTCATTCTGTGATATGTAGGGTGTTCCACGTCTGATGTCATAGGTATTGCAGGCTGCATGTTGGTGATGTGGGAGCAGACGACCCTGCATTTTGTGC
The DNA here is from genome assembly GCA_026402145.1 of Polypterus bichir lapradei. Lineage (NCBI taxonomy): Eukaryota > Metazoa > Chordata > Cladistia > Polypteriformes > Polypteridae > Polypterus > Polypterus bichir. Next base: position 34,889,489 of record JANRMT010062821.1, on the reverse strand, counting down.
ACACATTCAGGACCCCAATTAGTGCTGGAGCGGTAATTGCTGCAGTTGTTTCTCATCCTCAGTTTAAAAATGGAAGTGCATGTGCTAGAAAGGAGAACAAGAGAGAAGGAAAAAAGAGAAACAGAAAAAAAGAGAGAAAAAGAGGAAAACAGGGAGAAGAATGAAAAAGGAAAGAAAAAAGATTGGAGAAAAATGAAAAAACAAGAGAATAAAAAAAGATTGGAGAGGAAGGCAGGAGGCAGAGAGATCTGGTGCAAGTGAGCAAATGAGAGGCGAATGGAGACCCTAGAGGGGCATGTGAATGGTGCTCAGGGGCTGATGGCCACTTTAGCTGAGTAAACTGGCAGCTGGAGTGGCAGAAATGCTGCTCGATTGGAAGCCGCAGGCGAATGAGAGGCTCAGAGAGACATCCTGTGGGTTGTGCCATGGACCGTAGGGGCCCGAGCCTGGCAGTGAGAGTCGAGGGTTTGATGTGGTGGGCTACAAGGGGGCCGAGCCTAGGAGCAGCGTGGAAGTGTGGGTGAACTGCAGATTAGGCACCTCCTGGGCTGCAAGGACCCAGTATGGTTAAGCCAAGGAGACATCAGCATTTTAAGAAGTACACTCAGGCTCATGGTTTTTAAGGACAGTTTCCTGCCGTGTTTTAATCTTGTCTTAATGGATTATTTGATTTTAACCTCCACATGGACACTTTTCTTTTTTGGGTTTATTTATCAGAAAATTTCCACTACACCTTTGAATACTGTTTTGGTTTGTTTATAATAAAAGCACTTGAAACATTTATACACTCATCCCTTGTAGACTGTATATATATGCAGCCCATCCGCAGGTTAAGTTATCGACAGTGACGGGTTCAAGAGGCTCCCAAAATAGGACTGGGGGCATGAAGCCGACCTGCATCATCACAAGATTACACACAAATTACAAAACAACACATCCACATTGTTTTAAGAAGGAAAAAAAGGCAAAATGTCGTTGTCAGATTCTGCCGTTTTAAAAGGAGGCCAGCTGTGTGCTTCACTTCACTGCTCATCTTCCTCTGCAGCACCCTTCAGGTCCAGGGACTTGGATTTACCTGAATGCCCAAGTGAGAACTGCTGTCTCTGTTTTGCAGACAGCTAGACAGTAATTATTGAATACAGCCACACTTATGATAGCTTATATTCTATTACTAGGTGGAAGCTTATTTTGTTATTTCGCAAAGATATTGCCTACTAGCACATCTCTGACAATGCACATGTCAGAGGGAGAGATAATACTGAGCATGTTGACACAGCATACAATTAAGTGACAAGAACTGAACAGAGATTACAAGCATTCACCCACAAATTTTCTAAACCCTCTTATCCAGGGCATGATCATGGGGCAGTTGGAGCCAATCCCAATTACTGGGTGCAAGGCAGATACAAAACCTGGACAACACGAGTCCACCACAGGGTAAACACACCTACATACACACATGGAACACTTTATTAACGGCAATTCACCTAAGTTTAGCAGGTTCGGTACAGATATTTTAACTTGGGCTGTCATTCCTGCCTGACAGTCCCAAAATTTGCATGGAGTCTCCATGCTCCCCTTGTGTATTTATGGATAGTGTTAGTCAGTTGTTCTTAGTTCTTTTCTTGTAATATCCTCAGTAAGAGCAACTCATCATGTATTTATCTGTACCACTTCAATCTGCTTCAATCAGTATTTTTTTTTTGTTTTTATTGTGCATGCACACGACATGCCACAGAAAGTGTGATGTGCAGGTAGCTTAGCTCTTTGCATGGCTTTGTTAAAAATATAATGTATTGTTATTTGTAGAAGATACTGTAAGTGACAGACTGGATGGGCTAGCATCTCAACTGGGGTCAGGGATGGTTTCTTACCTGGCCATGGTTTCCTACCTGGCCGGGAGGATGTAAAGGATAGAGCACAAGAATGGAGGCACAACCCAGCCAGGATGGTCCTTGGTTTCTGTCCCATTTGGGATGACCAGATTATTGAGGAACAATGGATGAATGGAAGTTTTAAACAATTTGTTTTCCATCATGGGAGGTGGTGGTACTCATCTGGGTGGACTTCAGTCTGGACACCCACAGGATTGTCTGTGAGTTGTAGTATGGAAGGGAAACCCAGTTGAGGGTGTTGCAGGGGGGCGCTGTGAAAAATAGACCTTCTAATTTTTGTTGTTGGGCCTAGGTATGACCCTGAAGTGCTTCCAGCATGCCATGCCATGACACTGGAAGTGCTCCTGGGTCTGCCATAAAATGAGGCAATCTAGCCTCACTCAGGGAGTCTGAGTCAGGAGAAAGAGGATGACACTCACTGAGGAGCAGTTGGAAGGAGATGAGAGAAACACGCTGGTGGCGTCATACTGTGTTGATCTGATATTTAAAAGCTTGTAAAGGTACTGTTGTAAAATATCCATCCATCCATCCATCCATCCATCCATCCATCCTCTTCCACTTATCCGAGATCGGGTTGCGGGGGTAGCAGCTTGAGCAGAGATACCAGACTTCCCTCTCCCCGGCCACTTCTTCTAGCTCTTCCGGGGGAATCCCGAGGCGTTCCCAGGCCAGCCAAGAGACATAGTCACTCCAGCTTGTCCTGGGTCTTCCCTGGGGCCTCCTCCTGGTTGGACGTGCCAGAAACATCTCACCAGGGAGGCATTCAGGAGGCATCCTGATCAGATGCCCGAGCCACCTCATCTGACTCCTCTCGATGCGGAGGAGCAGCGGCTCTACTCTGAGCCCCTCCCCGATGACTGAGCTTCTCACCCTATCTTTAAGGGAAAGCCCAGACACCCTGCGGAGGACATTTCAGCCACTTGTATTCGCGATCTCGTTCTATCAGTCACTACCCACAGCTCATGACCATAGGTGAGGGTAGGAATGTAGATCAACCAGTAAATTGAGAGCTTTGCCTTACGGCTCAGCTCCTTTTTCACCATGACAGACCGATGCAGAGCCCGCATCACTGCGGACGCTGCACCAATCCGCCTGTCAATCTCACACTCCATTCTTCCCTCACTCATGAACAAGACCCCGAGATACTTGAACTCCTCCACTTGGGGCAGGAACTCGCTCCCAACCCTGAGAGGGCACTCCACCCTTTTGTTGTAAAATAAAACACCTTTATTTTAACTTGGAACTGTACCCTTGGCAGTTTTGTCTGCTGTTTGGGGCTTGGTGGTGCATCCCCTTGTGGCCACAGTATAATGAAACTCTTTTGTGCCCTATCCATGACATTGCCACTCAACATGGCTCTCTCTCTGTAGGTTATATTAAAAGCAACACAGAATGTAATCGGCAAAAACTAAACAATCATAGGATTTGAGCACACATTTGTCTGATATTACAGGCCATGGCAGAACATAACCATTGAAAAAACAGAACAGCAGAAGCAAAAGTAGGATTACAAGCAGAGTATAGTTTGAAGAGGGGGCGGGGGGATTGCCATAAATCCACCCAAAATGCCTGCTGCGAGCAGACAAGTGAGCCAGAAACGAGTCACAAGCATACAGTACATCATAAACATGGCAGTTCTTGAATCAGAACCTTTGCTACTTTAAAATGGATGTAATCAGTACATTTTGAGGCTATTTTTCACAATGAGAAACCAGTACCCATAAATTCCATTATAAAATACAATTGGGCTAGTTATTTTTTTAAATTTATAAAATGTAATAATCTTTCAATGAAACTTGCAATTTCACTTGTCAAACTAATTTATACATTGATTGTAAAAAAAAACTGACTAGAAAAATACTAAATTTATCCTTTAATAAATCATTATTCTTGTGAAATCACTGTTCAATAATCAAATGTGGATTTTTGATCATTCTTGTCTAGTTACAGATCTTTCCCACTTTTCAGGCTGATTTGATTCCTTGACTTTGTACAGTATTGTATTCTCAGTCTTTTAACTCTTTCAGGGCAGATGTCGACTTTGTCAAAAGGAGGGGTTGATGGTGGTAATCAACTGTAAACGGTAACAAAACCCACCAATATGTTTTAGTTGGACTGTCTTTGCCGGAAAGGAAAGTTAGCGTCATTGGTTTGACCAAGATTCCCTGCGCTTATGTGAGTAGTGAGGAGCAAAGAAGGGCAAAAATGGCATCAACATCTGGTGAAAGATTGAAGCGAATGCGTAAACATTCGTTTTGCATATTATCACCGAATTGGACTCTGACTTGTCGGACTCTGATTTTGATACAATTGATCAAAAACGAATATGAGCAACCAGCATCAGCTGATCTGTCCCCAGTTGATCGAGGAGCCAAACAGGTTCACATATCTGACAAACCTACTCAACGTTCTACCTTGGAGGTCTGCCACTTACAGTGACAAGAGGTACAAACCAGATTGCGATGCACTGCAACTGTGACCGCCTGCCAGCGAGCCTACTGCACATTCCTAGCAAACTGGCGGGCACAGCATGCAGCAACAGATGTTTTATGTTGCTTCCACTGTTAAACCATTGCTTTGTGTGCTTTTCAGAAAACTGTGTCTTTTGGAAAAAATATTCAGCCCTCAAAGTGTTAATCTACTCATGAACAACTGTTTAATTGCAAGAATCAAATGTAACTTTTTTTCTCAGTAGCTTCTGAAAATTTGTTTGGGCAAGCAAATAAAGTCTTGAACCATCTGAAGATTCCTAATTTAAAATCATTAAATCTTACTACAGTATAGCCAGAATGTGCAACAATGTGAGTTATTGCCTAAGCAGCTTATACTCTACCTTGGACAAAGGCCTGTTCAAAGGGTTCAGTGATGCTCACCAGATCCCCTTTCTGATTTAAGCAGTCCAGTCGAGCATCAGCCCAAGTCTTCAAGGATAAGGATTGGAACAAATAGCAATAATCATTAATGGGATCTGAATCCCAGGACCCACATTTCTGAGTCCAGCCTAGGAGCACAAAATATTATTTAAGAAACAAATACAATAATGGCAAAGTCTTTGTTGAATGTCGGTATATCTGTAGGTTACCTGGGCCGTCTGATGGTGGAGTAGGTCTTGGTCCATGTCCTTCACCTATGTCAAATATAAACAGGCCAGCATTGTTAGGAAGGCAACATTTATAGCATTATTTAAACATACTGAAGCAAATTTCAGTTCAAAAAGTGATTGCATTATCTTAGTTATATATTAATGATGACTTATAGTTGTTTTGGTGTCCAACCTTTGCTTTTAGATAATTCATTTTGATGCTTAGGGATTTTGTCAGTGAACTTTGATAAGAAGTGTGTTGCTGAATTCTGAAAGTTTTGTTCAGTTTTATATTACCAACTCAAGTTATTAACTCAGTTTCAAAAATTGTATTCAGTTTGTTCTTATAAAGCACAAGCTTACAAATCAAATGCATTATGTAATATCAAATGTAGAAATGTACTTAAATTAAAATACAAGATGAAATACAAACAAAAAGAAAATCACAATCACAATGCTGAACAAAAAAATGCCATGCAATATTTATAAAGAAATCCATATAATATCAACCGATTTCTATCCGTCCAACAGCTACACTCTGTTAAGTGTATTCAGAGTTAACATTTGCAATGTGCCACCTATTGGAATGTGTTTGCAATGCATGCAGAAATAAAATGAAGTGCATTTTACTTCCAACAGATGGCGCATTGCAAATGTTGAGAATTCTATACCAAATGCTGTATAAATGAGATATTATAATTAGATGAAAAGGTAAGGGTCTGTGTGTCCGTCAGGTTGCCATGTCATTCCAAAGATTGGTGCATCACAAACGTTTTTAGTAATAAAATCATTGCATTTGCCATTCCAACAGATGACACATCACAAACAAGTGGTATATAAAGGAGACATGTGCATTATAAACATTAATGCTGAGGTCTACTCTGATTACTTGGATTTCAGCCCATCTTAGACAGGTAGTGCGCAGCTAGTAATTTAATAAAGAAAATTTGAAACAGAAAAATTTATTGGAAATAAAAAAGGAACAATAGAGGGATTACTAATCTTATTAATAACAGAAGGAGTACTAATCTTATTTGATTCCATTAAACATTATGGGATTCTGCCTTCATTGATGTAGCAAAATAAGAGCAGGAATAAATCCTGTGAATAAATAACACATTTCATTAACAGCTACAAAGAAGACATGTTGGTCTCCCAGGACTTGAGATTGAGACCTTTGCAGCCTCAGACCATCAGCTATTTTCCTCTTCTTTGGAAACGTTCTGTATTAGGTTATAGTGTCTGCTGTATAAATCATCTCTTGAAATGGAAAATGCACTACATTTTATTATTACACGTGACAAATGTCTTGGAATGGGTGTATCACTCTTGAGTGACGTTGTATGACAGACTGAAGTTACACTCTGCTGAATTCATTTAAATTAGATTCCACTTCTGCGCTTTGGTGTAGACACTAAACCAATATCCCACCATTAGTTCACAATTTATTTTGGACTGGGCCAGTGTTACAGAGTTAATTCATGTTCAGTGTTATACTTTTTTTATGTATGTATATTTGTTTTATTTGTATTTTCCCCAAATTTCTGTGCTCCTTAATGTGTATTTAACATGGACAGGAACCATTATTGGTAGAGCAAGTTTTTCAGGCTTCTGCTCAGGGCGCAATTGAATGGAGTCATTTACTGTCGTAAATTTGGCTTGCTGGAGGTAGGAAGGACTTTATGAAGCTCTGTTCAGTTTTTGTTTTAAAATTAATTTTTGTAACATTTTTTGTTTGTAATGTTTTTCCTTGGAAATAGCAGCACTCTCCAGACAGCATGCAGGGTTTAATTTGTGTTTCTTTTTACTCTCCCAGACAGCAAGGGAATAAAACGGCTGAGACTGAAGGCCACTTATGTATTGTCTTTTGTTACCTGATGTAAATAGAAGAAAAGAGCAGCGTAGCGGAAGGTTACACCATCTAGCCACGTATTCAATGCCTACACAGGTCTAAATGTGAGCGGGGGGGTGAGCATGATTGCTGTCTAATGCCAGCCTTATGTCTGCTTTGTGCTGCCAAAATAGGGACTGGCATTATTTCATTATTTTCACTAACAATCTTTTATTTCTCATTTGTTTTTTTATACATCCCTCAAGGTACTATGAGCTAACATGAATTATTAATAACATTTTTGTTTTATTGACTCAGACGACTTCCTTTTACTACGAAAAAGTTCTAGGTAGCAGATTATAAGCAGAGTCATATTTAAGAATAATTTTGTATGCCATCCTAAATTTTTACATCTCATAAGCTCAACATATTTTACAAATAAGAGAAGACCATTCTGCCAATTAGGCTTGCTTGCTTGCTTATCTAATACTTAATTTGCCTCAAAACTTTTATCCAATTACTTATCAGAAGTTCTTTAGGAAGCTGCTTGAAGTACACGACTTGATAGTTTCTTCAAAATTTGCATGGACCTCCTGGCTTCTGCCTTGAATGGGATTTTCAAATCTGTAGTTCACTATTTCACTAAAAGAATTCTGCTGTATCAGTTTTATTAATGTCTTTTAGAATTTTGAAAAACTGGATTAGGCCTCAATGTTACCTTTCTTGTTGAAAGATAAAAAGGTGTAAATAAAAAAATCTTATATATAAACGTCTACGCGTGGATGTGTCTGTGTCTGTCCGGCCCGGAAGTGAGAGGTGATGTCGGGGTAAGGGAAACAGAAAACTCGCTTAGCCACTAATAACACAAGCGAGGCCAGCACGTCAGCAAAACAAAACATCAGAAGAAAGACAAAGTCGCTTAGCCACTAACATCAGCAAAACGGTATCCCTTTTAATTTTCCTCCCGCCGCTAATACACAAGGGAGATGAGCACATCGATAAAATGAAACCTCCGAAGAAAGACAGTCACTTAGCCGCTAATGCACAAACGATGCAAGCATGTCGGCAAAATGAATCCTCCTAGGAGAGAGATGCTCAGAGTAGTTCCTTTCAATTACCTGACATCTCTACATTTCAATTTTTTTTCTGACGATTTCAATAGTTTCTAGGACCCCGGGTGTTTTACAGCACGGGCTAACACAGTTAGTAATATATAAATACTTTGGGCAGCTCATTTTAGTCTTAATGCTGCTGTACTTCACTTTCACACTGATGTTTACATGTGTAGTCACGTTGCTGGGAAAATGTTTTTGCTCTTTAGGAGGGTTCAGGTTGATTTTTTGATGCTGCACCTTTAAGAATGAAACTCACTGACTTGTGAAGCAGTCCACACTAAAACAGAGACCTGAAAACTGGTGTCAAATCAGAAACTGGGAGCATTTAAGCAAAGAGAACTGCCAAAGAAATACACAATGTAATTAGTTTAACTAGAGACCTTTATGGACATTGTATTACATTGTATTACATGTGTAACCCATGAAAGTTTCACAGAGCCTGATTCACTAAGGAAAACATTTCACACACATAAAAGTGAATGGCAGACACACGCAGGACATTTTGTGGATACCTTCCTGATGTTTATTCTGTGAGATGTCCTCCTGCTGTCATCATTTCTACACTGAATTGACGCCACGTGAGTGGACATATTGGTATCACATTTCAGTTATATTTCCAGGTCTGCTGTGATAAGTTCAGCCTCTTGCAAAAGTATCAACAGAAAACAGACTGATGTACATTTGAAATGTTAAAATAATTACCGCCTACAAAGTAGGTTACTGTTAGCATATTCACCCAATGTGCACAAGTAAAAGAAAATTTTCACAAGAGAATGAGATTTCAGTTTTTAAAGAACATAGAGTTTTAAATTACTCCTGTAAAAAAAAGAAAGCAATGAAGAAAACTTAAAAATGTGAATCTGATCTCCTTCGTTATTTACCTTTTTTACAAATGAATGGGTAAGCACCATTACAGTTCTGATCATTGAAGTAACCTGGAGAATGATTGTCAGCCCCGTAGAGCTGGATACAGTCTTCATTGTCTTGCCAATTATCTGGCTGACCAGGTGCCCAAGTTACAAAGAAATCCTGACAAGACAAGTAAAAAATATGAAAATCAAAGCTGACGCTTTATTGCATCAAGTGGATGGGAAAACTTTCCTATAAACCTGTGGAATAACAATTAACAACTGCACCATGGCAAGATGTTTTACAGAGCAAACAACATAGTAGTATATTACTGAATACACACACTGGGCAGCAGAGGAAACTCGAAGCCAGTGGTTCCCAAAATCGGTCCTGGGGACCCCCTGTGGCTGCAGGTTTTTGTTCCATACAGATTCACAATTGGTGATAATAATCGATAACAACTGATCTCATTTAATTAGCTGGTCTTTTTCACTCTTCTCTTATTCTGCATTCAGAAAAACACAACAGTATGGATTTTACATTTATAAGACATTTAGAAATATCTCTGTTTTTCCCTAAAGCTATAAATGCTCAACTCTTTTTTCATGTTTTCATCTTATTTTCCCCTTTTCCTGTGTAGTTTACTCCCTTCATTTAACCCTAATAGTGACAATTAACAACCAGCATAGCAGACACCCGGGATGAAGAAAGCAGTAATGACTTCAGTGTCAGACCCGCTAATTAGTAAACAATTAATTAAGTAACCAGAACACTTTGAAATGCAGAATGAAATCAGGTTGAAAATACTATTTACGACATTAAAAAAAACTATATATTCCCCATATAACTGCTTATTACATTTTAATAAAAATTTACCAAGCTTATTTTGTATTTTCTACATTGACTCCCAAACACAGAAACTGAGAAATAATGACTCACTTAACTAGGCTAAGAGTTCAATGAAAAACAGAAGTTGGTTGGAACAAAAACCTGCAGCCACAGGGGGTCCCCAGGACCGAGTTTGGGAACCACTGCTCTGAGCAAATTTCATTAAAGATGAAAAGATATCAAAGCATTAACACGTATGACAAGGGTGTCCAACTCCGACGGGCAGCAGTGACTGCAGGTTTTCATTCTAACCCTTTTCCTAATCAGAGAGCAGTTTTCACTGCTAATTAACTTCTTTTCCCTTCATTTTAATAGGCCTGTTTTTAAGAATTCAGTCCTCTGAATTGATTTGTTTTTTCATTAAATGGCAGCGAAACAGAAATAAGATGTGAAATGAGCCAACAGATGACCAGCAAAGCTGAAACATTAAACTCCAGCTAATTTCATTCCAACCAGTTTGTTAATGAGAAGCCAATTCTTGCTGTGAATTAAATCAGGACTTGTTGCTGCTCTCATTCTGACACAGCAGACTCTTGATTTTCTGTTTTTTCTAAGACCACCATCAAGATGTTTTGGTGACTTGGGCAGACCAACATGACCGAGACCTTCACCTTTCTTTATTTTCAGGTTAGCTGGTCATGTGGCGGCTTGTTTTGTGTCTCATTATTGTTTGGCTACTTATTAACGAAAAAGAAACAACTAAGGGGTTGGAGTCACGTCAATTAAAACTAACACTCACTAATTAAGAAGATGGTTAGAATGAAAACCTGCAGCCACTGTAGCCCACAAGGACTGGAGCTGGACACCCCTGACCTATGAGGATGTCATTGGAAGCATGCCTGTGTTACCGGCCTCAAGCCTAGGGGAACCAGGGTGTAGCCACAGCGATATGATGAAAATCATAGAAGAAGCAGGCAGCAGTCATGAGTCTCAGACCATACTTCTCTGTTCTACGTTATTCTCATTTACCCAGAAATACTGTATATACTGTAAATGCTTTAATCTCTGCATAGATCAACATGACGATCAGTTAAACAATGGCACATGCCAATCTCCTCTGTGAAACAATAATGTAAACACATTTACTTTGCTCCAACAATAGTATTGTTGTCAGCTATCAAGAAGTACCTGATTAGAAACCAATGTCCCCAGAACTCATTAATTTCCAAAGGAAGCAGGTAGTTCTGTATCACCATATTGTGTGTGGATGAGATAGCAGTCTGACTATTCAAAGCAGGTGATTCTTTTGAAAGACGGGTAAATATTTATGTCCTGCAGATAGCCATCAACAATAACCTGTAGCAGAATTTTCCAGGAAACTTCCTTTTCTTTAAAACACTGAATTCTAGCCCATTACACTTGCCAGATTTTAAGAAAAAGCAAACATCACAGTTACAATAAGAGTAAGAGTCAGAAGAAGAGAACATGACACACATGACAGAGTAAGTACATATTAAAGAGAAAATGTCTGTGTTTAAATGCCAAGGCAGACACAGCCTCAACAATGGACCTACACCATTCCATTTAGCAATTTGTGTTAATTATACTTTTGTTCCTTTAGACCTTCACACTGTTAAAATAGTCATTGACATTGGTTCAAAGTATCGTGCGGTTTCATTTTCAGAGTTACACCTGAAACCATCCACCTGAGCAATTTCACTTTTTACTTTGCAGATCTGTAAGACAATAGGGTCTATCCCAGCAAAACCACATTCAAGACTCAACTTGGACAGGGTGTAGGACACACTCAACTAACAGAAGGCAAAGTTAGAGATTTTAGGTTCTGGTAGTAAAGAAGAAGAAAAAGCCAGTAAAGTAAAATAAAGTAAAGAGAAAGCCACACAGTCATGAGAAGATCCTCCACACAGACGGTGACCAGGCTAGTAATCAAACTCCGTCTCCTTGAGCTAACCTCGACACTGCCATGTTCTCCTACCTAACCTGTGACTCTTACCAGTGGATATGGATTATATTATTACACTCAGTTTCAGTGCTGTTAACCAGTGCACAACATGTGACTCTATACTAAAAAGTGATGATTATAATAAAACAATAGCATTACAAAAATAAGGCCAGTTTCTGCATCCTTCAGCCTCTAGATACATGTGAAATAGGAAGGCAAAAAGTTTCAAAAATGACATGAATTATTATTTGCTTCAAATGACTAATTTTGGAGGAAGCTGCTCAAGTTTAGCCATGACGGGACATCAGTTGCTTTCTTTTTGTCAGCCATTTTCTCTTCTCCCAAATCCCATTTTTTCAGTATTTGTTAGAATTTCACCTGTGAGTTCATTCAGCATACAGCAGACATAAAGAATGAACCAAGAATGTCCTCCCCAGACAAAGACATTTTGGTGAAAGGAATGTCTCAGTAACCAAAGGCTTATTTGGAAAACAATGCTGTCACCAGAAAAAAAAAGAGTTTACTTAAACTTACCGTTTTTCTCAGTTGCTTTGGTGCATTTCTCACAACAGAGTTAACATTTGTATAACAGCTAGTGCATTTCTCAAAACACTTAGTGCAAATGGCAAAACATCATGGATGACCAGCAAAAGCAGGTAACCTCTGCAAAATCCTTAATCCATGCGTCAAAAGCAAGTATTTACATCGCTGAATATGTCGGTGCCATCAAAATGCCAAGTCCGTGAATCATCGTCCACGGACATGACAGCCAAAATGTAAAGTCATGTTATCAATACAAAATTGGCACAATCTAAACATTTTCTGATGTACAAAACATCTGAATGACAAGGGCAGGAAACATAAAAATACAAAACACCGATTGCGGGAGATTGATTCAAGAAGAATATTTTATTGATTGCACAGGTATATGGTGACATACCGTGCACTGCACTTGGAGTCTAGCAAAAAAATGCATTTCAATATTTTATGCATAACATATGAAATGAAGGAAAAAAAAATTACAACATCGAAAACAATATATATACATACTGAAATGTGTTTTGTATTTTGATGTTGTTTGCCATTGATGATGTTTTGCCATTTGCACTAAGTGTTTTGAGAAATGCACTCGCTGTTATGCAAATGTTAAGTCTGTTGTGAGAAATGCACCAAAGCAACTGAGACTGATTGATCTAAGATCTCACACCTGCCCCGAATAATGTGTCACCTGAGAGCAATTTAAGGTGGTGCAGGAATCATTAGTATTGTGAATACAAACCAAAAAAAGTTTTGTAGAAACCTATAAAATACACTTGACAGCCAATGATATCTTGTTGAACACTTTTGACTGCAATGACTTACACAATGAAAAAATGACAAGTTTGTCTGGAGTGTAAGACTATGCAAAAGAGGGCAACACAATGCATTTTGATCATCATGACATAAGCAACCGCTGATGCATGAAACAGCTGAGAATTGCACATAAGCATCTGCCTGAGTGAACTAAAGCAATTGCAAAATGACGAAAACACCCAGAAATTGCTGTTATGATGTGCACAACTGACTAAAGGCTGTGGGAATTGAACGAGCAGTTTTGAGAACTGAAATTCTGTTGTGAGAAAAACTGTAATAATATTATTCTGTGTCACAGAACGTAGTGATTAACATATCAATCTTCAAAGAGTGCTAGAAATAGAATAATAATTACACCTAACATCCTAGTGACAGAACTGATAAAATGAAGGTCACAAGTATTTAGACACTTCTGCATATTTTGATAAGTTGTGTAGATGCCAATTCACTGGCATTGCAATGAAATTTACTGTCAAACAGAGAAGATATTTTTGCACACCTAATACAGAGGTGCTGGCGTGCTTTCACCCAATGGCATGATTTAAATTACACAATTAAAAATGGATCACTAACTTGACTTTTCATTTTAAAATAAAATTATGAAATTCCTTTATTTCAATGGGTGTAACTGTTACAAGTGCTTTATGGCCATCGTCACTGAATAAGTTTCACTAACCCTTTTTTATACTGGTAAAATAACAAAATATTTTCAAAAATGCTACCTGCTCACTTCAGTTTTATGTCACCCCTCTCTGCAGATCTGCATTGCTATAAAATGGCAACAAAAAATGGATGAATTAGAAGTATTTGACTGCTAAGCTTCAGTGCTCAATGGTGTTTAATTATGAGTTGGGCAGAAAAATGAAATAATTTTTAAAGACCAAATATTAAACCACCATTACAGGCAGCACACATTAACACAAAGCAATACTGGTTTACCTACATATGGACTGCCATCCGACCACACGTAATTTCCTTCTTGTTCTATGTCATTCAGGCCTACCCATGATGCTCTGGCAGTGTGTGCTATAAAAATAAAAACAAGACCTTAGTTTTATGTTTCAATTAATGTGACCTGCAATAAAATTACTCTTAGTATAACAAAATTCGCATTATCTATTAAAATCATTTAATGCATTTTAACCCTTCCACCAACTGTCTTTCTTCTTGGACTTAATCTGAATGCTTCTTTACATTCATTTTATTACAATTCTGCTTTAACCATCCATGAGACTTCAAGAGATAAGTACATAACACCTGATTTTATATGAAACACTGAAATTGCACACCAATGGACTTCATTTATTGAATGTAAATATTACAAGGCCATTGGCTTCAACAGAATATTAATAGCAAAGAGTTTGAATGTTTATGGAATTAGCAGCTTTCTGTAGATAGATAGATAGATAGATAGATAGATAGATAGATAGATAGATAG
>JANRMT010062821.1:34834236-34861640 GCA_026402145.1 Polypterus bichir lapradei | reverse complement strand
GCCCAAGGGAACTACTTTGAAGGGGATAACATTGATGTTTGAAAAAAATAAAAACTTTGGTAAATAAAAAATCAGTCTCATTACTTTTCTGCCACACCTCATATATATATATATATATATATATATATATATATATATATATATATATATATATATATATATATGTGTGTATTTCTGTTTTAATTGTTTATTAAATTGTAATTATTTAACTTGATTATTAAACCTAAGGTTTTTCAGTTTTTCTGTTCTGTATTTATTTGTCAGTGTGTGGAATAAGTGAGGCTGTTCAGCAATATCCAAACTCAAATATTGTCAAGTTACAAAAGGGTGCAGGAACTTTGCAAACCAAGGTAGATGCAAAAGCGGAAGCAACAATGTCTCAAATTCTCGTTCCATTTCTACTGGGATGACTGGTTCACCTTCCAAGCTTGTTTTTAAGGTTAGCACCGTCTGTCATTTCTTGTACTTCCAACCTAACTTCTTCTTCCCAGCAGGTGAGCTCAAGCCAATATAAATTCTCCTGACATCAGTCTCACATGGATGTTAACCAGAAAGGCCTGTTGAATCCCTTATGGGAACTCTTTCTGCATAAGGCTCCTGAACTACTTATGGAGTCAGCAGTACACCAGAGAACTCCTGTAGGCCTTAAGCTAGAGGGCCACCTAGCAGCTTCTGGTGTTCCTGCAAGTCTGGTGGTTTTCTGTCTAAAGGATACATGTTGGAATCCGGAAGGCTGCTGGTTCAGATCCTGATCTGTTAGGCCCTTGAGCCAGGCTCATAACCTGAAAATCCCTCCAGGGGCACTGTACAATGGCTGACCCTGTGTTCCAACCCCCAAAGGGTATGTGAAAAGACAATTTTCCCTTGGGGATTAACAATGCAATCAAATTCAAAACTCAAATTCAAAATGAAAGGGCCAGGCCTAACTCAGGTTAACTGTATATCATATAAACTATCAAGAGGCTATGCATATGCTACTGAGCCTTCCTGCTGCATACTATCTATGAGAAGGATGATTAATATTTGTCCGCTCTGACTTTTGCTCAAGAAGTTTGTACCTCCCAGGTTGCTAAAATAACATTTGGGCACAGTGCACCATGTTGGTGAAGGTCTTGTGTTAGTGGCAGCATCGTCATTGACAGCACACTTACAGTAACTTCCATCCTGCCCTACACCATTCCTATGGCTAAGTTCCTTCAAACAATCCCTCCTTTACACTGTGGTTAATACACTTAGATATTTAATAGGAAAAAATGTGTTTTTTTCCAGCAACTTTAATATTCTGAGGAAATACACCATAAATGTTAATGCTGAGACCAGAACATTCAGACACTGACACCCGAGAACACATCACATACAAATCTCATGTAATATTTCAATAGTGTGCCTAATTAAACTATATCCATAAATCTGACAAATTAATATTTTTCTGATTATTACAAAAACACAAGCAATAGTAAAATTGAGTTATCTTTTAAATTCTGATCTTGGTCATTTCTCAACTGGTATTGTTTTCCTCTTCATCTGGAAACATCTTATCAACTTACTGTCAAGTCCCCTTTTACATATGAAGGGTCTCTCTTCACGACAGAAATTAGATTTCCATTTTCCGTAATCATTTCCTTCAATATTAATAAGACTCGTGCAAATGCCATGTTCTTTATTGCTGTGGGAAAAAAGTGTAAATGCCTTATGTGAAACATTTGTAATAATCTTACTGATAAAAATAATCTTTATTAATTCTGTGTCTTCAATTAAAGTAAACTATATTATAATAACAATTGTTGCCCATGGCTGAGCTCAAGTTAACAAATATTCATGTTTTATGTTATAAGATTTAGATTTTTTTTCTCATTGAATCTGTCATTTTAAGGCCTGTTTTTCTGTAAAATGGCATATTATGAATTATCAAACATCTTTAATTACATCTTTATATCAGAAAGCATTCAGAACTCTTCACTTTTTCACATTTTGTTATATTGCAAGCTTGTGCTAAAACCAAATAAATTCATTTTTTCGCCACATCAAGCAACACTTAATGCCCGAAAATGACAAAATGAAAACTCAATTTTAGAAATTTTGATTTAAAAATAAAAAAAACCTGAAATGTTACATTGGCACAAATATTCGGGCCCTTTGCTATGAGACTTGAAATTTGGCTCAGGTGCATCCCATTCTATTGATCCTCACTGAGATGTTTCAGCGCCTTCTTTGGAGTCCACCTGTGGTCAATTGAATTGATTGGACATGATAAGGAACGGCACACCTCTGTCTATAGAAGGCCCCTCAGCTGACAATGTGAATCAGAATAAAAACAAAGACATGAGGTCGAATAATTTGCCTAAACATCCTAGAGACACAAAAAATAAAATGTATGCAGAGTCGATGGCTCTCAATAGCACAGTGGCCTCCATAATTCTTAAATAGATAAAGTTTAGGACAACCATGACTCTGCCTATAGCTGGGTGCTCAGCCAAACTGACCAATTGGGTGAGACGGTCATGGTAAGGGAGGTGACCAGGAACCTGATGGTCACTCTGGCTGAGATCCAGAGAAAATGTGCAAATGTGTGGGTTAAGACATTGCATTATTTGGACACATGCCCCCTGTCGTCTAGTGGTAGCTATTGATTGAAAGATTAAGCATGCATAGCATGCAATCAAGTGACAAGAACTAAAAATAAAGTTATAGGTATACATTTAATCCTGCATGTGCTGAGGGGTACAATTAATCCAACCAATATGTGCTCACGGGGAGCCAGTGATCATCATAGCAACACTAGGTGTAGATCAAGGAGCAAACATGGTGAACAGTATGCAGGGCTCAATCACACACCCAATCAAAAAAGAGTGTGCTGCATAGAATCCAGTAACTGAATAGTTTTAATCAAGCTATTTGCTATTGATATTTTAAAACAGGTTGATTTGGTGGTGCAGCAGCCAGTGTTCATATGTCTGTAAAGACTCAGGTTGCGTATGGGAAAATGGGATGTGTATTATATACTTCACAGTACTTGAAGGACTACACATTTTTTGATGATTGAGAAGAATTATTGATATATTTCCAGTATTCAATGTTAAAACAGGTGATCATCTGCAGGTAAGCACCCACACTGATAATAATCAGTCCACAGGGAGAACTTCCAAA
The DNA here is from genome assembly GCA_026402145.1 of Polypterus bichir lapradei. NCBI lineage: Eukaryota > Metazoa > Chordata > Cladistia > Polypteriformes > Polypteridae > Polypterus > Polypterus bichir. The sequence goes on along the minus strand of JANRMT010062821.1, from coordinate 34,858,493 downwards.
CGCCATGCAGTCACTGGTGCTATGAGGCAAGAATGCTAGCTTGGTGTTACCACTCTACCAATATTAAAACATCTGTACTAAACTTAATATATTTTAACCTGATTAAAACTAAATTTATAACTTTTCATCAGTTCTTTTGATTTGATTTCATGCTACATGTGTGCCTAATCTCTCTCAATAATTGGCACTAGCCAACTGAAGTACTGTATATGTGAGCACAATGTTACTGGAGCAGCAGGCAATATCTTTATCAAATAATACAATACTTTTGCAAAAACTGCAAAAATCATTGTAAAATAACCCAATACTTTTATAAAATAAGGTAATAACTTTGTTTTTTTTTTGGATGGGCAGGCAGCTTCTGTAAGTTTGACCTTTTAAAGTTCACACTTTTCAAATGAAGTAGTGGATTTGCATCTTCCATGTATTTTGGTAATTTCACCTGTATACTATACTAATGTTGTAAATACAGAGAAAGTCATGTCTTGACCATACGAGATATTATAGATTTATTTTTAAAAATGAAATGTTGCAAAATATACTTTAAAAACATCCAAAAATGACATTGTCTGTATTTTCTAATGCATTTGATCACAAAAAAACACAATTTTTCTCAATTTGGATAAAATATGTATACAGTCAGCACCCTGCAATGTAACTCTTCATCATACATATAGACACTATTTATACATACCCATACAATAAAATATGCAAATAATGCAACTTACAATGACTCAAATCATTATTTACTTAAAGTACAGTTCAATGGGCCTTGGAAAAACCTACTTTATGACTAAACATGGCTGGAGATGAAATGCCAAATGAAATGTGGATATGTGCAGGGTAGTCTAATAGTTATTTGAAGGTCATTTGTCGACTAGGACTGTGAATACAATTTAGTTTTAAAAACATCAGCTGGTAACTGGTTTCCTGGAACCACCAATAAAATTTCATGGCTCATTTGACTACTCCTGAGTATGATGAACTCTCATCAGACTAACAATATCTTCAATTATGACTAATTGGCTTCAGGCTGTTGTGTCATGCAAGTAACAAAATAGAATTGTAGTCATACCACCTGTACTTCAGAACAGGTAACACACCGAAAGCTAAGCATGTTTGGACCCATCCAGTACTTGAATGGGAGATCATCTAAGAAAAGCCTGGGTTGCTGCTGAAAGAGATGTTGTCAAGGCCAACATGGGGTGCAGACCTTGTGGTCTGTATGTGTATCCCAATGTATTCCAATGCCTCTGTGCAGTGGCAGGGACACTATGCTGAAAAATGGTGGCGTTCTTTAGATGAGATATGAACATAAAGTTCTCTGGGCATCTTTTGGAAAGAGTAGGGTGTTCCTGGCTAAATTGCCCATCACTGCCTGGTCTTTCTGGCTCCATAATCATCCATGGTCCCTTATTGGCTAACAATCTCTCTCACCCCTTGAACACCTAATAGCTAATGTGTGGTGAGCATATTGGCACAAAAATTACTTCCATTGCAACATCCAAGTGGATGTTGCACGTTAGTAGTGTGTGAAGTGGTTCCCCACTGTCGATGTAAAACAATCTGAGTAGATTAGAAATGTGCTATGTAAATGTAATAAACAATAATAATAATTATTATTATTATTATTATTATTTTTATTAGCTATTATTATTAAATGGACAGGAGAGCAGATAAATTGCAACTACTGTACCTTATTGAAGTCTGACCTGATGAAAATATTAAACATGGCTTGGAAATGTCAATCCATAATGAGAACGCATACAAGTAAATATGAATGAGACTTGAAACAAAATTACAACAGAATAAAAATAAAACCAATAAGCAATGCAGAAGTGGTTTCTGTTACATGTGTAAGTTCACAAAAAGAGTAATCTTTGCTTACATTTAATGTAATTGTGAAAGTAAAACCTTCTGTAACCTCACACATACATGCTGTGAGATCAATGCCCATCTGCTTCATTTGAGAGGTACCTTAGCTGACCATAAACAGAATATTATGAGTACTGCCACCAGGTATATACAGTACATTTGCATGTATAATTAACCATGTCCTACCAAAAATGCAGGTCCGCCACGCCCTCTACCCTCTGCAGTTCACATACCAGGAGAAGGTGGGAGCAGAGGATGCCATCATCTATATGCTACACCGATCCCTCTCCCACTTGGACAGAGGCAGTGGTGCTGTAAGAATTATGTTTTTGGACTTCTCTAGCCCCTTCAACACCATCCAACCTCTGCTCCTTAGGGACAAGCAGACAAAGATGGGAGTAGATTCTTACCTGGTGGCATGGATCGTGGACTATCTTACAGACAGACCTCAGTATGTGAGTCTCGGGAACTGCAGGTCTGACACTGTGGTCAGCAACACAGGAGCACCGCAGGGAACTGTACTTTCTCTGGTCCTGTTCAGACTATATACATCAGACTTCCAATACAACTCGGAGTCCTGCCACGTGCATAAATTCGCTGACAACACTGCTATCGTGGGCTGCATCAGGAGTGGGCAGGAGGAGGAGTATAGGAACCTAATCAAGGACCTTGTTAAATGGTGCAACTCTTACCGACTATACTTCCTTAGAAGGCTGGTGTCCTTCAACATCTGCAATAAGATGCTGCAGATGTTCTACCAGACGGTTGTGGCGAGTGCCCTCTTCTACGCGATGGTGTGCTGGGGAGGCAGCATAAAGAAGAAGGACGCCTCACACCTGGACAAACTTGTGAGGAAGGCAGGCTCTATTGTAGGAATGAAGCTGGACAGTTTAACATCTGTGGCAGAGCGACGGAAGCTGAGCAGGCTCCTGTCAATCATGGAGAATCCACTGCATCCACCTCCAGATAGAGGAGCAGCTTCAGCGACAGACTGCTGTCACTGTCCTGCTCCACTGACAGACTGAGGAGATCGTTCCTCCCCCACACTATGCGACTCTTCAGTTCTACCCGGGGAGGTAAACGCTAACATTATTCAAAGTTATTGTCTGTTTTTACCTGCATTTTTATTACTCTTTAATTTAATATTTTTTTTGTATCAGTATGCTGCTGCTGGATTATGTGAATTTCCCCTTGGGGATTAATAAAGTATCTATCTATCTGTCTAAAAAAAACCTTAAATGAGTGCTCCCACTCCCCCTCCACCAGATAGAAAACACATGTGTCCTTGTGAAAAGAACAATAATAACTAAAGATTTATAACTGTTTCCAAGGCATTTCAATCTACTTCCTAAAGGACAAAAAAGCAAGGCATCTGCACAGAGATCAGAAACAAAAAGACATTCCAGCTGCACCCGAAGCTGCGACTTCAAATAATGGAAGGAGCCAGTCTCATGCTGTGCCACTCAGCTAATGTGCGCCCCAAGATTGCAATGCTATATACTATTTCTTTTACTTACTGCTAGTTTGTGGCCATTTTTTGGATTTTGTTTGTGATTATTGTTCTGTCTGCGTCTTTTGTTTTTTGAGGAATGACGGTGCAGTGGTTAGCTCAGATGACATTTTTAGCTAAAATGATTGGTCCAGCAGATGCATCCTTAGGCCTCAGGGACAATTTAAACACTACTACACCATTGCAATCCACTCACAATTAGTTCAGTTCCTTCTTCCCCCTTGACTTCAATGCTTTTATGCAGAGTTTAGTAAAGTTCACGAACATTTCTGTGATTTCTGTGGTTTACTTATCACTTGTCTATAGGAATGTAAGAGGAAACCCGACAAAGACTTGAGGAACCCCAACAGCAACTGGGGTGTAAAATTCAATTGTTTGTTATTGCTATAAATCTAATCTCATCTAAAGAACAGAAAAGGGACATAAGAATCAAAATACTATCACTGAATTAGGGAAACTGCAATGATTACATTATATTTAACTAGTAATGTCTAATGTCCTCTGTAACCTCACCTTTTATCAGGCTGTCCTTGTGCCCAGTTTTCAAAGCTAAGGGGTGATCCATCAGACCAATGAAACTGTTCATTATTCACTAGAACTTCACAGCCGACAGTAGTGCAGTTCTATGGATAAATGTGTATATTCATGAGAACTGAAGACGTTAGGAACTCAAAGAAAAATATCACCTGAGTTAAATCATTAATTTCAAGAGAGGGCTCCAGGAAAATTCTTACAACAATTATATAAATTATTTAAGTCATTCAAGAATTGTCAATGCATAATATGATAAGGCTGAGAATTTTGTGATAGCTTACCAAAGTTGAATATCCTATCCAACAGTCACCACTTGCAAGCGCCATTTTACCACTGACATACTGATTCTCACTTGGTGACTCGATGGACACTAAGTCTCCTCCTTCATTAATACAGTCTCTTCGGGAAGATAACCAAGTTTTGGGATTAACTTTGACTTTATAACAGGAGGATCCAAAGTTATCCCATCCATTGGCTTTATCACATACAATGGGTGGATTTGCTGAAAAAGAAATAGCAATTCTTCCAATTATCCTAGTACTTTTTAATTCACACAGTTTTAACCAGAAATGCAACTACCGATATTAAGATGTTATAGATAACAAGAATGTGCATTGTTTTAGTACAGGATCCTTGGTTTTAGATGAGAATGCTTAAAGAATAACTACAGGATCTTTCATTCATCCATCCATCCATTATCCAACCCGCTATATCCTAACTACAGGGTCACGGGGGTGTGCTGGAGCCAGTCCCAGCCAACACAGGCCGCAAGGCAGGAAACAAACCCCGGGCAGGGTGCCAGCCCACTGCAGGGCACACACACTCCAAGCACACACTAGGGACAATTTAGGATCGCCAATGCACCTAACCTACATGTCTTTGGACTGTGGGAGGAAACCGGAGCACCCGAAGGAAACCCACACAGACACGGGGCAGGATCTTTCAAGTCGAACTTATTTCTTCACAAACACGGTATAGAGTATATGCATCAGACACTCGAAATTGTTTTCAAAAGTTAAGCATTTTCTATAAATTTAAAAAAAAATACCCCTGCACCAGTGTTTTATTTACAATGATGGCTATGGGGCATAGGGGAAAAGCTTAAAAACGTACCCAATATATCAATTTTTCAAGCCAACAACAACATTTATTTCTATAGTACATTTTCATACAAAGGATGTAGTTGAAAATGCTTTACAAGATGTCAAAGGAGTGTTATATACAAAAACAAATGAAAATTAGATAACAGTAATGCATAAACAGCATACAAAAATAATGAAGGCACACCTAAATAAAATAGTCATATAATTATGTGGAAACATCTTTTTTTCTATTGCTTACAATCAAGAGAAATAGAGACCTTTAATATAGAACTGTTTTTAAATCTCTAAATGACAATCAGGTCAGTTGGTTTAAAAAAAAAGAAAATCTGCAGGGGTTCCAGGCCAAAAGACCACCCAGCCCCATTGGGCATTCTGCCTAACATAAATGTTCTTGAGCAGTTCTTTGTTACAGCTTTTTAGGCTTTGGCTTAGAACAGTCAGCGCAGTGGGTTTCGAGGCCAAGACAGTTATTGAGTATTGATCCACGTCTTGCATTTACACACACATTGTGAAACGGTTTATACATGTCATTTTAAAAGAGTACCACCTGTTTACGAATGCTCAGTCTTTTTGCTAACAACATTTCACCCCTCCATCCCCACGTGCAGGTGGTTTCCTCTCAAAAGACCAAATCACAGTAAACATTTCATGCCAACTTTCCTGACCTGCTGTTATTCTAACTCTCCATGCTCCCATTAGACCAGATTAGTTTGAAACACAAGGTGAAGTACCACAAAACTCTGCAGACAAGGCACAGCTTTACATATGTATAGCTCAAGACGACGCTCTGATCCAGTGGGTTACTAGCATTACAGAATGGCTGACTATTAATTTCTTTAAACTGAACGTGGAAAAAAATGAAATTTTATTTATTGGGCACAATAAGAAAATAATAAACTTGATGACTTTCCAAATTAAACCAGAGGATTTCATTATTATGAAATAAACTTCAAATTGCCAATGAATGACACTACTAAGAATACTTTCTTTCATTTAAGACACATTGTTGGATCTCACATTGTTGGATGCTGAAAAATGAATATACACTTTAGTTTTTAGCAGACTATATTACTGTAGTGCACTACAACAGGATTACGGAAGTAAATGTTCAAAATGCAGTAGCAAAAATGTCAACTGAAAAAAGAAAATCTAAGCACATGTATCTGTTTTTATCATTATACTGAGTCCTTTTGAAGTGATTTTAAAACAAATTTCCTTGTATGTAAGATTCCGAATAACCTTGCTCCTCAATATATTTTGGGATGTCCGTTCACCAACATTCTTAATCATAACTTTGAACTTTGAGCACTGATTTGTTTACAAGTCAAACATAAAAGAACTGGTAAGGTGGCTCACTACTGCCACCCGATCAAAGTCCTCTGCAGTGACCCATAGATAGATGACATGGACAGCTGCAACTATAAATGAATCATTAAGGGGTTTGTGCTTTCTAATTTCAGGACTTGGGAGCTTATGTTTTGGAATTATTCTGAATAATATTACAATTTAGGTGTAGCAGTTTACAATTTAGGTGTTGAGAGTCTGATGTAAAGTTATACTGTCCTTTCTCTATTTGGGAATTTAATTTATGTATTAAAAGTTTCATTTCTTTCTCTATCTGTAAAGTTTAGCTTATTTTAGGTTTTCATAAAGGTTTATGTTCTTGTTTAGGCCTTAACTCTTTCAGGGCGGGTGTCGACTTTTGTCAAATGGAGGGTTTGACGATGGTAATCAACAGTAAACGGTGACAAAACCTGCCGTTATGTTTTAGGTGGACTCCCTTTGTTATAAGGAAAGTTAATTTCATCGATTTGACCAACATTCCCTGCACTCAAGTGAGCAGCGAGGAGTAAACAATGGCAGAAATGGCACTGACATCTGGCGAGAGACAGAAGCGAAGGTATAAATCCAAAATACGCGGTGGATGATGTTTGCATATTATTACTGAATTGGACTCTGACTTGTCAGATTCTGATTTTGATACAAGTCATTGAAAACAAAAGTGAGGTACCAGCATCAGCTGATCATAGTCCTGAACAGGTTTGTGTAGCTGATGCACCTATGGCAACATTCGCCTGGGAGGACCACCACTTACAATGACAAGAAGTACAAACCTTATTGTGATGCACTGCGCCTGCCACTGCCTCCCCTGCCCCGCTAAGATAGCCTGGCAGCCAGCCTGCCACGCATTTCTGGCAAACTTGTAGCCACAGCGTGCAGCAACAGAAATTTTATGTTGATTTCTGTGTGAAACCATTGCTTTTTGTGCTTTCAGAAAACTGTGTTTTTTGGAAAAAATATTCAGCCCTCAAAGAGTTAAAGGAAATAAAACAAAGAACATTTACTGTTTATTCATTATAAATTTATGGTTTTACTTCATTGTCCTATGTTATGGAATAAAAATTATTTTGTTTAATGCATATTTCATGATCCCCTCCTCGAGCAGCCACCTTATCGTGGTGGAGGGGTTTGCACGTCCCAATTATCCTAGGAGCTCTGTTGTCTGGGGCTTTATGCCCTTGGTAGGGTCACCCAAGTCAAACTGGTCCTAGGCGAGGGATGTGACAAAGAGCGGTTCAGAAAACCTCCTGTGATGCATACAAACATTGGATGGCGTTTTCCCTTGCCCGGACGTGGGTCACCGGGGCCACCCTCTAAAGCCAGGCCTAGAGTTTGGTCTTGATGGCGAGTGCCTGGTGGCCGGGTCTGCACCCATGGGGCTTGGCCGGGCACAGCCCGAAGAGGCAACATGGGTCCCCCTTCCCATGGGCTCACCACCTGTAGGAGGGACGAAGGAGGTTGGGTGCAGTGTGAGTCGGGTGGTGGCTGAAGGCGGGGACCTTGGCGGTCCGATCCTTGGCGGTCCGATCCTTGGCTACAGAAGCTGGCTCTTGGGGCGTAGAATGTCACCTCTCTGAAGGGAAAGGAGCCTGAGCTAGCGCGCAAGGTTAGGAGGTTCCGGCTAGATATAGTCAGGCTCACCTCGACGCACAGCGCGGACTCTGGAACCAGTCTCCTTGAGAGGGGCTGGACTCTCTACCACTCTGGAGTTGCCCCCAGTGAGAGGCGCCAAGCAGGTGTGGGTATACTTATTGCCCCCCCGACTTGGAGCTTGTTCATTGGGGTTCAACCTGGTAGAAGAGAGGGTAGCCTCCCTCCGCCTTCGGGTGGTGGGATGGGTCCTAACTATTGTTTGCGCATATGGGAGGAGTTTGGAGAGGCCATGGAGAACGACTTCCGGACAGCTTCGAGGAGATTCTGGTCCACCATCCAACGTCTCAGGAGGGGAAAGCAGTGCAGTGTCAACACTGTATATGGTGGGGATGGTGCGCTGCTGACCTCAATTCAGGACGTTGTGGGTCGGTGGGGGGAGTACTTCCTCAATCCCACTAACATGTCTTCCAATGAGGAAGCAGAACCTGGTGACTCGGAGTTGGGCACTCCCATCTCTGGGATTGAGGTCACCGAGGTGGTCAAAAAACTCCTCGGTGGCAGGGCCCCTGGGGTAGATGAGATACGCCCGGAGTTCCTCAAGGTTCTGGATGTTGTAGGACTGTCTTGATAGACACGCCTCTGCAACATCACATGGACATTGGGGACAGTGCCACTGAATTGGCAGACCGGGGTGGTGGTCCCCCTCTTTAAGAAGGGGGACCAGAGGGTGTGTTCCAACTACAGAGGGATCACACTTCTCAGCCTCCCTGGAAAAGTCTACTGGAGAGGAGGGTCCGTCAGATAGTCGAACCTCGGATTCAGGAGGAACAGTGTGGTTTTCGTCCTAGTCGCAGAACAGTGGACCAGCTGTACACCCTTGGCAGAGTCCTGGAGGGTGCATGGGAGTTTGCCCAACCAGTCTACATGTGTTTTGTGGACGTGGAAAAGGTGTTCGATGATGTCCTTCGGGGAATCCTGTGGGGGGTGCTCCGGGAGTATGGGGTACCGGACCCCCTGATAAGTGCTGCTCAGTCCCTGTACAACCGGTGTCAGAGCTTGGTCAGCATTGCCGGCAGTAAGTCGAACCCATTTTCAGTGAGAGCTGGACCCCGCCAAGGCTGCCCTTTGTCACCGATTCTATTCATAACTTTTATGGAGAGAATTACTAGGCGCATCCAGGGCATCAAGGTGGTCCGGTTTGGTGGGCTCAGGATTGGGTTACTGCTTTTTGCAGATGATGTTGTCCTGTTTGCTTCATCAGGCTGTGATCTTCAACTCTCTCTGGATCGGTTCGTAGTAGAGTGTGAAGCAGCTGGGATGAGAATCAGCACCTCCAAATCTGAGACCATGGTCCTCAGCCGGAAAAGGGTGGAGTGCCCTCTCAGGGTTGGGAGCGAGATCCTGCCCCAAGTGGAGGAGTTCAAGTATCTCAGGGTCTTGTTCACGAATGAGGGAAGAATAGAGTGGGAGATCGACAGGTGGATCAGTGTGGCGTCCACAGCAATGTGGGCTCTGCATCGGTCTTTCATGGTGAAAAAGGAGCTGAGCCGAAAGGTAAAGCTCTCAATTTACCAGTCGATCTACGTTCCTACCCTCACCTATGGTCATAAGCTATGGGTATTGACCAAAAGAATGAGATCGTGAATACAAGCGGCTGAAATGAGTTTCCTCCGCCGGGTGTCTGGGCTTTCCCTTAAAGATAGGATGAGAAGCTCAGTCATCCAGGAGGAGCTCAGAGTAGAGCCACTGCTCCTCTGCATCGAGAAGAGTCAGATGAGGTGGTTCGGGCATCTGATCAGGATGCCTGCTGGACGCCTACCTGGTGAGGTGTTCAGGGCATGTCTAACTGGGAGGAGGCCCCGGGGAAGACCCAGGACACACTGGAGGGACTTGGCTGGCCTGGGAACGCCTCAGGATTCCCCCAGAAGAGCTAGTAGAAGTGGCCAGGGAGAGGGAAGTCTGGGCATCTCTGTTCAAGCTGCTGCCCCCACAACCCGATCTCAGATAAGTGGATGAGGATGGTTTTTTGTTTGTGAATTAGGCAGTACAGAGTCTTGTAAGGACTTTTGGTTTTAAGGTTCTTAATGCAACTGTGACACCCTCCTGCTGGATCAGGTGTAGGAGTCTTCAACATTAATACAACTTAGCAACAAAGTATTTGTTACATAAATTGTTGAGAAAATGTTATATTTAGTGTGTTAATATTTATTCAAGAATAATTCAAACTACATAAAAGTGTCTTTTTTTCAAATTAACTTTTTCAGCAGCAGCAAAACATATTGAACTTGGTATTGGTACTAAGCAATAAATTCATTTTTTTTCCTACAGTTTCTGTAATCTAACACATTTAGCTAATACTAAGAGACAAGTTTAATTAATATTTTTCCATTTTTTCATACAAGTTATTTATAAAATATATTGTGATATTTTATCTCCTACAGTTTTGAATCTCTTAATTTGTACAGTCAAACGCTGTAATTCAACCCTAAAAAAGTTTGGTAACAGTGATCATTCATTTTTGTCTCAAGGTAAATAAGAAGTTTAATGTTCATTCTTGTGGATATTATTTATCTGTATGATTTATCAGTAATGTTAATGGCATTTGTTTTAATTCATACATTGATAACACTTAATATTTCTTCTATGTAAATCCAAAATTCAGGCACCCTGATACAGTGCATCCACCCATCCATCCATCCATTTCCTGAATCTACTTATTCCAAAGTCACGGATGCAGGGTGTAAAAGCCTTTCCTAGCAGGATTGGGCACAAAGCATAAACTACCTTTGGATGTGGTGGCAAGTACATTATGGTAAGTCTAAAATGGAATTAGTTATTTGATTTAACTAATGTACATTATGAAATAAACATTGCGAACAGCAAATTCTCACAAAAAAGGGTCTAATCTGAACTTTTATAAACAGTAATGGTACTGTTTACTGACATAAATTGCTTTGTAACGTATTAGTTTCTGAATGTTCAATTGTTGACTGTTCACATAAGAATTAATGCAAAAGACTTTTTCTTTTGAATCCTAACTCTGTTATTGCATTCTAGCTCTATTATACTTTCCTTCACCTCTAACAACTGTCAGTCTCTTGACAGCAAAGTGCATCTTTTATGTTTCAGTAATTTTCACTGTTTTGTTCGTCTTCCTTGAAAAGCACATTATAAAAAAATACATAAATGAAAATAAATATATAAAAAGAAAAAAATCTGCCACCTCTAAAAAAAAATTAATAATGAAAGGATAGCTGCACTAAAGTTATGGTGTTATGCTTGATTGATTATAATAAGCTTGCATTCTGCTCCTTCAATAAAATTTCCCTGGCCCTCATTTAAAGTTGCCTGCAAACTTTTAAATTCTTATTTGTAATACAAACACCAAATACTAATTCTCAAGAGGAGGCACAAAAGATAATGTAAAAGATGAAATGTAAAAAAGAAATCGGCAATGTATACTTGTTATATTAAAAAGATTAGAATTAGCTCTTTAGTTCAAATCATGATAAACATGAACAATTAATTCTCAATATAACTCAAAGAAAAACAGCACACTTTTGGTATTGACATAAATCAGAAGGGCAACCATGAAGGATTACCCAGATACTAAGTGTATTTGGATTAAGATGACACTTTTGGCATAAAAAGTCTGGTAGAACCATAGCAGACGTTTCCTTTGTATGTGGAGACTCCTCTGATGTTCCTATTAACTGACCTAACTGATAATATCTGTCCATTTTGCTAGTGAGATGTACAAGTTCATGCACCATTCAAATCACAAAAAATCAATCAAACAATGAGATGCTACTGCCTGGTCTGTCTTGATTGGCATCACATCATTTTTATATCCTCTGACGTCATCACCACCTAATAAATTACAACAATAAGGCTGGAGACTAAGTAACCTGAGATTCTTCTGCCCTTTCTTCCACCACCATCTGTCCAGGATGAATTGCCAACATTGAAACAGCAATGACTCAAGTTTGGAATTGAATGGCTTTGAGGTGAAAAAGGACAAGCCATAATAACACACAAAGAACCTACAGATTACTCGACACAAACACAAAACTCTGGGGCTGTCTGGTAGCAGCATGGCCAAAAGTTTGCGGAGCAGCATTAGGCTGGCAAACAATTGAAAAAGAGAATTTTCTACATACTTGTTCCACATGCACCAGGACTCTGCACTTTTTTTATATAAGTGGTATCACACTGCTGATGTCTTTTCCACAAAATGAAGAAGCACACATAAGTATTCCAGGGTGATTTTATGAAAGTTAAGTCCATCAATGGAGGGTGAATATCAAGATGCCGCTCAACCCCACTCTGATCAGCATAATGTCGTGTGTTCACTGCACTCTTGATCTGCTTTCTTGTTTGATTGTTTTTTTTGCCCAAACTATGTTAAAGAGAACAAATGGTACTGGAAATTTTACACCCCTTTACTGGCTTGATTAGGAAAAGTCTAAATGGGAAATGTAAATGTGTGGTCCTCATATTAATCTTCTATTCTTCAAGACCGTCACCAAACTGGAAAACTCTGGTTGCACGTGCACACACATGCCTAAAGATAAACCTGGAACACTGCCAGTACACGGCCAGTATAGGTAGCCTCCATCAGCCAGTAAAAGCCTTGCAACTCCTGATATAAAGACAATTTTTTTTTCTAAATAAGAATTTGCATTGAGAATATGATGTAAAAATGTGCTTAAGAAGACAAAGTTAAGTTATATCATAAACACTCTAATAACAAGTTAAATTACCGAGAGAATCATTAAGGGTTAGTGTGCCCCACTAAGCTCTTAATGCAGAAACAGTGCTGCATATAAAATAGAAAATAACAACTGAGCAAACAAGTTGCAGTTAATTAGATGCTATTTTAAATCAAATCATTGCTTTGGGAAATTGTGCTAGTATAATATAATAATGCTAAGAAGATAAAGAGTCCTCAGATTCCACATTTTTAAAGTAATTAAGGGTTTTCAGAAAGTACGCATGGCTCTATCATTCATAGAGTGTCCCCATCCCTAATAGTTCTTTTGGGCACTTTATTTATGCAAGGATTTGATGGCACACTAAACTGCTAGGGATGCCTCATAGATAGAACTTTATTTGTCGAAATTTGTATTTCATTTTTAAGTTCTATTATTAAATATAAACATTATTGTAGGTAAATGTATTACTACCACTGAGACATACCAGTCTGTTTTTTGCAAATGTACTGGTCACTTTTGGAGCAGAATGCATCATTCCACCGTCCGTAATCTGGGCCTGTTATTTCTACGCAATCCTCATCAAACTGCCAATTGTCAGGCTGACCAGGCTGCCAATACCTGCAGAAACAATATGGAAGAAAAATGTGTAATAGACGGATGTTTAACAATCACACAAATTGTACTTGTTTATGCTGTACTCAGCGGAAAGCTATTACATTATCGACATATTATAATGCAATCGATACTATTTAGATTAATAAATGAAATTACGATGATTTAGACATCAAATTAAGAAATGAGAAAATGAGAAGTTTAACATATGAGAGAAGGCAATTCTGTCTATGAACCAACAATATTTATTTCTATAGCACATTTTCATATACAGTTTAGAGTGTTTTACAAGAAGCCAAAGAAACAATTACAAGCAAAGAAAAACTAAGCATAATAATGAATAAATAACATACAGAACTAAATACACATTTACATAAGATAGATATATAATTAATAGCCTCTAAAGATGAGTTTGATGATAACGTCAGATGGCTGAGAGGACAGAAAAAAAAACAACTCCAGGTACGTTGAAAAAAAACCAACAAAATGTAATTTCTTACCTGGTAAAATAAATACACTGTCTCAAGATCTCTTCTACATACAGTACTTTTTAAAAACTGTCAATTTAAACTAAAGTACTGTACTTTACTCTCAATTTCCATGACCATTTGAGTGAAGAAATGCTTTCTGGATTCTGTCTCAAATATACTTAACCTTCATTTTCACAAGTGTGCTTAAGTATGTGGTTTACTATTTAATTAAAAGAATTTTTGTTACATTGTTTTGATTGATGACTTTTGGCTTTTTGAAAACCATAAAGCAGATCCCAGTATAGCTTTCTCTGATCTAGACTAAACAGGTCAAATTCCCTTAATCTGTATATATTTGCGTTTAAGTTCTCCTGCGGACAAGTCGGGGCTTGATTTTACCGTATCATTTCTGGTATTTTATAATGTCAGTCGTATAAGTCGAATGCGTAAAACACACGCTATTAGTCCAAGAGATTATGATATGCCTGAGAGAGTAATCCACGGAGCACACTGCCTTTTTTTTCTGTGACCAAACGGTAATGCCCAAACAATTCCGAAATGACGTTTGCACTGTTTTGTGTTTTTTGTATCTCACACCCTCATACACCTTTATCGTACGAGCGTCCCCTATCTACAAGGAGCGTTCGATCAGAAGAAAATATGAAGCTGGTTTTAAATTAAAAGCCATTGAAGTGGCAAAAGAAATTGGTAACTGCACTGCTGCAACAAAATTTGATGCATCTGAGAAACTGGTGTGAGATTAGAGGAGGCGAGAAGATGTAAAAAAAAAAAAAAATTAAGTCAGGGTTTGATTTTATGATCGATTTTTCGGCTTTCAAGACCCGACTTATACGTGAGTATATACAGTAAGAACATTCCCATGGAACCTTTTCTAGAATTACCATGACTTCTTAGATTTGTTGTGACCAAATTTCACATATTATTCCAGATGTGGTCTTAGTGGTACATTACAAGTACGACATATTTTCATATACAGCATATTTAGTTTTTATAATGTAACATAACATTTTATTTGAAGGCAGTGTAGGTCTATGTCAGCATGTAAAAAAGGGAAAAAAAGATTAAAGGTTATTTCCATACTGAAAAGAATAAAAGGTTAAAGACACAACGTTTTGGCTGTATATGAGCTTTTCTTTTGCTCTCTTTTGCTCTCAGAGCGCACTTTTGAGCTGTTAAAATGAAACAAAGTGCTCACAAAGCCTACTGTAGAGCACTTTGTGTCACTTGATCGTAGCCACACTAATCTTGATCTTTCCATTTGTGTTCTTCCAAAGTGCTTCAAAGACACTTTTCAAAGAAATATGGAAGAAGCTAAGATCATTCTCAGCCAAGGATCACTTATTTTTCCAGGTCTTACTGACTGACTAACTTTTTAATCTCTTCCTTCATCTTTTATAATAGCAGCTCCTTCACATCTATACTCACATGGTCTCCTTTCGTCAGCCCTGGCGTTGTTTCCCCTCCTACATATGTTACCTGTTTTTTCCTTTTTAGTTGCACACCTTAATGCAGCTGTACAGCTTTCACATTTTGTCTCTAACCGTCTTTTTTTTTCAGTGTATAAATAACCTTTAGCCTTATTTCCATAAGATTTTATTAGCATTTAAATTTTCTTTGCACATCACCTATATGTCAGCATTGCCCATTTTCTAATTATAAGTATTAATCCTGTTATCAACAGGCAAGACTTTGCACTTTTCTTCAGTTAATTGTTTTTGTCCAGTTTTTAAGATTGCCCGAGTCTTTTGGAATATAAGTCATTGGTCCAGGTATGATGTCATCTGCAAATATCAGACATTTGCTCATTATACCTGAATTAATATTATTCATACAAAATAAAAATAGTAACGATCTGAGGAGAGATTCACAAGGACTCCACTGATGACCTCACGCCAATGTGGAGCATTTTCCACTTCTTAAGCTATATGTGATTCCAATGGCCTCTTCTGTTCAGAAAGCTATTTCTTGGTCCTGAACTGTGTCAAATGCTTTTTGGAAGTCTAAGTAAATTATGCTTAATGGTTTGCTTTTGTCTTAGCTGCCTCTTCAAAAATTCACACTGACTACTTGACAGAATGTTCCTCTCTTAAACCCATGCTGCGTTTTGCTTTTAATGTTATTTTTATAGTCTTACATAAGAAAGAAGTATATTGAAGTAAGAATAACTAGGGACTTAAACTATTCTTGAATTTTTTCATAATATGACAATATTCAGATTTTTTTAAATATTTTAAAGTATTAAGTATTGTGATATTTTGAATTTATTCTCCCCTTTTATTGCTGTGTGGTCAAATATTTATTGAATGCTACAAAATGCTAAACATGAAACAATTACAATTGTTTAAAGGTTTGTAACACCCCCTCTACAGCCTTAACCCCATCCTAGCCCTGTGCAGGATGATCAGTATACAATGAAAAGGAAACATTAAAATTGAGAGAGGAATTAGAATATCTATAAAGAAAGATGGCAGATACACCCTTGGGCTCAAAAAGAAAAAAGCTGAAGAAACCTGGCTGTATGGATTAAAAAATATCAACTGGCCACCCAGCCCCCAATTAGCTGGATTGCAGAACCCCTCCTAATGACACTGGAATTGGATGACCTGGTGATCAACAGAGCACATTGTCTGAATAAAAGTAGGTTATAAAATGTGGATATCCATGGCTTAGAAGAGAGACAGAGAGAGAGAGAGAGAGAAATACTCTGTGGATTTTCAATGAAAGGCCAGTACCAGCTTGGCTGCAATGGGTCCTAGGGGGAAAAGCCTCCACTGTATAGAAGGATAAACTAGCATCGAGAAGTCTATGTAGGAAAGGAAAACACTGGGTGACAATGGAAATAGCAGATGTAGAGAGACCTTGAAAGATGAAAGACCAGTAGGGAGAGACAGGTGGGCAATGTGAAAACATATGGCAAAAATTATCAGAAGCATTTAGAGAGAAAAAATGACAGAAAGCTACAGTGGGCAGTCCAACAACATTATGCTTTTGAGATGTAATATTCTTCTATGTTTATTTGACTAAAGTTAAAACTGTATCCCTCTATAAAAAAATATGTCAATGTATTATAACAATGGTGTCAATGTATTACAACTAATAAATAAAAAAGCCCAGTTTGTCCAATTCTATTCACTATGCTGATGTAAAGATTTCTTGCAATCCAATATGCCTACAACTCTTGTGTGTGTGTGTGTGTGTGCGTGTGTGTAGGTTTGTTCTCCTATGTCTTTTTCCTAAAGCAAGGATCCAAAGGTGTACCTAAAAGCACCTCTGCTGAAAATTAATTGCTGGGACCTAACTCTTTTCTCCAAATGATCAAGCTTTTTTTAGTAGACTTAGTAGACGGTAATACTGTTTGTTCTGTCTTGTGCCATACTGCCTTACAACGATGTCTTTAATCTCCTGAAAGCAGTAAAACACTTCTCATCTTCGGCAGAATATGAATTCACCACTAGCATCAACTTGACCCGATAATCTGTGTACCTCCACTGAAAGTCCACCAAATTACCTCTGCTGTTTCTGCAGTACAGCTGAATGTATACTTCACATGAAAATGTGAAAACTCTACTACACAATCTGTAGAACTACAGTATGTTACACTCTACTTACTGATCTACACTGGCAGTGTTAAGAAGTCCAGTAAGTAGAGTGCTATGCAGTTTGTGAAGGGTAAGCAGACCTTCTTGGTCAAAATGAAAAGGAAGTTATAACCATACGTATTAGCCAAACTACCATCAATGTAATTTAGTGAGATAGCTAGCCCTCTATCATCACGTTAATCTTAGCCTTTGTCTTAAAGCAGAAAATACCCAGACACATTTGTAACCACTGACTAGGCAGGCTACACAGCTACTTAAAGCAGTCTCTCCTTATGATGGTTTAGAGCAAACATTACTGCAAGTGGTAACACTGGGTTCATCTGTGATTAGTTTCTGCTTGGAGACAAAGGTCAGAGACTGAGAACTGGAGCATCATATATAACTGAATTGCTTATTGGTCTTTAAAGGCATTTGCAGTGTAAGTATCCCCTTGCATACATTGTGATTAGTATGCCATTTTTACCATGGGGTGCAAAGCCTGAATACAAAACTAACTAGCCTAGCCACATAGACTGCTCCTTCCAGCCACATAAAACTCCCTCTTAAAGGGGAAAACAACTTAATGTTTTTCTATAGTGGGATGGGGTCATGGTCCCCTTTGAACCCCCAGGATCTCCTGAATCCTTTAATGTAAGATGCCCACAGAGATGTTATCTGATGGGAGTAGAATTAGATCCCCTATGTCATCTTTGCTCTCTTACAGTCCATTGCACTTTTCGCCACATGTTCCGAGAATGTCCTCCAACTGCAGCTCTCTGGCTCTGTGTGGCTGGATCCCTTTCTATGATTCTTTCATTCCCCATTCCTTTGTGCCCTAAAATTTCTCCCCTTCTAGACCTTTCTTTTCTATGCTCACTTTCCTTTTCTCTCTCCCAACAAAGGCTTTTAATTACTGCAACCATTGCAGCCAAGTTGCTTTTATCCTCTCGCTGGAAATCTCCTGCAATCTGGAAGTCTTCATTTAACAATCCTAATCTTTGTGAACGTTCTGCATATCGGGCCACAACTCTTCCAGCTCTGCTATCCACAACTGGCTCCATGGTGTCCATGAGGCAGCTTTTCCTTTTCGTTTTTTTGCTTTGCACTCCCCCCACCTCCATAACCTATTGTCTATGTGGGAGGAGTGAAAGCTGTAGATTCGTCAAATATTTCTGTCTCCAGTCTCCAACGGATCTCAACATTTTTGGGTCCCATAATACCGAAAACATCAGTATCTCGATGATGGCTGTGTGTGTGTCTGTGTGTCACAGTTTCTTGAGGACAGTGTTGAGCTAAAACGGCTGGACGGAAAACTTGAAACTTAAGCCTGTTATGAGATGATGATGTGCCACTTGATTTTTTAGCCAAATAGTGCATGAGAAAGTGGTACTTTAGAGGAACCCTCAAATACTGTAATTCTGCAATTAATTATGAATTCTTCTCTTCAATTGCTATCGTAATGATCTAATTTTTGATAAGGAAGATCAGCTTCAGAGTGGTAAATAATTACTGAAATGTTACAGAATAGTTCAGGTAATCTAGTTCCTAGAGTGCACAGTCTACTGATGCTTATATCTGAATTTTTTCTTTATTACTTTTCCACACTGTCCTGCATGGGTTGTGTGTGCCAGTTTGTTTCTTATTGTGTGTCTGTTTAATTAACCATCTCAGGTGGGTACAGATGAGTGTTAGTTTTTGATCTTACATAGCCCAAAAATCAGTCATTATTGTTACTTTCCTTTTTTGTATTCCTTTTTTCACTTTATCAATACAAATTTGATTGCAAAAAAAAAGGTAAGTTGCCATGAGGTACATTTAACACTACAGTTTGACAGGATAAAGTCAGAGCAGCTTCAGTGAAACATCTATAAAATGCATTACTAAAACACAATTTAACATATATACAATAAACATGTATACAACTTTTAATTATTTGTGGTCTTTTAATTTCAGTAATTTATTTCATATTCTGACTGACAATAAACTGAGAAGTCAAAGATGCCAGCAAGATGGCACAGAGCAGGGTAGTGACTCAATATGCACATCAGGCAGGTGTGTTTCTGCATCCAAGTGTGGCAAAAAAGCATGAGGAGGACATGAGATGATTGCCCAGTTAGTATTGTTAATACTAACAGACGCAGCGGCTTGGTGCTCTTCGTATCAGCGTTTAGTGTGCATGTGTCTGCTTTTTTTTTTTTTTACTAAAATTTTGTTGTACAATGTCTCATTGTTACAATGACAATAAAGATTTTGATTTGATTTGATTAATGCCTTAGAATTGAATTTAGTGAGGGAAATTATGGACAGCAGGTGGCAGCAGATCTCTTGTTTCTTCTAGAATGATACTTTTTTGTCTTTTTTAAGGAAATTTGATATTATCTGTAAACATCCATCCATTATCCAACTCGCTGTATCCTAACTACAGGGTCACGGGGTTTCTGCTGGAGCTAATCCCAGCCAACACAGGCCGCAAGGCAGGAAACAAACCCTGGACAGGGTGCCAGTCCACTGCAGGGCACACACACACACACCAAGCACACACTGGGGACAATGTAGGACCGCCAATACACCTAATGTGCATGTCATTGGACTGTGAGAGGAAACCGGAGCACCCGGAGGAAACCCACGCAGACACGGGGAGAACATACAAACTCCACGCAGGGAGGACCTGGGAAGTGAACCCGGGTCTCCTAACTATGAGGCAGCAGCGCTACCACTGCATCACCGTGCCGTCCATCTGTAAACATTATCTGTGAATTCACCTGAGATGAAATAAATATTAACCAGTATATGCAATATTTTATAAAACTGAATTTCACTGCAGTCCAGAAACATAAACTAATATGTTTAATGAGTCACAGTAAAATAAGCTACATTTCATTTAACATTTTTCTTTTTTAACTAAATTAAATGCTCTTCTCTCATTTATGCTGTTTAATAAGTAGCATAAATTCTATATTTTACTATTTAAGTATGTACTGTACCATTTCTTCTTGTTGGCTAATAAACATTACACAAAAGGCTATTTTATATAATAAGAATCCAACAAATATTGAATTTTTTTTTCATTTATTAAGACAGGAGCACAATTTAACTTACTGTATTTCTTCAAGATATGTTGATCCGTCTGACCATTCCCATAGACCTTCACTGGCCACGTCATTCAAGCCAATCCAGTAGACACCGTTTGATTCAACGTGAGACCTGACCCAGGCCTGAAAACATACAGGTAAGAAGTAGGTGACATTAATGACCAGATTTAAATACTGTATATTTAACTCTCTCTTACAACTGCAACATAAAAGTTTAAAAAAAAATGCCACAGATCACTATGATTCCTGTGGTCAAAGAAAATGTGTGTGGTTGTGGTTTTCTTGGATTCCTTTTCATTGTCTGTCTAACATACTTAATTCTTATTTCACTGGTTCTGCTTGAATTTACATCATTAAAACCTCTTAATTTTTGCACCAATTCACTTTTTAAAGGACATTTTCAAGGAATGAAATGTCAAAAAATCAAGTATCCCTCATTGTGGTGTCATGCAGTTATATGTCCATAGGATGTGGTAATTAATGCATCATTCATTAGTACAGAGGGGACTGGGCGGTCTCATGGTCTGGAACCCCTGCAGATTTTATTTTTTCTCCAGCTGTCTGGAGTTTTTTTTTGTTTTTTCTGTTCTCCCAGGCCATCCTTTTATTCCATTTTAATTAGTGTTGTCTTATTTTAATTCTTACTTTGTCTTTTTTTCTCTTTCTTCATCATGTAAAGCACTTTGAGCTACATTATTTGTATGAAAATGTGCTATACAAATAAATGTTGTTGTTGTTGTTGATACAGAAAGCAGTAATCCACCAGGAATCAGCCTGCCTACAGTATAAAGTATGTACTGTGAGGAACCTAGATGATTTAGAAAGGGCCCAGCTCATTATAGAAAAGGACGCACTTATGGGTGTCTGCCCCTAAATACAAAGTACAGTCCACACACTGTGTATACTCACAGAAAAGGTCACGAACAGGTTTATTATGTTTAGAGTTTATTATTACTCAGTTCTCTATGCTAGCCATCCTACATCCTCCTGGAACAGTTTTAAAAACAAAAGAAAAATATGAATAGTTAAGGTGACCATCCATTCCCATTTTCTGGGGACAGTCCCCTTTTTCGGACAACTTTCCCCACTCAGAAACATGTCCCCAATTTGTCCCCGGTTTAAGATTTCGTCCCCGGTTTCAGCTGGTTCACTTTTTTGAATGTATCTCATCACCACGATAATTTGAAATCGGCGCGCATGCGTGGTGTTTTGACGGAGGTTATGCTTTACCGCATCCTGCAACTTTGGCGAGAAATCATGTGATAAGCTTTCGCTTTGTACTCTGTAGTGTTTATAGAGTCCCTACTCGTGATCTGTAGATTCTAAGAGAGGCACGCCGTGCTCTGCCTCTGCCTGTGGCTGTGTCTACGCATGGCTTGCTTCTGGATGCGAGAGCAGCGTGGCGGCTCTTTTCTTCCACCTGTTGTTTCTGCATTTTGGTGCGGTGATCCCTGTGATTCAACATGAGTGCTAAAAGGAAGTGTCTGTTCAATGATGGGCTTCAGCGTGAATTTTCGTATTCGTCCGATCCCGGATGCTTCTGTTGTGATCTGTAGCGTGTGCGACTCAAAGTTTTCCATCGGTAGTGGTGGGAGAACTTCAATCACGGAACATGAGGGGAGTAGTCTACGGTTCTCTAGCCAAATCCCCCCCCTCCCCCATACCCCCGGATTGGCCCAAAAAATTCTGGTCACCTTAGAATAGTGATTATGGCGAAATTCCTTGCAATCCCAAGAAATGCATGCAGTTGCAACACAAAAGCAGTTATTTTGCACATTTGTGAACTGTAATCAAAACTATTTAAAAATTTGATTAGCTACTTCAAAACTCCATGTAAGTTGTGTCTCAGACACAGCACTGGAACTTTCCCATTTCATTTCCAGAATAAGATACAAAAAGTATTTTGAAATTTGTCCAGTTTCTTTTCCAAAAGAGAGCTTAAACAAATGTAACATTATGCCCTCAATCCAAAGGTTTCTGGACTCTTAACATCTTGGTCAGTGGTATTTCACAAATCTGTTTTCTTCAATTCATAGTTATTCACTGTATGGAGCCTGTCATGGTCCAAATAAATAAAGGTTCCTTCTGGAACCGTCATGTGGATAGGTCTTTTGAAATCCAAAAATGGTTCTCCTATGGCATCATTCTAAAGAACCAATCTTGTACCTTAATTTTTAAGATTGTGGAATTGTGCATGTGGAGTAAGGAAAGGTTTTTGAACTCTTGTGTGTGAGGTTTGATTCTCACATAGCATCTTCTGGACCACATATTTGAGTACAGGGTTTTTGAGCCAGATGGAATTCTTCATTATTACAAAGAGTTTGTTTTTTTTCAGCATATGAAGACTTTACAGTATAAAGTAAATGGTAGGTGATCTAAACATATCTGTGCTCAAGACTGAAAGAACTGAAGTCCTAGTAGCAATATTATTTATCATTTGATACTAACCTGTAAAATTGATGTGTGTAGTTCAGACTTGAATTTTCTTATATGGATGAGACCCTAAAAACTCAAGAGCTGAAGCCTGGATGGCCTGTCTATAAAAAGGGCTGACATCTGTGGTTTTATCCTCTGGTGTCTATTAAGATCATTTCATGACATCTTTGAAGGGGGCACACATAACACAGGCTGACTTCTGTAGAGCCCACAGTAATCAGTACTGACATTCAAATTGAGCAACTGGTAACCTTCACAGTGATGGACCTACATGTTTGGGGCCTTGATGCTTGAAATGTTAACAGAGATCCGGTTTGGGTAACCGCCGTTATCTTCAATGAGGAAGTTCCACGTCAGATCTTCACAACTTTTTTTTTTTTAATTTAGCCACTACATGT
This sequence comes from Polypterus bichir lapradei, assembly GCA_026402145.1. Taxonomy (NCBI): domain Eukaryota; kingdom Metazoa; phylum Chordata; class Cladistia; order Polypteriformes; family Polypteridae; genus Polypterus; species Polypterus bichir. The sequence goes on along the minus strand of JANRMT010062821.1, from coordinate 34,835,215 downwards.
CACATTTTTATTAAAATTATTGTACTGGATTATCTCACATGTCAAAGTCACTGATAAGAATAAATGTTTCCTATGCCTTATAGTTATGGGGGGATGAAAATGAAAGTAGCTTCTGGAGCCCCTCCAGAATCAGGGGTCCTTAAGCTTAATCTTCATTAGTTTCATAGTAATTTGGCCCCGATCCTTCATATGAACAAAATTTGCACTGACTGCCATTTGTTTCTTCTTCCCTATTCTGTGTGTTTGCATACATGTGATACAAATATCTAAGACTTTATTTACTCTGAAACCAGAGTGTTCAGCTCTCTCAATCTTGATTGCAAACTATTTTCTCACGTCAAGCTTGTACACATGATGTGTGTAGAATCCTCAAAAAGAAAAATCTCCCCAGAAATTTGCTCCTTACCTTTTATCACTGTTCCATCGAGAGTGTGCTCACGTACAGACTGTGTGTGTGGTACGGCAACTGCACTTCATCAGAAAGGAAAACGCTCCACAGAGTCGTCAGGACAGCGGAGAGAACAATTGGTTGTACCCTCCCCACTCTGGAACAAATCTACACCTCCCGATGCCGCAAAAAAGCAATAGACATTTCAAAGGATTCATCACATCCTGGTCATTGCCTCGGGCAAGAGATACAGAGCAATGAAAACCAGGAGAAACCGCCTTAAAAACAGCTTTCATCCAAAAGCAAACATGGCCGTGAACTCAGAATAAAACTGCTCGATATCATTCTCTCCCAATGTGCAATATAGACCTTAAGTCAACAAGTGCAATTTGTATATTTTGTAAACTACTTTTATTACTATTCAGTTTATTATTTTCTCTCTTCTTGTCTTTTTAACTCTTATGTCTCACACTGAGTCGACTGCACCTTCAATTTCATTGTTCCTTTGTAAAAGTGACAATAAAGATCTATCTATCTATCTATCTACAGTGGTGTGAAAAACTATTTGCCCCCTTCCTGATTTCTTATTCT
>JANRMT010062821.1:34738461-34824236 GCA_026402145.1 Polypterus bichir lapradei | reverse complement strand
GTCACTAATTCTCCAACTTCCCGTGTAGGTAAAAGGCTGACCCCATCTTCACGAAATTTGGTAGGCGGCTTCCCTGCGCTAACCAAAACCGATGTACGTACTTATTTCGGTGGTATGACGCCACTGTCGGCCGCCATATTGAACTTTCCAACGTCACTAATTCTCCAACTTCCCTTGAAGGTAGAAGGCTGAAATTTGGCATGCTCATTCCTTACAGCTTACTTACAAAAGTTAAGCAGGTTTCATTTCGAAATTCTACGTGTAACGGTCATAATGGTCTACAACGTCCGTCATGTTGAACTTTCTTATTTATGGCCCCATCTTCACGAAATTTAGTAGGCGGCTTCCCTGTGCTAACCGAAACCAATGTACATATTTATTTCAGTGGTATGACGCCACTTGTTACTTCTGGGCCCATCTTCAAGAAATTTGGTACACAGGTTCCCAACGCTAACTGAATCCTACTTACGTACATATATACATCCATAGCCTGCAGCTCGGTCACCGTGTGAGGCGGAGTTAGGTCCCCCACCCCAACGCCTCCCACGTTGTTGGCTGCCTAACTATATAAGGCCGTCCATCACTCCAGTCTCTACATTCCCTTCGTTGCTTCGCCACGGGATTCACATCTCCCTGCTGATAACTACAGCCTTTTTATTTAATCCACGGCTTCTCCGCTGTTTTATTGTTCATTTATTACGATTATAGTTATTGTATAGGTATTTTAGACTTAGTTTACATTGTTCAGGTACCTATTTCCTTTATCATTCCAACCGTACCCCCATTAACATGTCTATCGAGGTGTTCACCATCGATCAAAGAACTGTCACTTACTGAGTAGTTTCCATGCCCAGAGATGGCGCCTGCCTTTTCCATTCTCTTTGTTACATATTGCACGGCCATATCAGGCTCACTCTTGATATCTGGAGAAACATTGTGTCTTATGTATTGAATGACTGGGACAGGTTCAAGGTGTGGACTGATGACGGTACAGGAGATAATTATACTACACAGGAGCACTATAAGAGTGAAATGCTTAAGCCCTTCATCTATGGTTCTGCATGTGAGTTGATTGCTGCCGCTGAATTGTTCGGTTGTTGCTTTCAAGTGTACCGAAATGGCCAAATATTTTACACCTTTTGACAACCAACAATGCTTCTTAAACATCTTAGACTCACAGGTGATGATGTCAGTAGTGGACACTTTGATGTTTATGAATGTTTAAACTCTCAAAAGCTGGATGTGAAGTTATCGATGAAACCGGTTGTATGCTTACAATACTTGACAGATGCTGAATGTCACTTCAACACAAGTCCTGCAAATACTGTCGTAATTGAAACAAACCATGAAACTCAAACCGATTGTGACAGCAGCAATCCAAGCTGTGAGATTTGAAACAAGATTACTTTTCACATGGCCAACTGCACGTTGCATGCTCAAGAGTAAGCTCAGCACACATCTTGGTCATATTACAACCGGGGGGCCGAACTGACAATGTGGTATACAAAGAGATCCTTAACAAATAATTATTGGTATATTTTCCCTCAGTTTAAAAAGGTTTAATTTTCTTCTTAATAAAAATTTTAAGGTAGTACTTCGCCGCTGCGAAGCGCGGGTATTTTGCTAGTCACAACATAATTAGAAGATCTCCAGTCAGTACAAACAGCTCTAGGGCTCCTGGACAGCAATCTCTGTAGTCCTTACTCAGTCCAGGGTTACAGGTCCTTAACATTTAAAAAACAAATACAAATAAGAGAGTATCACTGCAATAATAATAAAATCTAAGCAAGTGAAAAGTTTTTATATCAAACTTTTATATCTTGTTTTCATTTTTGTTAGATTTATTGACTATCAAGAATCTTTTGTTTAAAATTATTTAGCTTATTTTAAGAAATCTTGTCAAACAAATTTTGGTTAGCCCATTAGTTGATTTTGCTGCTAAATTAAAGTAAAACTACTTCTGCTTCTTGTTCCCGGTTTAAGATTTTGTCCCCGGTTTCAGCTGGTTCACTTTTTTGAACATATCTCATCACCACGATAATTTGGACTCGGCGCGCGTGCACGGTGTTTTGACGGAGGTTATGCTTTACCACATCTTGCAACTTTGGCAAGAAATCACGTGATAAGCTTTCGCTTTGTACTCTGTAGTGTTTAGGGTCCCTACTTGTAATCTGTAGATTCCTCTAGCCCCTCCACAATGTCCCCGGATTGGCCCAAAAAATTCTGGTCACCTTAGCTAACAACAAAGATGTATGTGTCTTGAATTTACATGCTTGAGGCAAACACACAACTCAGTGAATGCCAGGATTCAACCAAAATAAAACATTGTAACTAAATAAATGCCTCAAACAAAGGACAAGTGGCATGATGCAAAAACATGCCCAGCACTGAACAAATTGTGATGCCTAGGATTTCCATTATTTAATTGGGCATTTCCACACAACATATACATTTTATTTACCACTGTACACCGCAATGACTTCAAAATCTGAAAATTTTTTCTTTTAGCCTTTTAATTCATTTAACATCTTGTAGCATTGTTTCTTACTGTCCCTGATTATTAGTTGCTAATATTGAAATGTTATCTGTTCCTTCAAACCCCTTGCCTTCCAGTTCCTAACACAATTTTTTCTGGTACTTGGTTTGAACCAGTGAACAAAAAAGAGAGCAACCAGTGAAAATAAAATTAAATCTCACCTTTTTATCTTTGCATGTGCTAATGAAAATAAATACTTTTTTGGAATAATTAAAGCAAGTTATTCTTAAGGGAAAAAAATGATATTTTAATACTGACTCTTAAGATACAAGATGGTCAGAACTGCTGCTGCTACATGACAGTGTTAGATTACTAACTTTATGGTTTATCTGGTATATATAAATTAACTGTATGTGTCTGTGGCCTGCAATAATTCAGAGTTTGTTCCCTACTTTTCTCCTGATGCTACCAGTATAAGCTCAGGTCAAGCTTATCCTTGAAGTAATTAAAAAAATTTTTTTTTTAATTTCTGGCTGAAAAACTCAGGTAATAAGTTAGTATTTTTCAAAAATTATTTTAAGACTCGTAATCAAAGCAGATCAGCAAATCATAATCAAAGCAGAAAGTGAAGGAAGGAGGAAAAAAAAGATTGAAGGAAAGTATAGGAAATGAAATATACACTAGAAGCAATGGAAAGTAAAAAGGAATATAAGAAAAAGGGCAATGAAGAAGTAGTTGTAAATATGGAGAAGTATCCTATATCATTAAATGAAAAGAAAGAAGCTTTTAAGTGGAATAAGAGAAAAACAGATTATGAACAGCAGAAGAAAAATCATCAGTGGAGGGTTTGGAAATTGCTATATGTATACTGTATGGGATAAGGAAAAAACACTATAGTTTTTGCTTTTTTATGTGAAACCATTAAGAGCTGTTTAAAAGAAATATACCAAGAAGTTTTCAATGACAGAATATGCTAAATTATTAGGAAATTGAAGACCATGACCTTATTTTTGCACAGAGCTGTGCTATAACAGGCTGAAAAGACGTAAACAGTTTGTGCCTGTTTACAGATGCAAAGAAGTATGTTTAAGACTGAAAGTGTCATATTAACGTTATGATATAAATAATTTTATGTATTTTGTTTATTCCCCAAAGGATTCCGTTTTTGCAGGTTAATTTTAATGCAAACTGGAAAAAATGTATTTTTGCTCTCACATCTTGTTCTATTTGTTTTTTGTGTCACTGTGTGGAGAAATCACATGGCTGCAAATGTCACAAGGATGACTCTCCAACTGTGACGATCCCAGCTTGCATTATTACTCAGTGGATGCATTACATTCAATGCGTCTCTGTTAGCACAGTTTGCTTATAAACTCAACTGGTTTCGAATTTCTTTTGATCCTGATTACAATTTTCATCTAGAATCCTTTTTATTTTGGTACTATCTTACAACGTTTGTCATTGGCCTCATTTGATCACATCTCTGTTTCATGCTTTGCATCTCCTGGTCGACTGGAATCTCACAACAATCCTCTCGCATGTTCAGTGCTTCAGCCAAATGTGGACTCCACAATGATAGATTAAAAATGGAAAAAGGCAATGGAAAAACTACTGAAAAAAAATAGAAATCCTTGGATCCAAGTAATATTACAATGGTATATAGACCATAATAGGAATCTGCACAGAAGAAACTAATCTTGATTAAAACAATAGAAAGGCAAGGATGCCATTAGTTGGTGCCATTATTTATATGCTGCATTAAGTGTTTAACATATTGATGAGGATATAATACAGAATGGTAGATGCATCGTGATATTATGGAAGACATAAGCATAATGAATACAGACAGCAGAGTGATATATGTAATAAGAACACATTTTTAAAAATTCATAAGACATTATAGTCACAGAAGAAAAAGATTGGAGCAAAGAGAAAAGAAACCACACAAACAGTGATACAGTTGATTAATTATTGTGTATTAAGAAATTTATCAATGAAGGTGATGACATTTCTTTTGAAAATTTCCCCAAGGTGGAAATTTGATGGATTATACTTGTAAATTTAGCCCCTTCCCAAACAGAAAAAAATGAGTAACCACAAAAAATAAAACATTTAGAAAATGAAATGCAATTACGTTTAATAGATTCATTGCTCTGGAGCAGTACTATTTTTAATCACTAAGTGACAGCTGTAAACAACTTTCATCTTTCTCGATACGTCTCACTTTTCATGATGTAATTGAGCAATACAACTTGTCGATAATTACATAACAGTGATGGAGAGCAATCAACACAGTTTTGAATCGATTAGAAAATAATACAACTTTCCATGCTATATACACAGTATCCTCAAGCTGATATTTTACACCCTTTGTGGCCAACAAAAAAATATTTTCTCGTGGACATCATTTCTTCTGTAGCTACTCTTCCATAAACTTAGAGAATGCCTTGATGATTGTTCCTTCATGAACACCTTCTATAGTCACAGTCCCTGACTTCTGTAGCTCATTCAGAATTACATTCGCAATTGGTCTTACAGTAGCTTCTTTGAGGATGGCTCAGTTTGTCCAGTGGCAATTTGAGAAGGACATCCAGATGTAGTCTGTGTGACAGAGATTTTTCAGTTCTGCATAGACGACTGCCCTGAGGTCCAAGGGTCTCTCCTCTGCCTTTGAATTTGTTTTGTATCCAACCTCAGGTTTGTATTCCTCCATAATCATACCAGACTTGCTTATCATGTTGTTTTGTCGTTAATTTAAAGCTTTCTTTTGAAAGTCTGCGCGATACTGTGTGACCTTACAGAAAGATATGTGGGGCAATGCTCTCATAAAGTCATATAAAGCAGGTGGACAGAACCACTGATTCTCTGCATTGGTGGAGTATATCAGTAAACAGCATGACTTGTTGAAATAAATTCAAATTACATCTGAGAAAGCGTAGGTTTGCAAGTTCAAAGAGGAAGAACATTGTTTATGTCATCATTTTCATATTTCATTTTTGCAAATTGTTAAAAAATATTAAAAGATGCTATATGCTTAAGAAAATAATGTTGAAAGGAAGAATCAACAGCACAAACTTTATGTGGATTGTCATATGGCTGAGGAGGTATGAAGGAGAGTTTGGCATTATGAATAAGGATAGGGACACACAATTATTAATAAAATATGTAATATGTGAATATGCAAAAAAAACAAAAATATTAGAATGTAGAAAAAATCAATGTAAACCAAGAAGTTATGGAAAGTGAGCCTTGTGATTAAAAATCCATCCATCCATTATCCGACCCGCTATATCCTAACTACAGGGTCACGGGGGTCTGCTGGAGCCAATCCCAGCCAACACAGGGCAAGACAGAAACAAACCCCGGGCAGGGTGCCAGCACACCGCAGGGCACACACACACACACACACACACCAAGCACACACTAGGGACAATTTAGAATTGCCAATGCACCTGACCTGCATGTCTTTGGACTGTGAGAGGAAACCAGAGCACCTGGAGGAGACCCACGCAGACACAGGGAGAACATGCAAACTCCACGCAGGGAGGACCCGGGAAGCGAACCCAGGACTCCTAACTGCGAGGCAGTGATTAAAAATAAACATTTTAATTAATTTAGTGAATCACAGACACGGAGGTCACATGGCCTATCATGGCAGCCCAGTGCAGAAAACAGCTTTGGACAGGAATGCCAATCTATTACAGGGCCGACGGATACCCATATTCACACTCAAACTGAAACCAATTTGGAATTCAACCGAGTAAGAGGCAAGCCCCCCGCAGACAATATCAGGGTGCAGGGTTTGAACTGAAGATGCTACTGTAGATCAGTCAAGGAGCCACTGCATTACCATGCCTCCAATGTTAATTCAGCATAATGAAAATATCACAATTAACATTGCATTATGGTGCTAACAAATTCTATAAAGCAAGAGTGTTTAACACTAAGAGATTAATGGACACTCACTGACTACGAGTCAACATCACTGTAGTCAGCACTGAAGATATTCCTGTAAGTAACAGGAAAAGCATCGCTCAGAAATGAAACTCGGAACATAAAACAGACTAGAACACTGGGAATAAATACTGTGTGGTGTGTGCAAATGGGAGGCAGTGGGGAAAAAATGTTATAAAAAATGGAAAAAAGTCTGCAGGATGCAACATTCAGGTGCATTCACAGTCTTAGTTAACTGTTTTAAAAGTTGTAGCATTTTTACATTTTTTAATCACTTCAAAAAGTTAGTTATTTAACACAATTTAGTTAATGCAATATTTTGTAACAGTGATAACTGAATGTAGTTACATGTAGTCATATGGAAATGTTTGGGAAATGTTTGGGAACCCCTCTTAATTCTTTGGGTTTTTGTTTATCATTGGCTGAGCTTTCAAAGTAGCAACTTCCTTTTAATATATGACATGCCTTATGGAAACAGTAGTATTTCAGCAGTGACATTAAGTTTATTGGATTAACAGAAATTATGCAACATGCATCATAACAAAATTAGACAGGTGCATAAATGTGGGCACCCCAACAGAGATATGAAATCAATACTTAGCTGAGCCTCCTTTAACAAATATAACAGCCTCTAGACGCCTCCTATAGCCTTTGATGAGTGTCTGGATTCTGGACGGAGGTATTTTTGACCATTCGTCCATACAAAATCTCTCCAGTTTAGTTAAATTTGATGGCTGCCGAGCATGGACAGCCTGCTTCAAATCATCCCATAGATTTTCGATGATATTCAAGTCAGGGGATTGTGATGACCATTCCAGAACATTGTACTTCTCCATCTGCATGAAAGCCTTTGTAGATTTCGAACTGTGTTTTGGGTTATTGGGGTCTTATTGGAATATCCAACCCCTGCGTAATTTCAACTTTGTGACTGATGCTTGAACATTATCCTGAAGAATTTGTTGATATTGGATTGAATTTATCCGACCCTCGACTTTAGCAAGGGCCCCAGTCCATGAACTAGCCACACAGCCCCACAGCATGATGGAACCTCCAACAAATTTGACAGTAGGTAGCAGGTGTTTTTCTTGGAATGCGTTGTTCTTATTCTGCCATGCAAAGCACTTTTTGTTATGACCAAATAACTCAATTTTTGTCTCATCAGTCCAAAGCACCTTGTTCCAGAATGAATCTGGCTTGTCTAAATGAGCATTTGCATATAGCAAGCAACTCTGTTTGTGGTGTGAGTGCAGAAAGGGCTTCTTTCTCATCACCCTGCCATACAGATGTTCTTTGTGCAAATTGCGCTGAATTGTAAAAAGATGTACAGATACACCATCTGCAGCAAGACGTTCTTGCAGGTCTTTGGAGGTGATCTGTGGGTTGTCTATAACCATTCTCACAATCCTGCGAATATGCCGCTCTTGTATTTTTCTTGGCCCGCCAGACCTGGGTTTAACAGCAACTGTGCCTGTGGCCTTCCATTTCCTGATTACATTCCTTACAGTTGAAACTGACAGTTTAAACCTCTGAGATAGCTTTTTGTAGCCTTCCCCTAAACCATGATACTGAATAATCTTTGTTTTCAGATCTTTTGAGAGTTTCTTTGAGGATCCCATGTTGTCACTCTTCAGAGGAGAGTCAAAAGGAAGCACAAGTTGCAATTGACCACCTTAAATACCTTTCTCATGATTGGACACACCTGTCTATGAAGTTCAAGGCTTAACGAGCTAATCCAACCAATTTGGTGTTGCAAGTAATCAGTATTGAGCAGTTACATGCATTCAAATCAGCAAAATTACAAGGGGACCCAAATTTTTGCACAGCCAGTTTTTCACGTTTGATTTAATTTCATACAACTAAATATGCTTCACTATAAATCTTTGTTTGGAAAACACCGCAGTACTCAGATGTTCCTAAGAAATGAAAGACATACCACTGTTATCTTTTTTGTTGAAAGTAGAGTAAATTATGCAGGTTGAGATGGGTTCCCAAACTTTTTCATATGACTGTATATATCGTTAGCACCATCTTTCTATTATAATATAAAAATCTTAGGTCGAGACGTGATTTTCTCAGAGACACTTTAACATCCTGCAAGACAAGGAACCGAGACAAAAGGACAGCTCCTGTACAGGCTTTTAAATGATTGATGCACAGCGCGACATGCAGACCACGCAGCACGCCATGAGCAGCAGCAGCAAGTCAAATGATCGAGCATAGAGGAGGTAAAAAAAATGTATTTGTTTCCCATTGCATCACCGTTTAAGAGGGGGTTTCGGAGGAGGGACTGCATCTCCTTAGCGTGCGTTCAGCCCCCCTCTTCACAACGTGAGAGGCAGAGAAGCGAAGTGGCTGGCGCATAGCGTGCCCTGGGGAGGTCGGGGGAGGGAGAATAATTCATTCACTATAGCTTTATTACTGGCAAATATCAAGAAATAAAAAATGAATGAAAATAACAATCTCTTTAAATTGTATATCCGGTTAACCAAACCCGGGGGTGGCCAAGAAAAGCGAGCAGGGGGCGGAGGCCCCTAGTTTTACAAAATAATGAAGCTAAAAATGGAGTCCAAATAGAATAAAATGTCAATACACTTATGCATACAAGGTTTCGGTACCCTCCATGAATAGTCTTCATATTATGGGGTGCTAGTGAGTGTGCCATGGAATATCACAGGAGGAGATGTTTCACAAGATGGCTGCAGAGAGCTGGAATCTATATATCACGTAAACCAGCAATAGAAAAATTTATTTTCGTTGGTAATTTTTAACCGTGTCCCTTTTTGAACTCATTTTAAACTAACAGCCTGGATCCATTAATTCCTTCAATAACATGCATGGTGGTTTATTTTTTATCTCCTGCGTTTTGCCTTTACAACAGTTGATCACAAAAAGAGACCAATCACGTCACCTCTTATTCGTCTTTTTGTTAAATGAAAAGGTTCAACTTCTTTAATCTTTCCTCATAACTCATTCCCTGTAGTCCTGGAATCAGCCTGGTTGCTCTTTTCTGGACTTTTCTAGCAGTCCTGTGTCTTTTTTTGCAGCCCAGAAACTAAGACTGCACACAGTACTCCAAATGTGGCTCAGCCAGTGCTTTATAAAGCTTGAGCATAAGCTTTTTGGAATTGTACCCTACACATCAGGGTGCTATATAACCTGACAGTCTTTTTAGCCTTCTTAATGGCTTCTGAACACTGTTTGGAATTTGATAGTGACAAATCATCTATGACTTCCAAATCCTTCTCATAAGGTGTACTTTGGATTTTTAGAACTCCCGTTGTGTTTTCAGATCTAACACTTTTTCTTCCCACATGTAATACTTTACATTTAGTCACACTAAATTTCATCTGCCACAAATCTGCCCACACCTTTATGCTGTCCAAGTTCCTCTGTAATGATTCAACAGAATCTGAATTTTCTGTCAGTCCACCTAACTTGGTATCATCTGCAAACGTAACTAGCTTGTTACTTATATTCCTATTCAAATCATTAATATATATTAAAAGTATCTGTGGCCCCAGCACTGAACCCGAGGGACACCACTCTTTACATCACCTACTTCTAATAAGTTTCTTGTGTTTTATTTAATTGTGTACCCATCTACAGTGCATGATGCTACAGCCTAAATTCCAGCTTCTTTGAATATGATGACCAACCAACCAAACCTTATCAAATGCTTTCTGAAAATCAAGATAAATAATATGCTATATAGCACTCTGGTCATATCCTTTTGTTGCTTCCTCATAGAATTCCAGGATGTTGGTAAAACATGACCTCCCCTGTCTGAACCCATGATGATTGTTCAGTAAAACTCCTGTTCTTGCCATGTGTTCCTGAAAACTTTCCCTTAATAATTCGCTTCCATTAATTTACGTGTGACACACTTTAAGATTACAGTTGTATAATTATTTGGGTTTGCCCGATCACCCTTTTTGTTATAATGGGTTAATATCGCATTTTCCAGTTCTTAGGAATTTCCCTAGTACACAAGACTTTCTCAGAATACACGCCAAGGGTAAATATATGCACTCACTAACTTAAGCACTTGAGAATAAATAGTACCTGGTCCTGGAGATCAGTTTGACTTCAGCCTGTTTAGTTTGAGCAGTACTGCTCCCTCTACAATTTCCAAATCACTTAGTACCTCCTTATCAGTCTTTCTTACTGCTGGAGGTTATGCACTTTCTCACATGTGAAAACCTCAGAAAAGTGCAAGTACAGAACATTTGCTATTTCACTTTCTCTATTTTTCAATTCCCCTGTATTATTCCTAATACATTTCACCTTCTCCTTAACTGTTGTTTTACTGCTAAAATACTTAAATCATTTCTTTATAGCAGCAGGGGGAAGCAAGACAGGATCAAAGCATGGACAGGTGAATCAGCACATCACAGGACCTACTCACTCTGATAATCCGATTTATACCGGGCCAATTTAGAAATGCCGATTCACCCGACCTGCATGTCTTTGGAAATGGCACTGGCATGGGAAGAAGACACAAACTTCATAAAGACAGCGGTTTGATGCATCTGTGAAGCAGTATCACTAACCATTGCACCAGCTATTGAAGAATGATATATTTTAGAATATGAACAGAACTACCATATATCTGACAAAGCATGAATGTATTTTAGAAGAAAACGTTAAAACATCTGCCATGCAAAATTAAGTTTATTACATACAGTACTTAAAGATTATTTTTAAATGCAGCAGTTAAGGACTGAGAAACATATCAGATTAAGTACATTGGAGACGAAGGCAGTGAAAATATATGCATGTGACAAATAACTACATACCACAGCCAAGGAGCTTCAACAAAATGAAGACTAAGAACAGATTTTTCATTGTATTACTCCAGGTTTGTCTTCCTTCCAGATAGCCTGTTGCATCCCTTTGCTCTTCTTAGTCTGGTGATTGCTGAGGTGGTGCTCTGGGAAGCCCAGCCGCCACTCTTCAGACTTCTGACCATGCCCAGGTCAAGAGCTTCAATATCTTAAGACAGCATTAATGGAAAACGTACCAGGCTGTAAAACGTGACCTTGACTATAAACTGAATAATCTTTGTACACTGGCAACAAATAACTACACATTTACTCATGTCATGCATGCTGCATATGTGATGCCCCATTCGTACCCATAACTGGATGCCACATGACAGCGTGATGCCCAAATTAGATTACCACCATTATTGTATCAACAAGGCAGTCCTTTGAACTCAGCTGATAAGATGTCTGTGTGAAGGTTCACAAAATAGGTGGTTAATATTCTCTTATGCAATTTGCTGATCACATTCAAAGCATGTGTAAAAATTAAAAGAAAGTCAATGCAATGTTAATCCAAAACACACAAATAATCTTACAGTGATTTAGTTATTGATTAATCTTTACATATTGATCACACCGATCAGAAAGTCTTTGTATTAAATAACAAACTTTATAGTCAGAGGTAAATATGTCCAAAAAATGTGGCTTTACTTCCCCACTGCCTTGAAAGAATCATCTCCCCACAACCCAGGAATTAATCATCTGGTCCTTTTAAATCAATTAATTGTGAGTTTGTTTTAGATTTACAAAGCATGTTGCAAAAAGCTGTTTCTTTAATCATTCATAAATAGTCAGAGGCACATTGGCAGTTATTATTGTTCTCCAGTTCTGCAGGATCAGACCAGTTTTCTTACATTTAATTCATCATAATATTGTTTACCTGCTGATAAAATAATAATATAAGCAGTCTCAAACCTGCTTAATCCATTTCAGGGTCACAGGGAGAACTGAGACGATTCTAACAGTTTTGGCCAAGGTGCATGTCATTAAGGATGTGGGAGAAAAAAATCTGAATCAACCAATGGGAAGCCAGCATGGGATTTGAACCCAGAACACTGGACCTGTAATGTAGCACACTAACCACATTGCTAACCTGATAACAAGTCAATTGAGGTTATGTTTAAATTACACAACTCACTAGTGAGGCCTCGCCTGGAGTACTATGTACAATTTAGGTCTTCACATTGTTACAGTCATGTTCTACTTTTTTTATCCCTTCTCACTAAACTGTCAAAATAACGAAAATAATGCCAAGTGTTTTTATTTTTCAGATAATTCATCGGAGGTAATAGTGCTACATGCAGAAGGTTAATGATGGAATATTTTTCATGTCTTTTTGGGATACCATGTTGTTTTTATTATGGACGTCTCCATCTTGTCTTCTTGCTATGCTAAAGGGGTTGGTGCCACATACTTTCTGGTCATCCAAAATTGCGGCTGATTCTAATGAAAAAAAAAAACAACTGTTAGGGTGCGATTGTCTTTGAGTATTCTAGCATTAGACCCCTTACTTCATTTCTTGACTTTAAATTCTGGTTAGCATTTTGATTAAATATGAGAGTAGGACTGACCACCCCAGATCAAACTTAGGCTTGCTTATTAACATCCCCTGGTACCTAAATATAAACCAAATCTGCCACCATGTGACGACAATATACACATTGCAGAAAAGACATAACAGCACTAGAGAAGGTAGAAAGAAGAGCAATAGGCTGATTGCAGGACTGGGAGGTGTGAACTGTGAGGAAAGATTGAAGGAGTTTGCTTTGCACTGCATATTTATATTAATATTTTGTGGGTTCTCTTGAATATATATGGACAAAGTATATTCCCGTCTGGGAGATTTGAAAATTTGAAAAATATTAGTTTCTCATTTGAGGGTGATATTAAAAAGATGAAAATAATTGCCATTGTGCTATGACGCCATCTTTTATTTGTTTTAGCACCGTTCGTCTGGAGATTCAACATTGGATGTTTTCTTGACAATTGCCTACTAGAATTCTTGCAGAAGGGTGACACATTTAGAATGGCTCAAACGTTAATTCTGTATCTGTGATTGATGGGTATAAGCCTTAAAATGCAGAAAATGTAAGAAAATTCATCCCTCTGTCCTCCTGGCAGTTAGGTTCTTATCTTCTTTAGCCTTCGATTTCTGATTTGCAATTGGTTTGATTTCTGTTTTTTCCTTGGCATGTTTTGACTATGTTTATTTGCCGGACCATTCCTTAAGTATACACTGTCTCACTCTGAGTTAGTAAAGAGTTGAACCATTTTTAGTCTAAGCAAACAAAGATTAAGAGGTGACATGATTGAAGTCTTTATAATTAAGGAGGGAGTTAGTATGCTGGATCCAAGATGTTACTCTAAAGTGAATTCTTCACCATGAGACAGGGACACTGATGGAAAACTTGTTAAGACTAAATTTCACACAAATGTTAGAAAAGTTTTCTTCACATAAAAACCACAGACACATGGAATAAATTACCAAGTAGCTTGCTAGAGAGAGGACTTTAGGTACCTACAAATCTCAACTCAATGATATTTTGGAAAAATGGGTGAATAGGATTGGTGGGCTTAATGGGCTGAATGGCCTGTTTTTGTTCAAATTATACTGATTTTCTAATAAACACACTATTGAACAATAAATAACAGAATGATGCAACAAAAACATTTCATATAATGAGCAAATAATGTGTTGTGGCCTGCAGACACAGCCACGAGTTCAGTAACACATGCTTTTATTTTTCTATGGAAAACACTTCCAGGATCCTTTCCTACCAATCACAATATTTATAATAAAGCACTTTCTTTTCTTCTTCTTTTCTCTCTCTCTCTGTCTTTCTGTCTCCAATCCTCTTCCGGCAAGCTTCTTCCATCTTCCTCACGCCTCTGGCTCCTGGAGTGGTAACAGCGCTTTTATAACTGAACCTGGAAGCACTTCCGGTGGTCTGTTAGCATTATCTGGAAGCACTTCTGGGTGATGTGGAAGCCCAACAAGAAGGGCTCTGCAATCTCTGCAGCACCCCTAGCAGCATCCGCAGAACCAACAGGGCCACACCACACTCCAACCCCCACTTAGCCTTGTGGGAGTCCGAGTCACCTCTGCAACCCAGGGGTGCTGCCATCTAGCACTCCAGGGGAGATAATGCCTGGTATATGTTCTCTCCCCCTATCCATTAAATAGGTAACCCAGCCAGGTAAGGGTCTTAAGCAACACTAACACCCACACCCCCTACCAGCTGGGGCAAAACAGCCTGACCTGTGAGAGCTGTGTGTCTCCAGGACGGGGAGTTAATGTAGACCAGCCTGAGGCTCCACCCTGAAACAAACTGCAGAAAGCGTCGGAGAGAAATTGTTTCCAACCATATGCCGGACAGCAACACTAGTAGCACTGTTTCTCCCCTCCCGGTGCCCACAACCTGTTGGAATGGGAGCAGGATGGGAACTTCTGTTTCGCCTCATGCCCAGCTGAGGTTGCCTCATCTATCCACGCCTGCGGACAAAGACCCTCCACCGCAAGTGAGCACACAGACTCGCATGCTGCAGTGTTTGCAGATCTAGTCTTTTTGTTACAGGTCTCCTTCCTTATTTGAAGTGCAGCAACAGTCTGGGTCTCTCTATGTGATAAAGAGAGACCCTGTGTTGTCTGCACTCCCTTTGACTTGATTGTGACCACCGTGGGCTTGACAAGGGGCTGGGAAGCCTGGACAACAGCACTAATGAGCCACTCCATCTCTTCCAGCTCTTGATCTTTTTTTCCCTTTGTCGGGTGGTCAAACATCATGCTCACATCCACTGTAGGCATTGTAGCTACTTGTCACCTGGTATTGTTTACTTTTGGAGCCCCTTCATTCTGCCCCTCTCTTTCTTGTATGGTCCCGGTGTCACTCACCTGTACCACCGCATCATGCTTAGTAAAGAGTTCCATGGTGAGCTTCCTTAGGTAGTCCTGCACCTTCAAGGGTGCCTAGACCATTCTCTCCAGACCCTTGAATGTCCCCTCCAAGAGTTCAATCACTTGTAACAAGCCCCGTACGAGCTGGGGCACGCTTTCCAACGGTTTGATCACACACCACCCCCTACCCCCATTGTGGAATCTGACCATCAGGCAGGGCAACAGGCACTTCGAGGGCCATCCTCTGCTTTGGACTTCTCTCAGGTCCTCATGGCAGGGAAAAACAGCGGGGCAAGGTTTCTGTACCTTAAACCATCAAATTCTGCACCACTTTTGTCCACTGGCCACTGGGGGACATCAGGACTTTCTCCATCTAGGAGTTAAGTGCACACAAAAGATGCCAGTCACTTGCAAGATGTAGCAGTCTCACACTCGGCACTTACCCCCTAAAATAGCATGTCCCTTCCTTGCAGATGTCCAGGAATTCTGTTGACTATGCCATTTGTGGCTTGTAGGGGGAGCACTAGCTCCCCACACGTGACACAGACAGATGCAGCCACAAGTTCAGCAGCACATTTTTATTTTTCTGTGGGAATTGCTTACCAAATCATTTCCCACCAATGCAGCACAGTATTTTTAGGCAGTTTTATTTCTTTTGTACATTACGAAATCCTCTTTGAAAGGGAGCACATGTTGCTACTGTTTTTATGTTTGGTTCTTTTTTCTTTATATCCAGCCATTTCACCCAGGTCATGTATGCAGGAGTCAGTACTAAAAGAATAGTCACCACACAAAGAGTAACTCTGGTTGGAGTACCAGCTGCACCACATGGCTCTCATTTTGAATGACTTGCCCTCTGGACTTTTTGCTATTTGCGGTATGATAACACATCAAATGTCTAATAGGCCACTTTTATGAGATTGTACATCTGTTCTGATTGGGTCCTACCCATTACCAACCAATTCAAACTGCTATTTTTCTTTAAGAAAATGTTTTTTGATAAGGTCTGATTGAATAGGTTTATAATCATGAGTACTGAGATAGGGTTTGGAATGGTGTTGGATAGCTGATTGATCTAAGTGTCTGTGTGTTGGGGAAATATTTTTCTGCTAATAGACACTTTTTTTCTTGCATATGTAAAGGCACCTTGGTACCTGATGGTAGATCTAGTCATGAAAGGTAGGGTACTTTGAAACACTGCACTGTGTACATTGTTCCATTATGTATAAAGAGAGTTGTATCCACATACCTGATTTTGTTAAACAGACTGGAAAAAAAAGCAGCTGAAGTTTCTGTCCAAAACACTCAGGATGGCATCTTAATAGTTTTATCTAAATAAGA
Organism: Polypterus bichir lapradei; assembly: GCA_026402145.1. Taxonomy (NCBI): domain Eukaryota; kingdom Metazoa; phylum Chordata; class Cladistia; order Polypteriformes; family Polypteridae; genus Polypterus; species Polypterus bichir. Next base: position 34,807,747 of record JANRMT010062821.1, on the reverse strand, counting down.
TTTACTGAGAAATACAACTTTGTCAAAATAAGAGCTTCTAAATCTGAAATCAATCATTTCTTCAGAAGGTACGAGAGTGTCTTTTTCCAGGCAAAGAGGTTATAACACTTACTTGTGGAGACATTTTTTTGATCCAAGAAGAGGACAGTTGAGATCAAGAGTCCAATCTAATAAGTAAAGTACATGATTCATAGCTAATGATGTATGATAATTATTTGGAATGCTAAATTCAATCCATCTATGCCATCATCCACACCTATGATCAAAAAGAGTGGAATGATAAAGTAACAGATATGAGCAAAGGACTGTGTAAACTGGATTTGTACAACTGTCAGGTGAATGCAAAAACCAGTTAATACATGCACAGCGTATGTGATAATGCAATACAACGTGAAGCTGAAAATGGTACCAAAAAATGGATTAGGGTTTAAATATTACCAGAAACTATATGCAGCTTTCAGTTAATTCAAAATAATCCTGCAAGAATCATTCCAAGAACTAGAAAGTATGAACACATTACACCAGTTCACAAGTCCAAACACTGGCTCCAAGTTAAGCTTAGCATTGATTTCAAATGCCTCCTTTTAACATATAAAGTTGTAAATGGCCAAGATCATGCTAAATTATCTGAAATTATCTTTACTTACAAACCACAGTGTGCATTAAGATCTCAAGATGCAAATCTATTAAACATTCTGAGGATTAACAAAATAACAGTGTGAGGTGAAGATTTTAATTCCAGGGCTCCAAAGCTGTGGAATGATCTGCCTGCTACTGTAAGAGATGTTGTTTCGGTCTCAGCTTTTAAACCCCAGCTGCTGACTACTTTTTTAGACTTTTTTAGTTTAACATACCCTGACTAGAGTGCTGATTAGCTGTGCTTTCTGCATTTCTGTTTATCAGTCATTTGTACAAATATGTAAGAAATTTACATTAATTATAACCCATTAATAACCCTCCTCCATTCTGTTTTTCTTCTCAGTATCCTGCTGTGGCTTTTGGTGCCACTGCTCTAATGCCAATTTGTTCTCATTCCCATGAAAAAGGTATCGGAGATAATGGAATCATTTAATGGAAAGATTCTGCCATCAGATTGGATAGCTCACCACTGACTGTAATGAAGAATGCCCAGGAGGAGGTTGGTGGGTAGTTGGTTGAGGTCTCCAGGACTTTGACAGTCTCTAACTTTGTTTTTGTTGTAATTGAGAGTGGACCCCCAAAATGTTTGTTTTTTCAAGATATGCTGCAGACTACAGTTTTTGTTTTCTTCTCCTCTGTTGACAACTTGCCATAGTTCAACAGTTAAACAAACATAGTTCAGTTCCATTTGTGTTAATCGGTTTCTAACTACTTTATTTACCTGCCTGTTTAAAGAAATCAATGTCTATATGTGCATTCATTATGTAATTAGTAATTTATAAAATTACTTTCATTTTACCATAGAATTTGTCAGAACACTCTACATCTGCACTTATTGAAGAGCACAATACAAAAATAAACTAAATTAAACTGAATAAAACTAGAAAAAACATTTTACTTTTGAGGAACAGCACAAACCTTTTAAAATAAATACACTGTCTGTGCCTGTTGACTTATTTGATGTCTTTGAATATATGAGGGACTACTTCATATTGGGTTCTCTGAGCATATAGCTCCCCAAATGGGGTAGAGAAGAGTCATTGAGACTGAACGAATATGGAAATGTAATGTTAACAATATGCTTGACTGAATGACATCTCATTCATTTTAATGTGATTCATAAAATCAATTAATCTTTTTAAATTAGCAAACAAGACAAAATACATTAGGGAAACTTGACTGTATAACCAAATCCAAATCTACTAAAGCAAAGAGAGCCCAGAATGATGGCTTATGACTTATAATTTTTTGGGGAAGCAACATGTGTGAATATAAAAAAGGGAAATGGTTTTACATTCACCATTCAAATCTATTTCCTTATTTATATAATCTCACTGCTGACACATCCATCCAATTCCAAATTACCAATGACTAGCATTATTGTTATGCATTTAATTCATGATTAAACCAATCTGAAAATCTTAGAATGTCTCCTTAGACTGCAGTGACATGGAAATAACTTGTGTGTTAAGAGCAAGTCAACTTAAGATCCAGCTCAAGTCACCAGAATAGTTGCTGTCATATACTGGCAGTATAAAGTGTGAAACAAGAAGAAAAACAGAAAGCTTAAAATGAAGACATTAAAGGAAAATTTCTGAGCATACATCAATTTTCTGCAATGTTCATACAGAGATAATCATTTCTTGGCAGCAAAAGAAACAGGGAAGGAAACCAACTCCAAAGTTAGTATATTGGAATAAGTAATAATAATAAACACAGATAAACATCAGGCTTTAAAATGATTTGCTAACATTTAGTTATAGCTGCAAACTTTTAACCTCCTCATATTTCTCTGCCAAAGTCCAATGTATATAGTCAAATAAAACCATAAAATATCTATAAAATCTGAAATAACAAATAAACACATCATATGTTGTGTTATCCTTTAACTTGTATGACTTGCAGTGGTGTCTGGTTCATAATGCCAAAGACACAGAAAATATCTCAATAAGCTGAACAACCCAAATTCTCAAACTGGATCAATCCTGATTAAAGAGGGCAGAGAATGGACTGCTGGAGAACCTTATGCTCATTTTATTCAATACAATACCAGAAACATGGAATGCAAATGTTTGATTTTTATTCTCATTACTTATTTCATCTTGGGCATGTGTCATTTAAAAAAACAGAGTTTATCAGGTTATTATGCTAATAGATAGATAGATAGATAGATACTTTATTAATCCCCAAGGGGAAATTCACATACTCCAGCAGGAGCATACTGATAAAAACAATATTAATTAAAGCGCAATAAAAGCGCGAGGCAGGTATAACAGTCTATAATCTTGTGTAGTGTTAACATTTACCCCCCCAGGTGGAATTGAAGAGTCGCATAGTGTGGGGGAGGAACAATCTCCTCAGTCTGTCAGTGGAGCAGGACAGTGACAGCAGTCTGTCGCTGAAGCTACTCCTCTGTCTGGAGATGATACTGTTCAGTGGATGCAGTGGATTCTCCTTGATTGATAGGAGCCTGCTCAGTGCCCGTCGCTCTGCCACAGATGTCAAACTGTCCAGCTCTGTGCCTACAATACAGCCTGCCTTTCTCACTAGTTTGTCCAGGCGTGAGGTGTCCCTCTTTTTTATGCTGCCCCCCAGCACACCACCGCGTAGAAGAGGACGCTCACCACAACCGTCAGATAGAACATCTGAAGCATCTTATTGCAGATGTTGAAAGATGCCAGCCTTCTAAGGAAGTATAGTCAGCTCTGTCCTCTCTTGCACAGAGCATCAGTATTGGCAGTCCAGTCCAATTTATAATCCAGCTGCACTCAAGGGTATTTATAGGTCTGTACCCTCTGCACACAGTCTCCTCTGATGATCACAGGGTCTGGGAGGGGCCTGGGCCTCCTAAAATCCACCATCAGCTCCTTGGTTTTGCCGGTGTTCAGTTGTAGGTGGTTTGAGTCGCACCATTTAACAAAGTGCTTGATTAGGTTCCTATACTCCTCCTCCTGCCCATTCCTGATGCAGCCCACGATAGCAGTGTCATCAGCGAACGTTTGCATGTGGCAGGACTCCGAGATGTATTAGAAGTCCGATGTGTATAAAATGAACATGCCCAGAGAAAGCACAGTCCCTTGTGCCGCTCCTGTGCTGCTGACCACGATGTCAGACATGCAGTTCCTGAGACGCACATACTGAGGTATGTCTGTAAGATAGTCCACAATCCATGCCACCATCTCTGTCAGCGTGTCACTAAGGAGCCAAGGTTGGAGGTGTTGAAGGCGCTATAGAAGTCCAGAAACATAATTCTTACAGCACCACTGCCTCAGTCCAAGTGGGAGAGGGATCGGTGTAGCATATAGATGATGGCATCCTCTGCTCCCACCTTCTCCTGGTATGCGAACTGCAGAGGGTCGAGGGCGTGGCGGATCTGTGGCCTCAGGTGGTGAAGCAGCAGCTGCTCCATGGTCTTCATCAGATGTGACGTCAGAGCGACAGGCTGATCCCTTTGGGACTGGGGTGATGCAAGATGTTTTCCAAAGCCTCGGGACTCTCCCCTGTTCCAGGCTGAGGTTGAAGATACGCTGTAGAGGACTCCCCAGCTCCAATGCACAGGCCTTCAGTAGTTGTGGCGATACTCCATCTGGACCCACTGCTTTGCTGGCATGAAGTCTCCTCAGCTCTCTACTTACCTGGGCTGCTGTAATTGTGGGTGTGGGGAAAATCTCTCCTATGCTGGCATCAGCAGAAGGATGGGTGGAGGATGCAGTACTCTGAGGTGAGAGTGGGTTAGGGTGGACAAACCTGTTAAAGAGGTTGTTCATCAGGTTTGCTCTCACCACGTCTCTCTCGATGGTGGCACCCCGCTTCGAGCTGCAGCCAGTGATGATCTTCATCCCATCCCACACTTCCTTCATGCTGTTACTCTACAACTTCTGCTCCAGCTTTCTCCTACACAGTTCCTTTGCCTCCCTGAGTTGGACTCGGAGTTCTTTCTGCACGCACTTGAGCTCATGCTGATCACCGCCTTTAAAAAACCTTTTCTTCTGGTTCAAAAGGCCCTTGATGTCACTTGTAATCCATGGCTTGTTGTTAGCATAGCAGCATACTGTTCTTACTGGAACTACAATGTCCATACATAAGTTGATGTAGTCAGTTGTGCAGTCAACAACCTCCTCAATGTTCTCACTATATGATCCCTGCAGGATATCCCAGTCCGTAGTTCCAAAGCAGTCTCTCAGAGTTTGCTCTGCCTCAGGGGACCACTTCCTGAATGAGTATGTGGTTGTAGGTAGCTCCCTCACTCTTGGTTTGTAGTGAGGCTGAAGCAGAACCAGGTTATGATCTGCTTTCCCAAGCGCAGGCAGCGGGGTGGCGCTGTATGCGTCTTTAATGTTTGCATACAGTAGGTCAATAGTCCTATTTCCTCGGGTGTTACAATCCACATACTGGGAGAAGTCAGGTAATGGTTTGTCCAGCGTCACATGGTTAAAGTCTCCAGAGATTAGCACAAGAGCCTCGGGGTGCTGCGTTTGTAGTTTAGCAACAGCGGAATGGATGATGTCACACACTATCTCTACGTCCGCACAAGGAGGGATGTAAACAACAACATAATATACCTCATGGATATTGTTTTAACACCTCTGTTTATCAGACTTGTCAAGACAAAGACCATATTTGTAGAAAGATATTAAATATCATCTAGAATAATTAATGTAGAATTATAGATGCAACCATTGAAAACATACTGTACTGAAAATATTTAATAATTTGTTAGTTAACATTCAATAAGAAATATATTTTATAATGTAAAAATTAAATTTTTATTGCATTGATGTCAACAGTCATGGAATGTTTTGAAAGACGTATTGCTTAGAATATTAAAGCCAGCCTCCATCCCACCTTCAACCCTCACCAGTTTGCTTATAGATCAAATAGATGCTTGGAAGATGCCATCAATACAGCCCTCCATAAGGTGATGAGCCATCTGGAATACTCAGGGATGCTATTTGTTGAGAAAAGCTCGCCGTTTAATACAAGCATCCCTAGAATACTAATCGATTAGTTGCATAACCTGAACTTTTCATCCTCCTTCTGCACTTGGATAAAGTGTTTCCTCACTGGCCACCCACAAACTGTTAGAATTGGGTCCCACAGCTCCTTCACACTTAGCATTGACTCCCCTCAGGGCTGTGTACTGAGCCCTGTACACTTATGACTGTACATCTAATTACTCCAGCAACACTATCATCAAGTTCACTGATGACTCCACAGTGGTAGGTCTCATAGCCAGAGACGATGAGTCAACATACAGGAATTAGTTGCAGAAGCTGTCAGTGTGGTGCTCCAGGAACACTCAATACCCATAAAACTAAAGAGATGGTCATTGACTTCAGGAGGAACAAAGCACAACCAGCCCCACTCTACTTCAAAAGGGACCTGGTGGAGAGAGTCACCTCCTTTAAGTTCCTGGGAATTTACTGTACATTTCTGTGGACCTGACCTGGACAGCAAACATTCTGGCGGTGGTCAAAAAGTCCCAGCAGTGTGCATTTCCTGAGGGGGAAGCTGCTCTTGACCTTCTGCCGCTCAGCCATCAAGAGTGTTTTAGCGTACCATATCTCATCATGGCATTCTGGCTGTGCAGCAGCAGACAGGAAAGCTCTGCAGAGGGTAATATCCATGGCAGAGAAAATCAGTGGCTGCTCTCTGCCCTCCCTGGAAGATATCTCCAGTGCCCAATGCCTCCACAGAGCCAGGAAATTCATTAAAGACCCTTTCCATCCTGGCCAATCACTGTTCTCACTACTGCACTCCAGCAGGCGGTACAAGAGTATTAAAAGTAGAACAAAATGATTTGCAGATAGTTTTTATCCTTGGCCCAAACAAATTTTAAACTTTAAAAACTGCTAGAACTAACTGTCATAATTGCTTTTTTTCTCAGTATACTGTATATAATGATTACTTTAGTTGGTAATTATTTCCATTACTTATTTATTTATATATGGTATTTATTTGTTATAGAATGTGTGCTTTTAATATTATTTGTTTGTCATTGCTTGTTGTGCCTGCACCGTTTACAGATTTTACTGATACAATGACAATAAAGGCTTTCTAATCCTAAAACATAACTGGAGAGGAAGAGGCATTTTCCTAAAGAAGTGGAGACTGCTCAATCCATCATGCTTGTTTGTTTCCCTAAAAGCTAAGTTGATCCAATGTCTCTTTCTATCCTTTTCCCAGTTTTCTAAAATTGGAATCCCTGCTTCAGCTACATCATATTTTTTTCTAGATTCTTATGACCTCCTGAATGCCATTCAGGGATGAACTTGGCTACTTTTCTCTACAAAACTAATGTCATTTTTGTATTATATTGAGCAGACCTAATATAGAAGTAACTGCAGTATTGCACTATAATGTTTGTCTATTCATTTCTTCTCCATACTTGTACAAAGAGGACACGAAGTAGAGAAAAACAGTCTTTACTGTTAAAATACACAAGGGACACGTAAAGGAAAATACAAAGCAGGAAAAGCAATCAGTACAGCAGAAAACACTGCTGCCTTCGTAAGCCTGACCACTGTGGACCACTAGGGTGCGTACGCCTCCCAAAACACAGACAGGCTGAGAAACAAGGCTTGCCAGACAACATACCTTTGTTTAAGCGGGGAAGCATTTTTCTTTTGCTCCCTACTATACAGCACAATACAAAGCACCTAACATATACAGTATAACACAATCCTTTTCTTCCTCTTTCTTTTTCTCTATCATCACTCCTCCTCCTGCAAGCTTTGTCCTCCACTTCCTGACTCAGGCTCATTTTGTGAGGCTGATCACATCCTTTTATATTTGCCAGCCCAGAAATGCTTCTGCTCTTCTGTCCACGTGTTCTGCAAACACTTCAAGGTCAAGCGGAAATGTCATATCACATGTCTCTTTCACAGCACCCCCTGGCAGCACCCACAGTACCTAACAGGGCTAAAATATCAAACTCCATGTCCCATGGTGCCCCGTGGGAATCCGGGGCACCGTTGTAAACCAAAGAAGCTGCCATCTAGCTTTTTGGGGGAGGCAGTGCCCTAAAACTGCCAGATCAGGTCAGGTCAGGTCAGGAAGCATGCACTGGTACAGCGCTTTGCCACCCCACCACATGACGAAACAGATTGGGATCCTAGGTGACAATCCCCCAGGCAGACATACGGTCCAGCCCCCACCAGAAATAACCATCTATATTCTGTAGCCAGGTGTTACATGGGCATCCCCTTGGCCTGGTCCAGCCGTTCGGGACACTCCCTCACAATGCAGGCAATGTGCCTCATTTGAGACCCCGTGAGCAACTGCTCATTTGACACAAAGTCAAACCAGCGGTACCCAAGGATTGCCTGAAGAGACACAGTATCAAAGTCCAGTCTTTGTCTCAGGTCACTGGATAGCAACCATGACTTGTAATCATATAGCAAAACAGGAAGCACCAGAAGTCTACAGACTTAGACCTTCATCGTTTTGCAAAGATATCAGGAGTGCCACACCCCCCTTTCCAGTGACCTCATGATCCCCAAGCTCTCCCAGTCCATCTACTGACTTCACAGGAAGAGTCACCAGAGACATGAATGTTGCTGTTGAGATAAGTAAACCACTCAACAAGGTTGACACTCTCTCCACAAACAGACACACTGCTGATGGCTGTGCCCAAGAGGTCATTAAAGCCCTGGATCTTGGTTTTTATCCAGGACACTCACAAGCCCAGACACTCAGACTCCTCGCTCAGTCTCTCGAGAGCTCCAATCAGAGCCTCCATTGATTCTACGAAGATCAGAGTATCGTCAGTAAAGTCAAGATCAGTGAACCTTGAGATTGCAGGGGCTGGGGGTGTTGGGGTTTCCTGCAAAGTCTCAGGATGTCCAACAGGGTGCTCAGTAAAAACAACTTGGAGAAAACATTATTGGTTGCTTTTTAGTGTTCAACCATTGAAAGCATCCTGGCATACTTTATCCCAATATGGTATGCTGGATGTATGACAACAGACTAGAAGGCTCTCCAGAGAGTCATAACCACAACACAAAAATCATCACAGGTTGCTGTCTGCCCTCTCCTGCTATCTCACCACAGCCACAAACATCACTAAGGATCCTTCACACCCTGGTCACCACCTGTTTGAACTATTGCCCTCTAACATCTTTGTTGAAATCTTTGACAGTTTCTTTCCAATGGTCATAAATACAATGAATAAAAATGAGCAAAATTAAGGTGGTTTAAATAATTTTTTAATCAGTGCTAGAAAATAGACTCATACATACTGCTGCTCTCGTGCAGCTACTCCTCAGTGAAACAGTATTATTTTATTGTATTACTACTAGATCCATTGTTATTTTATCTCATCTTTTTAACCATATTATTACCGTTTACATTTTTTTGTATTATGTGTTGTAGCATTGATTGTATTTCATGAAAAGTAGTGTCATTTTTGCTTTTTGTACACAGTTGGAATTTTGTAATTATTTTACAATGACAATAAAGGCATTCTAATTCTAATTCTAGCCAACCCTGTACAGGTCACAGGTTCATCACATTTTTTCGTGTTTTTGATTTCTCTGTGCCACAATGAACTATAAAAACATAGGATAAGTTTCCAAGTACTGAGATAGATATCTGGGCTTCACAGACATTTAAAACTCAAATAAGGTAAATGAGATTAACAGGTTTAATTAGGCTAAATATACCGTTCTCATCAAAATTGCTGTAATGGCAGCCTAGGATTTTTAAGAGAAACCAGTGGTGTGCTCTGCTTGGTGGCAGGTCATGGAGCAAGAAGATATGACCATAGAAGTGCTTGCTTTTACCTACCTATGAGAAAGCAGAATGGGTGAGTTCAATACCCAGACAGCTACTTTGAAGGGCCATTGATACAAAACTCACCATCTCAAACTTCTCACCATTTTAAATCAAAACTTAAGGGTAAAATCCTCTACTTCTATCTTGAAAATATTCCTGATGAGAAGTATCCATGAATCATAGTGGACTCATTACAATCAACATTCAGAGTGCACAGAAGGTTATATAGCATGATGTGTGGAATACAAATCAAAGGGGGTTATTATTAAGCTTTATGCAGCACTGGTAAGGTCTCATCTGGAGTACCGTGTGCAGTTTTGGTTTCTGGAAGCAACTAGGCTGATTCCAGGACTGAGAGGTACAATATGAGCTGTAAGGAGAGATGGAAGGAAATGAACCTTTCAGTTTAAGAAAATTGAGATTAAGAGGTGATATAAGTGATGTTTTCTAAATTATGAAAGAAATTGGTATAGTAAATCCAAGCTGATACTTTAAAATGAGTTCAATAGGAACACAGGTACACAAGTGGAAACTTGTTAAGGGTAAATTTCACATAATTGTTAAAGTTTTCTTCATACAAAGAACCACAGACCCATGGAATAAATGCCGAAGTAGTGTGGTGAAGAGAGCAAGATTTTGGGGACCTTCAAATCTCATCTTGATTTTATTTTGACAAAATCAGGTGGATAGGACTGGAGAGCTTTATTGGGCTGAATGGCAGATTCACATCTTAAATTTTTAAATGTTCTAATGTTTTTAAAAAAATAGTATTTCTAAAATGCAAAAAACATAATAACTTGGAAAAACCAAATAAACTTTTCATGTTGGAACTTACCAGCAGAGAACATTAAGCTCTACAAATGGATTAGGTTCAATGTTGCAAAATGGAGAACAGAAAAGTAATTCTGCTTACAGCACCAGCTCAAAGCCAAAACACTGACAAAAATAACAAATAGCTAATCTCAATACAAATAATTGTATTACTATCTAGTATTGAATAATTTATTGACTGTGCAATTCAAATCAGGCTCTGCTGGGGAAACCCCACTGGAATTCAGCAGGATGGATGCAGCTACAAATCTGAGATTGCTGGTGGTTTCCCTCTTTCCATTACCTGGTGTAATTTTCGTACATCAGTTGTTATTTTCTCCCGATGCTGTTGGAGGGAGGAAGGTTACAAAAGGGCCAAGTTGAGCTTGTTAGCAGGTGTGGCGCTTCAGCATGTAAGAAATAAAATGTATACTATGCGTAAGAGAATATTATTTTACAAGCAGATTAGGTATGTGAGTGCAAAGCTCACCTAATACAGACTGCAGTGACACACTGAAAACAGAGTGAACTTCACCACTGCCTACAGAAATGTTAAAGGCCTCATTCATGAACTCAATAAAGTGGTATCACACCTTACCACTTCTATATATCTATTTTCTGAAGCTTATCAAGGTCTGGGTCGTGGGGCCATCAGTCTAAATAAAGATGCCTATTTGTCCCTTTTCCCTAACGCCACCATCAACTCCACTGGGAACACATGGGCATGTTTGCTGGCCAGCCAAGACATATAATCTCTTCCTCTTGCACATGGGTCTGCCCCGAGACCTTCTCCTGGTTGAATATGCTTGAAACACCTCCCCAGGGACAAGTCCTAATCAGATACCTGAACCACCTCAACTGGCCCCTTCTTTCGGTGCAGAGGCTCTACTTTGAGTTCCTCCCAAAATGTTTGCTCTTTGTGGCTGTGCCCAGACACCCTGTGACAAAGGGTCATTTCTTCCTTTTGTGTCTGTGATCCAATTCTTTCAGTCAAACCCCAAACCTCGTGACCTAAGGTTAGGATAGAGATGTAGAGCAATGACCCGTACAAAGTCCACATTATTGCAGACGTCGCTCGAATCCGCTGATCAACCTCCTGTTCCATTCTTCCCTCATTTGTAAACAGGAGATATCTAAGCCCAAGATGTATAAACTCCTCCATTTCAGGCAGCATCTCATCCCAAACTTGGTTGGGCATGTCACCCTTTCTAATTGGGAACCGTGACCTCAGACTTGGAGGTGCCAATCCCCATCCTGGGTGCTTTACACTTGGCTGCAAACTGCCCTGGTGCGTGTTTGAGGGGCATAGCCAGATAAAGCCAACAGGACAATATCATTTGCAAAATGCACTTAACACTTGAAAATCAAAAACAGTATTCTTGTTATAGACCCTTATCAATGTTAACACTATGTCTCACCTCTCCATCAGCATCTTTTGTGTTATAAATGTGTTGATAAGCACAAGCAGCAAGCAGCCTGCTATCCCATTCCCCCATACATTGACTTATTTTCTCAAGAAAACTGCATGCTCAGTGACATCTGTGGAAACACTAAAATGTAATCTTCTTTCTTTTACACACAGTTAGATATTGTTGTACCGGTCATGTTTTCCATAAATTTCCTCCAGTATTGAAGGTAGAAATTAGTATACTATCTTGCAATAAAAAAACATATAGAAAGTATTTCTACACTCTATCATTCTATTTTCATAAAGTTTTAATTTAAAGTGGCACTGTGAATCATACCTTACAATCAGAAGCAGATATAGAACAGAACATAACCACTGAAGAGATATACTAATGTTTATCCAAACTGATCAGTGTAATTCAATTGCACTTAAATCAAAAAAAATTTTCCTTGATCAAGACCTGCCACTTGTATGTTTTTGGATTATTTCTGTCTAACCATACTGGGGGAAAAATATTTGCTGACCTGTTGGAATTTAATGCAGTGATAATAACTTCTAATCCACTTTTGAAAGGAGAATACATTACAGAATGAAAAATTGCATGATAAACTAGAATGCTTGTTGTTCCTTCTCACTTAATTGGAAGAATTTTAATGCTCCTTCGCAAGGTGCTTTGCTTACTTTGCAGTATGTGCAGTTGTGGACAGACCTATGAATAACCTTTGTTTGCTAGAAGAAACAGCAAATAATTAAAACTTTAAAAGCTTTGTCATGTGGTATTAAGTACACTATGGATTTGACTTTTGCCAGATCAATATACTGACAACAATACAGATCTTCATCCCAGATCGGTCGAGGCCCAGGTTAACAACAGCCGCCACCAGTACTGTTAGCCAAGAGTGGGGGAGACGTGTCTGGTGGCGGAGGAGAGGAGGAACATAAAGAGAGTGGGACAGAACTTTCAATGTTGGCAGTATGACTGGTAAGGGGAGAGAGTTAGCTGAAGTGATGAAGAGAAGGAAGGTTGATATATTGTGCGTGCAAAAGACTAAATGGAAGGAGAGTAAGGCCAGGTGTATCGGAGGTGGACTCAAATTGTTCTATCATGGTGTGAATGGGAGGTAAAATGGGGTAGGGTTTATTTTGTAGGAACAGTATGTCAAGAGTGTTTTGGAGGTAAAAACAGTGTCAGACAGAGTAATGATTATGAAATTGAAGGTGTGATGATGAATGTTGTTAGTGCATATGCCCTGCAAGTTGAATGTGTGATGGATGAGAAAGATTTCTGGAGTGAGTTGGATGAAGTGATGGACAGTGTACTCAAAGGACACAGAGTGGTGATTGGAGAGGATTTCAATGGACATGTTGGTGAAGGGAAAAGAGGGAATGAGGAGGTGATGGGTAGGTATGGTGTCAAGGAGAGGAATGAAGAAGGTCAGAGGACAGTGGATTTTGTCAAAAGGATGGACATGGCTGTGGTGAATACGTATTTTAAGAAGAGTGGGAACATAGGGTTATGTACAAGAGTGGAGGAAGACACACTTAGGTAGATTACATCCTTTGCAGAAGAGTTGATCTGAAGGAGACTGAAGACTGCAAAGTGGTGGCAGGGGAAAGTGCAGTTAAGCAGCATGGGATGGTGGTCTGTAGGATGAATTGTTGGAGATCAAGAAGAGGAAGAGAGTGAGGGCAGAGCCAAAGATAAAATGGTGGAAGTTGAAAAATGAAGACTGCAAGGTTGTGTTCTGGCAGGATGTAAGACAGGCACAGGGTGGCAGTGAAGAGTTGCCAGATAGCTGGGCAACTACAGCAGAAGTAGTAAGAGTGACAACAAGAAGGGTGCTTGGCGTGATATCTGGACAGAGGAAGCAGGAGAAGGAAACTTGGTGGTGGAATGGGGAAGTAAAGGAGAGTATACAGAGGAAGAGGTTGGTAAAGAAGAATTGGGATAGTCAGAGAGATGCAGAAAGTAGAAAATAGTACAAGGAGATAAGGTGCAAGGTGACGATAGAGGTGGTGAAGGCTAAAGAAAAGGCGTATGATGAGTTGTATGAGCAGCTGGACACTAAGGAGGGAGAAAATGACATGTACCATTTGGCTAGACAAAGGGACTGAGCTGGGAAAGATGTGCAGCAGGTTAGGGTGATAAAGGATAAAGATGGAAACGTACTCACAAGCAAGGAGAGGGTTTTGATCAGATAGAAATAGTACTTTGAGAGGCTGATGAATGAAGAGAATGAGAGCAAGAAGATTGGATGATGTGGAGATAGTGAATCAGGAAGTGTAATGGATTAGCAAGGAGGAAGTAAGGACAGCTATAAAGAGGATGAAGAATGGAAAGGACGTTGGTCACAAATGACATGCCTGTGGAAGCATGGAGGTTTTTAGAACAGATGGCAGTTGAGGTTTAGAATCAGATTGTTTAATGGAATTTTGGAAAGTGAGAGGATGCCTGAGGAGTGGAGAAGAAGTGTACTGGTACCGATTTTTAAGAATAAGGGGGATGTACAGAGCTGTAGCAACTACAGGGATATAAAATTGATGACCCACATCATAAAGTTATAGGAAAGAGTAGTGGAAGCTAGTTAAGAAGGGAGATGAGGATTAGTGAGCAGCAGTATATTTTCATGCCAGGAAACAGCACCACAAATGCGATGTTTGCTCTGGGGGTGTTGATGGAGAAGTAAAGAAAAGGCCAGAAGGAGTTGCATTGGGTCTTTGTGGACCTGGAAAAAGCATATGAAAGGGTGTCTCAAAAGGAGTTGGGGTATTATATGAGTGGCAGAGAAGTATATAAAAGAGTTGTACAGGATATGTACGAGGGAAGTGTAACAGGAGTGACGGATGCATTCAACGTGGAGGTGGGATTACATCAGGGATTGGCTCTCAGCCCTTTCTTATTTGCAATGTTGTTGGACAGGTTGACAGATGAGATTAGACAGGGGTCCCCCGTGGACTATGATGTTTGCTGATGACACTGTGATCTGTAGGGAGAGAAGCGGAATGAAGGTCAGTAGGAACAAGACAGAATAAAGGTATGTAAATGAGAGGGAGGTCAGTGGAATGGTGAGAATGCAAGGAGAAGAGTTGGGAAAAGTGGAGGAGTTTAAATACTTGTACAGAGTAACAAGGATCATGGAAGAGAGGTGAAAAAGATAGTGCAGGCAGGGTGGAATGGGTGGAGTAGAGTGTCAGGAGTAATTTGTGACTGATGGGTATCAGCAAGAGTGAAAGGGAAGGTCTACAGGACGGTAGCAAGACCAGCTATATTATATGGGTTGGAGACAATGGCACTGACCAGAAAACAGGAGACAGAGATTGTGGGTATATTGGGAAAATGATTCTAAGGATACAGCCGATAGGCAAAAGGAAAAGAGGAAGGCCTAAGAGAAGGTTTATGGATGTGGTGTGAGAGGACATGCAGGTGATAGAGGAAGATGTAAAGGACAGGAAGATATGGAACAAGGTGATCCACTGTGGCAACCCCTAACGGGAGCAGCCAAAGAAGAAGAACAGTTTAGGCTCTTATCAGAGTAATATGTGGTAAATGTTACTGCTCTGCATAAACAGAAGTGTAAAGCCATTTTAATTGAGTTAATTAAATACACATGTTCTAAAATGTTTGGCTTTACTTAGCTACATAGTTGAATAGATAGTGAAAGGTCCTTCACTATCCACTATGTAAATGGATGTTTCAGCCTGTCACCTTGATATAATTTAAATGTAAACTTTTACTTTGAATTTCATTAAAAGTTTAAAAACTAATATAAATGGGGCCACATGTATAAACGGTGTGTACACACAAAAATGTTGTGTACGCCCGTTTCCACGGTCACATCATGATGTATAAAAACTAAACTTGGCGTAAAGCCACGCACATTTTCACACCAGCTCAATCCCTGCCTTATGCAAGTTCTCCGTTCGGTTTTGCAAACTGGTGGCACCTGGCGTCAAAGCAGTGTTACTGTTCCTGTGTGGTTTCCCTTCATTTTTAGAAGTGTCATTTGGAGTGTGGAATCACAGCTGTACAGCAGCTGAAAGGATTATCTAGCACACGCTGTCTCGGCATGCACACAGTCTATTTGAACTACTTCCATACAGAACGGCAAATACTTCAGAGCCTTTCCTGTAGGGACTTCGTTGTTTAGAGTGCTCTAAACACACTCAATCAGTCCATCAATTGCTCCTGGTAGAGCTGTTTTTTTTTTTTTGTTCTTTATTTCGCCTTATACAATTTCTTGTATTAGGAATTTGTTAGTTTTGCATACCCCTTGGGGTCAGAGCACAGGGTCCGCCATTCTACAGCGCCCCTGGAGCAATTGAAGGTTAAGGGCCTTGCTCAAGGGCCCAGCAGAGTACGATCTCTTTTGGCAGTGACGGGGATTTGAACCAGCAACCTTTGGGATACCAAAGCAGATCCTTAGCCTCAGAGCCACCACTCCACCCTTGTACTTATAAGTAAAATCACCTCACTGTAAATTTGCACTACAGTTATAATATTGCACAACCGGAGTCACTTTATAAAGCACGTATTTACATATGAAGATGACTGGCTTCTAAGTTGATTTAGATTTCCAAGCGTTATCTTCTTGGAGCTCTTGATATCATTTTTAAGATGAAATGCAGTAAAGCATGTTTATTACATTATAAAGATAAGTTTTAAACTTCATTAAAATAATGTATGTTGTTAATAATTAAACATGTGAGGACACGGTGGACAGCGGCAGCAACGAGCTGGTGTCCCGTTCAGGGATTGTTCCTGCCTCATGCAGTATGCTTGCTGGGATTGGCATGACCCTGGTTGGATAGATGGATGGAATAATTAAATATGTACTACGAAAATATTTCAATGTTCCATAAAAGCTTTAAAGAATCTGTGTTCTAAGCTTACAGATGACTTGGCATCTATTACAGAGCTGATCATGTGGCGATTGGTTACTTGGAGAAAGAAATGGAAGGACAGGAATTGGGGTTAGTACGTTTGAAAGAGACAGTACTGCTGCAGTAAATTATTTCATCGAAGGTTGCCCACAGCGCAGCAAGCATCTTGTGGGAGGCATGAACAATCTCTGGACAGGGCGCCACCGTGTCCCCATGTTTAATGCATGCTTTAATTCCTATTATTATGAAAATGATATCTTGTATACATCTTAATATTTAAATTGTTCAGACAGCTATAATATCATGATAGTAATGTAGTCTGTGTCCTGTTGGCGAAAGAGAAAGCCCGTTTAAAAAGCATGTAGTGATCAACACACATAGAGCACATACAGTTAGGTCCATAAATATTTGGACAGAGACAACTTTTTTTCTAATTTTGGTTCTGTACATTACCATAATGAATTTTAAATGAAACTACTCAGATGCAGTTGAAGTACAGACTTTCTGCTTTAATTCAGTGGGTTGAACAAAAAGATTGCATAAAAATGTGAGGGAACTAAAGTATTTTTTTTAACACAATCCCTTTATTTCAGGGGCTCAAAAGTAATTGGACAAACTAAATAACTGGAAATAAAATGTTCATTTCTAATACTTGGTTGAAAATCCTTTGCTGGCAATGATAGCCTGAAGTCTTGAACTAATGGACATCACCAGATGCTGGGTTTCCTCCTTTTTAATGCTCTGCCAGGCCTTTACTGCAGCGGCTTTCAGTTGCTATTTGTTTGTGGGCCTTTCTGTCCAAAGTTTAGTCTTCAACAAGTGAAATGCATGCTCAATTTGGTTAAGATCAGGTGACTGACTTGTCCATTCAAGAATTTTCCACTTCTTTGCTTTTTTAGATGTTCTTTAATAAAGTCCAATCTAGCCTTTCTATTCTTGAGGCTTATGAGTGGCTTGCACCTTGTAGTGCACCCTCTGTATTTACTTTCATGCAGTCTTCTCTTTATGGTAGACTTGGATATCGATATGCTACCCCCTGGAGAGTAGTGTTCACTTGGTTGGCTGTTGTGAAGGGGTTTCTCTTCACCATGGAAATGATTCTGCGATCATCCACCACTGTTGTCTTCTGTGGACGTCCAGGTCTTTTTGCATTGCTGAGTTCACCAGTGATTGCTTTCTTTCTCAGGATGTACCAAACAGTAAATTTTGCCACTCGTAATATTGTAGCAATTTCTCGGAGGGGTTTTTTCTGTTTTCGCAGCTTAAGGATGGCTTCTTTCACCTGCATGGAGAGCTTCTTTGACCGCATGTTGTCTGTTCACAGCAAAATCTTCCACATGCAAGCACCACACCTCAAATCAACTCTAGGCCTTTTATCTGCTTAATTGATAAAGACATAACGATGGACTTGCCCACGCCTGCCCATGAAATAGCCTTTGAATCAATTGTCCAATTACTTTTGAGCCCCTGAAATGAAGGAATTGTGTTAAAAAATGCTTTAGTTGCCTGACATTTTTATGCAATCGTTTTGTTCAACCCACTGAATTAAAGCTGAAAGTCTGCACTTCAACTGCATCTGAGTTGTTTCATTTAAAATTCATTGTGGTAATGTACAGAACCAAAATTAGAAAAAAAAGTTGTCTCTGTCCAAATATTTATGGACCTAACTGTAAAAGAACACAGAAAGAAGCATTTAACGTGCTTCTTTAGTTACTATGGGATCTGAGAAACTAGTAAATTAAATGATTTTAAGATGAAGTTTATGACATTCTGCTTTAATGACAAAAAAAAACTACTTGACTAAAGTGGAAATTTCGACATTAAAGTTGTCATTTGGACATTTTTTTCAACTGTGTCCCTATTTTGTTTTTCTTTTCTCTGCACTCTAATACGCTTCCATATGACACTCAGACGGTGGGCTACTACTCACCTTTTCACGGCGACTTTGATATCTGGCCCCTTCTCATTTATTTTGGGCACTTTGTAACTTTATGAACTTGAACTTTTGAGTTTCTCCACCACTCTGTTACTAGATCAACTTCCTTTTGTTGTTTATATCACTGCTTAAACCAACAAATAGCATGTTTTTCCTTGCCTCCACTTGGTATTCGCTGAAATTCTTCTTTTTTCCCTGTGCTTTTACCATTGTCTTTTCACAGAACGCAAAATATAAGGGGCTATTTATATTAATTTGCATATTCAAAGAGGCATAATTCTGGGAGGAGCTGGGAGGGGCGACAGGCACGTCCATGAGCGTTACATTTCAGACATAGGGATTTATGTAGCAGAAGAACGTGGAAGTTTGCGTACGCACAGACTTATGCATCTGTATTTTTTTTGTGCGTAAGCACATTTCCGCTTTTGTCCGTATGCCATGTTTTAGTGTGAATACTAAGCATGGCGTTATGCATGAGGCCCCTGGACTCTGGAAAACCTTGTGCTACACATCATACACAGTGATTGAACCTTAGTCATCTCTGTACTGTTTGGAAATATTGAAAAAAGCAGCTGCACTTACAGTAATGTAATATATTACAGGATAAGCTTAGTATTTATCAAGTGAAAGTTATTTCTTCACAAACATGCTATAGATGCATATACCAAGAATAACTGAGTTCTAAAGATAAGTGCTTTCTATAAATTAAAATAAATACTTTGCCCGCAGTGGTACTTTACTTTGGAGGCTATGGGGAACTGAGAAATAAGTAGGGGAAAAAATTCTGCAAACATGAAGAGGATTAAACAGGTTTGAGAACATTTTTCATTAAATATACTGCCATATTATTCCATGGCTGCTACATAATCTGTTGTTTGTCTGTTTTCACAGACAGGTTTACCTGTTTCAAAGCTTTTTCACAAGTGTGTACATATTTTCTAGAAAAGGTTTAGAATGAACACACACTTGCTTTAGACTAACGAAATATTGTTTAATTAAGCATATGAACAATGGTGTTAAAGAAGTGCACTAAGAAGTTTAATAAAAAAAAAGGTCATCTTATTTTATGGTAAGTTTTCCAGAGCAACAATTTATCCAAAGCTAGCACATAAAACTAAAAAAAGGTGCAATAAAGCACAAGTTAACAAGGAAGATTATAAAGTAAACTAGTGAAGAGCAGACAGCAAGCAACCTGTCATCAAGCCAAATAATTGGAGAGTATGACAGTAAAAAGTGTTGGAAAGTCAGTGCAGCCAGTACAAGGAGGCATATTGTTAAAGAATGCAGGAATAGCACATCTAAAATGAAAAACAGATGTGATATGAATATTGCTATCAATACAGTCTCATGGTTTACATGTGGTTTGTTAGGCAAATAACGAGCTAAGTCCCTTGAGCATTGAAAAAGTGATATTAATAATAATAATAATAATAATATCCCATTAGGATGAACAAGCAGTTGTACATGTGGTCATGCGATTTTTGTCAAAGCTCTGAAAGCAGCATATTGAATTTCTTAAAAGGTTTGGGGATAACAAGAAATGCTAGCTGATAAAGTGTTTTTTTTTTTTTTTTGCTTTAATTTCAAATCTAAATCCTCATCATTAAAAGCTACGTGTGGGCAAAAATGGAGAAAACAACTTTTTTGGCACACCCAAAGAAAAGGAACTGTTAATTACCATGTTTATTTGTCCTTCTAATTAAACATTAAACTGAGGCATATAATGTTTGGGGCTTGTTGTGGTTATCCAGTTGCTTTACTCAAAATTAACATCTTTCATATTCAAAAATGAAACTGCCCATTTTCCATTTTAATGGATTATTTACATGTGGATTAAGTAGGGCTACAAAAAGGTAATGTTATTAAAATGATACATCTTAAAATAGATTTCGTTTTCATAGATTTTAACTACCAATTGTCACAGAACTACCTACAGTATCCCACATGTGCATTACTCAAGGACTTTGCACATAATTGTTTCAAAGTAATTGGCTTTCTCCTCCAGTTTGGCAATTTATGAACAATACTGCCAAAAAAGATACAGTGCCATGAAATAGTACTTGCCTTGCCACCATAGTCATTAAATTATCATTTGATTTATTAAAGGGAAAAATGTTCACCAAAACCTACATCAGCCATGTGAAAAAATAATTGCATCCCAGAACCTTAGTTGTGGCACCTTTAGTAACAACAACTGCAATCAAATGCTTTCAGTAACAGGAGATCAGTCATTGGTATCACTGTGGAGAGATACTGGCCCACTCTTCCCTACTGAAATGTTTTAAATTAGCTCGCCTGGAGGGTCTTTGACTCTGAACTGGCCTTTTAAGGACCCTGTCACAACATCTCAATGGGGTTCATGTGGGGACTTTGACTAGGCCACTCCCAAACCTTAATTTTGCTTTTTTATTTTTTCTTTTCTTCTTTTTCCCCAGAGATGATTTTGCTTTGCTGCATAACCCAAGACAGGGGTAGTCAATTATGATTTAAGGAGGTCCGGATAGAGAAAATTTCCTCATGTACAGGTCTGCAGCATCATCATCTTTAAGTTGCATTATAATTTTTACATTACAACTAATTTATATATTTTGAAGTAGCATTGCCATTGTATCAACATCTGCACTGTGTGAAGTCAATGACTGAAATCAAATGAAGAAAGTTCAATGCCATTTCAACAATATTTATTTTCAGTGCAACTCTGGGCTCTGGAGGGCTACATAAAATAAAATAAGAAAAAATACATAACAGTAAAAAGTAAAAGGAACGTAACTTTGACATTCAACTGAGAATTATAAATAATAAGTACTTTCATAATAATAATAATAAGTTTTAACGTTTCAGCAAAAAAGAAAGACTTTGCCTCATATAAAAATAAAATGAGTTTTTATGTGCACAACTGAACAGGAATAACCAGTTTCACAGTAAATCTGATCATCTTTAAATAACTAAACGTATCTTCTCCTCCTTCTTTCCCTCATATCCCACTGCCTATTTTCTCTTGTTCAGTGAGTGCTTGGTCCGCCAGGATTTTAAATCTGAGCTGGAATGGTGTCAGTGCCATCCTCATGCATGTGTGAAGATTGTCATCACTGAATGTTTTTTTGTGACGTCCCAAAATCCACACCTCTGAGGGAAGACTCATTAGCGAGTTGTTGGCCAGTAAATGAATGTGTTAATTTCAATTTTCAATTTGTTAACAAAGCATGCTGCCCTGACCCACCTGGAGCAGCAGGGGAGTTACGCCAGAATGCTCTTTGTAGACTTCAGCTCAGCATTTTAACACCATTCTCCCACAACGACTGGTGTCCAAACTGGCAGATCTGGGACTTCCATCACTCACCTGCAATTGGATACTGGACTTCATGTCTTGTCGCTCCCAGAGGGTCAGGCTGGGTCTCCACACATCCACTGCTCTCAGCCTCAACACCGCGATGCCGCAGGTTTGTGTGCTCAGCCCGCTCCTCTACACCCTCTACACATATGACTGTGTCCCCACTCACCATGGCAACAAGATCATAAAGTTTGCAGATGACACGACGATGGTCGGACTCATCTCGGGCAAGGAGGGTGAGCTGGCATACAGAGACGAGGTGGAGCGGCTGTCAGAGTGGTGCACAGTCAATAACCTGCTCTTCAACACCACAAAAACAAAGGAGCTTGTTATTGACTTTAGAAAAAACAAAACTGACATCCAGCCACTCATCATTGGTGGGGCCTGTGTGGAGAGGGTCCTGGTGTTTAGGTTTCTGGGAACTGAGCTGGAGGATGACCTGACCTGAAGCGCCAACACCAAGGAGCTGCTGAAGAAGGCGCAGCAGAGACTGTAATTTCTGAGAATCCTCCGAAGGAACCATCTCCTTACCTTTTATCACTGTTCCATTGAGAATGTGCTCACGTACGGACTGTGTGTGTGGTACGGCAGCTGCACTTCATCAGAAAGGAAAGCGCTCCACAGGGTCGTCAGGACAGCGGAGAGAACAATTGGTTGTACCCTCCCCATTCTGGAACAAATCTACACCTTCCGATGCCGCAAAAAAGCAATAGACATTTCAAAGGATTCATCACATCCCGGTCATTACCTCTTCCAGCTTTTGCCATCGGGCAAGAGATACAGAGCAATGAAAACCAGGACAAACCGCCTTAAAAACAGCTTTTATCCAAAAGCAATCATGACCCTGAACTCCGAATAAAACTGCTCCATATCATTCTCTCCCAATGTGCAATATAGACCTTAAGTCAACAAGTGCAATTTGTATATTTTGTACTTTTATTAATATTCAGTTTATTATTACTCTCTTCTTGTCTTTTTAACTCTTATGCCTCACACTGAGTCAACTGCACCTTCAATTTCGTTGTTCCTTTGTAAAAGTGACAATGACAATAAAGATCTTTCTATCCATCTAAAATCTTTGTTGACCGATCGTTAGTTGGATTTAAGATCGCTTGTTTTCTGTAGCCTAACTGGCGAATTTGGTGGGTAACTTTTCTCAAATGTCATTTGGTGCTTAGTTTCATAGTGGTGTTTCATATTCCCACTTTTAACCACTGCCAATATCTCAGAGCAGATGAGACACGGCGGTTTCAAGCTTCCTATGGGAAGAATGAACATAAACGCCTCAGTCCATTCCAGATTAAAAGCCCGGTTTTCAGTGTCAAGCTTCCGCCGTTTATCAAAAGCCATGGCACACGGACTATTTCATCGCTTTTCTCTCTCTTGTCTTCTCACTCCTGTATATTTTTCTCTCCATGTCAATGCCACTGCCACAGGAGTGCCAGCTGTTTTCACTCAGAATGCAGGTTTCTGTTCCTCTATTCAGTGAAGGCCCACCCTACTCTGCCTGTGATTGGCTGACATTCTTGCCTTCACTTTGACCAATATCAGTCTTTATGCTTACACCCAACCAACTCGAACCCACGAAGGCAACCAGTATTGGCCAATTAGAGACACGTAGGAGGTCCCTTTCACTGAGTACTGGTATAGAAACCCTGTCAGAAAAGAGTCGCCGGTAAAAATGTAATCTCCGCCAAAACCTAAATAAAACTCAATGATACATCTGTTCTGGGTCTGGGTCCGGAGAGAACAGAGTCTGGGTACAGACCCGGACCGCGGTCTGCCTATTAGTGACCTATGCCATATGGGCTTGAGGTTTAAAGCACAGTATGATGAATGGACTTTCTGATAGAAAGCTCTCAATTAAGACAAATCACCCAAGCCCTTAAGTAGCAGGGCCTCCTCCTATTATCACAACCATATTTAAAAGAGTACATGTTGCTCTTATTACGGAAAGCTGTGTTAGCTTTACGTCAGATTTAACGGGACCCATGTTTTCCAAAAAAATTCCACTTTTGACTCATCGGTCCATACAACATTATTGCAAACATTTGGAGGTAATAAAGGTATTTTTGGCAAATGTTACATGAGGCCTTCATGTTCCTCTTGTTTAACAGTGGTTTTTGCCTTGCAGCTCTACCATGGACACCTTAATTGCCCAATGTTTTTCTAATGGGGGAATTATTAACATTAACTTAGCTGAGAGCCTTAGATGTTCGTCTAGGCTCCTTTGCTACTTCCGGATGAGACTTCTATGCACTCTTGGAGTAATTTTGGTAGGCCGGCCAATCCTGGGAGGATTCACAAATGTTCCAAGTTTCTTCAATTTGGAGATGATGCTTCTCACAGTGGTTCATTGAAGTTCCAGCTATGTTGTGCTGCTTGTTGAAAACTTTTAGCCAACTTCACATTGCTAGAAAGTTTCTACTTAAGTGATGTTTAGATTCAATATGGCTGGCAACAGTCAAGCTTAGGTGTGTCTAGTCTAATTTAACCTGTCAGTTAAATTTGGTTCATTGGTAGATTGTGTGACTAATAGGGTAATTACTTTCTCACATGGGTGACATAGGTCTTTGGTGAATTTTCTTCCTTCAATGATTCAAAGAATCATTAAAAACTGTGTATTATGTTTACTCAGATTGTCTTTTG
The DNA here is from genome assembly GCA_026402145.1 of Polypterus bichir lapradei. Lineage (NCBI taxonomy): Eukaryota > Metazoa > Chordata > Cladistia > Polypteriformes > Polypteridae > Polypterus > Polypterus bichir. The sequence goes on along the minus strand of JANRMT010062821.1, from coordinate 34,783,318 downwards.
CATGATACTAAATTTGGATATCAGAAACAAGGAGGTGCTATGAATAAGCAAAAATAAATCAGGAAAGGAGAAAAAAAACTTTTCACGACACTGCAGATTTGGGTGGACTTCTATTTACAGGGTTATTTATATATTTATTTATTTATTTATTTATATAATATTTCTGCAGCTTCTGTGCTATTTTCATTGAGGAAGATTCTTAATATGCATTAAATGTAATTCTTGCAAAAATGAACACAGCTTCTGTTGCCAAATATTAGAGAGAGGGCAATGTATCCCCATGTTTTGTGGTCAGAAAGAACATCAAGACTGTGCAAAAAAATAATTTTTCAGAATGTTGCGGATTTTACAAAGGGTAATTTGTCTGCAGTTACCTGAGAAATCTGAAGCATACCCTACATCAAAAAGCACATTTTTTCGTTTCCTTGGGAGGGTGAGGGATAAAGTCGATTACATTTAAGCTTAATGCTACTTTCAATTCACAATCCCTATTTGGAAGTCTTAATCTAAGGTATTACGTTTGGACCAGCAGCACACATGGACACTAATAAATAAGCTCTGCATTAACAACTTGCTCTTTTGTACCTGCCTATCATAACAAATTAATTCTCTGGTCTGGTGACAACTCCATCCCCCCACTTAAATTCAGTCTGATCAGACGTCTCCCAAGTACCTGAATAAACATGCTTCCAATTGAACTGGTGCAAATCATTCTGGAATACACTATCAGCCCAAAATTCTACAAGGTGTTTTTTTACAGCCTTTTCAATAAAATTAACTCACTAATCTTTTGAAACATGTGTGATAAGATAAGTAGAATACCTTTAGTTGAGGAATTTGCTACATAGGGAGAAACTTTTTATAAACATTAACTTGGTTCAAGAAGTTGAAGGATTGTGAACTAGATGTGAAGGCTACATCTTCTTAGGAAGCACTGAGAGGGGGAAAAAACAACAACTACTTTTTAACCCTTCATAACTCATCTCAAAAATGAGCAAATGTAAGAGTCAAAAATCAGAAATAACTGTGCACTTTTTATTCAACTGGCATAAAAATTATGTAAATAATAGGTAAATAAACTTGTGCTACAGCAGTTTTTCCCAACCTTTCTCCTGTGGCCCCCCTAAGGGTGCAGGTTTTTGTTCCAACCAGCTTCTGTTTTTAATTGGACTCCTGGGCTAATTAAGTGATGTGTTATTTCCCAAGTTCTGCGTTTTGGGAACAATATAGAAATTAGAAAACTAAGTTTGGTGTATATATATATGCACATACAGTGGGGCAAAAAAGTATTTAGTCAGCCACCAATTGTGCAAGTTCTCCCACTTAAAAAGATGAGAGAGGCCTGTAATTTTCATCATAGGTATACCTCAACTGTGAGAGACAAAATGAGAAAAAAAATCCAGAAAATCACATTGTCTGATTTTTAAAGAATTTATTTGCAAATTATGGTGGAAAATAAGTATTTGGTCACCTACAAACAAGCAAGATTTCTGGCTCTCACAGACCTGCAACTTCTTCTGTAAGAGGCTCCTCTGTCCTCCACTCGTTACCTGTATTAATAGCACCTGTTTGAACTCGTTATCAATATAAAAGACACCTGTCCACAACCTCAAACAGTCACACTCCAAACTCCACTATGGCCAAGACCAAAGATCTGTCAAAGGACACCAGAAACAAAATTGTAGACCTGCACCAGGCTGGGAAGACTGAATCTGCAATAGGTAAGCAGCTTGGTGTGAAGAAATCAACTGTGGGAGCAATTACAGTGGAACCTTGGTTTACGAGTGTTTTGCAAGACGAGCAAAAATTTTTAATAAATTTTGACTTGATAAACGAGCGATGTCTTGCAATACGAGTAGTATGGATACACTTTGTCTGCTGAGCGTCATGTGATCACAACTGAGCTGATGGTGGTTCTCTCTCTCTCCTTATCTCGCTCACTCGCCCAGCGCGTCTCTCTCTCTCTCTCTCTCCTTATCTAGCTCGCTCGCTCGCCCAGTGTGTCTCTCTCTGGCAATCGTCTCCTATTCTCCGTCTGTGTGCCTCATTCATATAGTCAACATCTGTTTACTACAGCATTGTGACTGTGTGTGTGCGCTGTGAAGTGTGAGTCCCCATCTTGCTCCCCAAAACACGAAGCTGAGTCTCAGTACTTTAACACCAGCTTTATTCAGCTTGAAATAGCAACAGCGCTGTTATTTATTGTACTGGGATCTTTATAATGTTCCTTGTATGACCCATTGACGACAGGCGCTTATAGCATGTCTGCGATCTTTTTGGATGCGCTTATACGGCGAACTGCTACAGCGCTGGGAGACTGCGATTGCTTTGGGACGCTCTTCCACGTGTTGTCCCGTTGGGTGGAATCCCACATGAGTTTACAAACTCACACCAGCCATGATTCTTTTTAAAGGTAAAGTGCAGGTTAATTTGTATTATGTATTTTACTTTATATTTTGTATTAATCATTTTTATATGAATAGTTTTGGGTTGTGGAACGAATCATCTGAGTTTCCATTATTTCTTATGGGGAAATTCGCTTTAAAATACGAGTGCTTTGGATTGCAAGCACGTTTCCGGAACGAATTATGCTCGCAAACCGAGGTTCCACTGTATTAGAAAATGGAAGACATACAAGACCACTGATAATCTCCCTCGATCTGGGGCTCCACGCAAGATCTCACCCTGTGGGGTCAAAATGATCACAAGAACGGTGAGCAAAAATCTCAGAACCACACGGGGGGACCTAGTGAATGACCTGCAGAGAGCTGGGACCAAAGTAACAAAGGCTACCATCAGTAACGCACTACGCCGCCAGGGACTCAAAACCTGCAGTGCCAGACGTGTCCCCCTGCTTAAGCCAGTACATGTGCAGGCCTGTCTGAAGTTTGCTAGAGAGCATTTGGATGATCCAGAAGAGGATTGGGAGAATGTCATATGGTCAGATGAAACCAAAACAGAACTTTTTGGTAAAAGCTCTACTTGTCGTGTTTGGAGGAGAAAGAATGCTGAGTTGCATCCAAAGAATACCATACCTACTGTAAAGCATGGGGGTGGAAACATCATGCTTTGGGGTTGTTTTTCTCCAAACGGACCAGGACGACAGATCCATGTAAAGAAAAGAATGAATGGGGCGATGTATCGTCAGATTTTGTGTGAAAACCTCCTTTAATCAGCAAGGGCATTGAAGATGAAACATGGCTGGGTCTTTCAGCATGACAATGATCCCAAACACACCGCCCGGGTAACGAAGGAGTGGCTTTGTAAGAAGCATTTCAAGGTCCTGGAGTGGCCTAGCCAGTCTCCAGATCTCAACCCCATAGAAAATCTTTGGAGGGAGTTGAAAGTCCGTGTTGCCCAGCGACAGCCCCAAAACATCACTGCTCTAGAGGAGATCTGCATGGAGGAATGGGCCAAAATACCAGCAACAGTGTGTGAAAACCTTGTGAAGACTTACAGAAAACGTTTGACCTCTGTCATTGCCAACAAAGAGTATATAACAAAGTATTGAGATGAACTTTTGTTATTGACCAAATACTTTTTTCCACCATAATTTGCAAATAAATTCTTCAAAAATCAGACAATGTGATTTTTCTGGATTTTTTTTTTTTTCATTTTGTCTCTCATAGTTGAGGTATACCTATGATGAAAATTACAGGCCTCTCTCATCTTTTTAAGTGGGAGAACTTGCACAATTGGTGGCTGACTAAATACATTTTTGCCCCACTGTGTGTATGTATATATTGTCACGCACGCGCGAGTAGGGGACCGCGGACGGACCTTAATACGCTCGGGAAGACATTCGCCAGCAGGGAGTGGCGGGGTACTAACCTTTTTCCTTTTATTTCTTGCAGAAAAAAAAGACGCTCCGCCGTCTTCCCCCAGTATGTTACTTCCGCCCTTCCTCCGTCCACTGTTCCTGACGGCATCGATCCTACAATCCCTCGGTTCCTTCCCAGCATTCCTCCACTTCCGGCTCCTCCTCCATAAAGTGGCCGCCGACGCCATCTTCGGCGTCGTGCAGTGTGAAAGTTTTGTTTTCATGTGTTTGACCCTTTTTGATTACTTTTGGTTGTGGATAATTCTACAGTATAGGGGGCCGGAAACCCCAAACCTTTATGTTGTCTTTTGCTTTGTTTTTTACAGTGGCGTAGCCGGCAGGATACTAAGTCCGAAGTTATGACGGAAAGACAAGACCTCAACACAGTGCTGCAAGGGATGAACGCTCGGATCCTGTCCCTGCAGCAAGCGCAAGCCGCAACTACCCGGGAGTTGGAGGAAACGAAGGCCAAGTTGGCAGAAGCGCACAGGGTAAGACCCGATCCACCTCGGCCTCCGCCTCCGCCTCTTGTTCCCATGACTGATGCGGACGACGTCGAGTCGTACTTGGGCATCTTCGAAAGGACAGCCACCCGGAACCAGTGGCAGCGGTCCGAGTGGGCGTCCATCCTGAAGGGACCCACGCAGCGGGCTTATTATGACCTCCCCGAGGAGGAGGCCGCGAGCTAAGACCTCCTGAAACAGGAGATCCTAGCACGCTACGGCATCACGCCGGGCCAGCAGGCGAGTGAGTGGCGGAACTGGCAGTTCGACCCGGACAAGCCAGCCCTAGCACATGCCTTCGACTTCTGGGGCAAAATGGGGTGCTGGCTACGGCCCGAAGGACCCCAAGCCCGGAAGGTGGTGGAGCAGGTGGCCTGTGAGGGCTTGGTCATCACCATGCCCAGCAGGTTCGGCGCCATCCTTATAAGGACATGCCGGGGCTCCTGGAAGTCCTCGAACGTCAGCTCGCGGTCCTCCGAGCCGGGGGGTCAGACAGGCAAGCTTGCAGGAACCGAAAGGGACGTGCGGCCACCCCCAAGCCCCCTCGACGCGCCGCAGAGATCCAAGGAAAAGCCGACCTCCCCGTGCTGTTACAAGTGCGGCGAGACCGGCCACCTGCTGCCGACCTGTCCCTTGAATGTGACCACGGAGCAGATGGACTGCACTTGGGCTATGGCGGAAAGGTACTGTGCCCCGTCGCATCCTTTGGCGAGTCCAAATACGGGAGTGGTGTTACTGAATGGGCACTCGGTGGTGGCTTTGTTTGACTCCGGCAGCAACATAACCATTGTTGCTCGCCGTTATGTTTTACCGCGACTGTGGCTAAACCAACATCGGCAAGTCACCTGTGTGCGTGGGGAGACCAGGTCTTATCGTTCCGCACAATGTTATATCGCCTGGAAGGGGGAGTTGACTCGCTTGGTGGTCGCAGCGTTTCCCGAACCCCCCTATCCGGTGATTTTGGGACACACAGAAAATGCGGTAAGATGCACACCGCTCCCGGGGCATCGTTGGGTCTGGCTATGAAGGGGCGAGGCGCCCTTCCCGCGGTCCCCACGCCGTGCTCTAGGGCAGGGCCTAATGGCGCAGGCACACAGGGGGACGCTTCTCCGCCGACGGACCCTGACCCGGAAATATCCGCCGGGGAGGGAACAAGCCAGGGTACTCTTCCTGTCACAAGCTCACAGAGATCCTTTAAACAGTTTGGATCACCAGTTTCGGTCCACGCCTGCCTCATTTAAGAGAGAGCAGTGGAATGACGATTCCCCGCGGTTTGCCCGGAATGCGGTTGTTCTCCCCGGTAGCTCACAAGCTGACGATTCCATACCACACAAGCCCTTTTTTGTGCTGGAAAGCGATCTGTTGTATCGGGTGGCAACCCACGAGGGCGAGGTGCGGAAGTTGCTGCTAGTTCCACGTACCTTCCGGCGGGAGATATGTGAACTAGCTCATGCTCGCCTCTTGGGCGCCCACCTCGGGGCCGAGAAGACTTTGGAGAGGATAAAGCTCCGCTTTTACTGGCCCGGGATCAACGAGGAGGTTCTGCGTTTCTGCCAATCCTGCCCGGAGTGTCAGATTCGCCAGATTCCTAGGAGGGACCGCGCTCCTCTCATCCCCATTCCCCTGATCGATGTTCCTTTCAATAGAAAAGGGGTGGACTTAGTAGGACCCCTAGAAACCTCAAACAGTGGCCATAAATACATACTGGTCATGGTGGATTACGCAACCCGATACCCAGAGGCGGTTCCCCTGCGCTCCGCTAACACTAAAACCATCGCACGGGGATTAGTCAACCTATTTTCTAGAGTGGGTATTCCCAGAGAAGTCCTCACGGACCAGGGTACCCCCTTCACCTCAGATACGTTCAGGGAGGTTGCCAAATTACTCCGTGTAAAGCACCTGAAGACGTCTGTTTATCACCCGCAAACAGACGGGTTGGTAGAACGCTTTAACCAGACGCTGAAACAGATGCTATGCAAGGTAGTCAACGCGGATGGCAGGAACTGGAATCAACTCTTACCACTCGTGCTTTTTGCATACCGGGAAGTGCCCCAGGCCTCTACGGGCTTCTCCCCTTTTGAGTTGTTATATGGGTGGCAACCCTGAGGACTTTTGGACATACTAAAAGAAGGTTGGGAGGCTGAGGCCCATCCCCCCCCCCCACCAATATATTGGAGTACGTGGTGCAACTGTGCGACAGGCTCGGTAAGATCAGGTCACTCCAAAAGGACCACGTGACTCGTGCGCAGGCAGCGCAAGCCCGGTGTTACAATCGTAACTCCGTCCTCCGGGAGTTCCGCCCAGGGGTTTGAGTGATGGTGCTCGTTCCTACCTCCCACTCTAAATTACTAGCTCACTGGCAAGGGCCCTACGAGGTTAAGGAAAGAAAGGGACTCATCGACTATTTGGTGAAACAGCCCAATCGTCGGCCGAGTGAGAGGATCTACCATGTAAATTTATTAAAACCTTGGAAAGACAGGGAGAAGTCTTCCGACACTCGTAGATCCCTCTCCCTATTCACATGCACGTCTGCCCTTAACCTTGGTGACGAGCCGACACCCCTACAACGGCAGGAGTTAACCAACACAATCCTGGCCGTCCCCGAAGTAGTGAGCGAATCACCGGGCCGGACTTCGCTGATTGAGCACGATATAGTCACGGACCCCAGAGTAGTCCTCCGGGAGAGACCCTATAGACTCCTGGAGGCAAAACGCGCTGAAGTGGAACTGGAGGTGCAACGGATGTTAGACATGGATATTGTTGAGGAGAACCATAGTCCTTGGTCCAGTCCTATCGTCCTCGTTTCTAAGCCGGACGGCTCCTGAAGGTTCTGTAACGACTTCAGACGTCTAAACCAGGTCTCCAAATTCGATGCCCCGTATAGATAACCTCCTGGAGCGGCTGGGTACGGCTCGATACTTGACTACCCTTGATATGACGAAAGGGAATTGGCAAATTCCCTTAACGGCATCTGCCAGAGAGAAAACCGCCTTCAGCACCCCTAGCAGACATTGGCAATACAAGGTCCTCCCATTTGGGCTGCACGGGGCCCCAGCGACCTTTCAACGTCTGGTGGATAGAGTGCTGAAGCCCCACCGGTCCTATAGTGCCGCCTACCTGGATGACGTAGTCATTTATTCTGGCACCTGGAAGGAGCATCTATTGCAGGTCTCCGCTGTCCTTGAGACACTAGCAAAAGCCGGCCTCCGCATAAACCCCCGTAAGTGCTTCTTTGGGCTGAAAGAGTCCAAATATTTAGGCTACCTAGTGGGATGAGGACAGGTGAGGCCACAATGTTCAAAAATTAAAGACATCCTGGAATGGCCCCATCCAAATACCAAGAGACAGGTGCAGGCTTTCTTGGGGGTGGCGGGGTACTACCGCCGGTTCGTACCCCGTTTCTCCGAAAGGGCAGCACTCTTGACCAATTTAACAAAAAAGGGCTCTCCCTTATGCGTGGTATGGAACGACAAGGCGGAACATGCATTCAGTGACCTAAAAAAAGGCCCTAATGTCGGCACCAGTATTGAGGACACCTGATTTTTGTCTTCCTTTTATTCTCCAGACCGACGCTTCGGACACAGGCCTGGGCGCCGTGTTGAGCCAAAGCGTCGATGGTGTCGAGCACCCCGTGATGTACTTAAGCTGGAAACTGTTGGACCGGGAGACCAGGTACGCGGCAGTGGAGAGGGAGGCCTTGGCCATTAAGTGGGCAGTGACACATCTCCGTTACTACCTGTTGAGTCGTGAATTCACTCTGGTGACTGATCATGCTGCTCTTCAGTGGATGTCCCTGCACAAAGAGTCGACTTTTCTATGAGGGAAAAAAAATCTGTTGCTTACATACAGTTACATGGGAAATATACTAAAATTCAACTAAGTTCAGTACATGTAGACTTAAAGAAATAAAATCATGATACATTTGCAGAGAACCTTGCCAAACTACATAGTGCTGAATGTGCAAAGAGCAATCCTAACACGGGTGCTAGCCTAGCCTTTATAACTTTTAACTATTTTCTCAAGGAAAAATGAAGAGAAAAAAAAAAAAAAAAAAAAAAGTACTGTTTCCAAAAGTTAGTTAACTGGCAAACCTAAGTCATCTGATGTACAAAAGTGTGCATCCTTTGTTGCTTCCTAATGGTTCTGAGATAAACTCTGGTATCTTATTAAACTGCTATGGACAAAACATGTAAATAACATTGAAACATAAACTGAAGCACATTATTTGTTCTGCAATAAAATCAACATGCAGTCTTAAAGAAAGAGAAACAAATCTGCAGTTGTAAAATACTCATTTATTTTAACAAAGAAAAGCAAAATTAGGAGAACTCTCCTTAAATATTCATTACATTTGCATGTGGTAATCTGTCAAAAACAAAGAATTTGGTCATGTATTTATCACTTCCACAATTGTTCTTGTTTTGTCCTTAGTGAATGTAATACTAGAAATATTAAATTAGCATCACATATTCAAATGCCACATCTCTAGATTATGTATTAACAACAGAATTATTTATTTCACCACATGACAACTGTGTATTGTAAAATTTGGGTTTCACAGCAGCAAAACATTTGTTTTCACCTTAATTTTTAATGTTTATTCCAATTTGAATACAAAGCTAACAATTCAAATATACTTTTATATACAAGAACATACTAATGCAGCATACACAATAAATGTGTATTACCACTATTTACAGTAACTTCCAACATAGAATATGATTCACCTGAAAGTTCCAATCACAAATAAAAAAAAATAATGAAGCACATTTTTATGCATGACTTAAAACAGTCATGCAAAAAAAAAACCAAAAAACTGAACTTTCAAAAGTCAAGACAATGTACAATATAATTTAAATAATTCATTATATGGCAAAAAGTATGTGGTCAGTCCTCTAAATTGAGTTCAAGTGTTTGAGCCGCACTCACTGTTAACAGGTCCATAAAACCAAACATATAGCCAAGAAACCTCCATTGACAAACATTGGCAGTAGAATGGATCATACTGAAGAGCTCAGCGAGTTTAAACGTGGCACTGTCATAGGATGCCACCTGCTCTGCTAGATCTACCCTGGTCAACTCTAAGTTCCATTATTGTGAAATGGAAGCATCTAGGAGTAAGAGCCGTGTTATTCCTGTTAGCAAAAATTACAACGAAACATGATGTTGACAAAAAAATAATTTTGTTAACAAAATCTATTAATAAAAAGAGACAAAAATGTCTGAAAAATGGAACACAAAATGAGAAAATAAAAACAAAAGTAATTTTAATTTTCACAACACTAATCTTTGTGCATAATGTACATGTGAGCATGCAGTTGCCAGCAAATTTATTGAATATTATTTAAAACTGTGCAGTCATAATATTAGTTTAGAGATGAACATTGATTTGTGTACATTTCCATGTATTCCTCACTGCTGGTGTCTGAATCTGTGGATTTCATTGGTTATTTCATCTATTAGTCAGCACTCCCCTTCTAGTATTGAGAACAAATATGAAATCCTCATCACCGGTCAAGGACTTATTCTGTAGATTTAACTAGACATAATTGACCATCAATCATAGATGTCCTGCTGAAAGTGAATGGCAGGGAGTTTTCACCAAACGTCAATGAATAGGTACTTTACATTAAATCATGTCAAACATTATTTTGGAAGGTACAGCTAAATAGTATGAAAATTAGAGCCATGGAGGATTTGTCATGCTTGAATATCCATCCCCACAATTCAAATTTAGCAGGTATTTAGACTGGAAAGAAGTTATCTTTATTTGCCAAATTGGGTGGTAGGAATTTCAGCAATTTCACCCTTATGTTGCATAGATGTGACTTGTTTGTTAAAGGTACCTTTGCAGTGCAGGGTTATCAATCAAGCCAAAGTTACACCTACGTATTTGGTTTAGGTTATTAGTACTGATGTTTCAATGTGGGCAGCGCAGTGTTACGGAGCAGCGTGTTTGAAAATTTGGTATAGGTTCCTTGATTCCTGTGAAAGGTATTATTAATGCTATAGCATACAAAGAAATTCCTGCTAAACTATCGCTATGAACTAAATTCCTAATATTAAATGCTTCATCAACAGCAAATGGAAGGAATTCAACAATCTTAATATACAGTATTTTGAATGATGCAGTATAGCAAAGTTTTTAAAAGTGAATTGTGACGTTCTGTGCTTGGGAGCTCATCAGCACCATAAATTCAAAAGTACGCCTTCCCACTCAGGGCTTATTTTAAGAAGAGTAATGTATCAAATCCACTCTATTTAAATAAGTTCTGGCAATGTATGTTTGTGCGGCAACATAGATGATTCATTGCAGACTGCAATCTTGTTATATCATGCAAAAAGGGGGGGGGGGGGGGGTGGCGGACTTATTCATGGTTGATTCTTAATCTATTTCAAAATTTGACTTTCAAATTATTTGGCATTTAATGTTTATTATTAGTCTGTACCTTGTGTCATTAATGTCATATTTTCGTTTATTACTACTGTATTCCTTTGACTATTTGTGAAGTGCTTTAAGCATGTGCAAGGTGCTATATAAATAAAATTATTATTATTAATCACTGGCATGAATTCAGGTCTGACTGCAAACCTGGTCGGTGTCTGAATGGAGCTTACATGTTCAGTTCATGTGTACATGGATTCAGTATGCCTAACTTCAGGTACTGTTTTATAGCTGGACACTAGAAATGTTTTATTAAACATGGTAAGTACCAAAATACGTTCATTTCTACATATGTTGTTAAATGACATCCTAACAGTTTAGGCTCACAGTAAGCTACCCATGTTATGCATATTGCTTATTAAGTGAATTATCTGAAATTTTGCTGTGATAAATGCTCAGTACTAAGTGTAAATAGCTTGTAGAAATGCACTTTATACATAGAAAAGTTTTCATCTCTACTTTTCTATTATTGTTATTAGCATAGCTCAAGTAGAGACTTCAGCAGTATCTAAAACAATAAGCAAAGTAAGAATTCCTTGAAAGAAATACACTTTCAAAGTTTTGTAATGAGTAGATGACATATAGTTAGTATCAGGAGATATCAAAAATAAATATAAGAGTATGCGTGTGAGGAGACCTTATTGTTTACAAACAATCTCAAAAATAAAAAATAGCATTTTGGAAATTAAATAACCATTAACCAATTAAACTTGTTGCATGTCAAAGTAATACATGACATAAGAACACACTTATTTGATTCTTGCATTTTTTGATTATACTGGAAGCCTTGAAAAGTCACATTATCCTGAAAAAATTTAATTCCGTCAGACTGTAAAATTGTACGCATTAAATTGACAAGTACAACATAAATGACATACAATTTGACAACTATAAAGAAAACTGTTTTTGCACTTGCAAAACTGTGTATGTGAGAAAATTTTAGTGAGAAACACAAAACAAAATGTGATGAGAGCTAACTTAATTGTTGAAAAACTAAAACTAAATAAAAACTAAAATTGTTGGGTTTAGCAGAGGCCAGGAGAACGCTACCTTCTGAATTGTGCCTATAGTAAAATTAGGTGGGATAATGGACTTGGGGCCGTGCTTGAAAGTTTGGGATAGGTTCCTTGGTTCCAGTGAAGGGTATTATTAATGTTACAGCATACAGAGACATTTTTGACCACTTTGCACTTTCAACTTTGTGGAAACAGTTTGGGGGAAAGCCCTACTGAACACCTTTGGGGATGTATTGGAATGCCAACTGAGAGTCAGGTCTTCTTGTCCAACATCAGTACTTGACCTCACAAATACTCTTTTGGCTGAATGGTCACTGGTTCCCAAAGGCACACTCCAAAAACTTATGGAAAGCATTCCCAGAAGAGTGAAAGCTGTTATAGCCACAAAGTGGGTGCCAATTCCATATTCATGTCCATGGTTTTGGAAAGGGATATCAAAAACGTTCATATGGGTGTGATGGTCAAGTGTCCACAAACCTTTGGCCATGTAGTGTATTTAAAGGTATAAGTATTTTTATACTGAATCTAGTGCTTCATCTAATAACAAAAGGTCAACTATATGAGGTGCTGCTTGCTTCATTTAGAAGAGGATATTAAGACCAAATACATATAAAAAATAATGCTTTGTTTGATCATATCTAAAAACAAATTTTATAATTAGGCATCAGATTTGTTTGGCATTATCAGATACAATTTTGGCAACCACATATAGTGCAAACTAATGTCAAATGAAGGGAAAAAAGATCTGTGGAATGTTTACATGTGATGATCATCAAACACCACTTTGAATTGTGTTACTTTATCCTCAAAATAACATTAACTTTACACATTTTTTAAATACAATGACATTAAATGTTCCTTTCAAATAAAGTAAACCACAACTGTACTGCTTAAAGCTACAAACCACACATCACTAAAAACAATACACAGAAAAAACCTAATTACTAAAGAAATAATAAAGAGAAAAACTTTTCATAATAAAGTCTGGTTAAAAAAAGGATTGATTTCAGTGTTCAAATGAGAATCATGTACTGTATAAAAACAAAAACACTATATACACTATACAGTATCAAGTTTAAAGAAAAAGCTTTCCATTGTACCAAACATACATCTTCCTATTTTTTAACCTCTGTATTTGAAAGTGACCTAAAGATTTTTGAGTAGTTAAGGTTTCTCTGACAAGTAAAAAGACACACACAGACCCATTCCTCTAAATGCCACTTTCAGTAAAAGTGCAACAAATATAATATTTTGTTCAGGAAATTAAAAAAGAAAACAAGACAAAACAAAATCAACAAATCAGTGGGTTTTCAGACTATTAGATATAAATACCAACTTAATGCCTTCAATAAGAAAAACTGCAGTAATATGGTGCTTATAAAAGTAATTTTATAGTTTTACTAATACCACTACAAAAATAGATTGGTTTGTTTTACCCCCTTGATCTTCTCAAAAGAGTCTGATTGTCTTAAATGTATCTGCCTAAAAACAAGAAATATCATCACAGAACTAATATGCAATTACATATTTTAATAATTTTTTATATTTAAAAAAAAAAACCTTAATATGAAGAATAACTTCAAGGCCTCCATATTAAGAAACATTATCATATTACATATCAAATACTGAATGATCACTTCAAGCGCATACTGAAATAATACCATTGTCAAACTTTCATGGCAAATGTACCGTTATTGGAAAAAGCAAATAATATAATACATAACCAGAAAACAAAACCAGTATACAAAAAAAAAAAAAAAAAAAACAGAAATAGTAAACTTTAAACCAACGCCAAGGAAAGTGCTTTTCATAAGTTTCTTAGAACACACAAAACACAGATTCTGACTATATCCTAAAAGGAAAAAAATACAATGCACAAAATTTACAAAATATGTGAAATACACTAAAAAAATACCATTTCCATAAATTATTTTAGAAACAACCTGATTACTTTTTACATTATATTTAGCAATTCTACTAATGCAAGAACTTCTGAAAAACACCAAATGCCACCACTATTTGTTAACATTTGTAAATTACTAAAGTTTGCTTTCTCAATGATACCTGACAAATATAACAGTGTGCATTTTTCTGCACCAGTAGTCCAACTAATAAAAGTAAACACTGATCACGAAAAGCCTAGAAAATGTACTCCCTGATACAAAGACAGAGGCATTATAATTATATAAGACCACTATCACATGCAGTCAGTAACATTGCTTGATCCTTGGCCCACATCTCGAATCTGGCTAATATGACACCCGCATACTGCTACACCTGCTCCAGCACGACAGTGTGAAACTGATCCTACTAATTCCCACCTGCAAAAGAAACAGAAAAAGATAAAAAATAAATAAATAAAAAAATTGAACAGTAAGACATTTCTCTTATGTGGTTCATGTCATGGTTAAATTAAACTAATTTTTCAGAATAGGTGGTATGACTGAAGAATGCATGCAAAAAACTTCCCAAAAAGAATAAACAGGTCTTGGTCATTTACATCTGATCCAATAATACTAGCCAGTCCTGTGTATGGATGTTAACACTAGAATCCCTGAAGCCTACGAAAAAAGTCATAATGCCGGGGCATGTTAAATTCCTTCACACCTCTTCATCAGTGTCTTTGTTTTGCAAATAGTCAATCAGCACAGGCAGCAAGCAGCCTGCTATCCCATCCCCTACTGACGCAGCTGAAGTTCTCCCAGCTCAAGTCTTTTTATCTGGGTGTGAGGTGCCCGGAGTTGTATAGGGTAAATAATATATAATTATTTGGGATTATTTAGGATTTGGTGCTGGGCAGTTCCATCTACGTCATTATCTCTTATAATCTGGAGCATGTATAATATATATAGCTAGATCAATAGCTATTTCTATATCTATAGATAGACATAACATCTTTCTATTATATAAAAAATCTTTTGACGTGACAAGACTTTTAGGAAATGAGACATGACTTTTTGGAAAACATTTTTTTTCCAAGTCCCGCGAGATGAGAATATTGCCATTATATTTTTTTAAAAGTCATGCCCTCCTAGCAACCATTTTCAAACAAGACCACAGTACTCTCACCTCTCAGTCTTGTGAATGCTTTTGTCAGACACACTTCCTGCGCTCTCAGCTCTTATAACTTTTAATGTTTTCCAATTAAAGATGACGTATTACATCCAAATCTTACTGAAGATTTTCATCTCAAAGGGTTATCAACAAAAAAAAAAAAATGAGTACACAGGCAATCCTAGCATCTAGACACGAAGAAGTCAAACAAATTTATGCCAGAAATATAGATCAGTAACATGGCAAAGTGGTTAAATGCGTATCAATAGACTATGCTGAAACAGTTGGTGGCGATTGTGTGGAAGATGAAAACAACAACTTACAATATCATGAAGAATATCTACAACTGTTAACACCGTACCCAAGAAAGGTAATGTAGTACATCTCCTGCGGATAACATTAGATACCAAAGGAGATCTTGATATGCCATTCGTATTAAAACGTTAACAGTTTCCTGTTAGAATAGCTTTTGCAAAGACAGTTAACAAATCTTAGAGCCAAATATTCGAAAAAGTTGTTTTATTTAATAGAGAGAAAGAAGCTAAATGCAATCATGGGCAGTTATACGTCGCATGAATGCAAATATAACAATTCACATGAAAATTAAAATCTGTTTAAATTGTACATCCACATCCCCATACATGAGCAGCAGAACTGCAAAGAGGCTAGCACGTAGTGTTGGCCGGGGGTTGGCGAGCAAAGCAAGCAGGAGGCAAAGCCCCGTAGTATATTATATATAAAACATATACTTTGTTATCAATTATAATTGCAGAACAGAATAGAGCATGTTCAGAAATGCTTCTAGTGACTGAATTTCATGACTGTACATTTGACTTTGCAAGTAATAACTGCATCATGATATAATTTCATGTGAAGTTCTCAGTTTTCATTTCACTTCCTCAAAACAGTACACCTACACATGTTAACAAAAAATTTATCGGAAAGGACTACTAAAATTTCTTTTATGGTGTTTAGAACCTATTTCAAACATTTAGGAGAATAAAAATAACATTCAAAGAGCAGTTTTTAGTAAAAACTTAGTTACATATCGCAACTCGTCGTGCTATAACTTCTGTATAAAACATAACTCGTCCTACAATTAATACTCATATTTAATACTTAGAGGAAACTCTGTCCTTTACCTTTATAAATAGAATATGAATATTGAGTGAAATATAAAAAAAAAGGTTAGTTAAATCAGAAACAGATGAAAATGGCCAAAAATGAGGCTGAGCTTTGAGTTTAAAGTATATAAAATAAAAAATTAAAATAAAAAAATCATAAAATAAAAATGATATTCTGTGTTTCTTCTTGTTTTTTTTTTATTTGTGAATCTTAAACATGAACTGCTTTACTGAAGTGGAGTAAGCAATTTGGACCTTACCATGTTGACATTTGTTTAGAACTCCATAACCCTCTTCCATGTTATGATATAAAACATACCAAAAACAAAAGCCTCACAAGAAACACACAGCCACCTATATACTGTTGGCATGAATTTGGTTGTATACAATACAAATGAGACAGAACAAGTCAAGTTAAGTTGGGGAGCATGCACTGGTACAGTGTGTTGCTGCACCCACTACATGACGAAACAACTCGGGATCCCGGTTGGCAACCCTCCAGACAGACACGTGGTCCAATCCCACCCTCCGGAAATGACCCTCTATCTGCCGCTGCCAGATGTTACATGGGCGACAACGTGGCCTGGTCCAGCCACTTGGGTCCCCAACAATAAGGATCTTACGAGCCGGATCACCCTCGGGGAAACGCTCCACATGGCCGTAGTGCTGTAACTGATGCTCCCTCACAATGCAGGTAACGTGCCTCATTTGGGACTCCATGAGTAACCGCTCATTCAACACAAAGTCAAACCAATGGTACCCAAGGATTTTCCAGAGAGACACGGTACCAAAGGAGTCCAGTCTTCGTCTCAGATCACTGGATAGCGTCCATGTCTCGCAACCATATAGCAAGACAGGGAGCACCAGGGCTCTAAAGACTTGGAACTTCGTACTTTTGCAAAGATATCGGGAGTGCCACACACCCTTTTCCAGCAACCTCCTGACATGGCAACTCGCATAAATATATAATATTTCAGTCCTCGTGAGGTGTTTTCAACAAGATAAATCTACGGTTAGCTGGTATAAGTGTGGTAAAGTGGTCATACAAAGTCATCTAAAAATAAATAAATAAGCCATTATGTATGGGAACAGTCGATAGTGCTGGGGGTAATTGTGTATATTTTAGGCTGCTGGTTTACCTTTGCCTTCTGTGTGTTTTTAAAGAATATGAGTTTGCATAGCAATGTGTTCATCAGCAATGGATTTGGATGGAAGTAGCAGCTGTGAAGGAGAAATTGTGGGGGTTGAGCTCAATTTAGAAATGTGAGTGAAGAAATTTATCAGGAGGAAGGTTTTTCAGCAGCAGATTGACCAAAATGGATTATTCTTGTACTTTACTGTGCTTGGAGAGACAAGGACTAAAATGCACAACAGCAATGCAATCATCCCTTCAGGCAATTGGCATGTTTTTCAATGGTGGCAGGATTAGCACTCCAGCCACTGACAGGGGGGGGGAGAAAAAGAAAAAAAAAAAAAAAAAAAAAACCACTTCACATTTCTATTTCATTTGAACTAGTGTGGTGATGAGGTGTCACCCGTTGGATGGCTCTTTCCTTAAGTAAGAAGAAGAGTAAGAGAATAGTTACAGGTTTTAAAGTGAGCTCATTTCAAAAATTAGAATAGCATTGTTAAACCTTTTCTCCATTCTTCAACTTCACAATAATCTAAATCAGCTGCAACTGGGAAAACATGCCCACACTTTTGTCCGAACATTATTCCTTAAAATTGGGACAATGAACGCTACAGCTCAATTTGTCAATTTTTCTCATGAATTTGAATCAAACTTTCAGTACTTTAATAGCAATTGAAGATTAAAAAAAATCTTTCACAGTGCCTCATGTGAACAATGTTCCAAAATTCTTTCAGCTGATGTTAACTAAATGCAAATGCATTAGTAACTTATTTTTAAAGTTTATCAAAAATTTTCTTTGCTTGATTTCTACAGAACTATACATTATTCAGGATTTTCTGCCAATGCTTTGCGAGCATGCTAATGACACAGTTATTTAGTAGAACATACAGTTGTGAAAGGTCTTTTCACAGAAGAAAGCAGTCTCATATTTATGACTTTGCTTGACAATTATTCTTTTGTTAGTGTTTAATCATTGCTATTAATAGCTTTTAATAAGTCTTTTTTAATAAAACCATTTCTTGAAATTTAATAATGGTCATTAATGTGTGCTGAACTACATGGGTTCATTGGAATACCTAGATATTTATATAGAGACTGACACTTTGGCTCTCCATCAAAAATGTTTGCTTACCCAGGATTACGCTATTAATGACCTTTCTGAAGACTGAAATATTGAATATTAAATCATTAAATAATAAGGAACAAAGACATCTGCTTTATGGACTAAGAATAATATTCTACACAATTAAGAGAACCCCTGCTTCAAATCTCAGACTGAGTCCTCACATGATGATGATTATGAGTGCTTACAGCACAGTATGCCAAGTGACCTTAAGATATGTGAGGAAAAGTGGACATGTCATATGATGAGCTGGATAGATTTTGACATACACATGCAACAATAAACCATTATTAATCTGCATTAAAATATATTACACTCACCTGTTCAGAATGGGGTCATAGGCTTCCACAGTATTTAAATAGATGTTTCCATTATGTCCTCCGACAGCAAATATTTTACCCATGACAGTTGCAACACCAACCCCTCCTCGAGGCGTAGTTAGTTCTGCCACATATTCCCAGCAATGGGTTCGAGGATCAAAACGCTCTACAGAGCTCAAAGGTGAGTTGTCATCAAAACCTCCTAAAACAAGAACACTACCACTTCATTTTTAAATTAAAACAAAAATTGTGCTACAAACTGTAAAAAATAATCTAATGTGAGGATCACAAATAATTTGTGAACAATTTCCAAATAGTTGTGCATATTCAATTTATAAATGGAAGCGACTACCAAAAATATTACTGTTGAAGAATTATTTTGCAAAACATAATCTATTTTTGCACATTTAACTGATTAGAACAATATAAGCTGAAAGCATATTCATGCCTAAAGAGACTTTTTAAAGGCCAATTCTGTCAATAGAGAACTTATACTCCAAAGTACTATTTTTATTACATTTTTCTCTGGTCACTGACTGAATTCAAAGTATGGTGTAATAAACATAAATAATACATTTACACATTAATAGCAAAAATAAAGATGTTATTGAATGCAAATATATTTGCTTATTTTTAGCAAATTTCTTTTTCATTCAACTCTTTCTCAAGCATATATATGTTAGGGACGTCTGTCATACAAACAAAAGGTTTTTGAGATTACCGGAAAAGTCATGCTGTCAGAATAGCTAAACCCCATTTATCAGTTAAAAAAAGACCCCACTTTTACAGGAAAAACACTAGTCTAATGAATTGTTAATTGGCCATCAAAGTCTTAGGTACATACAAAAGTCCAAGTCAAAACAAACTTTATTTTCATCTCAACCATATACAAGTATACAGATAGACGAAATTGCGAAGCTCAGGGTCCACAGTGTAACAACATGAAGTACAAATAAATTAAAAATAAAATTAAAATTTAAAATTAAATCACAAGACAAAGAAGTAGCAGCAATATTGACATGAAGTGAGCAATATGAACATTGATGTAATGTATGGTGTTTGCAATCTAGATACATGAATATACTCAATATATATGTAATACTAGCAAAATACCTGCGCTTCGCAGTGGCAAAGTACTGCTTTTAAATTTTTATTAAGAAAAGTAAACCTTTTTAAACTGAGGGAAAATATACCAATAATTACAGTGGGATGCAAAAGTTTGGGCAACCTTGTTAATAGTCATTATTTTCCTGTATAAATCATTGGTTGTTACGATAAAAAATGTCAGTTAAATATATTATATAGGAGACACACACAGTGATATTTAAGAAGTGAAATGAAGTTTATTGGATTTACAGAAAGTGTGCAATAATTGTTCAAACAAAATCAGGCAGGTGCATAAATGTGGGCACCACAAAAAAGAAATGAAATCAATATTTAGTAGATCCGCCTTTTGCAGAAATTACAGCCTCTAAACGCTTCCTGTAGGTTCCAATGAGAGTCTGGATTGTGGTTGAAGGTATTTTGGACCATTCCTCTTTACAAAACATCTCTAGTTCATTCAGGTTTGATGGCTTCCGAGCATGGACAGCTCTCTTTAACTCACACCACAGATTTTCAATTATATTCAGGTCTGGGGACTGAGATGCCCATTCCAGAACGTTGTACTTGTTCCTCTGCATGAATGCCTTAGTGGATTTTGAGCAGTGTTTCGGGTCATTGTCTTGTTGAAAGATCCAGCCCCGGCGCAGCTTAAGCTTTGTCACTGATTCCTGGACATTGGTCTCCAGAATCTGCTGATACTGAGTGGAATCCATGCGTCCCTCAACTTTGACAAGATTCCCAGTCCCTGCACTGGCCACACAGCCCCACAGCATGATGGAACCACCACCATATTTTACTGTAGGTAGCAGGTGTTTTTCTTGGAATGCTGTGTTCTTTTTCCTCCATGCATAATGCCCCTTGTTATGCCCAAATAACTCAATTTTAGTTTCATCGGTCCACAGCACCTTATTCTAAAATGAAGCTGGCTTGTCCTGATGTGCTTGAGCATACCTCAAGCGGCTCTGTTTGTGCTGTGGGCGGAGAAAAGGCTTCCTCTGCATCACTCTCGCATACAGCATCTCCTTGTGTAAAGTGCGCTAAATGGTTGAATGATGCACAGTGACTCCATCTGCTGCAAGATGATGTTGTAGGTCTTTGGTGCTGGTCTGTGGGTTGACTCTGACCGTTCTCACCATTCGTCGCTTCTGTCTATCCGAAATCTTTCTTGTTCTGCCACTTCGAGCCTTAACTTGAACTGAGCCTGTGGTCTTCCATTTCCTCAATATGTTCCTAACTGTGGAAACAGACAGCTTAAATCTCTGGGACAGCTTTCTGTATCCTTCCCCTAAACCATGATTGTGAACAATCTTTGTCTTCAGGTCATTTGAGAGTTGTTTAGTGACCCCCATGTTGCTACTCTTCAGAGAAAATTAAAGGAGGAGAGAAACTTACAATTGACCCCCTTAAATACTCTTTCTCATTATAGGATTCACCTGTGTATGTAGGTCAGGGGTCACTGAGCTTACCAAGCCAATTTGAGTTCCAATAATTAGTTCTAAAAGTTTTGGAATCAATAAAATGACAACGGTGCCCAAATTTATGCACCTGCCTGATTTTGTTTGAACAATTATTGCACACTTTCTGTAAATCCAATAAACTTCAATTCACTTCTCAAATATCACTGTGTGTGTCTCCTATATGATATATTTAACTGACATTTTTTATCGTAACAACCAACGATTTATACAGGAAAATAATGACTATTAACAAGGTTGCCCAAACTTTTGCATCCCACTGTATTTGTTAAGGATCTCTTTGTATACCACATTGTCAGTTCAGCACTCCGGTTGTAATATGACCAAGCTGTGCGAGCTTACTCTTGAGCATGCAACGTATAGTTGGCCATGTGAAAAGCAATCTTGCCTCAAATCAATGGCAACCTTTTGTAGGGTCTGTCCCTGAGACTTATTGTCATCGCGAAGCAGAGCCTTACTGGAAATTGGAGGCATTTGAATTGAAATGGGAGATCAGAGGGTATAACGGGGATGCGAGGAATAAAAACTCTCTCCCCTGAGCAACTGTCAGTAAAAATAGTTGCCTCAATTAGGTTCTTTTGCAGACACGTGACCTGAAGTCTTGTGCCGTTACAAAGTTTCGGTGGCTGTAAGTTTTTCAGTAACATTATTGGTGTCCCAACCTTCAAAATTAGATTATGCTCAGGAGTGCCTGGAGGATTCGGAGTGTGGAGAAACTCTAGCGACAGCGTGTCTATTAACTTGTGGATTTTTCAGTGAGTATTTGGCGGCAGCGTCACAAAGTTGTTTCCGCAAGACCGAGTTAGCTGCGGAGCTCAGCTCAGAGCGAAATGAAGTGAATGAAATGAGGTGAATGGGAGGGGAGATGATGACGTGACTCTCCCCCACCCACCTTAACTGTCAATCCCCTCCACAAACACAGTCTCTCAGCATGACAAATGCCAGCAGCAGCATGTCTATGAACTTAATTTAAAGTTAAGCTTTACACCTTGCTTTCCTATTCGTTTGCATAAGCACAGTCCTTCACCAGCAATTTTAACTCCGTTACAGCAATTTTAACTCCGTTACAAAGTGATCAAAAGTCTCATTTATACCCTGAGTCTTCTCATTAAACTTGTATCTCGCGAATATCGTATTCGTCGTAGGCATGACAAACGCCAGCGGCAGCGTGTTTCCACCGTGTGCTTTGTTTCCGCAGTAGCTGCACTTATGAATATGCTTGTATGTGTCACTCGCCTCATATTCTTTTGCTGCCTTCTCAATTGTGTAATGTGTTTTTTGATCAGCGCTCTTTGAAGCTCTTGCTTGTTCTCTGCATACTGCGTTCACAGTCAGTTCATGTGAGCCACTCTGAGTAATTGCATCGAAGGTTCTCAGCTGTGCTTGTGCTATCTTGCGATGTCCACGGCTTTATTTAATGTTAGCTAAGACCCGGCACTTAAAAGTTTCTCTCGCACTTTCGCTGAGTTTGTGCCAAACACTTGTCTATCCCCTGACCATCTCATCTTCGTTTGCATAAGCACATTCCTTCACCCGCGAATATTTAGCGGCAGCGTGTCTATTAGATTGCCGCTAACGAACGGCCTTATATGGGCAGACACTCAATTACGTGGGAGGCATAACAATGAGGGACGCAACTCCGCCACACGGCGACCGAGCTGCAGGCTATGGCTGTATATATGTACGTAAGTAGGTTCCAGTTATGACCGTTATGTGTAGAATTTCGAAATGAAACCTGCCTAACTTTTGTAAGTAAGCTGTAAGGAATGAGCCTGCCAAATTTCAGCCTTCTACCTACACGGGAAGGTGGAGAATTAGTGATGAGTCAGTGAGTCAGTCAGGGCTTTGCCTTTTATTAGTATAGATAATATAATAAATAAATAAATAAATAAATAAATAAATAAATACGAGGGATATCCAGAAAAAAAGGTTACAAGTGCCCTGGAGGGTGCAGGGAATTTTATTTTCAAAGGTTGGCATACCTGCGTGTAGGGGGGTCCTAACGGTCAAAATAAGCCCGGGACCGCGTCAGTCAGTTGTGAAATGTCATCACAGCAAGCGAGTTCGTCAACCTCTGCTGAGGCCGTTTGCTCCACCTACCGCCGATGCGAGATTCGTTCGGTCATCAAGTTCCTCACTTTGCGTCGCGAATCCGCGGCCGAGATCCATCGTCAGCTTGTGGAAGAATTGTGAAAGAATTCTTGGGTGGGAAATGTTTTTCCAACGATAAGGAGGTGAAGGAGACAGTGGAGAAGTGGCTTTCGGAGGTGGAGCGGAGCATATTCGACGAGGGTATAAAAAAGCTGGTGCCCAGGCTGAAGAAGTGCATCGAAGTTGATGGCGATTATGTTGAGAAATAAACACATATTTTGGAACATACCCTGTAAATTTGGTTGAAATATATTCATTTTTCGATTTTTAACAGCTGTTGTAACCTTTTTTTCTGGATATCCCTCGTAGATATAGATGATACAGAAATTATCAGTGTATGATAATAGTTGTTTAAGACGTGTAAAAATGACAGGTCAGAATGTTTCAAAGCAGTTTTAACACTAGAATTACCACAGCCTACGAAAAAACTTGTAGATCGCTTCTTAAATCTGTTCGCACCTCTCCGCCAGCGTCCTTTGTCCTCTAAATTTTTAAGCGCCTTTCAGACAGCATTGGTGTCACAACCCCTCCTAACCAATTAACATCTGTGTTTGGTGTTCTTCCAGATGGTTTTAAAGTGGAGAAGGAAAAACAAACTGTGATTGCATTCAGTACACTTTTGGCACGCAGACTTAATTTGCTAAACTGGAAGAATCCTAACTCTCCTCTTTTAATTCAGTGGGAAACTGATGTTTTATACTATTTGAAATTGGAAAAAATCAAATATTCAGTTAGAGGATCTGTACAGAATTTTTTCAAAACCTGGCAGGATCTAATCAATAATATTTTAGAACTAGCAAAATACCCGCGCTTCGCAGTGGAGAAGTAGTGTGTTAAAGAAGTTATGAAAAAGAAAAGGAAACATTTTAAAAATAACGTAACATGATTGTCAATGTAATTGTTTTGTCACTGTTATGAGTGTTGCTGTCATCAAGGATTTGATTATCATTATTTCTTTCAATTAGGTTCGTATTTGGAGGATGTGTTGTGTTCAAGTTATATTCCGTGTTTGTCAACCGTTGTAAAGATAACAGGTTTCTGTGATATTGCGATGTCCACAGCTTTATTTAATGTTAGCTCAGACCCGGCACTTAAAAGTTTCTCTCGCACTTTTGCTGAGTTTGTGCCAAACACTATTCTATACCTGACCATCTCATCTTCGTTTGCATAAGCACAGTCCTTCACCAGCAAATTTAACTCTTACAAATTGATGAAAAGTCTTGTTTATACCCTCTGTCCTCTCATTAAACTTGTATCTCTCGAATATCGTATTCGTCTTAGGCATGACAAACGTCAGCGGCAGCGTGTCTATGAACCTAATTTAAAGTTAAGCTTTACACCTTGCTTTCCTATTCGTTTGCATAAGCACAGTCCTTCACCAGCAATTTTAACTCCATTACAGCAATTTTAACTTCATTACAAAGTGATCAAAAGTCTCGTTTATACCCTGCGTCTTCTAATTAAACTTGTATCTCGCGAATATTGTATTCGTCGTAGGCATGACAAACAGCAGCGGCAGCCTGTCTATGAACTTAATTTAAACTTAAGGTTTACTCCGTGCTTTGTTTCCGCAGTAGCTGCACTTATGAATATGCTTGTATGAGTCACTCGCTTCGTATTCTTTTGCTGCCTTCTCAATTGTGTAATGCGTTTTTTTGTTCAGCACTCTTTGGAGCTCTTCCTTGTTCTCTGCGTACTGCGTTCACAGTAAGTTCACGTGAGCCGCTCGAGGTACATGCATCGAAGGTTCTCAGCTGTGTTTGTGCTATCTCGTGTGATCTTGCCATGTCCACGGCTTTATTTAATGTTAGCGAAGATCTGGCACTTAAAAGCTTCTCTCGCACTTTCGCGGAGTTTGTGCCAAACACTAGTCTATCCCTGACTATCTCATCTTCGTTTGCATAAGCACAGTCCTTCACCAGCAATTTTAACTCCGTTACAGCAATTTTAACTCTGTTACAAAGTGATCAAAAGTCTTGTTTATACCCTGCGTCTTCTCATTAAACTTGTATCTCGCGAATATCATATTCGTTGTAGGCATGACAAACGCCAGCGGCAGCCTGTCTATGAACTTAATTTAAACTTAAGGTTTACACCGTGCTTTGTTTCCGCAGTAGCTGCACCATCTCATCTTCGTTTGCATAAGCACAGTCCTTCACCCGCAAATATTTCAAGGCAGCGTGTCTACTGGATAGCTGCTGACAGACGGCCTTATATGGGCAGGCACTCAATTACGTGGGAGGCGTGACGATGAGGGACGCAGCTCCGCCTCATACTGTGACCGAGCTGCAGGCTATGGCCGTATATATGTATGTAAGTAGGTTCCAGTTAAGACCATTACGCGTAGAATTTCGAAATGAAACCTGCCTAACTTTTGTATGTAAGCTGTAAGGAATGAGCCTGCCAAATTTCAGCCTTCTACCTACACGGGAAGTTGGAGAATTAGTGATGAGTCAGTCAGTTAGTCAGTGAGGGCTTTACCTTTTACTAGTGTAGATAAGCTCTTAATGCACCGAGGAAGCAATTATCTCCACATTTCTTTTCCTTCTCCATTCATCTCTACTGCCCTATTAAACTCATCAGTTTAGGTATGTTTACAAGCCTTAAGTTTTACTCTGTTAGCCATTCTCTCTCTCAGGGGTGGGGTGCGACTCGTTTTCAATCCTATTTTTTGTAAAAATGGTTCTATTTGTATGGAATGATTACAATAAAATTAATAAAATTAAAAAAAAATTTTTTTACTCTCTCAGGGATGGGGGAGAGGTCCTGTCCCAAGTGGAGGAGTTCAAGTATCTCGGGGTCTTGTTCACGAGTGAGGGAAGAATGGAGCGCGAGATCGACAGGCGGATCTGTGCGGCGTCCGCAGTGATGCGGGCTCTGCATCGGTCTGTCATGGTGAAAAAGGAGCTGAGCCGTAAGGCAAAGCTTTCAATTTACCAGTCGATCTAAGATACTACCCTCACCTATGGTCATGAGCTATGGGTAGTGACAGAAAGAACAAGATCGCAAATACAAACGGCTAAAATGTTTCCTCCGCAGGGTGTCTGGGCTTTCCCTTAAAGATAGGGTGAGAAGCTCAGTCATCCGGGAGGAGCTCAGAGTAGAGCCGCTGCTCCTCCGCATCGAGAGGAGTCAGATGAGGTGGCTCGGTCATCTTATCAGGATGTCCCCTGGATGCCTCCCTGGTGAGTTGTTCCGGGAACGTCTAACAGGGAGGAGGACCCGGGGAAGACCCAGGACACGCTGGAGGGACTATGTCTCCCAGCTGGCCTGGGAACGCCTTGGGACTCTCCTGGAAGAGCTAGAAGAAGTGGCCGGGGAGAGGGAAGTCTGGGCCTCTCTGCTCAAGCTGCTGCCCCCGCGACCTGACCTTGGATAAGCGGAAGAGAATGGATGGATGGATGGATGGATAAAAAAAAAAAGAATATTTATAGAAGAATAAATAAAATGTTTTTATATTTTCAAGAAAGACTGCATATTTCCTCTATTATTTAAAACAGCAATATAAAATGATTTATAAAATTCAGGTTTTTGCATGTCTTTTTAAGGTTACTGTGTTATGGGTAAGCCCAATATTTTAGTTTGTCTTTCACACATTCATTTGCCCTTGTGTTGTTATGTGAAGTATTATATATTATGAGATACGAGTCTGCTGGGGCAAAACTGATTCTGTTAAAATCTCTCTCTACAACATTTTAGTCTTATAACACATTAGAATATAGGCTAATATATTTATATTTTTCTATGTATATCTAGAAAAAAAATAAAAACAGAGACAACTTCACTAATGATTCCATTTTTATTGGACCTTTGTGTGATTTTTTTGCAATACTTCCCGAACACATGATATTGACATGATTTTTACTTGAAAAGAATTACAAAAAAAAACAAAAAAAAAACATAAATGCATAACAAATCACCACTTTTAGGTGATAAAAGTGGTGATTTGTTATTATGATAAAAAGAACTAATACATGTATGTTTGAAAAGGTTAAGATTTTTATGTTTGCTGCTCAATTACTCTTTAATTGTTGATCATATCAAAAATTTGTTCCCTTTTTTCTGAATGCTCATTTTATGAATAGCAAAAAATGCCCTATTCTGTTTTTCTTTAGGGCAAATAAACAGCAAGCAAATGACTCATTTTTGGGGGCTAGGGGGCAAGAGTATTTGTCTTTATTACTGACTGCTTTCTAAAACGTACAGTAAAGAATTTGTAAAGAACAAATTGCCATCTGCAAAACTAAAAAAAAAAAAAAAAAAAAAAAAAATCCTTGTCAGTCACTTACCAACCACATACAAACAGCCGTTAAGTTCACTAACACCATTGCCAGCTCTTCGTTGACCCATCTCTTTCAACTCAATCCACTTGTCTAGATGAGGATTATATTGCTCAATGCTAGACAAAGAGGCCACACCATCATTTCCACCCACAGCATAAACATAATTCTGAAAGAAGAAAAAAAAAAAAAAAATTATCTATAGCTTTACTTATTTCCTTCCAACAACTACATCACTGTCTGTGTGCATAAATAGAGCAGTGCTCTATTTATTATTAATTTATCAAACACTTTAGCATGAGTAGACTTACAAACATACTGGAAAAAAAAGACAATGAATTCATCTAAATGTATGACAAAAATACCAAACCAACAGGCAAGGAGGAGGAAATGGGCAATAAAACTTATTATGTCAGAAGAAAATATACTATGTGATATGGATTTGTTAAAAAAAAAAAAAATACTGGTATGCTAACAATTTAGTGGAAATTTGCAAACATTTTAAAATGTGAAAAGCTTGAAAATCTGTAAAAAAAGCTAATGTCTTTGTGTATGGACGTGTATGTGCACTGTGTGTTATAACTGAGCCTACTGCTATGAAAAATATTACACAGAGTGATAGCAGTTCACTTCAATTGGCGAGAAAAAGATGGCTCTGTCCCCCTGCCACTGTGCTTTGAATTAAGTGTGTTTGACAATATATGTATGTTTAAAGCTGTTGAAATAGGGAGACAGAGCAGAAATAGTTGTGTCTTGCTCTGGGTTTTCTTGGCAGTTGCATATGAGAGAGAGGCACACACAGAGACAAGCTGAGCTTACATTGGTAAATCAGAGAGGTTAATATCTGCTATCAAATCAGAGTAGAAAGGTGTTAATCGCTTTGACAGGCAAGCAATTGTGGACAATTAATGATCAGTTAATTTGTTTGAAAAATATTTCAGTCATAAAAGTATATATAAACTAGGGGGCTTTGCTCGCCAACCCCCAAACCCATCTGGCCTGCACTACTCGCCAGTCACTTTGCGTCTGTGCCACTCACGTTGTGAGGAGGGGGACTGAACACAACTCAAGGAGACGCGGCCACTTCTTCGACATGACATCCCCTCTTAAACGGTGATACAATGGGAAAGACATACAGTTGGCTTTTTTTTTTACCTCCTCTTTGCTGGAGCTGCTGCTCACTTCTGTCATATCACTTATGTCCATATATTCAAACTATTTTTGCTTTTACCTTTTCATCAATATCGCATTGAATTTTGAATGTGTTCGGAACTATATTGTGACAACGCAACATATAACTGCCCATGACTGAATATCGTTTCTTTCTCTCTACAAGTAATGTGTATGACGATAGCATTCACTCAACTGAGAAATGATTGAACCGCGTGCGTGGTTATGTGGGCAGGACTTTTCCAAATCTCTTTGCAT
The DNA here is from genome assembly GCA_026402145.1 of Polypterus bichir lapradei. Classification (NCBI taxonomy): domain Eukaryota; kingdom Metazoa; phylum Chordata; class Cladistia; order Polypteriformes; family Polypteridae; genus Polypterus; species Polypterus bichir. Next base: position 34,754,343 of record JANRMT010062821.1, on the reverse strand, counting down.
AAGCTCTTGTCTCACGGGGCTTCCAGCCCCAGGCGTGGTTACATCTCTTGGCACGAACACTCTCTGAGACGATCACGTCTCGTCTCCTACCAAGATTTTTTTTTTTTTTATTATTAGAGAGATGCATCATATGGTATCTACCAAAATAGTCCAAATTTTTAATTATGTTGTGGTATGGATTTCATGCCATATTTATTTCCCAAACTGTATATTTTGTTTTAGGACTACCTTTAGGAAGAAAAGAATGCCACTACTGCATTAGGCTGTGCAGACATTACTGCATGTGATATAAGCAAACAGTTTAAGAACCAAGTAGATGCTTAAAATACACTATATCAACAACAGACAACTTGTTACAAGATTTAAAAATAATCAACTGGAACTGCAACTGAAAATATTCAACATTCTAAATAGGAGCTGCATAGAGGGCTACAATGACTGTTCAAAGCATCTGCCTAATTTTGTTGCATGTCAGATTTTACTGAACACTTAGTTTCAGATGTTCAGTTCCATCTGTTAATTGTGGCGTGTCTGTTGACATGGCTGCAACATTAAATTTCTCATGATGACACTTATCCGAAAGTCTTCAAACTATTAAGAGCATCCTTTAAAATTGGAAAATTCCAACTTAGAAAATAAATCATAATTAAATAACAAAATATGTATCAGATTTCAAAATTCAGAGTCAAGTTTGCAGTGTTCAATAACAAGAAAACCAGAATTAAAAGGTATCCTTCATCTGTGGAATGCAAAGACGAGAAAACTGCAATCCCGAAAAGTAACCTGACAACATAAAAGACAACTCTGGAATTTCTTAGGCTTGACTATTTTTTTCTACAGTTGTTGCAGGATGCATTTCACACGCGATACTAGAAGACTGAGAAAACAGAAGTATTTAAATTGCAGAATTTTTAGCAAGACTGAAACTCCTGTACAGAGATTCAGACTTGGCAGACTAACTATAACATGCTGAAAAGGCATTGGTCTACCAGAGATTATATTTGCATGTGCACCTTATCATTCTTGTAAGGCTTCATTAATTTCCAACAGTGGTCTGTCAGCATCCAGTTACAGACTAGAGAAGTAAACCATTTTAAAAGCAAGTCGGCGATTGTTAAAGTAGAACTTTTGTGACACTTTATTACGTCAGTCGCTATAGTATCAAAAAAAGATACAGATCGCATTGACGCAAACAAAAGGAAATTAGTTTAAGTCAGAGAATTTCAAAAACTGGGTTTAACTCACATGCATTTATTGGTTACTTTGCAAAAAACTGCTGATGATGTGGATCATTTTGTCTGTGCTGAAATTCCAAACAGAGAAACCTATCCTAAATTAGAGTCTCGCAGACCTCATTTAAAAGAGTCGGCATATGGGGACACGAAAGATTCCAAATACTGTTTTTTGCAAAAGTTCTGAAATAAAAGTGAAACTAATGAAATAGCAACAATTCAAAGATAAAAAAAATCTTACAAGTGTGTATCCGGAAAACCAAACACGGGGGTTGGCGAGCAAAGCGAGAAGGGGGTTAAGCCCCCTAGTTTTTCAACAATCTAAACTCGTTTTATTTTTGGCAAGTACACCACCTTATGGGTTTGCATGAAGCTTTTTATTAATATAAGAAAATTTTATTTTTTTTTACTACCCTTAAGTGCCCATAACAGTACGAAATATTTCCAGCAATTTTTTGTTCTTATAACATCTGGTCAGGTAGTCTGACATCTCTGTGCATCTAAACAGGTTTTATTTTGTCTTAAGGGCAGGCTATGTGTGTACAAGCTAATGAGCATTCACCTAGAAGTAATAAAATCAACACACTACAAAATGAATGGACCTTCGATCCTCAAAGGAAGGTGTTTCTTATGAAAGATGCTCTTTAAATTCATGGCATGCACTCTGTACCGTGAAAGCTGCCTACCTAGGAGATGGGCCACAGTGTTTCAGCAAGGTGTTTAATGGCTCTGTAGTCAAGCTAACCTCTCGCTTTGAAATGTGTGGCAGTATACTGCTGTCTCATTGTTTCTCATTCATTGTCATTGAAACGATCCCATTTTTAGCTTCATGCCGAGATGACACCACAGATCTTCCTGTTAGCGTGGCATAATGGTGTGCATGAGTTTGTTTTGTGAGCAGAGTGTATGGCTTTTGTTTGCAATGGAAATGACCAGTCTGCTGTGAAGACCCATGGTGTACGCCTGCTCTTTTCTTGACAGCCATGGTGGACACCTGACCCACCAATTACCATGGGAAAGACATACAGTAAGGCCCAATTTCGGTGCCAGGGTAGACCATACCTCTAATTGATTGGTATAGGATCATGCATTACATCATAAGCTCTTGATTAAGATCACAATTCAAGCCCCAGTGCTTTTCAAGTTTTTGAATGACAGATGGACAAGGCTTATTTTTTTGTACATAGATATCATTCATAAATATATTTGAAAATGTACAGCTGCATAGTGGAGGCCAACCTCGCTAGGTGCAGCACATCCTAATACAACACTTGCTCAGCTCATGATCATAAAGCACTGCAGAGGGTGGTGAAGGCGGCACAGAATATTACCAGCATCAAACTGCCTTCTGTTCAGGATATATTACAACACTTGTTGCCTTAGAAAGACAAACAGTATAATTAAAGAACTCAGCCATCCTGCACAGTTATTTTTCTCATTCCTTCCTTCTGGCAAACAGTATAGGGCCATCAGCAATCACACTAGCAGATTCAGGGCTAGTTTCTAATAACAAGTTGTAGTAATAGTAATAATAATAATACATTTATATTGTGCTTTTCAACACTCCCAGCATTTTACACAGTGGGTGGGGAGCCACTTCAACCACCATTAATGTGCAGCATCTACCTGGATGATGTGATAGCAGCCATTTTGCACCAGTACGCTCACCACACATAAGCTTTTAGGCAATCTGAGACAGGGGATGATTGGGGAACCTGAATGACCTGGCTGTAGTGAACAATTTAGCCAGGACATCGGGATACATCCTGCTCTTTACGAACACAAGACCCAGGACCTTGGTTTTACATCTCATCCAAAGGACAGTGCCATTTTTACAGTGTCACTGAACTGGGTCATTGGGATCCACATTCAGTCTACAGGGTGGGCACACCCTGCTTTTTCCTACTTGGACTCCCATCCAAGTACTGGCCAGGCCCAAACATGCTTATCTTCAGGTGCATGACCTGTTCTGAAGTGCATGTGGTATGGCTGCTTGCAAATAATGTTGCTGAACAGTCAAATCACAAGAAAACCATAACATAAATATATATATATCTATACTGTAAATATATAATAATTATAAATACAAGTTGTATATAACTGTATATGCACCAGTTAGCCACAACGGCCCTGACCCATCAATGTCATGGACTTAACAAGACCTCTGAAAGTGTCCTGTGGTATCCAGCACCGAGACTTTCACAACAGAACCTTGCAAGGTCGCTAAGTTGTGAGGTGGAGCCTATATGGATCAGACTTGTTTTTCCAGTACATCCCACAGATGCTAAATTAGAATGAGATTTGGGGAATTTGAAGGCCAAATCAATAAATTCAACTCTTCGTCTTGGTTCTCAACCCATTCCTCAATAATTTTTGCAATGTGGCAGGGTGCATTATCGTGCTGTAAGAGGTCACCACCATCAGGGAATACCATTGCCAAGGGGTGTACGTGGTCTACCCTGAGCATCACACTGCCTCTGCCAGCTTGCATTCCTCCCAGAGAGCATCCTGCTGCCACTTGTTGCCAAAGTAAACAAAGCATACATATCTGGCAATGTAGATTTTAAATCATTACAATAGTAAAAGGAAAAACAAAATTATGACTCTTTTTAAATTTTCATTAATGAGATCACCTTGGTATTAAACAACAGCCAGACATCACAGGTTTACAAGAGAATCAGGACAGGATCAAATGCAAAATATCTTTACGGTACCAGAGAACTGTTTAGAAAAACTGCACATTTAACCAAAAACCAAAGGGCTGGGGTAGGAAAAACTGTCTCAAACTATGTTGTGAAGCAGTGCGTCTAACATGTAATTACTTACTTGCAACTTACTAATGAGGATAACAAAATAATTCAACATTGCGAAAGGCTGAAGTGTAAAACCAGTTCTACAAAATAGAACAGCCAAAATTAAAAGCGAGATAAAACAGTCATCTGTTCTTTTACAACAGAACATTCACCTTTGCTTGGTGGAGTTTAAGCTCACAACCCCACTGTGAAAGGTTAGGGAAAAAAATACCTTGTAAAACATTCAAAGATCTTAAAACTAGGGATGGTCCAATCAAGTGTTTTTTTTTTCACCGATTTTACATACTAGAACAGAACAATTTGTCTGTTACCAATTTGGCTTCTTTACCATTTTTTTTTTTTAAACACTAAGACCTTCAATAACCAGCCACGTAAAGCCTTATGTTCTATATTAAAGTGGCGTTATTTGAATTAAATTGCAGGCCACAGATGTTACCTATTCGGTTTTTATTTTTTTTGTTGTTAAAAATGTGAGCTGCTATGCTAAACACAAGCTCACTCACCATCCACACTCAGACAAGAAATGTAATTTTAGGACAAAATGAAAAAGTCTTAACTTTTTTCTTACACTCTGTTGTTCCTCTCCAAATGCAGAACTCCTCAGATTCCTTTTTCACAGTTTATTATGCCACGTTTTTAATGTAAAAGCTATTAATTTGGATTTTACTCTTTCTGAAAGCCTGCCTGTCTGCTCTCTGTTTATAGGAAGTTTGGCAGCAAAACAAAACGTACGATTCCTGAAATATCATAATCCTTTCAGTAAAGGAGCACTACAGCTGTTGTGGGAAAAAAACCTTCCTCTATTTTCAAAGTCAGTCTCAGATTCAGATGAGAATGTATAACAATTCTTTATTTGTACAAAGATATGCATAAATGTGTCAGTCCATGGAGTGAGCAATTAAACAATTCATCATCTTTTAAACTTTTCTATTACCATTACCTTATCTAATAAATCACATCATCTAACTCTTAATATACAGAATTCTATCATCTTAATCAATTGACAATAGCCACCAGTAACTTCATATACATGTCGGTTCTTCCATTATTCTAAACACTGCTTCGTTAATAGGGGTATCCTACGAGTTTTCTCATTTATCTTATCACTGCTTCACAAAAGGGGTGTTTGGGCTTTCTCACTAGTTTGTCCTCGCCCTTTTAAGGGGGTGCTCATTACTCTTTTACTTCCTTTTAACCTCAGCAACTACCTTGGTGGATTCTCCAAGATGAGGCAAAAGCCGTACAAGCCTGGGGTTAAAACAAAATGTAGTTAACCCTTTGGTTACATTCAGTTTTTATCCTTATGTTTAATAATTCATTGTTATATCTTCATATAAGTATATAATTGAATAAAACTGTCAAAATTATCATCATTTATTAATTTAAAATATTGGTTAAAATTCTATACAACTAAAATATAAACCATAACATTTAGAGAAAAAAAGGTTTATTTACTGATCGCTGATCAAGTCATTTGGGAAGAAAATTCAGCTGATCAATAGGAACATCACTGCTTGAAGCTAAACTGAAGCAATCTAGAGTGATAGTTTCAATATTTACCATATGCCACAAACCAAAATAAAAAGGGCCTTTTTGGCAAAGGTCAAGGAGGATCTTACTGTTGAACAACAAACACAAAAGAGCTCAACTAGTCATTGCCCAAACCCATCTACAGAACAAAAATCCTTCTGGGAAAATGTTCTGTGAAATTGCTAAAACCAAAGCAGACCTCTTTAGCAATACAGACACATTTGTTTACAAGTGGTCAATTGACATCTATAAAGTACACCTTATCTAGAGGTGGTGGAGGTTCCATAAGATTGTGAGGCTGCATTGCTGCCTGTGGAAATGGAGGTCTTGTACATTTTAATCACAAAATCAGAATACTACCAGGACACTTTAGAGCAGAATATGCCATCGATTGCCAGAAACCACATATGGGCCAAAGAGCACGGGCCCTCCAGCAAACAATGCCCCAAAATGCATATCTAAAAGCACAAAACTGTTGTTAAAAAGAAGGAAATTGAGTGTTAAACTGGCCAGCACGAGTCCTGATCACAATCCCAAATACTAAGAACAATCATTTTAAAATGTGTTCAGTCATTTACTTTAATCTTTAAAATAAAAACCAAAGGATTAATCATTTCTTCAAATACACATACTAAGCCTGGGTTGATTATGATATTTTGGTCAGAATAATTTCCTGACCTAATCTATTCTCTGGTCAGTGTGCAACAGTCTACGTGTCAACCCTTTAAAATTGCTTTAGGTGGATGCAGAATGAGTTATTGTATGAAAAGAATGTTTCTGACTCAGAAGAATGTGTAGTATTTTGCCTGTTACATTTAAAAAAACAACACCAACACTGCTGGGGAAAAATGAAAACCAAATGCTAAAAATCAGGTTCAAGCCACCATTCAAAGTGTTTACTGTATAAGACTTGTAGCCAACGAGAAATAAAAAACGTTCAAGTGGGAATAGATACATTAGGTTTGTTGGCTAATGAAACAAAAAAATATATGTGCATATATTATAATGCAGAATGTCAAAGATAGGAATTTCTTGTTGTTTAGAGTCTAAGAATTAAAGTGTAAGGAAGAGCATATATACTGTAGTGCCCAGAGAGTTGGCAACAGTGCATATATATGGTACAGTAAGTTATCACAAAATCAGCCCTGTATTTGGACAGCTATGTGTGTAGAAGTACTGCAAATGGGCAATGTAATTTAAAGTGCATTATATGCATGTGCGAGATACTTTTTGTCTTTGATTTGCATTTACCCATCACATGTAAATAACAAGTCTTATAGTTTATTTAAAACGTGCAACAAAAGTTTTTTAAAAGCCAAGTAAATAGACCAAGCTGCCGCTGAAGTGCACAGCCATGTAAAGAGTCATATTAAAAATCAAAACTTGAAACGTGCAATATATACTTGCTGTGTGGACCTTGGACTAAACATGTTTAGGGATCTAGCTTTTTTTTTTTTTTTGCTTGTTTGGGTCCTATGATTTGATTAACTCCGAGATAAATGAAAAAGAACATCCATATACCAGGATGTCTAATAGATACAGTGACATATATGCGATTAACCATTTATGTTAAACTTACCCCAAGAGCAACAGAGCCAACACCCCCTCGTGGAGTGATCATCGAGGCTGCAGAAGTCCAACGATCAGATTCAATGTCATATCTTTCCACATCATTAAAACAGGAATTGTCATCCAAGCCACCAATCGCATAAATAGGTCCACCTAATGCTGCTAAGGCAATTCCTCTCCTGTTGAGGGAAGGGGTAGTATTGCAAACAAAATTTTATAAAACGTTTTTTCTATCTTTATGATGTATAAATAGTATTATAACCCAAAGGCCCCAGAATGAAACTGAGAAAATGCTGCTATATTCAAGAGCTTCCTTCATGGAAGGAAAGAGGATGGAAGGAAGGAAGAATAAAGGAAAATGCAGATATAAACCAGATGATCATGGTCAAAGGGATATATTCAATCAAGAATAATGTTAAACTATATCTGCCGTGTTTTTCTTCAGACATCACTATGTGCAAGGTAATGTTGGTAAAGCATACATTTATTCAAATACAGATAGTACAAAAGAGTATTTACATTAAGGCAATAAATATATCCTCTAAAGTAAGATTTTTTTTTCCATTACATCATTCTGGGAATAACAATTCATTAATCTTTCCTGGATTATGATGACTTGCTTTGGAAAATACATATAGGTTGGGAGGATGGGGTGTCCATTACTTCCAAATTTGCACTTTTAGCACAGTTAGCCTACTGCCGATTTAATTTACACATCCAAGTAGGCAATGTCGTTCTGCTCATGGCAGTTTGCTTCAGTGTTGAAGCAACATGTTAAAAGTAACGTGCGTTACGTAGTCAGATTATCTTTTAATGTAACAAGTAAGGTAACGCAATACTTACATATTCTACTAAGCTAAAAATACCTGTTTTACTTAAAAAAAGATTTGCATTACTGCGTTACTTTTTTAAAAATGTCTCCGGGGCTCCGTAATGCTGCATTTTCTCGAAGTGATACAGCTTGTATGATAAATGCAGCATTGCTCAAAACATCTTTTAACAGTAGGAAGTATTTACATTATTTTGGCTTAAAGTAAGGAGCACTATTAGTTGCATAATAAAATGGGCTCAGGCAGGTACGACGGTTACTTGGCACAGAGGTGCTGAAGATGTCAATTTAAAGAGGCACAACCATTTTTTTAATATTTTGAATGTTTAATAAGCACAAAGGCACAGTCATTATGGCATACTGAGATGGGCAGCTGCTGCACTCACCAGTACCAAGTGCCAGTGGATTACACTTTTACATCGCTCTTTTAGGTATCGTGGTCATTCGCTCTTACTGCCCTACTTGAAGTTCTTTTGCAGTTTTACTGTTTTTTTTTTGATACTGAAGCTACTTACTAAAATAATGGAATACTAGCTCCTATTATGTGTGACTCTTCCTTTGGCAACATAAGAAAAAAAAACTAAACAATTTTTCCTTCTGTCAGCATATAAAGGGCACAAGTTTTTACTTGCACACACCAATAAACTGGCCTGATCCATCTCTGGGCTTAAGATTTAGTAATGAATGCTGGCAAGCAAAATGTGCAGTTTAAAAAGTAAAGCAAAGGTAATGCACGTTTTATAATGTGTTAAATTTTATAGTAATAAGCAACTATATAGCATTTTTAGTTACTTTTTTTTCGAGTAATGTAATTAAGTTACTTTAGAAAGTAATGTTCCCAAACACTACTTTTTTAAGCTATATAATTTTTGATGTTATATGTGGTTTTCTCCATTTTACTCTAGTATAAAAGGATGTGCACAAACAACAATGTTTCAAACTAAGCCAAGCACATTCATTAAGCAGCAAATATGCCATGGGGGGAAAAAAGTCTTAGCCTATAAGATTAAAAGTAGGTTTTACTTATGCATTATATGTGTCAGAAATAAACACAACTACTGCATCTTCCCTTTGAAGTGTGCTAAGTATTTTTGTTTTAGAATAGGAGCATACTGGCATGCTTGACAGTCAGCAGCATGTTAATTGTCATGGTTGCAGGTGAACAGCTGTTCTAACAGCAGCTGTGTTATGGGAATGCTCAGGTTACTTCTTACCAGAGACAAGATACATATCAAAAATGATTAACTGTGACTTGCAGTTTATAAGGAAAAGAGGCTACCAAGGCCTAGCTCATGTGGATGTTTGAATTAACAGGCCCAATGTTTTGCAAGTTACCATAAGAATATGCAGCCACTTCGACTAGATTTTTGGTAAGGCTGTCAGATGTGCACCTCAGTGGAATATTTGAAGTCTGTGGTACCATAGACTTCATCGCTTGAGAAAAACATTGTAACATAATTCTTAGTTGTTAGTGCAGTCTAAAATTCGGTTGTGAATAAAAAAAATTATTAAATATGGACAGCTCTTGCATCTTTTGGTAAGGCTCAATGTATTACATTAGCTGCTTAAAGCCTCTGCTGTCAACTACGCTGATTGATGACATACATTATTCTATTACTGCAAATATCCACTGCGTGAAGCTTTGTGAATGAAGTTGTGAGAAATAATTCTGCAGCATGAAGTCAAAGTGACAGGCTTGTTTTGTATATGTCAATGTAATGCACATGTGCTACTTTTGTATTCTAGTAGTGTTATGGCCTACAATGAACTTCATCAATCTTTAGCTTGAAATACGACCGTCATGTATCTATGTAAATGTCTCAAAGTCAGTCTGCCTCAGTTATTGCAAAACAACAATTATGGGGCCTTTACCAACATAAAATAATGTTAATTGTATAATTAATAAAATCATTTGGAATGAACTCTATTTAGATTAATGAAACAAGTTATTCCTTAACATCTCAAGTATAAAGACAAGCAATTGTCAATTGTCATATAAATACCGTTTGGTATTCATTGAAGCCTTCATCATCCACTTGTTTGTCAGAGGGTCAAACACTTCCATACTGCCAAGATGCTCACTGCCATCATGACCTCCAACTGCATACACCTTACCTATCACAAAATAAATCGGTTAAGGCAATTTAGCACATTTATGTTTGGAAATGCTTGAAGTAAAATCAAATTTTATTTATTTTTATTGTTATTCATAACTTTCTAAATTATATTGTGCCTGCTAAAATCCAATGTAAAACCATTTATTTATACAGTAGTGTTTTTGTCCGTTACACAACCCCAATTCCAAAAAACTTGGGACACTGTGTAAAATGTAAAAATGCAATGATTTGCAAAGCTCAAAAACCCATATTTTATTTACAACACAGAAAATATATCAAATGTTTAAACTGAGAAAATGTAGCATTTTAAAGAATAAGGTTATTCTTAATTCTCAAAAAAGAATCGGACAGGGCAATGTTTACTACTATGTAGCATCCCCTCTTCTTTTAACAACAGTCAGTAAATGTGTGGGAACGGAGGAGAACAAAAGAAAAAAGGAAGCTTATAATGCTAAAATAGAAAACAATTTTACTCAGGATAACATGAAAGATGTCTAGAATGGACTGGGTATAGTTGCGGGACTCAAGCAATCCAGGGCTCTAGTGCCAGAAGGGGATGTTGACAAAGCCAACGACCCTGAAACAATTTTTTTTTTTCTAAATAGATTTTCCCTCCCACTTCCACCTTCTTCCAATGACCAGTTTCCCCACACAATCCCTAATACCAGTGATATTTTCATAACGAAAACAAGAACTAAAAATATTGTTTTTTGTTTTACAAGCACAAGAACTGAAATTAAGGCAATCAGAGAAACTAAAACTAAATAAAAATGAGTGATATGTGAACGAACTAAAACGAGAATGAAAATGGAGTAAAAACGAAAAAAACAGCAATAGCATTTTCATTCAATTTGGTTCAATCGTGCAGAGGGGTTGTGTGTAGGTTGCCCTGGGTGTGCAGTTCCATGCGCCGTTGCGATCTTGTACCGTGACCGTACTATACTCACATGGTGTAACTTCCGTAAAGGGCCGTTGTTTGTTTGTTGAGCACATTTGGTTCATTGGGTTGAAGCAGTAAGCACATGTGGTTGATGATGGTGAGTTTTGCAAAGTTGTTTGCGGGTAGAAAGCCAGAAAGTAGCGTATGGAAATACTTTAATTACAGCACACATGATAATAAAAGCAAATGTAGCATGTGAGAAGAAGAAAGAGAGTGTGGGTTTTTAGTTAGTGGGAAGAATACTACAAATCAGAGTGCTCCTTTAGCTTGACACCATCCAACAATTTTAATTGCATTAGATGTGGAAAACAAGCCTAAAGCCGAAAAGAGAAAGCGAGATGGTGAGCATATATTGAGTTATATGCGTAACGTATTTGTTTTAATACCACACTTCACTAGTGGTCAAACAGTTAACGTGCTGTTTATGGGAGCCATGAATGTACACTTAATATTAACACTAGAATCCCTAAAGCTTCCAATTTGTTTCCATTGCCGCAACCTCAAATTTTCCAGACATATGCCAAGAAGCTCGTAGCTCCTTATCACTGCACTAAAAGCCTGCTTTTGTTTTGCAAAAGTGTGGTTTAAGTACAGCGCAGCCTGCTACACCCCCCCCCCCCCATTCAGACACATTAAGGCATTGCCTTGCTGAAGTCCTCACAAGGTAATGAAATACCGTTATTTGAAATATATACATTTCATGTGTGTTCCGTGTCTACAACGATCTGTGAAAATACAGAATGACAGAGGAAATCCAAGGCAAGAAATGCTGAACACTCGGCTAAAACAGAAAGTGCTTTCATATGTTACAGTATAATGTTGACATGAAGTGTAGGATGTGTGAGGATGGAAGCCCAAATATACAATAAACACCTTCACAAACGGTGTAACAAAGTAAGTATGCTTTTATTCAAGAGTAAAACCAAAGAAAAAGAAATTGCTCAACTGACAGGTTGCTGAAGCCCAAGTATCGGTCGGTACAAAATAAAAGACGATCACATACGTGTGTTTTTGGCGTTTCATTTTCAACTAGTTGTCACAGTTGTAGCTCTTTTAGAATAAAACAATAATTCAAATTGTTCAAATGACATATTGATGTAAATGCCCGTGTACAAAGAAAACTAACATCCACCATAGACACCGTGTCTGTTTGCTCAACATAACATAAACAAGACGAGCAAATATTTTCATTGTGTGGCGAACTGTGTAACGGACGGCGTTGCAACATGAACAAATCTCTCGAAGTGCATGCTTGTTTAAAGCTTAACGGCAGTGTGCTTTGACAGACTGGTTTCTTGGGTTGAAACATTTGATTTTGCTGACTATACTCATTACGCCTCTTAATCTGTTTTATCATTGAGTGTTAAGTTGTGTTTAACAGCATTATGAACTGCAAGTGTATTTTGTTGACTGAAACCTAACTTGCATTGAATATGTGAAGGCCGGCATTTGTGGTCTTGTAACTGGAAAAAAAAAAAAACTAACATTGTATTATTATTATTTAAAAAGGCCAGAACTAAATAAAATAAAAACAAATTTCAAACACAGAACTAAATGCAAATTGTTGACTCTACTGAAAAGTAGATACAGTAAATATAGGAGACAGTCAGGATCGAACCGGGGATTCTTGATTATAAGTCAGCAAATCTTACTGCTATGCCACGGAAGCTGTTGTATCGTCCTTGAACCTTTTGTGAAAGTGTTTATTCGATATTTGGACTTCAGGCTTCACACATTCTATAGTATATGCCTACATTTTGTAACATTTATTACTAAAATATGAAAAAGTTTCTTTTAACAATGTGTTTACACAGATTACTGTAGAATCGGAATACACACGAAATGCATGTGTTCCAAATAATGATCTATTATTTCTACTCTAAAACTCCAGCACTTCACTCCCAGATAATCAAACAAGGCATGAGCTGGGATAACTTTGTGAACGTTCTGCGATGGAGTGGGGATGGAATAGCAGGCTGCTTGTCTTAATTGGCACATTTACAAAACAAAAGACGCTGACGGAGAAGTGCGAACGGATTTAAGGTGGGTCGGATTTACAAGTTTTCTCGTAGGCTCTGGTAATTCTAGTGTTTAGACCTGTGCTGACCAACTTTGTGGTGTCCTCTTGTCACCTGTTCAATATGTCCCTAAGGCTTCAAGCATCCTGCATTGTTCTTGTTCCAAAGAAGACAGTTACCTCTTCACCAAATGACTACAGACCAGAGGCACTTAAGTCTCACTTTACAAAGATCTTTGAGAGACTATTCCTGGAATATAGAAGTCCTTTTGAGCTGGGCCACCTACACCCAACTGCAGTTTGCCTATCGGACAAAGACTGGAGTAGAGGATGCAAGTATCTATCTGCTCCACAAGGCTTATTCTCACCTGGATAAAGGTGGCAGCTCTGTGAGGATTATGTTTTTTTTTTTTATTTCTCCAGCACCTTCAGTACCATCCTGTTATCCCTGTTAAGGGGAAAACCCAAAGATATGAAGGTGGATGAGTCCATGGTGTCCTAGAAAATGGACTATCGGTCGAGCAGACCACAGTTTGTGAAACTCAAGGACTGTATTTCTTATACCGACGTGAGCAACACTGCAGTATCACATGGATCAGTCCCGTCTCCTTTTTTCTGTTCAACTCAGACTATACAGTGTGTATAGAAAAAAGAAAAAAAAAAATCACCCCCTTCAAAATATTCACATTTTTCTTGTTTTGCAGCATGAAGACACACACAACAATATTTCTTGATCTGTATTTGCTCAATGCAATTTATAACAGCCAAGCAGAAAGATAATAGCAATAACTCAATACATACATACACACACACACATATACACACACACACACACATAACTGAGATGGTTATGGATCACCCACCCCTGTTTCAGTACTTAGTAGAGCCACCTTTTGCTTTGATTACAACCATGAGTCTGTTGGAATACTTCTCTACCAACTTTGCACATCTAGACTGTGCAATATTTGATCACTCGTTTTCACAGAACTGTTCAAGCTCAGTCGAACTGGATGACCGCTGGTGTTCTGCAATCTTGAAGTCATTCCACAGATTTTCAACAGGGTTTAAGTCTGGGCTCTGACTAGGCAGTGCAAGGACATTCAACTTTTTCTCCTGTAGCCACTGTGTGGTCAACTTGCTGTGTGCTTCAGTTTCTGTCATGTTGGAAGGTAAAACTTTTTTCCACTGACAACTTTCTGGCAGAGGGCAGCCGGTCTTCATCAAGAATTTCATGGTATTTTACAATACCATATATTTTTCCTTCTATCTTGACAATTGCCCCCGTCCCTGTTGCAGACAACACCCCCACCCCACCCCAGGCAGGATGCTATCACCTCCATGCTTTAATGTAGGTATAGTTTGATTTTGGTCTAATCTAAACATAAACTTTTTCCATTTGGCCTTAGAATCTTCAAGGCACATTTTGGCAAAACTCAATCAAGCCTTGATGGGGCCTTTCTTGAGGAGTGGCTATTTTCTTGCAACCATCCCATAAAAGTCACATTTGTGATTTTGTGACATGCACACAATGACCACTTTCTGCCAACAATTCCTATAGTTGCATCAAAGTTGCCACAGGCCTCTTGGTAGCCTCTCTGACCAGTTTCCTCTTCACTCTTCCATCCAATTTGGAGGGATGGCCTGATCCAGGAACGGTCCAAGTAGTACCAAACACTTTCCACTTCTTGATTATGGACTATACTGTGCTCCTAGGGATTGGTAAAGCTCTTTGAGATTTTTTTTGTATCTATCTCCTTAGTTGTGCCTGTTCCTGAGATCTTTTGACAGTGCCGACACACATAGTTGATTTTTTGTTTTCAGCTGCACTTCCAAGCACTGGAATGCTCTAGGAATAGCCGTTTTTATGCTAAACTAATAGGAATTATTACAATTAATCACAGGTGTAAGTCAATTAGCTTGGTGTGCAAAGGTGAAGGCGATTAGTTACATCTGATTGAATTTAAAAAAAACAACAGAAATATTTTTTATGTCTGTCTTTATTTCAGGCTGCAAACCAATAAAATGCAAATATTTTAAAGGGGGGGGGGTGATTATTTTCTGTACACACGTAAATATAACCCCAAGATCATGTCATTTGCAGAAATTCTCAGATGATTCTGTACTTACGGGATATTGATAAAGGAGATGACAAAGCGTATTGCCGTCAAGTAGAGAAGTTAGTTTCTTGCTGTAAAGACAATTACCCGCATCTTAACATCAGCAAAACCAAGGAACTGCTTATTGAATTTCACCACACCAAACAGCCTCTATGTCCAGTCACTATTCAAGGAGTGGATGTAGAGGTGGTCCACTCCTAACAAGTACTTGGGTGTCCAGAAGTTGGACTGGTCTCGGAACACAGAGTAAAACTATATACAGAAGGGTAGAGCAGTCTTTTTCGTTAGGAAGATGTGGGAAGAGAAATCCTTCACATCTTCTATAATTCTGTGATAGCCAGTGTGATTTTCTAAGCTGTGGTGTGCTTGGACTGGTAATGCCACTTTAAGAGAGGCACACCATTAAAAGGGCATGCTCACTTTTATGACACACTCTGAACCCCTTGGTGGTAGTAGCGAAGGAGAGAATTAAAAGTAAATTGAGTGCCATTATGAAAATTGCTTCACATCCTCTCAGTGACACACTGACACTGATATTTTCATCCAACAAATTACTCAGCATAAGTGTGTCAAGAAACACTACTGAGGCTCCTTTATACCAACAGCAATTCATCTGCATACTTACTGAATTACCTTTTTATGTATATATTTATTTATAGAGCCTCCGTAAAATGCCACATTTCACCCTGGGGACAAATAAAGTTTCATCTATATATAT
>JANRMT010062821.1:34726147-34738451 GCA_026402145.1 Polypterus bichir lapradei | reverse complement strand
TATGTATGTATGTATGTATGTATGTATGTATGTATGTATGTATGTATATGTGTATGATAGTGCTGGGCGGTATGACCAAAATTCTATATCACGGTATTTTTCAAAATTATACCGGTTTCACTGTATTCGACTGTATTTTTTTCCCCATTCATGAGTGGATGTTAAAAACATTTTCCACTGCAATTACTGCAGAAGACTGGCTAAGAATAACCTATTCCAATGTCATGAGAACTGTACATTGTATAAAAAAAAAAAACAAAAAAAAAAAACACACATTTTAATGTGCACACAAGTAACACAGGTTTGCATGGCCCCAGAAAGTGACAGTTTTCAAGGGGGTGGCACTAATTAAGAGAAGGAATCACACTGCATGACAGTTGCAGTCAAAATATAGAACCTTTTTATTCAACAAATTTTGCAAATAACTTAAGATAAAATTTTGCCAATATATTTTCAACCATCCAAAGAGGGATTTAGACTTAATATTCAGAGGTGCTTGTCAAAAGTTGTATTGCACTGAACAGGTCTTAGAAAAGGAATAAATAGTGAATTTTTTTTATAAACTAACTATACTTTCTGTTAATGTTAACAATCTCTGTCCACTGACATGTTAAAGTGACTTTTTAAAACAACTTTACCATCATTAAACTGCATAATATTTAAAATAATAAATAATAACAATAAAATAAATAATAGTGCAACTTCAGTAACAACTGGAACTTACTTCAAGACTTCAAGCCCAGGTGCATTACACAGTATTCACCAATTAAAAATAAAATAAAACAAGTGCAACTTGGTGAGACATCTTTACCAACTGAACCATCATTAAGGCAAATTGCATTAATATGGACCTTGCTTCAAGCTAAGCTATATACATAAATAATGAAACTGCAACTTGAATTTATAATGCTATTTGTAGAATAGCCCTACGGAAGCGTATTAGGACCACAGTGAAGAAAAAAAAAACAAACTATTTGACTAAGTTGACATGTTGACTTTATTCTCGACATTTCCACTTTAATCTTGACGCTTATGTTGAGATTAAAGTCGACATTTCCACTTTATTCTCATAGTTTATTTTCTCATTAAAGTAGAATGTCGTGAACTAAACTTCACCCTAAAATCAATGTTTAATTTAATAGATTTTCTCAAACCCCGTCATAAGTTAATGTAGCACATTAAACGCTTTGTGTTAAGTGTTCCCCGACCTAGTTTTTAATCGCTACACGCTTCTTAAACTGATTTCCTCCACAGTAAGAGGAGGCACAGGCAGGGATCGCCACACATAATACATTCACTTCATGATATTCCTGCTCTCTGAAAATTTAGAATTCTAAGATAAATACTTGATATTTTCATGATGAAATGCATTAAAGCAGGTATTAAACATGCACGGTAGTGAGGCAGTAGTGCTGCTCCCTCGCAGTAAGGGGTCTCCAGGTGTATGTTCAGTGTAAACTTAATGGCAGGTGTGACGAGGCTTCAAAAAACTGGATGTATAAATGGGTATCGCACAGGTTTAACTTAAATATTGTGTAAATGTTGGGTTCGTGATCTGGTGGTCAGAGACACAAACACGGAAATCAATGGATGTTCTTCTGAGCAGGCTTTCTTTATTGCATTCATGCTGTCTCTATCTGACGTACCAAACCCCCAGTTCCTATCCTTTTTCTTTCTCCACATAACCAATCGTCACATGATAAACGTTTTTGTGAAATTAAAGCTAGTTATAAACTTAGACCACGGAATGTTCAGAACTTTAAAAAAATCTTCGTTATACATGTTTAAATATGCCATCCATTCAGGATTGCGCCCATCCCAGCAAGCATTGTGTGCAAGGCAGGAGCAAATCCTGAACGAGGTGCCAGCACATCGCAGGGTGAATACGAGCAATACATACACTAGCAAGTTAATATAGCATAAAACCCTACATCCTATATGACTTTGAAAGGAAACTGAAGCACGCCGAGTAAACCCACCAGAAACACATGCAAATTCAAGGCAGGGAACACCCGGGACCCCTGGCTGCGAGGCAGCTGTGCAACCTCCACGCCACCGTGCCCCAACATGATTAATACATGCTTTAATGCATTTCATCAAGAAAATTATATCAAGTACTTATCTTAGCATTCTAAATGTTCAGGGAGCAGGAATATCATGAAATGAATGTATTCTGTGTGCTGCCTGCGCCTCCTCTTAGTGCAAGAGGAAGTCAGTTTAAGAAACACGTAGCGATTAACATGACTCGGGGAACACTTAACACAAAGCATTTAATGCGCTGCATAACGTACGACAGGGTTTGAGAAAATCTAGTAAATTAAATATTCATTTTAAGATGAAGTTCAACATGATGACTTTATTCTCATCATAAGCGTCCAGATTAAAGTGGAAATGTCGAAAATAAAGTCAACATGTCGTCACATTATTACACAGGTATATTACACAGTATTGAAAAAAATAAAACAAGTACAACTTGGCTTGCAGTATTATCCAGTAGTATAGAAACCAGTATTCACACATTTGAACATAATGGTCCACATCCGACCTTTTAAATCCAAAGTATCTCCAGACAACAGACGTGACTCCTTTTTCCAGCAAAAGTTCTTCTGTGTCATCATGTTCAACTTTATCGTCTGCTACAGTTTCAGTTTCGGAATGTTCTCCGTCTATTTTCACCACACAATACCTCCACTACCGCATGTACAGTACACCCCCAAAATTCGCAGGAGTTACGTTCCTACAGGACCCGCAAATTGTAAAAAACCACGACTTTTGGATGTGGTTAAAAAATGCCTTTCAAATGCCTATTTTTATAGTTTAAACCCTAAATACAGTATGCCCCAGAAGCACTTTAATTTCGTTGTAAACTCAGCGTAATACATTACCTAAAAAATTACTTAATACATTACCTAAAAACAGAATGTAAAGATAAACCCATATACTGTACAGCACTGTACTGCTATGTCTCCCGCGGTGCTAGAATGTAAAATACCAATGTAACCGCTATACGTACTGTAATTCATGCGTGTTTTCTTTGGTATGCGCTGTTGTTTTCTTTGTTATAAGTAGAGTAAATACATAATAATTTAATTTAATTAAAATACAATAAAATGTACGGGCATTCACCAATGATGAATGATATTGATGATGATGATGATGATGATGATGATGATGAAGTAGATGTGCACTACGATGCAGAAGATTTAAAACTCCTCGGGTGGCACCTCTTCTTCAGGCACTTCAGGAGTCATTGTATCTTTGTATGGGTCTAACTCTGGTGGGGTTTTGCGCTGGCTTTTCTTTATAGGTTTCAGGAACATTGTGATGGGAAGTTGTTATATTGTCTTCTGTAGCGAACTTTTGGTGCAATTTCCGTGCTTTCTCACGGATGATGTTACCATCCAAGGGGATGTTCTTCCTGGAGTCGGTGATCCACAATGCCAAGGCACATTCCATCCTGACGATATTTTTATTCCTTACGGTCATTACCTTTTTGGCACTATCACAGAAACGTACAGATACGGTACCCCAGATCGCTGCTTCATTCTTCTTTATGTAGCAAACGGTGCTTTCGTTAATGCCATAGTGGTGCGCTACTGCAGCATAACTTTTTAGTTCCTGGAGCAAACCCAGTAGTTCAACCTTCTCCTTGAGTGTTTTAAACTTCTTCTGGTACTTAGGCTCAGTGCCAGAAGCCTTAGAAGGTGCAGGATGATTTGGCGACATCATGTGCATTTAAGAACAACAAAATGAATACAATAACAAAATGGAAAACACGAGGACACTCAGCTGGAGTCGCATCACAGGGCAGCAGTAAATCGGCAGCAAGGAGAAATGAATAACGCTCTCGGATTGGCTACTTTCATCATCCCAAACCGCGTTTCCCTCAGCTGTTGCTTCCTGTTCTCTCTACAGCACAGTATTGCCACGAAAAAAGACATAAAAAATTGCGGAGGATATTTGCGCTTTCCACTAACAATTAATAGTTAGGTTCTAAGGAAAAATCCGCAAACTGAACTGCAACTTCGCAGGGGTCTACTGTACTCTGCTGCATGCCTGTTTAGCGGTGTAGCAGTGAAAAAGGTCCCCCTTAAACAGTTTCCCACAGCGCCACGTTCCGAACGTTGTTTAGGCAATTTAAACCGGTGTTGCGGTATAAGAAAAATCCATATCATAACAAAAATAAACGGTTTTCGGTATGAACCGGTATACCACCCAGCACTAATGTGTGAGAGGCAGAAACCATTAACTTTCACACAGTACTATGGAAGGCAAATAGAAGTGAACACTAATTTTAACCCTAACATCCAGTAATAATAAAATATCACTAAAACAGTTAGGGATTTTACTTTTGCTCTATTCACAGCACAGAAATTAAATTGTGTATTTAAGATAAAATTTACATTGCAAGATTACAAATTTATCTAAAAGTGTAAATTAAAAAGGGAACATTTAATCTATTTATTAAATATCTAACAATTGTTTTTTCAAATGAAATCCTGAGCAATGCCAGGGAATAAAAATAATTTATTCGGTTCTGTCTGTACAATGTGTATCTACTGCAAGCAAGTTTTAGAATGGAGCTATAAGCTATAAGATATGCTTGTGGCAATGGATACTATCGGCAAACAATTGTTTACTTACATTGTTAATAGATGTTACTGTGCCTAATATATGAAACACTTCATTAAAGATGCCATAAATACCATGTTTACACAAGGAACTTCCAATTGTTCTGTATATGGATAGGCTGCCAACATATTGCTACACACA
Source organism: Polypterus bichir lapradei (assembly GCA_026402145.1). NCBI lineage: Eukaryota > Metazoa > Chordata > Cladistia > Polypteriformes > Polypteridae > Polypterus > Polypterus bichir. The sequence continues at coordinate 34,733,678 of JANRMT010062821.1, read as the reverse complement.
TTGCATCTACACTACAAACTTTAAATGCATCTTTAGCAGACAGAAACATATCAGATTACATTCTCCTGCTCAAAATTTAAATTAGCAGTCTGATAACTTCCTCTGTTGTGTGGTTCAATATGGTTAATGCACTAGATAGTTGTACTCTTAATTTTTACTAGAGCTGCTATTTGATTAAAATGTAATCGTGATTAGTTGCAAAATTCAAATTTTACTCATAATTAACTGAATATTAATCTGAATTTATTTTCTTCAAGCATACAGTATTAATATTTTTCTATAAAGCAGACACAACTCAATGATTAACTTCTAATACAAAACAATTTTAATTACATCTTGTCTGTGCCTTTTAAATTATTCCAGTTAGTTTACTGAACAATTTTGTGTATCAAAAACTACACCCAACAACCACCAATACTCAACCTTCCCACACTCTCCAGGGATTGCTATAACATTTGGAAAAAAACAATATATATGGTTCAAACTTTTGTGTTGAAAGAGAACATACCAAAAGCAGATATTATTCAGCTTCTTTGGTAGACACATTCATTGCCAGGGACAGGGCTGACCCACTGACAATCAGTCTCTCACTCAGACCTATACCTTGACAGATCGTTACGTGTCACAGGCAGACTTGCAGCAGCAGAGATCACTGTGTGTAGTGTCTTGTTCTGGACATTCTTCTGTACTGCACAGTGTAACTGACAAAATTTACACCGGGTGTTACAAACTCAAATCAAATGTATGTGTTTATTATATTATAGTAATAACAGCAGCTCACTTCTCAAAACACGGAGCGCCCAGACTCGAACCCGAAACCTTTTGGATGCAAGGCAGCAGTTCTTACCTGTGCACCATCCAAGAATACATATTAACTTTCTAATGATTGACATTTGAGCTTGGGTTTGTAACTCATTGACAGCAACATGTAAACTGAATGATTTGGTTTTTTTTTTTGTTTTTTATATCTATACTAATAAAAGGCAAAGCCCTCACTCATTCACTCATCACTAATTCTCCAACTTCCCGTGTAGGTAGAAGGCTGAAATTTGGCAGGCTCATTCCTTACAGCTTACTTACAAAAGTTGGGCAGGTTTCATTTCAAAATTCTACGTGTAATGGTCATAACTGGAACGTATTTTTGTCCATATACTGTAATAGAATGCAGCTCGATAGCCGTGGGAGGCGGAGTTTCGTATTAAAGCATTTAACCAATCACATTTCAGCCATCATTTGTTGCCAGGCAGAGAGGCTTTCACAATCTGTTGTGGAGGCACTCTAACACAGAATAAATGTCGATTAACCTGTTGCTTCAACCAATCAGATTTTGAGTTGGTGTCAGTAGAGCCCTCTAGCAGGCGTACGGCAACGTCACCATATTCAGACCCATTGATTGGATAGAAGCCGATATGAGGAACTCTCCGAGGCCACTGAACGCACTGCAAATGCTCCGAGCGAAAGATCGTCGCGTGCACTACGGCCAACTCCATGGCAGGATTCTGGACAATATTATTTGCCAGACAGACCAAATTTCAAGACCACGAAAACCTGATGTTTGTCACGCTCCTACAGCCCCAGAAATTTCGGGAATACAAGCAAAATTTCACACATGCAGCCTTCTCCACTGTAACACAAGAGCCACGGAGCGCTTTTTGATCTGTCTCGGCTAAAAACAGAACTGACTGTAATGTATGCCATTGATGATTTTGCAAAAAAATCTCCCACTGATCTCCTTGACTTCCTTCATCAGAAAAATTTGAATGAGAGCATGGGGCAGCTGTTCACATTGGTATATTTGGCGGTGAGCATTCCTGTGTACACTGCTTCTGTCAAGCGAACATTTTCAGCCCTAAAGCGAATTGAAACTTATGCCAGAAATACCATAGGGCAGGTTCACCTTTCAGCATTAGCTTCGATGGCGATAGAAAGTGAGGTTCTGATGGAACTGAAGCGCACAGATAATCCGTACGACAGAGTAATTGAACTGTTTTTGAGGAAAGAGCGGACGATGGATATTGTTTACAAATAGTACGAATTTTTGGTGAATAAAATGTTGCGATTTTTCTAAATAATGTTGCAAGTTTATGAGTTATTATTGATGTTTTTTATGTGTGTTGCGGCTGTGGCTGCAGTTGAAAGGAACTTGTTCATCCCTGGTTTGTGTATTCAATAAAGGCATTTATTGTGGCTACAGGAGTATAGATAGATAGATAGATAGATAGATTGCTGTGACACTCATATATTTATATTTGTGTGGAGTTTACATCTTCATCCTTCAGATCACCCTCATTTGAGTCCAGCTGTGTTTGATTATACTGATTGGACTTGATTAGGAAAGCCACACACCTGTCTATATAAGACCTTACAGCTCACAATGCATGTCAGAGCAAATGAGAATCATGAGGTCAAAGGAACTGCCTGAAGAGCTCAGAGACAGAATTGTGGCAAGGCACAAATCTGGCCAAGGTTACAAAAAAATTTCTGCTGCACTTAAGATTCCCAAGAGCACAGTGGCCTCCATAATCCTTAAATGGAAGACGTTTGGGACGACCAGAACCCTTCCTAGAGCTGGCCGTCCGGCCAAGCTGAGCTACCGGGGGAGAAGAGCCTTGGTGAGAGAGGTAAAGAACCACCCAAAGATCACTTTGGCTGAGCTCCATAGATGCAGTCAGGAGATGGGAGAAAGTTGTAGAAAGTCAACCATCACTGCAGCCCTCCACCAGTCAGGGCTTTATGGCAGAGTGGCCTGTCGGAAGCCTCTCCTCAGTGCAAGACACATGACAGCCCACATGAAGTTTGCAAAAAGACACCTGAAGATTTTCTGGTCCGATGAGACCAACATTGAACTTTTTGGCCTTAATTCTAAGCGGTATGTGTGGAGACAACCAGACACTGCTCATGACTTGTCCAATACAGTCCCCACAGTGAAGCATGGCGGTGGCAGCATCATGCTGTGGGGGTGTTTTTCAGCTGCAGGGACAGGACAACTGGTTGCAATCGAGGGAAAGATGAATGCGGCCAAGTACAGGGATATCCTGGACAAAAACCTTCTCAAGAGTGCTAAGGACCTCAGACTGGGCCGAAAGTTTACCTTCCAACAAGGCAATGACCCTAAGCACACAGCTAAAATAACGAAGGAGTGGCTTCACAACAACTCTGTGACTGTTCTTGAATGGCCCAGCCAGAGCCCTGACTTAAACCCAATTGAGCATCTCTGGAGAGACCTAAAAATGGCTGTCCACCAACGTTTACCATCCAACCTGAAAGAACTGGAGAGGATCTGCAAGGAGGAATGGCAGAGGATCCCCAAATCCAGGTGTGAAAAACTTGTTGCATCTTTCCCAAGAAGACTCATGGCTGTATTAGCTCAAAAGGGTGCTTCTACTAAATACTGAGCAAAGGGTCTGAATACTTAGGACCATGTGATATTTCAGTTTTTCTTTTTTAATAAATCTGTAACAATTTCAAAAATTCTTTTTTTTGTCTGTCAATATGGAGTGCTGTGTGTACATTAATGAGGAAAAAAATTAATTTAAATGATTTTAGCAAATGGCTGCAATATAACAAAGAGTGAAAAATTGAAGGGGTCTGAATACTTTCCGTACCCACTGCACCACCACCCCAGCAACACTCATGACAATGATAAAACAATTACATTGTCAATCATGTTACGTTATTATTAAAATGTTTCCTTTTCTTTTTCATTACTTCTTTAACACACTACTTCTCCGCTGCGAAGCGCGGGTATTTTGCTAGTTCTTGAATAAAAGCACGTGTGTTTATTTGATATTTGGACTGAAGTCTTCACACATTATACAATTCACATCATTATTAGTATAACAAAGAAAAAGTTTTTGCTTTAGGTATGTGTTCGGCATTTCTTGTCTCACATTTCCTTTCATCCTACACTTACACAGATAGTTGTAGACAAGGAAGACACATGAAATGCATGTGTTCCAAATAACGATGTATTATTTACCCTATACAACTCCAGGCACCTTACACACAGATAAAGGGCCTTGAGCTGGGAGAACTTTTTGCCCGAGTTGAGTTGCTGCGGTTGGGGGATGGGATAGTAGACTGTTTGCTGCTTGTGCTGATTGACACATTTACAAAAGATGCTAATGGAGAAGTGCAAAGGAATTTAAGTTTTTGTGTAGGCTTCAGGGATTCTAGTGTTTAAAAAAAAAAAAAAAAAAAAGTGTGAATGAAGTATAATGTCAAAGAGTACGCAGAAATGCAATCTTACTTTGTCCATCTGCAATATTAATGTGACATGAAAATGTAACTCACTGTGCTTGCATAACTGGCGTGATTTAAATTGCTCTCATGTCATTCACTGAACTTAAGAGTTACTGTGTATATATGAAACAATGCACACAAAAATATGGGATGAATTTCGGCCCTTATCGAATCAATACGGTAAGCAGCATTTTATGCTCCAATACAGCACAAACCTGTATTATTTGGGACCAGTGGCAACACTACTGGTGTGTGTGGATGAAGTTCATTATCAAGAATCAACATAAATGATCAAGTGCTGCCAACCTCCTTCTGTTATTAAAAGACTTTGATTCATTTGGCGCTGCTTCATTATGTGTAAAGTACAGCCAAATTAATCAGATTAATTTAACGCATTTAGGGGATGTGGTAAAAATTTATCACGTGTTAACAGTGATTAATCAACAGCTCTAATTTTTGCTGATAATGGAGGTCCCACAGAAGCTAACAGTGGCATAATTAGTAACAGAAGATGAGAGAGGAAGAGGACGCTCTACAATGCCATAATTGTTACAGCTTTTGTCAAAGCCGTAAGTGTGCTGTAGTCAATCAAAACTTGTGAACACTAATGCGATACAATAAAATCCCACTAGGACTGTTCAATGGCTGCAACTGGCTGTATAGTCTCTGTACCTGATGGCAGAAACTATTTCTGCATTTATGAGATATGTCTGCCAAGAAGACATGTGATTTCAAAAAAAGGATACTAGTTGTAAAACATGACAATGCAGCATTACAGTATCTTCCCACTGCTTCTGACTTTACCACCTTATCCAATTTTTTGTTTTTGAATAAGCAAACCATCAGTAAGCCTGTTTATTCAGTGCTCTGTAGTCAGCTCTGCACAAGGAGTATGTCAGCCTCACAGAAGTAGAGAGACTCTGTGAAATTGTGAGAGGCTTTGAAAACACATGGAAGTTTCCTCAGTGTAACAGTGCAAATGATGGGTCACACATCTCCATTTCTGCCTCAAAAGAATTTCACATGCATTATTTCAACCAACAGGCATACTGCTCAATTAAAATGGTGGCTGATGGGACATTAGGCACCACCAGAAAATAAAAGCTTAAAAGCTTACCAAACATGACCAATACAGCCTTCAAATATTGATCCACATCTTGCTATCACTTGCACATTGTAAAATAATTTACATATTTTTGAACTAGAAAAACAGCAATACTATGAAATTTAGCCACTTTAAAATAATACAAGCTATGTATGCTACCTCAGCATTTGTCTTCCTCTACAATAATCATTCACCACACGAGGCTTGCTTTCCTCTCAGAAGACCAAATGACAGCAAGCTTTTTGTTTGTTTTTTTATTATTATTTATTTCCATATTTATGTGAGGACTCACACAAGCAAATAGAAAATATACCCTTACTATGAGAAAAAATAGTAGCAGGGATATGTGATAAAATTATTATTTCCAGATCCCGTTTGTTGTTACAAACGCATGCTGGTATTTTCTTACACTAAACCTTTTGCTGCTTCGTCAGTAAATTTTTAAGCCATCCAGTGGTGCCTCGTGCTCATTAGCCTCCACTGTAAACTGTCAGACTCAGCAAGAAATTTTTAAAAATCTATAGAAAATGCATAACACAGAATAATAATGCATATTTACACTGTTTGTGAAGAAATAACTGACATGAAAAATACCACACTTTTCCTTTAATAGAAAGTCTGTACAGTATATTGTAAATAATAAAAACAGCAAAAAAATCATTCAATATTAAGCAAGGAAAGTGAACAAAAAAATACCTCCAACAGAGATAACTCCCACGTGTCTCCTTCTACTATTCATCTCAGGGCCAAAAAACCAGCTGTTCTTGCTAACAGAATAGCACTCAATACTGCGAAAAGGGTCTCCTGATCCTCCTCTGCCCCCAACACAGAAAAGTACGCCTAAAAGGGAAAAAAGGAATATGTAGAAAAGCAAAATCTACATTAATTTTTGTTAGTATGAATTGAAAACAAAACAATCAATATTATGACAACCTACATGGCCAGCACTATCAATTTAATTAGCAGCCCATTCACACAACTCTACCCTCATAACCAAACATTATTCTGTACTTACTTTTAAACCAACTTAAGTAATGAAATCTGGAGCTGTAGTTAATATATCTGCATTTAGATACCTCTTTCAAACAAATAAATAACAAAACACACAGAACTTTTACTTCATATGTAGTTAAAAGTTACAATATTTAACTTAGATTAGAGACTGAACACCTCTTCCTCAATTACTTTTCCACATTAAGAAAAACACAACAAAACAAATATGGACTTTTTTCCCCCACACGATCACACATTTTATGAACTGAGTGCAGAGAATAATTCTGAATTCTTTGTGTGCCTTAAAACAATCTGTGAAGATGTAAAAAGTATTCTTATATGATCAAAAATGTACAAGCCAAGTTTTGAAATAAAGTAAGATCAAGTTTTGTACAATCACACCTATACCAAGAGTGAAGGCAAGAAATCTGTTGAAAAAGCAAAGTTGAAAGAGATAAGGCAAAAATAAAACAATACTTTTATAATTAGCAGGAACTTCTGCATGCAATAACAGTCATATCTGAGAAATTCAAAGACTCCGTTTACTGTTTGCAATCTTTGTGACAAGATCCATTAAATGTGCAACAACATTCCACAAAATGTAGTAAAAAATTATCATGTAGTCATATAATAATAGTGTGGCAGTGTACCAGTATTTTTATTCACAAGACAGCATATAAAAGTATGTACTAAGAGTGTGCATGCATGTATAATATGTTAAAGACATAATTTTCAGGAAACCAACTGTATATGGTATATGTTGAATACACCATAAAAGAGAAAATTACTAGACCCCACAAACTGGAGATAAAGACTTCTAGTTAGGGCTATAAAAATAGCCAAAAATGTAGACTCAAGTATTGATATGAAAATAAGCATTTGAAAACATGCCCCATCACAACAACATGGTTCTCCACGAGTACAAAGTCTCTTTCACCAAGATATACTTGGCTTTCCCACATTACTCAAGATTTCCAGATCTGAAAGCATACTCTTTGTCCTGGCGTAGTTGTCTGAGCTTTGGGAATGACCCAAGGCTTATCATTGCTAAAATTCACAATTGTTTTTGTTGGAATGCAAACTCTTCACCAGATCTAACATATCAAGTTGCAGAATCAGTGTATACGTGGATGTTGAAGGAGGAAGTTTTGTAGGCACTCCAGTCGGTAGAGGCTGATGGCAAATTAATAT
>JANRMT010062821.1:34628704-34716147 GCA_026402145.1 Polypterus bichir lapradei | reverse complement strand
TAGAAACGGAACAGACATGAAATGCGTGTGTTCCAAATAACGATCTACTATTTCCACTCTAAAACTTCACTTCACTCCCAGATACTCAATCAAGGCATGAGAAGTTCGTGCACATTCTAAATTGGTGGGGGGATGGAATAGCCAGCTGCTTCTAGCTTCTCTTTATCAGCACATTTAGAGAACAAAGGACGCTGGCAGAGAGGTGTGAAGGGATTTAAAAAGCGATTTAAGGTGGGACGGATTTACGAGTTTTTTCGTAGGCTCTGGTAATTCTAGTGTTAATCCTGTAATTCCCAGGGAGCCAGTGAAGGCAGAGAAGAATGGATGTTATGTGCTTGCTGTTGCGGTCTGGGTAAGAAATCTTGCTGAAAGAATTTTGTACCAACTGAAGCTAGGATAACATATTAGAATAGGCAATTGTCAGAAGGGAGTTACAGTTGATGTGGGATGTATTAAAAGCATGGAAAAGTTCTGTATCAGAAATGGAGACAAATGAGCGAATACTAAATATGATACAAAACAGAAAGAAAGTTTTGGCTTATGTGGGTAGAAAAAGAAAGTGAGGAATCGCCAATATTCTCTGCAGAAGAAGAAAGTGTAAAGATATCACCAAAAGTAATCAACAAGAAATTTTCTTAAGCTGAGTTTTTGTGCCATTTAGAATGACTAAGAATAATTTGGCCAAAGGAAAGCATGTTTATACAGAACAGCAGAGGATAGAGCCTTGAGGAACTCCTTGTGTGATTGGTACAAACTCTTGCCTATCACTCATTTAAACCAACAGAGGAGAGTGCCAAAGACAATGCTTAACAATATCAAATACTGCACTAAGGTCTAAAAGAATTATACTGGTTTTCCCAGAGACTACTGCTATAATAAGATCATTAGTTATCCACACAGAGCAGTCTCACAGCTCTGCTGTGCTCTGAGACCAGACAAGTTACCGTAAGTTACTATTGAGTTGGGAGGACACAACACACTAAGTAACTCAGACAGAAAAGACAAGAGAGAGAGAGGCTGAAAATTGTTGAGATTGTCAGCATTATTTATTTATTTGTTGTTTTTTTTTTTAAACCATTAAGTGCTCTGCACACACAATTTAGTAAATTGTATACTCAGACAAGGACAGCAACATTGCTTAATAAATGCACTACGGGTAATAGTTTGCCTGGACTAATTATGGTGCCCAAGAGTAGCAACATGCTGATTGTTGATTAGTAAGTAAGAATTTCACTACTCTTTGTACACATGACAATAATGACCCTATAAACCTGTGATAAATAATCTGTCAGTGTCTATATATCTATCTACCTACCTACATATTACACAAAGATGACTGACTGACTCACTTACCAACAAAACACTATTCCCTGTTTAGCTTAAAAACTCAAATTTGGCAAGATGATACATCTAAGGCAATACGCTATTGCGAAGAAAGGATATTTCAATATATCAATATTTAGGTAAAAAAAACCTTTCCTACAATAGAAAAATTAAACACCCAAAAATATCAAAAAAGCTTTGACTGATATCATTGAAATTTGGAGGGGTTATTAGCCAACATTGTTTTTTTTTTTTTGTCGGTAATAATATTGTAGCAAGTGGACTATTCTTAGCAGAGAAATGGGGCTTACACACGCACACATGAATGTCACCAGCACATCAGCAACTCTGACCAGGCTGAGACTGTAACTGTGCAGAGCGGCTGCCACTTTATGCAAATGAACACCACTACCAGAAGTATTGTAATAGTATAAAATTAAAGCATTACATTAAATTCTGATTGAAGCTACTTTAGATAAAAAAAGAGAGAGAAATTGTATATATTTAAAGCCAAAATTCCCATTATTCCTACTAATTACCAGTCTCAATTCAAAATAATACTTTCTTGTAAAATTGTTTTCTCTAACGACGATGAACAAAAGCCAACTTCAGTACGAACAAAAAGCAGTAATTGATCTGCAACCATATGTTTTACTCATGGGCAAGTGTATGTAGTAGCAGGTTTTTATTCTAACCAGTGGCCTAATTAGATGACCATACTCCCAGATAATGAAACTTGGTATTAAACTATATTGCTTGTTAGTGCTTTCATTCACCCAAGAAAAATTTCAAATACATTGTGCAGATTCCTTTTCTGAGATAATTATCCATACGTCTTGTGGAGCAGAAAGGATTTGCACTTAATGTTCCTGCAGGACTGTAACTGAGAATTGCTGACGTAGTAGATTCAAGAGCAAGTAGCTCCAGTGAACTAATAATATTAGCCTCTGGTGTGCAAACAAAAACACTATTTTTATTTGTCGATGTTTATTACATTGCTAACTTATTTGCTCTGAGCTATATTGACAGAGCAGAGGCAACTGACAGGCTGAATAGCAGCACTAGCCAATAAGGTGGAACAATGGCTGAATTATCTATCTGCTCCACAAGGCTAGAATTATCTATGTGCTCCACAAGGCTTATTCTCACCAGGACAAAGCTGGCAGCACTGTGAGGATTATGTTGTTTTTTGATTTCTCCAGTGCCTTAAACACCATCCAACCATCCCTGTTCAGGGGTAAGCTCAGGAGATATGCAGGTGGAAGAGTTTATGGTGTCCTGGAGTCTCTATTGTGAGACTCAAGGACTGTCATTCTGATATGGTTGGGAGCAACATTGCAGCACCAAAAGGAACAGTCCTTTTCTCTTCACTCTGAACACCTAAGACATTAAATATAATAGCAGGCCATGTCTCTTACAGAAATTCTCAAGACTATTCTGCACTTATGGGGTGTATTGATAAAGGGAATGAGACAGAGTATAGGAGTCCGGTGGAAAAGTTTGTTTCTTGGTGCCAAGAGAATTGTCTGCAACTTAACATCCACAAAACCAAGGAACTAGCTATTGATTGTTGCTGCACCAAAGAGTCTCTATGTCCAGTCACTATTCAGGGAGCGGATGTGGAGGTGGTCCACCACTATAAGTACTTGAGGGTCAACATTAAGGACAACCAGGACTGGTCTCAGAATACAGAGGAACTATATAAGAAAGGGCAGAACAGGTTCTTTTTCCATAGAAAACTGCATTCCTTTAATGTGGGAAGCGATATCCTCCACATCTTCTACAACTCAATGATGGCCAGTATGATTTTCTATGCTGTGGTGTGCTGGGCTAGTAACATCACTTCAAAAGGGGTCCACCAAATCAACAGACTAATTAAACTAAGCACTAAGAACCAAATGTACACTTTTGTTTAGTTGTATGTGTGATTTTGCTATAGTGGACTAGGATCAATTCTAGAAATAGTGTGGGGCACCACCTCACATTTACAGCTACCATTGCTGATAGGATCCCCCACTACTTGTAGGATGATATATTATACTACAATACAGTACTACCTACAGTAGGTTTAGTTTTATGTTCACATAGTTAAAATACAAACACTATCGCATGTGTATATCCAGGGAACATTCCACGGAAGAATTTTTTCTGGTGGTCTGGTTTCCCCCTCATTAGTGCTCAGCCGAAGGTCAATAATATTATCCATTGCCAATCGGCTGCACAAATTGTCAATTCAAATAAATACAATCAATTGGCTCCAAACATTTGCAGAAATTTCCTCAATATGCCAAACTGTAACCACCATATTTTTTTTTTTTAAATCTTGCATGCCTCACAAGAAAGCTGTCAGGCACTCATAGCAGGAGGTGCATGCAATTCACATGTTTAGCTAGTTTCTGGACTTCTCTAGCGCCTTCAATACCATCCAACCTCTGCTCCTTAGGGTCAAGCTGACAGAGATGGGAGAAGATTCACACCTGGTGCTATGGATCGTGGACTGTCTTACAGACAGACCTCAGTATGTGCGTCTCGGGCACTGCAGGTCTGACATTGTAGTCAGCAACACAGGAGCACCGCAGGGGACTGTACTTTCTCCGAACTGTTCAGCCTATATACATCAGACTTCCAATACAACTCTGAGTCCTGCCACGTGCAAAAGTTCACCGACAACGCTGCTATCATGGGTTGCATCAGGAGTGGGCAGGAGGAGGAGTATAGGAACCTAATCAAGGACTTTATTAAATGGTGCGACTCAAACCACCTACACCTGAACATCAGAAAAACCAAGGAGCTGGTGGTGGATTTTAGGAGGCCCAGGCCCCTCCTTGGCCCCATGATTATCAGAGGTGACTGTGTGCAGAGGGTACAGACCTATAAATACCTGGGAGTGCAGCTGGATGATAAATTGGACTGGACTGCCAATACTGATGCTCTATGCAAGAGAGGACAGAGTCAACTATACTTCCTTAGAAGACTGGCGTCCTTCAACATCTGCAATAAGACGCTGCAGATGTTCCATCAGATGGTTGTGGCGAGTGCCCTCTTCTACGCGGTGGTGTGCTGGAGAGGCAGCATAAAGAAGAAGGATGCCTCACGCCTGGACAAACTGGTAAGGAAGTCAGGCTCTATTGTAGGCATGGAGCTGGACAGTTTGACATCCGTGGCTGGGCAATGGGTGCTAAGCAGGTTCTAATCAATCATGGAGAATCCACTGCATCCACTGAACAGTATCATCTCCAGACAGAGGAGCAGTTCCACCCCCGGGGGGGGTGTTGGGTGGGTAAACGTTAACATTATACAAAGTTATTGTCTGTTTTACCTGCATTTTTATCACTGTTTAATTTAATATTGTTTTTTATCAGTATGCTGCTGTTGGAGTATGTGAATTTCCCCTTGGGATTAATAAAGTATCTATCTGTTTAGCAGGAATACCCTGTAATTGAGGGAAGGCAGCCTGATCAGTGTGTCTTGTACAAAGTTTAAATGGGAAGAGAGCAGGTATATTTGTAACATCACACTGCTGTTGTGTACAGGGAAGCATTTTTATTTACTTCTAGTATTCAGACAGTGTGTCATTTTTATTTTACTTAACAAAATGATAATTTGCTCATTAATGATCTATTTTGTTTTAGTTTTCATTAATAGGAATAACATCAATTTTCAATTAGAAAAGAGGTAAAGACGAATTTGAAATTGATGCTAGTAAATAACAGGCTTATTAACAGCAAAATGTGTCTGTTTTACTTGTAAACTTGTTTATCAAGGAGGTACAAGGCTAACATGCTTAACTTCTTTTTGCTTGTGTGTGTTATACAGTACAAGTTTTGCATTTTGGGAGAAGGATGCTAAGAAAAGAGCTGCCAGGGAAGAGGAAAAGAGGAAGGCCTAAGAGAAGGTTTGTGGATGTGGTGAGAGAGGACTGGAAGGTGATGGGTGTAACAGAAAAAGATGCAGAGGACAGAAAGATATGGAAGAAGATGACCCGCTGTGGCAACCCCTAACGGTAGCAGACAAAAGAAGAAGATTTATATATTTTAATAACTTGACAAAGGAAGGAGAAAAAAGAAACCTTGTGGTGGAATGGGGAAGTACAGCAGAGTATACAGAGTAAGAGGATGGCAAAGAAGAAGTGGGACAGTCAAGAGACGCAGAAAGTAGACAGGAGTACAAGGAGATAAGGCACAAGGTGAAGAGAGTGGTGGTGAAGGCTAAAGAAAATGCGTATGATGAGTTGTATGAGAGGTTAGACATTAAGGAGGGAGAAAAGGACCTGTACCGATTGCCTAGACAGAGAGATAAAGCTAGGAAAGATGTGCAGCAGTTTAAGGTGATAAAGGATAAAGATGGAAACATACAAGCAAGGAGAGTGTGTTGAGCGGATGGAAAAAGTACTTAAGAGGATGATAAATGAAGAGAATGAGCGAGAGAAGGTTGGATGATGTGGAGATAGTGAATCAAGAAATGCAACGGATTAACAAGTAGGAAATAAGGACAGCTATGAAGAGGATGAAGAATGGATGTTGGTCCAGATAACATACCTGTTGAAGCATGGAGGTTTTTAGGAAAGACGACATTGGAATTTTTAACCAGATTGTTTAATGCAGTCTTGGAAAATGAGAGGATGCCTGAGGAGTGGAGAAGAAGTGTACTAGTACCAATTTTTAATAATAAGGGGGACGTACAGAGCGGTAGTAACTTCAGTGGATAAAACTGATGTGCCATAGCATGAAGATATGGGAAAGAGTAGTGGAAGCTAGGTTGAGAAGGGAGGTGACGATTAGTGAGCAGCAGTATGGTTTCATACTGGAAAAGAGCACTACAGATGTGTTGTTTGCTCTGAGGATGTTGATGGAAAAGTATAGAGAAGAACAGAAGGAGTTGCATTGTGTCTTTGTGGACTTAAGAGAAAACATATAACTTGAGTGGCTAGAGAGGAGCTGTGGTACTTTATGAGGAAGTTGGGAGTGCAGAAAAGTATGTAAGAGTGGTACAGGATATGCACGAGGGAAGTGCATCAGTGGCGAGATCTGTGGTAGGAGTGATGGATGCATTCAAGGCAGAGATGGAATTAAATCATGGATCAGCTCTGAGCCCTTTCATATCTGCAATGGTGATGAGACAGGTTGGCAGACGAGATTAGACAGGAGTCCCTGTGGACTATGATGTTTGCAGATGGCATTATGATCTGTAGCGAGAGTAGAGAGCAGGTTGAGGAGACCCAGGAGAGGTGGAGATATTCTCTAGAGAGGAGAAGAATGAAGGTCAGTGTGTGAAGGAGAGGGAGCTCAGAGGAATGGTGAGGATACAGGGAGTAGAGTTGGTGAAAGTGGATAAGTTTAAATACTTGGGATCAACAGTACAGAGTAATGCAGGTGTGGCAGAGGGGTGAAGAAGAGAGTGCAGGCAGGATGGAGAAGAGTGTTAGGAGTGTTTTGTGACAGAAGGGTACCAGCAAGAGTTAAAAGGAAGGTCTACAAGATGGGAGTGAGAAACAGTTGCACTGACCAAAAAACAAGAGACAGAGCTGGAGATGGCAGAGTTAAAGATATTAAGATTTGTACTAGGTCTGACAAGGATGGTCAAGATTAGAAATGAGTGTATGAGAGGGTCAGTTCAGGTTGGATGGCTTGGCGACAAATTCAGAGAGGTGAGGTATATATAAAACCTTTAACTGTATATATTTTCACACTTAAGCAGTGTTTAACTTCCAATATTAATTAAATGAATTAATGTGTGAGAATATACGTATCTTTTTGTAACAGTAAAAACTACCTCTTTAAATTATGCTTTGTTTCAAATAAGCACATTACAGAAGAAATTAAACAATATGACAGCTTGTAATTATGAGAAGCATTTTATTTTTTTTTCTAATGGCATGTACATTATAAAAATTTTATATACATATTTTTTAGTCAAAAAAGTATGTATTTAAAGTAATTTTATTTTAGTATATTAATGGTCTTAGAATAAGTACCCTGAATTTTATTTTGTTAATAAAAAAATGAAGAGATAACACCTGGGGTTATAATTTAATTACAAAAATGTCTAAGTTAGTATTTTAATATAGTACATAAGACTTCTCTGGATCTGGATATACAGAAGCATAGTGTAAAGATTTTTTTTTTTAAGGAGATAAAGAAATAAAACTGAAATTGGTATTAGAACTGGCCAATCCAGTAACACATTATCAGTGATGGGTATTTCCCCTAAAAAACCTGATCAGAGCAGCCCTACTCACCATACAAACTACTATACAGCTTCACTTTAAACAAATAGATCCAGTTTAGGAAATGGCCTAAAATTTTATTGAAGCACTGCTAACTGTATATTTTGCAAAACAAGTGAAGCCAACTATATAGTAAATATTTTCTTAATCTTGGTGCCAGTTATTTTAAAACGAAAAACTGCTAAACTTTATCTAAGACTAGTGCATTTATTATATTTCATTCATGATACAAAAAAGTATTAAAAAGTAAAGTTTTTACAATAATAAACTACATACTGATGAGAACATACTTTTTAGTACATTCAACAATAATGTTTGGAAAACATTTAAGAACAGAGAAATAGAGAGACTGACAATGGTATTACATTTTTAGGTTCCAGAACACAGAGAAATAAAACTGAGCAAAAACTGCAAAAAAACAAAAGCATATATTGAAACAACATACCCAGTATACTTAAATGATGCATGGATTTTTTTCTGCATAAAAGTCTCATAGCTCCACATTGTGCAACAGTTAAAACAAGACTTGAAACACAAAGTTCACATTTCTTCGTTTTCTCTTTTACTTGTGTGACAGTTAAAATTCAAAGTGCACACTTTCATACTTGCCTTTGACTGTTTTGCCTGACTTTAAATATTGATTCCTCCTTGGCATTTTCTTAACATGATGCCTATTTTTTTTACTATCTTTTGTTAAAACTCTGCTCACAAAGAAATTGACAAAGCGGACTGCTTCCACATAAACAAAATATTCTTTCTATGCATGAAAAAGTCTGTTATATGCAATTCACCATATTGTTAAGGACAGTCCCATTTGCAAGCAGGTGATGGCAAGTGTGAATATGCTTAGTTTGTCTCATAGCTCTCTACTCCATCTTGTGGATGGAAAAGAAAGAAAAGAAACTGCAATACAAGCTAAATAAAGCAATGCCACCATCATGGCAAGCCATTTGATTCGATCTCATAGTGTAAGCTCTCATAGAACCAACACTGTATATTACAATTTTTAGCTTACTCATAAAAAGTTAACTTGATATGTTTAGGCCTCACCTTTAGTGTTATGTCACACAGCTCTCCCACATCATATAAACGGCACAATGATCTATGAAAATCTTTCCAAGCTTCATGTGCTTCAAACACAAATTTTCCATCAGTCTCAGATTCTTCTTCTAAAGTCTTCTCACGATGTTCCTTCTCCTTTTGCTTTTGCAGTCTGGCATGTTCAGGTACCATGTCTCCTGAAGCCATTCCAACTATTTTTTTAACCTATGAAAACATGTACATGAGACTATTTCTGATAACATACCTGACTCAGCAATGTTTACTTCTACATTAACCTTCATGTTTACTGTTTATTTTTTTTCTTTAAGGTATCCAGATGATCACCAATTACAGTAAAGAAGCACATTTAAAATAATTTGTATTAAATTTACATATACCCATACCTTTGCTTAACACTAGAATTACCAGAGTCTACGAAAAAACTCGTAGGTCCGTCCCACCTTAAATCGCTTCTCAAAACGGTTCTCACCTCTCCGCCAGAGTCTTTTGTTAATCTAAATGTGCTGATAAAAGAAAAGCTGCAAGTAGCCGGCTATTCCATCCCCCCAACAAGTTAGAACGTGCACAAACTTCTCCCAGCTCATGCCTTGATTATCTGGGAGTGAAGTGGAGTTTTAGAGTGGAAATAATAGATCATTATTTGGAATACACGCATTTCACGTGTGTTCTGTTTCTACAGTAATCCGTGTAAACACATTTTTAAAACAGAAACGTTTTTCATATTGTAGTAGTAAATGACAAAATGTAAGCATAAACTATATAATGTATGAAGCCTGAAGTCCAAATATCAAACACATTTACAAAAGGTAGAAATATAACAGAACAAGTATGCTTTTATTCAAAAATATAACTGCAGAAAAAAGCCACCTTAGTATGCCACATTGACACATAATTATTACAATTGACACGGTAGCATAATGGTATCAGCCACTGACTAGTATGCAAAAGGTCATGAGTTCGATCCCGCGCGATTCAGTTTTGAGACGTAAACTGCTGTTATTCTTACTATTTTATAATAAAAACATAAATTTGATTTCAGTGTGTAACAGCCGGTGTAGTTTATGATACTTGTAAAGGTTCGGTTTTTTTTTTTATTCACTTTTCATTCTCTCAGTCGTGTTCAGGATCCTTCCCTACACCCCCCCCCAAACCCAAATTGAGAATGCTGTTTTCACATAAAGATGCGCTATAGCTCTGAAGCGTACTTGTGACTGCATTCTCGTACCAATGCTTGCGAACTGAAGAGCCTGCGTGCACTTTTCGTGGCATTACACGTCTATTTTTTTGAGCATGCCCGTGTCGCTCAAACACAGGAACATATGTTGGTGTACAAGAATAACAAAACAAGTGCACTTTTATTCTAGACTATACGTGAAGAAAAAATAAAGCAAGTTACAGTAGGCGGTTGATACGGCAGCTTGCGTGGTGCAATGCTAAGAACTGCTGATTTCCGATCCGTGCTATATAAAATCATCACATTCAAATATTAACAATTCCCACACACCCTTCCTACATTCACGACATGTGTACTTGTTGCAGTGTACACATCTCTTTGTGCTGTGGTTCCTATTACACTGAATGAGCACCTGACATTGTACTTTCTTACCTATACAAATAACATTCGAGTATAGCGCGTCTCCAAATAAATCACATTCGAGCTATATCGCGTCTCCAAATAAATCACATTTGAGTTATAGCACGTCTTTATGTGAAAAAAAGCAGTGTCAGATGGGTGGGGGGGATCGTGGACGCGACTGAGAGAATGGAACTGAATTAAAAAAAAAAGCTAACCTTTATAATTATCATGCATTTACACTGGCTCTTACAGACTGACTGAAATCAAATGTATGCTTTTATTCTAAAATAGTTCAATACATGCAATATTATTTGAAAAAGAAGAGCGTCAGATCGGGTTTGAATACACGCCGACGCTGTTACAAAAGGAGTCTGCTTATTCAGTGCAGCAGTTTCAACGCACAGTACATGCAATATTATTTGAAAACGAACAGCGTCAGATCGGGCGCATATTCAAACCCGATCTGACGCGGTTTGTTTTCAAATAATATTGCATTAGTGGGATGATGTTTTTACATACAGGTATATTGTCTCTTTCATTCATCTTGCGGTTTGTAATCAGTGACCGCGTGTTTTTTCCCCCGATCTTGCCAGTTCGCACATGTTGCTGTATGGTGGTGTTTCTTTTGTACTCCAGGACATGCAGAAGACAGAATAGTACAGAGCAGTAAGTTCAGCGCTATATGCAATCAGACAGAAAGACAGACAGGTAGAGAAGGCACTAGATATATAAATAAACAGGGAAGGCATTGTATAATAGATATATAAAAAACAGCTAAGGGGATAGATATATAGAAAGGAAAGGCACTATATGATAGGCAGACAGGGAAGCTCCTATATAATAATAAAATTACTGTTATTACTATATAGATAGACAGGGAGTTCAGGCAGGCAGAACAGCGAAGGTTAAAAATAAATAAATTTTCTCCCTACCGGAGATTCGAACTCGGATCTCTTAAGGTATTGTGCTCTAATTGACAAAATCTTACCGGTACGCTACGGAAGCCGTTGTAAAAGTCATGAACCTTTTATGAAAGTGTATTTGCTCTTTGGCTGTCAGGCTTCACACATTTTATAGTTTATGTCTACATTTTGTGACATTTATTACTGAATTATGAAAAAGTTTCTGTTTTAACATTGTGTTTACACAGATTACTATAGAAACGGAACACACATGAAACGCGTGTGTTCCAAATAACAATCTATTATTTCCACTCTAAAACTCCACTTCACTCCCAGATAATCGAGGCATGAGCTGGGAGAAGTTGGTGCACGTTCTGAGTCGGTGGGGGGGATGGAATAGCCGGCTGCTTGCACTTTGTTTTTATTGGCACATTTACAGGACAAAGGAGGCTGGCGGAGAGGTGAGAGCGGTTTTAAGAAGCGATTTAAGGTGGGACGGATCTACGAGTTTTTTCGTAGGCTCTGGTAATTCTAGTGTTAAGTAATCTACTTTGTCCCAGCCTTCTATATATTTTGAATACATAGCATACACTTTAAATTAACCCATTACATTTTGCTATGAGAACACTGATGGAAATATAGAACCTACTAATTAGCACAAAATCACTCATTAAACGTAGAATACCTTACAGTTGATTGTGGTTTAAACTAGCCTACAAGGCAAAACTATATCAAACAGTTTACTATAAATCAATGATCAACATTATATACTAACTGCAACATGAACTGGTAAAGAAGCCAGCTGTGATAGAACCAAGACCCTTTCCACAAGAACCTGGGTATTTTTTTTTTTTTTTTTTAATAACACTAGGGGGCTTCGCTCACCCACCCCCGGTTTACCAGATATACAATTTAAAGAGATTGTTACTTTCATAGGAATTGTTATATATGCATTATTTTCACTTTTGCTTTAAAACATTTGTAAAAACAATATTTGGAATTAACTTTTCTTCAAGATCGCATTGAATTTTGATTCCGTGTTTGGACTTACATCGTGACAACACAACGTATACCTGCCTGTGAGTGAATATCACTTCTTTCTCTCTAATAAATAAAATGACTTTCTCTAATGTTTGTCCATGCTCTTTCTTCTTCACTTTGATGTGTCATGAAGATGTGTCATGAAGAATGTATAAAATTATTGTCCTGTTAAAATTTTTAAAAGCTGAGAGCACAGGAAGTGTGTCTAACAAAAGCATTCACATGACTAAGAAGTTAGATGACCGTGGTCTTGTTTGAAAATAGTTGTAAGTAGGGCGTGACTTGAAAAAATCTCAGGTTAAAAGTCTCTGTCTCACAGGACTTCATACCGCAACAACGTTTTTGGAATCTTTAAATTCTTCTTGGCAACACAAATTAGACGATCTACAAGTCTCCGACTTAAAGTTTAAATCCAAACAATATATTCGATCTCTTTTCGCTGTTCCGTTTCACTGAGTAATAATTTCCGTTTGTTTGCACTAATGCAATCTTTCCTAATTCTTTTTTTGAGACTATTGAATTTTTGTACTTCCATTATACTGCACCAACATTTCTGAATTCATTGCGAGGTTCTACTTTGTCATCTACTCCTTTATTTCCAGCCCCGGGCATGGTTAAATCTCTTTCTTGCATTAACTACAATGTTAATAAAATTCATTATGCAGTACTACTGAAACAAATTCATCTTTTTTTAAATACAATGATGAATATTTTAGAAATACAATAAATGAACAAACTAACAGAAATGCAGCTAATACTAAAAGAAAAACAACACAGAAGGAATGTAGTCAAAGATGACATGAACAAGGGTCTGCCGTTACATATATTTTATATTAAAATATCCGGCAGATCTTTACATATTTCTGTTCATATGGATGTTTGCTATTCAGCACTCAAATATATTTACAGTATAACTAGCAGGGGTACCTGGCTGTCGCTTGGGTTGGAAAAAGTGAAACAGTTTCCATTTATTATTTGGTAATTAATTTATTATTCAAATATTGTTCAAAAAAAAACTGCCATTATTAACAAATAATGGCTTAAGAGTGCCGTATGATACACAACGTTTTTCATTTTGCCATTAGAAGCAACAACATATAAATTCTTTCCAGATCCTACTCTGGAACAGGCGGTGTATAGCTGGCCATTTGAACATAAGTTTTTTGATGTAAACTCCAGTAACTTTAAGTGATTATTCTTGCGCTTCATTTATGGACGTTTCAAATGTGAGACATACAGGAAATTAAAGTTGTTTGAAGTCGAAAGGGAGTTCATCAGAAATTACAGGTATACATGGAATAAAAACGTCCACTCCCTTTGCGACTCTAGTCGGAATAATAGCCTCGATCACGTGTGAATGACGTGACAATTTTTTCAGTTACTAATTACTTATTTTCTCTTTTTAATATTCTTTGACAATATTCGGTACTACTGTCTCCTTTAGCATTCTTTTGATGTAAGAAAGAATGAAAGACACCACCACTATAATGATACCAGCAATATCATATTTTGTTGAACTTTTCACCTTATCTAGATATTAATTAATAATTATCATATTTACTGTTCAGGTGGTTGGGTTGTCTTTTGGTCATGGAACCCCTAGAGGTTTACTTTCCTCAGCTCCCACAACGTCAGTAAATTTTTTTCTCCTACCTGGACACTTGCCCATAGAATATGTATATAATAAAAAAAAAAAAAAATGAAACTGAGACTTTTGTCATTATAACCACCTGAGACAAACACCTAAAATTATTTGGTTTTAATGTTAATTTTCCGTAGGGATTTTGTGATGGTATGGGTCAGCTCCATACTCCTACTCTTGTTTGGCAGCCTCTTCAACCTGACACTATCGATAGTCATGACCAAATGAGCTTGGTAAATTAGGACACACACACATACTCAAAATTAAGGGAAAGATGTAAAGGTACTCAGTGCTTTTATAAAAACAATTCAAAAATCAAAGTGTCCAAAAAGTGCAGTGCTAAAAAAAGCATTCAATAAATAAATAATCCAATAAAGAAAAATGTAATACTAGTGGAGGTTGAGCTAAATAAGCTAAACTTTTGTATAAAAAAAGGAATACAAATAAACATTCCTGTTGATTTGAATATTTGTCTTTATGTGCATATATTTTGTAGAATTCTAGAATTTTCTAGAATTGGACCAATTCCATCTCCTACAAATTATGAGTTTACGTACAAATGAACATAAAGTAGTATAAAATATATTTAGTTTTGACCAACAATTATAGTATCAGTAAACATTAGATTTATTTTTTTTTCTTTCGAGAAATTAGGTGAAAAAAAAAAAAAAAATCTGAGCTTGCTGGACTGAATCTCCTGTTCTCATCAAATCTGATCTTAACTCTTTTGGGGCGGATGTCGACTTTTGTCGACAGAAGGGGTTGAGGGCACATGTCGACAAAAGTCGACATCCAGGGGTAGAGGGTGACAATCAGCTGTTAATGGAGACAAAACTCACTGTTACGTCACAGGCATTCCCTCTCTGCTTGGAGGAATGTTAGACCGGATTTAAACTTCATGTGTCGCGACACATGCTGCAGCGGACACTCCTGCTACGCAAGCGTTGTAGTGGTTATACTTGCAAGTGTACTTTACGTAAATCTGGAGGAATCCACCAGGTGGCAGTGCGAGATATTATCACGGTGAGAACAGGTTTGGCTTTGCTGTGAACTGCCTGGAACACCCATTAAATTCCGATGACACCTTACCACAATATCTCTAAAAAGGATGTTTAATGATTAAATCCATTAGTCCAGGGATTTGTCCATTTCAGCTAGCATTGGGCATGAGGCAGAAAGAATCCCTGGACAAGGCATCAGCTCATCGCAAGGTGAATACAAGCACTCACATACTCTAGCATCATTTTAGTGTAACCAAATCTGCATATCTTTAGAAGGAAAACGGAGCACACCGTGGAAACCCAGCAGGAAAATATGTAAACTCCAGGTAGGGAATATCAGTGACGTGACTCCCTGCAAGACAGCAGCGCTAACGCTCTGCCACCGGGTCACCCCCATGTGTGTAATTATTAACCGTATTCATTATTTAAACAAAATGACTTATTTATCTGTAACGTGTAGCATACATACTTTAATGCATTTCATCATGAAAGTGGTATCAAGTATAAATCTAAGGATTCTAAATGTGCAGAGAGTTGGAATATCATACATTTAATGTGCTTGATGTGGCAATCTATAGGTGGCGATCCGCTGCTGTCGGGACCGGATGCAAGCCCTAGAAAAAAAGACGGCACAGAAGACGGTATGTGAGACTTTTAAAATGTATCATGTCATTATGATCGGGAATATGCGACGCTTGAATATTAAAGCACCACGAATACATTTGTATGTCGGCATTTTGCTTCACCACATCGAACTATTCATGAAACATTGAATCGCACATACTGATCTCATAGGATCCACCCAAATCGGTACTTGTGAATGTAAGATGTTCAACAGGCATTCCCGGTATTAATTTGTGGAAATTGCCGCCGAATAATTTAGCGGTAGCATGTGTATGAACTTAATTTAATCTTTTCCAGTCCTGCAAAGTCAGTTGACGTGAGCTACTCGGAGTACATGCATCGAAGCTTTTCAGCTGTGCTCGTGTAAACTCGCGATGTCAACGGCTTTATTTAATGTTAGCTAAGACCTGGCACTTAAAAGTTTCTCGCTACAGCAATTTTAACTTGGTTACAAAGTGATCCAAACTCTCGTTTATACCTCGTCTCTTCTCATTAAACTTGTATCTCGCGAATACCATATTCATCGTAGGCATGACAAACGGCAGCGGGAGTGTGTCTATAAACTTAAACTTACGGTTCATGAATAAGCTTGTATGCATCACTCGCTTCATAATCTTTTGTTGCCTTCTCAATTGTGAAATGGCATTTTTTGTTCAGCGCTGTTTGGAGCTCTTCCTTGTTTCCTACATACTGCGTTCATAATCATTTCACGTGATTACGTGGGAGGCGTGATGATGTCACACGCAACTCCGCCCCCACGGCCATCGAGCTGAACTGTCCATTACAGTATATGGAGAAAAATAGGTTCCAGTTATGACCATTACGCGTAGAATTTCAAAATGAAACCTGCCCAACTTTTGTAAGTAAGCTGTAAGGAATGAACCTGCCAAATTTCAGCCTTCTACCTACACGGGAAGTTGGAGAATTAGTAATGAGTGAGTGAGTCAGTGAGGGCTTTGCCTTTTATTAGTATAGATAGCAAAATACCCGCGCTTCGCAGCGGAGAAGTAGTGTGTTAAAGAAGTAATGAAAAAGAAAATGAAACATTTTTAAAGTAACGTAACATGATTGTCAATGTAATTGTTTTGTCACTGTTGTGAGTGATGAGTGTTGCTGTCATATATATATCTATACTAATAAACGGGAAAGCCCTCACTCACTCACTCACTCATCACTAATTCTCCAACTTCCCGTGTAGGTAGAAGGCTGAAATTTGGCAGGCTTATTCCTTACAGCTTCCTTACAAAAGTTGGGCAGGTTTCATTTCGAAATTCTACGCGTAATGGTCATAACTGGAAGGTATTTTTCTCCATTTACTGTAATGGAGTTGAGCTTGACCGCCGTGGGGGCGGAGTTTCGTGTGACATCATTACGCCGCCCACGTAATCACGTGAACTGACTGTCAACGCACTATGTAGAAAACCAGGAAGAGCTCCAAAATACGCTGAACAAAACATGCATTATATAATTGAGAAGGCAGCGAAACATTAAGAAGCGAGCGAGTGACATACTACCATATTCATCAGTACAGCTACTTCGGAAACAAAGCGAGGTATAAACCTAAACTTTAAATTAACTTAATAGACAGGCTGCCGCTGGTGCTTTTCGTGCCCACGGGTAATGCGGGATACAAGTTTAATGAGAGGACGCAGGATATAAACGAGAGTTTTGATCACTTTGTAACTAAGTTAAAATTGTAGGTGAAGGGGTGTGCTTATGCAAATTCCGAGAGACTGTGTTTGTGGGGGATTGACAGTTAAGGCGGGTGGGGGAGTCACGTCATCATCTCCCCTCCCATTTACCTCATTTCGCTCTGAGCTGAGCTCCGCGGCTAACGCCGTCTTCCGAAGCAACTTCGTCACACACTGCCACCAAATACAGAGAAATCCACAAGTTAATACACACTCTGTCTCTAGACTTTCTCCACACTGAATCCTCCAGGCACTACTTACAAAAGGTTACATTGACAATCGTGTTACGTTATTTTTAAAATGTTTAATTTTCTTAGCACAAGCACAGCTGAGAAGCTTCGATGCATGTGCTCCATAACGCGTTAAAAAATAATGCATTTAATCACACTTTGCATTACAATCAAAGGGGAACTTTTGTCAATGCATGACTTCCTGGTACACCGATAACATTGATCAGCGCATCCCAATTCATTTTAGCCTCGCACCACCTTGGTTTGAGAAGAAGTATGAAAAGATATGAGGTTAACACACAAAAACAGATCACCAATTCAAGCTTTATGAATAATCGATTCGCCATCAATAATTGTTTTGGTAAAGCCATACTCAGTGTAATCCTCCTTCCATTTTATAATTTTTCCGCCACTAGCCATGATTAAATGAACGGTAAAAAAGTAAGAGCGAAGCGAGGGTGACTTATTTAGGCAGGCATGTATATGACAGCAACACTCATGACAATCATGTTACGTTATTATTAAAATGTTTCCTTTTCTTTTTCATTACTTCTTTAACCCATTACTTCTCCGCTGCGAGGCGCGGGTATTTTGTATATGAATGACCTCCAAAGAGCGCGGAGACTTTTGATCATGTGAACGTGTCTGCAAAAACTGGCGTCTCCTGCCCAGCCAAAGTCGAGCAGCCGGCGCGCGTGCATAGCTGTGCCGGCCTTTCACACGCTGACTGCGCGTCTGCGGCAAAATAATATTAAGGCGCTTCACACTTTATTTTGCACATATACGATTATGAGGTCGTCAGCTCTTATGAAGACACGCACAGGAGTGAAGGACTGACAGTGCCATCACAGCCGATTAATAGCTGGGACGTCTCACCAGTCTGCACAAGACCCACCGCGACTGTCCCCAAAAGGCGCTCATATCGTCAGCGAACACATCTCTCTATACTATATAAAAGAAAAGAAAAAGGCAACTTTCCTTTCTTTACACTTTTTTTCCCCCCGTTTATCCCAAACCAAAGCCTTTCTCTCTTAACACTGCAGAGGACACAAAACTAATTTTCTTTAATTGCTGGTAAGGCACATTATTAGAGGCAGAAATTTGGACTTTCACATAGAAAATGTAATTTCTATACCACAGCCGTCGTGTAGCGCCTTTCAAAAGGGATCTACTACCGAGAGATGATCCATATACATTTTAGCTGCTGTTAGTACTACTTACCTCTTCTGTTATACCGTCTTTAAAATGTAGTTTACCCGCAACCATTCCAGTAGTGCTCAATGTACCTTTACTTCTTAAAACGTTAATGTTTTACTGTTTAATAACTTATAGACTACATTTTATTATTTTTCCCTTGCACTCAGTGATCAAAGCTATATACACACACACACATATATATTTATATATACCTGTGTGTATGTTTGTATGTATGTATATGTGTGTGTATATATGAGGTAGATAGGTATGCATATATATATATGTAGATATGTATATAGATATGTATTTTGCTCTATATAATTCTCCAACTTCCCGTGTAGGTACAAGGCTGAAAATTGGCAGGCTTATTCCTTACAGCTCACTTACGAAAGTTAAGCAGGTTTCATTTCTACGAAATTCTACACGTAACGGTCATAACGGTCGATAACGGTCGACAACATCCGCCATGTTGAACTTTCTTATTTATGGCACCATCTTCACGAAATTTGGTAGACGGCTTCCCTGCGCTAACCGAAACCGATGTATGTACTTATTTTGATGGTGTGACGCCACTGTCGGTCGCCATATTGAACTTTCCAACGTCACTAATTTTCCAACTTCCCGTGTAGGTAGAAGGCTGACCCCACCTTCACAAAATTTGGTAGGTGGATTCCCTGCGCTAACCAAAACCAATGTACGTACTTATTTCGGTGGTATGACGCCACTGTCAGCCGCCATATTGAACTTTCCAATGTCACTAATTCTCCAACTTCCCGTGTAGGTAGAAGGCTGAAATTTGGCAGGCTCATTCCTTACAGCTTACTTACAAAAGTTAAGCAGGTTTCATTTCGAAATTCTACGCGTAACGGTCAACAGCGTCCGCCATGTTGAACTTTCTAATTCATGGCCCCATCTTCACGAAATTTGGTAGGCGGTAAGATTACTGTTCACATGGCCAACTGTACGTTGCATGCTCAAGAGTAAGCTCAGCGCACAGCTACAGCTTGGTCATATTATAACTGGAGGGCCAAACTGACAACGTGGCATACAAAGAGATCCTTAACAAATAATTATTGGTATATTTTCCCTCAGTTTTAAAAAGGTTTAATTGTCTTCTTAATAAAAATTTTAAGGCAGTACTTCGCCGCTGCGAAGCGCGGGTATTTTGAGAGAGAGAGATATATATATATATGCGCACACACACATACATACACATATACACACACACACACACACACACATATATAAACAAATACATACATATCTACACACAAATATATATATATAACAAATATATACACACATACATACACTCTTTGGGGTGCAAGCAACTGTTGCTGGGGGTGGCAGAATCTATCAAGGAAGAAAAATGAAAAACATTATTTGTACAAAATCTTTATTTAGGAATGGATAAATAAATTAATGGGCAGGCCATTTCGTATCAGTGCAATACGCTGTTTGTTAAAACGAATGACTTCCGCTCTTACGTGCAAGTCTGCGTGGATATTATGAACTATCGTATCTGTTCAAGTTCTATTTAAATTTTAAATAGAAGGAATTTTTATTTAGTCGACAGAAATATCTTTGGTAGGAATGGT
Source organism: Polypterus bichir lapradei (assembly GCA_026402145.1). Taxonomy (NCBI): domain Eukaryota; kingdom Metazoa; phylum Chordata; class Cladistia; order Polypteriformes; family Polypteridae; genus Polypterus; species Polypterus bichir. Next base: position 34,696,034 of record JANRMT010062821.1, on the reverse strand, counting down.
AAAAACAGAGAGGAATATTATTCCTGAATAAATCAACTCAAACCTTAAACAACTTATAATATTTTGCTCTCCATAAAAATATATCCTGTCTAAATTATACAAGTTAGAAATAAAGTAAACGTTAAAAGAACAAACATTCAAATTTCTTTACTCTAATGTAATTTTATATAAAAAATAAACTTAGATTTTAAATATCCCAAAAGATTTTGCTCTCCATAAAAATATATCCTGTCAAAACTATACAAATTCAAATATGAACATGCTGCATAACAAAACCTGGAAATATAAATGTGTTCTTTTCAGCAATAACAAATCAAATCATTCAGTTGTCTTTGCTCATATGCCATTTTAGAGCTGGACGCCTGGCATCTTTTTTTGGCAACAAATTCGCTCATGTTTGGTGTGAGGTTCTGTGTTGTGGAGATTCTCAGGATGGACTGCAGGTGCTCATCAGTGAGGCGACTCCTGTGTGCCGTTTTGTTAGTCTTCATCACTGAGAAGAGCTTCTCACACAGATATGTGCTACCAAACATGCACAAGGTTCGAGCCGCATGTAGACGGAGCTGGAGCATTTCTGCGGGAATGGAGTGAATAAACTGTGCGGGCCCTGCAGTATCGTACTTTGCCTTCAGTGTGCCATTACACTGCAGCTCAATCACCTCTATCTGAATCTGCACAAGTGCAGTTTCCACATCAATGGCAAATGGGTTGCGAAACAACTCAAAATTCTTTTTTTGTTCTTCAAAGTCACCAAAGCGCCGTGCGAACTCAGTGCGCTCAGTTTATCAGCAAAGTGCGTATTTGGGAACACCGTTGTGCCGACTTGGTTCAACATTACTTGGCAACAGGGAAAGTGGGGCAAGTTGCACTGGTGCATTTGTGTCTCCCATAAAAGCAGCTTCACTTGAAATCACTTTGTGATTGTGCACGGGTAAAAACGTCTGCTGAAGTGTCAGATTCTTCTTTAATTCTTCTGCTTTCTGTATCTTCTGCATTGCATTTTAGGTCTTTCAGGTTATCCTGATGTTTTGTCTCATAGTGCCGTCTTAGATTAAATTCTGTAATTACAGCCACATTAGCTCCACAAATGAGACACACGTGTTTACCGGCAATGTCAGTAAACATATACTCAGCCTCCCATCGGTTTTTAAAGGCTCTATTTTCTGAATCAACTTTTCTCTTCAGCATCGTGTGGGCTAGCTTCGCAATAACTTGCAGCATCATAAGTTAGACTTAACGCGGTAAGTGTTCAGCAAGGCAGCTGAAGCGCTGCATTATGGGATCTGTAATTTATTGTGTTACCAGCGCTTCATATACCCGGGCCATTAATAACAATATTACAGTATATAAAATGATCTCGCGGGCCGGATATAATTACACGCCGGGCCAGATGTGGCTCGCGGCCCTTGAGTTCGACACATACGGACTAAATAGAACTTGAAAAGATATATTTTTTCGAATGTGATCGCTCAATTCAGATCGAGTTGACGCGCACTACAGTACATCGAGCCCGCGTGCTATTGTGGTTTTGCCTGCATGCCTCAATAAGTCACCCTCCCCTCGCTCTTTTTTACCGTTTATCTAATGAATACACCGAGTATGGCTTTACCAAAACAATCATTGATGGCGAATAAAGCATCCATTATTCGAGTATGTAGATCGGGGTGTTATATATATATATATATTATACATACATACATACATACATACATACACACACACCCGCGTATCGCAGCGGAGAAGTAGTGTGTTAAAGAAGCTATGAAAAAGAAAAGGGAACATTTTAAAATAACGTAACATGACCGTCAATATACAGTAATTGTTTTGTGAGTGTTACTGTCATCAAGGATTTGATTATCATTATTTCTTTCAATCAGGTTCGTATTTGTAGGATGTGTTGTGTTCAAGTTACATTCCGTGTTTGTCAATCGTTGTAAAGATAACAGGTTTCATTCATTGATTCGTTTCTTACTGCATCAATAAACAGCTCGTCTTCTTCTTTATCTGAGACCTGACACACTGCATGCACGGGTTTTTTTATTTTTACACTGTCTTCCTTTAGCGGGACATTGACTTTTTCCACCGTTTGTTTCCACAGTAGCTGCACTTATGAATATGCTTGTATGTATCAGACGCTTCATATTTTTTTGCTGCCTTTTCAATTGTGTAATTCGGTTTTTGTTCAGCGCTCTTTGAAACTGTTGCTTTTTGTCTGTGCACTGCGTCAGTTCATGTGAGCCGCTCGGTGTACATGCATCGAAGATTCCCAGCTGTGCTGGTGCCATGTCGTGCTATGTGCACGGCTGTGTTTAATGTTACCCAAGTCCCGGCACTTAAAACTTTCTCTCGCAGTTTCGCTGAGTTTGTGCCAAACACCACCCTGACCATCTCATCTTCCTCTGCATAAGCACAGTCCTTCACCCGTGAATATTTAGCGGCAGTGTTTCTATTGGATTGCCGCTGACGGACGGCCTTATATGGGCAGGCACTAAATTACAAACGCCAGCGGCAGCGTGTCTATGAACTTAATTTAAAGTTTAGGTTTACACCGTGCTTTGTTTCCGTAGTAGCATCACTCATGAATATGGTTGTATATGTTACTCGCTCGCTTCTTATTGTTTTGCTGCCTTCTCAATTATATAATGCATGTTTTCCTCAGCGCTTTTTGGAGCTCTTCCTGGTTTTCTACGTACTGCGTGATTACGTGGGAGGCGTGATGATGTCACGAAACTCCGCCCCCACGGCTTTCGAGCTCATCTCCATTACAGTAAATGGAGAAAAACAGCTTCCAGTTATGACCATTACGCGTAGAATTTCGAAATGAAACCTGCTTAACTTTTGTAAGTGAGCTGTAAGGAATAAGCCTGCCAAATTTCAGCCTTCTACCTACACGGGAAGTTGGAGAATTAGTGATGAGTGAGTGAGTGAGTGAGTGAGTGAGTGAGTGAGTCAGTCAGTCAGTCAGTCAGTCAGTCAGTCAGTCAGTCAGTCAGTGAGGGCTTTGCCTTTTATTAGTATAGATTATTATTATTACTGAGTTGGACTCTGATCACTGTCAACAAAATCAATCAAGAGAATGAGGAACTGGCGTCAGCTGATCGGAAACCAGCCGATGCCATCCCAGCTGATCGGCTACCCGCTGAGCGCATTCGCGTAGCTGACGCACCTACGGCAAGGTTTGTGTGGGAGGAATACCCAGACATTGATCCGTGGGGGCCAAACTGGCTACCGGACTTCACAAACAGCATGGCTTGCTGTTGGACACGACAGATTACCAGCCGCTGGACTACTTCAGGCTGCTCTCTCCTGATGCTGCTTTTCAGCTACTGTCAGACAAGACAATCAGGTATGCAGAGCAATTTTTTGAATCACAGGCTGCGCTTGCACCGCATTCTCGTTTTTCAAAGTGGAAACCCACAACAAAAGACAAGATGAAGGGCTTTGTGGCATTACAAATAGAGATGGGACTAGACTGGTGATATAACTTCAGGTAGCATTGGTCCAAATGTGCTTTGTTCCCTGGTGGCTTTGGACAGGTCATGCTGCATGATAGGTACGTGCTGCTGCAAAGTTTTATTCACTTCTTTGATAACAAGAAGCAAATCCCAAGGGGTGAGCCAGGCTATAACACCATGTATAAAGTTCAGCCCCTGTATGACATTGTGGAACCAACATATAAACAATTTTATCAGCCTGGCCGTGATTTGTCTCTGCATGAATCTATGATAAAATAAAAGGGACACCTTTTTCTGCCAATATGTGCCAAACAAGCCCATAAAGTATGGCATAAAGGAATTTGTACTGGCAGAAGAAAACCATGATATCTGCCTGAAAGTAATTACATATACAGGAAAGTATTTCTTTCAAAGAGAGAACTTTCCCTTGACAAGTCAGGTTGTGCTGGAGCTGCTTCAGGGATATGAACATTTGGGTCATGTTGTGTACATAGACAATTTTTATACATGCCCAGAATTTTTCATGGAGCTACAGAGCAGGGGAATTGGAGCAGTGAGGGTGAACAGGGGACACATGCCTTCACAGTTGAAGCCAGACAGGCTGAAGATGAAAACAGGTGATAATACAGTTTTCATGCGGGCAAAAAACTTGGTGGCAGTGGCATGGCACAATGTCAAACGGGTGACTTGTCTCTCTACAGTACACACTAACAATATATGTGAGAAAGTACAGCAACAGACAATTGAAAAGGAAACACCAGTGCAACACATATTGTAAGTAGTGCAATGTGGCAATGCATGCAATTGGCTGCTTTGAGCGATATCATACTTTGCAGGACTTTACTGTGTAACTCGTATGTGATATGTATGTGAAATCATATAGTATGCAGGCTCATACAACATGCAAGACAGTAACATTTGTCAAAAGTAAATATTGTTTGGTGATTTGATATGTTAAACAATTGCTTTGTGTTCTTTTTTGGAAAAATATTCAGTCCTGGGAGAAAAAAAACAAAAAACAAATTAGCCCTAAAAGAGTTAAATTCTAAGAGCCCATTCATGCCTAAATGTTCTTCTATCATTTTAGCACTAGACTAGAATGCTCCTAAACCACTTAAAAAGTTATTTTTAATGACACTAAGTGTTTTAGCAGAAAGAGCTTTGGAAGGTTCCTCCATTCAGCAGTTTGTACATTTTCGGTCATTTGCTTGTTCCATTGAAATCGATGATAATGCTCATAAAATGCTGATAAAAGAAAATAAAAGAGCATTTAGGAAGCATTTTTACAGGAAGTCAATGCCTCTTCCTGGGTGAAACAGCTAAGAGAAACTAACAAAACAGTGACAAGATTTTAACAAACATTGTAACACTGTAACATTTTAACAAACATTGACAAACTAGTTGACCCGCGGCATAGCATACGCTGCATAATTATTCATTGATGGGTGAACACTTCCTGAAAGACACAGTTGTCCAAATGGGGTGGGTTTGAGGATACGACTGCGAGTGAATGAAAAGATGGAACTCTGGAGAGAGCAACATACAATTTGTCTGTGACTGAAAACTGGTTTTGACAGATAGTTATATATTTTTGAAAGTTTGGCCCTGTGCCTTATTAATTGTCACTGCAAAGGCTAATCTAACAGGAAATTGTCTGCGTGTAAAAGTAAAAGGCAAATTTGAATCTGATGGGGTCGGGGAAATCCGGGGAATAAGGACAGTTTGTGAGGTAGGAGCTGCGATAGTTTACACTCCAGTACATTGCGGTGAATGCTGGTAACAGTCAGTCTAGTGCCATTACAGAGACCTCTTGCTGGCATGAGGTTTCTGAGAAGTATGACGACAGAACCAATTTTAATTTTGAGTTTATGCAGAGGCATGCCAGTGGGGTAAGACTGTTAAGAAATTCTTTGGGGAATGAAAGTTGATCTGCGGGATCGTCTATGACGATGGAGTCAACGCTGGTGAAAGTTACTTCGTCATTAGGGATAAGTTTCAGTACTTGTTCATTATGGTGTAGCGAGTCTTCGTTGGTGACGCTTAATATAGCTCGCGTACGGAGTTGTTCCGGAGTGACAGTTGAGAAGTCGATGTCGCCATATACTTGAACGAGATTAGAATTAAAAGGAAAACAATGTGAAGGTAATGTCACAGCTGTTCCATTTTTCCCATCTCCAACATCTTGTAGTCAAGACTCATGCCTTTGCAATAAGCTAGACCAAAAAAAAAAAAAAAATCAGATTCAGAAGGGCCATAGTGGCTATATATTAATGCCAGGCACATTTTTATTTAGTAACCAATTACTGCTGCTAACATGGCCAAATAACTTGATCTCAGAACACAAGAGAAGTAACAAGCAAAGGAATTAAACAACAGGTTTCATACATATATAAATACCATAATTTTTTTACACCACAGAAAATTACAGCACTTAAGGCAATGAGAAAATTTGCTTAGAGTTTTTTTTCTGTTGTAATTTAGAAGATGTATATACTCACAAGCTAAAAAATAGAGCATCTCAGACTTTTGGATGAGCAGCACTAAATGCTTGGTCACCTACTGTGTAAAGTTTTGAGGAAAAAACTGAAAGAACTTAAGACTCTGATAAACACAGATAACATTATGGCTTATGAAACTGAAGCAGACTGCTGAGATATGAAGGGCTAGACCACGGATAGACTTGAATATTAGCAAAAGAATCTTATACTAAATCTGAAACTTAACAGAAGCCAAAGGAGTTAACTACTGGAGTAATATGTTCCTAATTTCTAGTAGGGGAGAGAAAGTCGGCAGCTGAATGTTGTACGCAGTGCAGTCTCCTAAGTCCCTGGGAAGAAACAATATAGAATAGCAATACTGTTAGTCCAAAGTTAGTTAGTAGTCTAAAGACAGGATCTGAAAAAAGCAGAAGAGTCTCAACTGCACTATAAATGTGAAAGAGCATGTTTTGGTTTTTTTTTTTTTAATATATAAAAGAAATCTGTCTTAATAGTGTCCTTAATATAGGCTTCAAAAATTAGAGCGGATATAAAATAACTCCAAAATGCCTCACTTCTCAAGTGGGGAATGGAAAAACCTTTTTTTTTTATTATATATATATATATATATATATATATATATATATATAAATGCTGAACAGCATTTTCTCTAATTACTAAATGTTTTTATAACAATTCTGTCCGATTTTTATTAAATCTCTATTTATTTGAGATGAAAAACCTTAAATCTTTCTTCATAACTCCTACCCAACAGTCTGCAAAGTACTGTAGTGGCTGTTCTATGAACCTTTTTCTGCAGTGTTGTGTGCTTCTTGTAATATATATTAATATATTGCCCGAACCTGCATAATATAAATGAAGACTAGAACTTATCCCTGAACTATGGGACACAAGGCTGGAATAAACCTAGAGGAGTCACTAATAAATTGCAGGACACTCTCACACTAAGCCAATCTACAGTAATAAGCAACAAAGCATGGTTTCAAAGACATAAAATGTACAAAGAAAACCACAGAACATGGAAGGTGAAAAGTCACATGAAGACTAAATACAGTACAATAATTCAGATGAGGCTTCATGAGTGCACTACTCATCTTACTTACATACCACATTATTCAGTCACTTCTGTATACTATCTGCTTGTGGACTGACAAGTCTGGTAGGCTTTTTAAATCTCATTCTCTCTTGGAATGTTTACTGTTTCCTCTGGACCCCTCATAAAAATAAATATATTTAAACAATAAAGCTAATATGCCACACCAGATCTTGGCCAAGTCTGTTTATATGAGAGAAGTATTTGCCTAACAGGAGAAAGTGTGGCAGGAGTTGTTATGCACAAAGGAGAGCAGGTGAAAGATGCAGATGTTCAGAGGATCATTTATATGTGTACAGAGTACAGTGAAATTCTTACTTGTGATAATCAGCATCTGCAGGTGCTGGAGTGTTCACGGTGGGATGGCTGATCCATTTCCACAGGCTAGAATAGGTATTATCTCTTGTATTAGGTAGGCCTGGAGAGAATCTTGTCTCTTGTTATTTCTCTTTTGTTATTTTACTTGTGTATTATCAATCTCTGTGTGTTTTCAGCCTATTAAAACGCTTTTTTCTTTATCCACATGAACCTGCTCGGCATAGGTGGATTTGGAAGACGGATAGATAGATCTCCATAGTAGTCATCTGGGTTTCTGGTGTGCTGCATTGCCCCTTCCAGTTGGCTCAACATATTCACCGAATGTATAGATATTAACATATTTAACTTTCTAGTTAGATTTGATCCAAATTCTGCATGGAAATCAAAAACAGAACATTCAAAGGCCCCCAACTGATCCCAAAAGAGCCTCAGTTTTAACTCAGAAAAGTCGTAATTGAAAGTTTACTGTATTTTAGTAAATAGTGCAAATGCCCCCTGGATCTGCACCCCCTCCAAACTGTAATGGAATAACTTACCGCCAGTTTCTTAAAAGTCAAATAAAACAATTTTAAACGCTGCACTACAATCAACTCAGTTGCTTCATATAAAACTCCCAGCATATTGGTAAAATGTCATAATGCACCTAAAAGATCCATATCAAATGTCTGGTACCACACCTATACTTCTTGTAATTCCATTACATTTTCCTGATTGGCCTTTTATAGTTTTTAAAATACCATACCATTTGATCCCAAGTCCCTATTAACTGGCATTACAGACCTATACACAAATAGTAACTTTTTTTTAAACTATGAATTTAGTGTATGTGCAACTTACTCTACCACATATCTAATTTTAGTATAGCTGCTCATACATGTCTTCTCTTCCTTCGCTGTCTTCTTACTGCTAAAATGCATTAAAATTTCTACATTAGCAATATTCTTCTAAAACTGAATATACATTTGTATGTTTGCTTTTCCCTGTTGCGTTCATGCATTCAAAAGCCCAAAGAAAACAGCACCAGCATTATGGAGACTTGCCTTTTCCTCACTAACTTCTTACTTGTCCACTGGGGGAAAAAAAAAAAAAAAAAAAAAAACCTTTCGGCTTTCCTATCACTTATGAGTTTTGGCCTGAAAACGTGGAATGCACTGCTACAGAAATACTTTTAGTGTCATCATTTATCAGTTTATCCCATGTATTTCCTACTAGTCAACCCTCTAGTATGCATAAAGTGTGCAGGTTCTAGAATTATATTTTGCAACAGCATCAGCTAATTTCAAAAAGTTACCCAGCACAGAAGACACAAAGCCAAAAGAGTAGGGGTGATATTTTGGAAAAACTATTGCATACTTCCAGAATTTATTGTTGTGGTGTGATTAGTACTAATTGAATGTTGTGAGATTCTCTCATTGCCAGCAGTAGTCAAACTGATTTAATAAATTAAATGAATTTTTCCACTCTGATGTTCAAATCATATATGCATGACAACTTAGATCCCAAGAATTTGCTTACTCACAATAATGTCATTACAAGGTTAGCATTCTGCACACTTCACCTTGTTGTTTTAGTATTTTTGTTTACATGTAAGCAGATACGGTTGATTCCCCAAGAACCACACCAGGTAGGTATCCTAAATGTTAATTAAAAACAAAACACATAACCTTCTCAAGATAGCTTAATCCAGTTAGGATTTGTGGGGGCCTTAAGGCTACACAGGCAGCAATGACCACAAAGAACAGGGCACCAGACCACTATACATACACACAATTTAAAAGAATTCTTTCCTTTCAATGCTAAATCAGCAAAACACAGGAAATCTACTGCCCCCATAAATTTGAAAAGTTAGGTTTGATTTTGTCATACCAACAACATAAAATCATTACTCTCATGCATCATCAAGAAGAACTTTGCTTTTCACAACACAGACATTTTCCTCTTCTCTTTTAATGTAACACAATGTTCCAAGTTAAAAGGCTGAACATGTGTGAAAGCACAAAACTTACTCATCAAGCCTTTCAACTGAATGACATTACAAGCAAAATCCAAATATGTTAAAGGTGCTCTGATGAAAACATTAAGATTCACGTGCATATCAGGTTTAAAAGGCTTTATACATACATTAAAAAAGTGTTTATGAATTCTCTTCGATTTCAGTATGAGTGTTAATGTAGAATACTCTCCCCCCACATAAATCACATTAAAAACTCTTACTTTCACCTCCGTAACATAGCACGTGTTTGCTCCTTCCTCTCTTTTTCTAACACTGAGAAACTTGTCCATGCTTTTATCACATCCCGCATCGATTATTGTAACTCCCTACTGGAAGGTGCCCCTTCTAATCTTATATCACAGCTCAGGCTTATTCAATTCTCGGCTGCAAGAGTCCTTACTTGGACCAGAAGCAGCGAGCACATAACACCCATCCTGCTCCGCCTTCACTGGCTCCCTGTGTCTTACATAACTGAACATAACATTCTACTAATAACCTACAAAGCCTTAAACGACCTTGCGCCAAACTACATCAGTGACCTTCTCCATCACTATGTGCCTGTCCGCCCACTAAGGTTGGTCCTCCGATTCTGGCAATCTTGTTGTACCCTCACTAATCTACACTCCATGGGTGACTGGGCCTTCAGCTGTATAGCGCCCAGACTCTGGAATGACCTACCGAAATTAATTAGATCAGCTGACTCAATGAATTCTTTTAAAAACCAACTCAAAACTCATCTGTTCGGGAAGGCTTTTAGCTCTACCTGACTTTACTACCCTTCTTTCAGTTTACCTCTATGTCAAGATGCTCATATAACCTGTGTGTGTGCTAGACCATCAATTATGTTGTCCGTTAGGCTTTTTTTTTCTCTGAATTTACTATCTTACTCTTCTTTATTTATCTGGTTTTGTACAATGCAATATACTGTATACCCTACCATTCTTTCTTAAACTCTGTGAAGTGCCTTGAGCATGGGAAAGGCGCTATATGTATTATTATTATTATTACAATAAACTGTAATTTTTGTGAAGCACTCTGTCCCACATTCAATGTGGGAAACTTTCAGAATTTGTAAGAAGTCTAGAAGTCTGAGTTTGCATCCCAGCTCAGTTTCTCTTTGTATACAGTGTATATGTATTGTATTAGTGAACACTGATTTCTTTCAAGTATTCCAGTTTTTAACTAAAATTGAAAGTGTCTTTTAAATTAAATGACAATTCTAAATTGGCTGTATACATGTGGGTGTGTTCCTTGAAGTGGATTGGAAACTTGTCCCAGGCTGGTCCCTCCAGGGTTGATTCTTGTCCCCAAGACCCCGAGCTTAATTAAGGGGTTTCAGTGATGCATGAATGAAATCATCACTTAGATATTACAGGTGCAAAACTGGTGAAATACATTTGCATGTATATTTAGCCATACATGGTAGTGTGGGGTTGCGTTTCCCTAAAAAACATAAAAGCTGTAATTAAGCACAACTGTTAACCGATATAAAATCGGATATTTCTTCAATATGTCGCTTAGTAAACGAAATCGCACAGACTACATTAAAAGTAGAGTACAGTAACAGAGAAAAGGTTTACACACAATGGACCTTCCGTTATTTTATTACCTGGTTGGTTACTGTTCTTCTCACCATACCACACTTTAACTAGACACCAAAACTAGACATACAGCCCTTAAAACCATAACAGACTCAGCATTAGCGAGCTGCCGCAAGCGCAAGTTTCGGACTTCTTCCCAAACCTACAGTCTAGCTTCAAACTTTTGAGTACATCTGACAAAAACAAACGGTAAAAACAGCGCGCGTTACCACACTGATGCTCCCGACGTATTAATATGTACATATATATAAACAACACACGTATTTCTACAATATACTTCACCATAAGTGTACGGGGGGTAAAAAAAATCAGAACTAATGCTTTACCTCATTCCTTCCACTTCCTGGGGTTAATACGTTTACACACGTCCTCCTTTAACCAGGTGTAGCTTGAGTAGCTACAATTAGAGTATATAGTCCGCAGGCGCAAGAAGCACGCAAAGATATCTGGGAATAGTAGTTTATATGTGTCCCTGTGACTGGTGTTACATCTAATTTGGTTCCACTGCTTAAAAATAACGTATGCTTATGTCTTACAACAAATGCGACATTCTTTGTCTGATCGCCACTTCATGCATTAATATAACTTGTATTAAAAGGTAAAACTGTGATTGTGATGTTACAAAATTATGTACAGATGCAGTTATATGAAATGAATGTTTCAAATTCAGCGCAGGTTGTGGGGGCGAGATTTTATGTAACAAATGGGTGTTGATACGCACGGTCTGGCGTCTATCAGAGCAGTGAGATTGAGAACAGCAATAAGCTGCGGTTCTAAAATGACAGAACGTTAAAGTTAAAGAACAATTAAACAACACCGTTTATCCCAGCTCAAAGGTTTGAAGAGAGAATGGGTTAATAATTGAGAAAAGATGTAAACATTTGAAAAAAATTCCTTTTTCGCATTTGAAATTTAGAAAATTACAGAAAAAAGAAAAGAGGAATAAATGTGGAGATTTCAAAGGAAACGGAATAATCAAGTAGGCCTCCAACTGAACATGCATGCGTGAATTGATTCAGCAGTAATAGCAGAGAATTATGTGGTGTTGGTTGTTGATAGAGGTTATAGGAGGTTGCCGCTCAATGTGTTAAAAAATAAATCTCCATTAAAGGTTGTTTATTTATTTGTTTATTTTAAGGCCACAGCTAATGCAAATATGTTAACAATCAATGAATCAGATCATTCATCCTAATTAAACAACTCTTTCTTGGCCATCACTAAGCACACATCCATCTATCTTTTTTCCAAACCCACTTTTCTTTACTGTTTCAAATTTCGCTTGAGAGAGGCCACTTCAACTTTTTTTTTTTATGTAGTATATTCCTCTTTTACATATCAGATAACTGTTCCTGTCAGCAAAACAGATCCTGAAACTGTCATTTAAATGACCGCAATTCCCTTCTGCTTGAATGTGCTTCCTGCACAAACAGCACTGTGGTGGTCTGAGCAGACCTCAAAGTACATCACACACACCACCATGACAAAATATTTAATAAACAACAATGTCTTTTTCATTAAGTAAATAAATATTAAGAATGCTCCAATTTTCCTTCAATACATCCTATTTCTAAACCCACATATCCAGAGAAGAGAACACAACCCAGCAAGCATCGAGCACAAGGCAGGTGTAATCCATGGGCAGGGTACCAGTCCATTGCAGGGTGAACACACAGAGCACTAGGGGACAATTTGGCATCGCCAGTCCACCTAACCTGCTTGTCTTTGGGGTGTGGGAGGAAACCAGAGCACCCAGAAGAAATCCACACATACACAGGGAGAACATGCAGGGAGGACCTATGACGTGACCTCCAGCCTCCTTGTCGCAAGGCAGCAGTGCTAACACTGCATCACCCAGCCCTGAACTATTTATCAGAAAATCAGTGGTGATCTTCCACTGGTATTTTTGGTGTCCCCTAGATTGCTGGAAGACCATGATTTTATAGTTTTCGTTACCCTGTCTCAGAAAAAAGAGGTATGTACAGTATAAACCATAAATCCTAAAATGTGTAATGTTAGAATACAGGAGCTAATTCTTAAATTGTCAAGATGATTTAATGAGAATGAATTGAATTTTTTATGTTCTGCCACAGGACATTTACAGACATTACAGTGCCTAGGTCACTGAGGCAGGCACACAGCATCCAGAACTCATAAACAAATTGAGATACCATAGGTGTTGTCATTTATGACTGTTATATTCTACATTTTTCTCAAAGAACTTTGCACCCACGTTTCCCAGCTGCATGCTTGATATATACAGTTGTAACATCCAGAAGTGTGTTTTAGGCTGTTAAGTAGTTACTCTCAAAACGCCAAGAAATTAAGGATAAAGAATTACCCACTAATAGATAAATAGATAGAAATTTGTTTTTTTTACAGAAACCCTTTAAATAAATAAATTAATCATTAATCTGTGGTTGTGACCATAATGTAGCTGTAAAAATGTCATCATCTGATATGTTATTTTTATGTATTTGAATAGCAAAGACAGACGTTTCCAAGCAATAGTTAAACAAAGCTATATCTTGACACCTGTCAACTATATGAATTTACACAACCATAATGATACTGCTCTCTAAGCACTTCTATAACCAATTAACATCTTATAATTACAAAAGTAAGATGGTGATAAACAAATAGGTGCAAAGATCAAGTACTTGCCAAATAAAAGTGTAATCAAAGGCAGAAATAAATACAATGTTGACATTTGTTGGCCTCTTTCCATACTTCAGAATGCCAACTGTCCCAGAAAGCAATAATCAAGGGGGTAATTAGACACAGCATCAGCTCTGTTAGCAACTCAGGAAACTGTGCCATCAATTCTTTGGGGGCCATGACCTCAATAAGGAAACATTCATAGGTGTAAGGCTTAAGATGCCTACACTCTTAAAAATAAAGATGACAGAGTGCCTCTTCATACTTATTCACAATAAAATTCCAAAAATAAACTTTATTTATTCAGATCCATAACAGGCCCCATACAATAAATAACCAGGAATAAATGATTTGTGAAATACCAATGGGTTATGATTTTAAAAAGTCTCTTCCTACATACAATAACACAGGCTAAGCCCAGGTTTTCTTAATCTGTTAGTGTCCAGCTAGGTAGCCTTCCATACTTTAGAGATTTCAGTTTTTTTACTACATGTTAGGAATAATTTCAAAGCACAAAGATCCAACTTCATATGCGGCAGCAAACCCTTACCAGAATTAAATAGTTCTATGAAGAACCACACAAACTAATAAAGAACCATAAAATTACATTAAAGAATCCGTATTTTTAAAAGTGTACTTCAGAATTGTGTGTTCTGGACATATTGAAATATTTTCTTTAGCAATAGGTACTATCTGTTTTATCTAACACTAAGTTTTATTTTGCTTGGTTGTTGTGATTAGTAACTTAGAAAGGAATAAATTATGTGTCTCCTCAGAGATCATACCTGTTTCAATTTTAGATTTCATTAAATAAGGATAAGAAGAAAATTCCTTTGGTTTAATTTTACGGGGGGGTGACATGGTAGTGTACAGTTTAGCACCGCTGCCTCACAGATCATGGGTTGGAATCCTGCACCTGGTTGTTGTCCATGTGAATTTTGAAAATTCATCCATGTTTGTGGTTTTTTTCCAGGTACTCTGACTTTTCTCTCACATCTCCAAAGACGTGTTAACTGGAAAGTCTATATTAGGCCCTTGTCAAAGTGAGTGTGGTCACGTGCTGTTTGATAAATCTTTTTTGAAATACTTTTTGGACTCTTGGGTTCAGACAGTCTTTTAATTGCCTTAAATAAACTAGTATTGTTCTAGGGTGAAGCCATGTGGCCTGTGTCCTTGAGTAAGTCCTGAAGCTTTACATGACCAACACGGAAGCTGTGTTACTATTACAATTACGGTATGTGCCTACGTGATTTCCATGTGCTTATCAGGTATATGTTAGTCAGGCATTTGTGTAATCAAGATACTTTGTAACAGCTTTTGTCTAACAAAGAACTTTAGCATAGCTGATTTTGCAGCAATGACTAGGTATGTTGATATGCTGTACTCCTAAAAGATATGGTAGCTTTATATACTGCTCAAAAAAATTAAATGAACACTTTTTAATCAGAGTATAACTTCAAGTCAGTGAAACTTCTGGGATATTAATCTGGTCAGTTAAGTAGCAGAAGGGGTTATTAATCAGTTTCAGCTGCATTCATGTTAATGAAATTAGCAACAGGTGGACTAGAGGGGCAACAATGAGATGACCCCCAAAACAGGAATGGTTTACCAGGTGGAAGCCACAGACATTTTTCCCTCCTCATCTTTTCTGACTGTTTTTTCACTAGTTTTGCATTTGGCTATGGTCAGTGTCACTACTGGTAGCATGAGGCAATAAGTGGGCCCTACGTTTGTGTATGAGAGTTATGCTAATCTGGGGATCAAAGGTTTCGCAAACTGCATATGAGCTGACCCTGGGATCAATTGATCCCCTGTCAACTGCATATTCCTGCTCTGGTGTTGATGTTGCCAGGATAGGCTTTAGCCCTTTGAACCTAAGCAGGATTAAGCTGGTTTAAAACTGTTATGTTGTCATTACTCTTACGAAATGAGTATTAGACTACATTAACCCTAGCAGCTATCTACCCACTCCTGTCAGACTGGTGGGTTTTCAAACTTAATACTGCATTTCTTGTAAAACAATTCTGTTCATCCGTTTATTGCTGTTTTTAAACAATTACTTTGACAATATTAAAATATATTTGCATTTTTACTTTGAAAACATCTTATTTTTTTCCAGAGTGGCACTAAGTGTGGCTATACTTTGCATATGTGTTGAAAATAGACATGCATTCTTATGTCCCCTTTTTGTTTTGCTTACTAATGTGGGATTCTACATGCCCAGAATCACACACAACTTTGGTATCATTATTTTTAGCTCTAAATATAATTTCTCTGTGAGATGTGACTTGTTTGGCTCATGTATGTGTTGTACACATTTTTCACAAATGTTTTCAACATAGCAGCAATATATCCAAAATCTATGGTTAATTCATACAAATGTCATACATACAGCACGTCTGCTTTATAGCAATGTTTCTGTTTGCAGTGATGTAAGCGTATTTTTAACTCACATAGTCCTATCTCATAATGCTCATTATCCGTCTGGTTTTAAAATGTAAGCACGTGGAGAGCTTTTACCAAGATAAGAGGGCTAACTCTGTGGCTTATGCTAAAATAGCCTTCACATTTCCAAACGCTGCCATCATAAAAAAAATCAAAGTCCTCTCTGAAATGACTGATTCGGCTATTTTAGAACAAGCACTACAAAGAAAAGAAACACAGATTTATGAAGCAAAACCCAAACTAGCAATTTCAGTAGCAGGTTTAGCACCAATGATTTTATTTTAAAACAGACAATAGCTATCAATCAAGAAAATGGTATTTTAGAGCCTATAGACATTAAAATAACTGATGATGCTGTAGGATTACAATTTAAACATTCAAACCCAGGCAACAACATTTACAATACAGAGCACATTTTCTTACCGAAAGTGTAGCTCAAGGGATTTTAAGGCAAGTAAAAGAAAGAATTACAATAGCAAATTAATTGATTGATTGATTGATCAATCGATTGATTAAATAAATAAAAAAGAAATTATTTTTTCAACCAAACACAAAATATCTATTCTCTGATTTTTCACAAGGCACTACATATCCACAATAGCAATGAATAAATGCAATACATTTTAAACAAATAAAATATAACTAAATAAAAGTCTTTTTGCTAAATATTGTATAACATTTAATGAAAAAGACCAAGAGTTGTGTACTTAAAACAAAAACACAGGGAACCCAGATAGCAGAAGACAGGAAGGAGGCACACACAAGAATAAAACCCATTAACAACTCAGAACAGAACACATTACAAAGACAACACAAAGGTGATTCAGGTAAAGATTAGAAAACAGCCCATGAGGCATTGTTTTGAACATAAATCTTTCTTAACAGTACATTCACTCCATACTTAGATGCAGATCCCAAATACAGTGGAACCTCGGTTTGCGAGCATAATTCATTCCGGAAACGTGCTCGCAATCCAAAGCACTCGTATATCAAAGCGAATTTCCCCATAAGAAATAATGTAAACTCAGATGATTCGTTCCACAACCCAAAACTATTCATATAAAAATGATTAATACAAAATATAAAGTAAAATACATAATACAAATTAACCTGCACTTTACCTTTAAAAAGAATCATGGCTGGTGTGAGTTTCTAAACTCATGTGGGATTCCACCCAACGGGACAACACGCGGAAGAGCGTCCCAAAGCAATCGCAGTCTCCCAGCGCTGTAGCAGTTCGCCGTATAAGCGCATTCAAAAAGATCGCAGACATGCTATAAGCACCTGTCGTCAAAGGGTCATACAAGGAACATTATAAAGATCCCGGTACAATAAATAAAAGCGCTGTTGCTGTTTCAAGCTGAATAAAGCTGGTGTTAAAGTACTGAGACTCAGCTTCGTGTTTTGGGGAGCAAGATGGGGACTCGCACTTCACAGCGCACACACACACACAGTCACAATGCTGTAGTAAACAGATGTTGACTATATGAGTGAGGCACACAGACTCAGACGGAGAATAGGAGACGATTGCCAGAGAGAGAGAGACGCGCTGGGCAAGCGAGCGAGATAAGGAGAGAGAGAGAGAGAGACGCGCTGGGCGAGCGAGCGAGATAAGGAGAGAGAGACGCGCTGGGCGAGCAAGATAAGGAGAGAGAGAGAGAGAGACGCGCTGGGCGAGCGAGCGAGATAAGGACAGAGAGAGAAGAACCATCAGCTCAGTTGTGATCACATAACGCTCAGCAGACAAAGTGTATCCATACTACTCGTATTGCAAGACATCGCTCGTTTATCAAGTCAAAATTTATTAAAAATTTTTGCTCGTTTTGCAAAACACTCGTAAACCAAGTTACTCGTAAACCGAGGTTCCACTGTACTTACAATAATGTGCACACACAGTCACAACTTTGTTTTTTAGGGGTTTCCCAATTGCCAAAACCTGGCAAATTAAGTAATTTTAAGCAAATCGCAAGTCTCTTACATGTAACTTAATAAATGTTATGTTATAAATGTACTGGAAACATATACAATATATGAGAGAAAATCTCACAGTAGTGAGTGACAAGTTACTAGTGATACATGAAAAGTAATAGTAACTAGTGAAAAGTGACAGGTGATATAAAATATGGTGTCATTTTGATGTTTGATAACAAGAAAAGTGAAAACTGACAATGTCCCAAAATGAACACATCAATATAAGTGTAAAATACTTGTGTTTTATTTTATAGTGTATTAATATAAACATACATTATGTAGTTTTTGTGTTTTAGTATCAAGAGCAGAATTTGGGACTAGGAGGTGGGGCGATCAACCCAGGCCCCAAGCCTAAGGGGGCCCTGCTTTTGAGGTCCGCGTGTCCCGTTTGAGCGGATTTGTCAAGTTATATTCTCCAGTATAGATCAACCATGTCTCAAGACAGGCTTTGCAGCCTGGCGATCCTGTCTATAGAAAAAGACATTGCATCCAGGTTAGACTACGGAGATGTCATCAACGACTTTTCGTAAGAAAAATGGATTTTCATCTCTGAACCTGGAAACCAGTAAGAGATTTCATTATGATACCTCTACGTTAATTTCACACTTCCTGTCAAAACACTGAAATTTACGTTTTATTTGTAGGCCATAAACATGTCCGAATATTAATGCACAAAAACATGTATCGCTAATGACTGGCTGACATGACATCAACGTGAGTTATGACTATGACATCCTTCATATCGAGACTCAACGTATAATTGCAATGGGTACTTTTCTAGAAGAGGCCCTGCTAATTTCCGCATGACACAGCATCACATTTCGCACGGTCATGATATTGTCATGAATTGCACTTTTTTTAATAGAATATTGTTATATTTTGATAAAGTCCGCATGTTATCTTGCAAAAGTTTAGCTTAATACTTTAATGAGAAAATCTGGTGTATGTTAACATTATTTTTATTAAATTTGTGCGCAAGTTTATACAGTCCACACATACAAGTAACAGCATTTGACGTAACTGGCCCCATGTGGGGTTGGTCAGCCCTAGGCCCCACACACCCCTAAGGCCACCACTGTTTAGTATGCAGCTAATGAAGCACAATCTCAGTATCTAGTCTACGCATTTCAGTATGCAGTGCGTGCACTTCAGGATAATGTTTATATTATATACAGACTAAGAACGAATCAAGTACTAAACAGCACCATAAACTAAAAGATTTCTTTACGGAAGGTAGCTCTTATTCCACAATCATTTTAAATTAATAGTTCTGAAAACTCAAATATGGCATTTTGAAAGTATTAATTGTGTCATGAAACAGTGAAGTATTAGTTGCTTTAGCATTTTCATACTGCAGTACATACATACAAAAGCATATTTATATATCTTGAAGTTGTGGCACGAAAGGTTACATGTCCAACTTAATTTTTTATCATCAACACATTTTCAGAATTCCCACTTTGTTTACAACAGAAAATCAATGTCTTGCTGAAACTAACATTTTATGAAATGCCAACTTTGCTTCAGAATATGCACTCTTCACCCTTTTATTATAAACCTGAGTGTTTTGTTGTCAGTCCAGTACATTCCGGCTTTTTGTTTTTGTTTTTACTGAATAGAAAGCATGTTCTTTTGTTAATGAAAATCACTTATTGTTTCAATGGAACTTTGTTGGCAGGAGAATAAAATAGCATCATCAGCTGTGACATGCATTTAACTGATGCTGGTGTTGGCTGACTTGGCATAGCCCAGATCAGACTATTGTAAACATTTGTGGTATAGAATGAATAAATAAATACCATACCATAAATAATCCAATAAAAGTCAGTGAAAATGGGGAGCTTAAAATCAGTTCAATAAATAATCCTTTAAAATCAAGGTTAAAAACACAGGCGGGTATCTTAACTTTAAAATCAAGCCCCTGGACATCCCTTTAAAATAGATGTCTCCTCAGCTTACCCCCAAATGGGACCTTGTCATGGAGATGCCTAACCGACAGTTCAGCCAACCTTCACCATCAGGTTCGGATCCCTGCAGCACATGGCTCCCAGCAGGACACCACACCAAATCACCTTGCTCATAGGCTAGAGCCCCTGCCGCCATCTGTGGCTCTGGCAGGGCACCACACTGAGCCTCTTAGTCCTGCTGCCAGGCTTTCTTCCCTGCAGCCCATTGTTCCCCACAGGACACCTCACTGAGCCTTCCGTTACTCTTGCAGCTCCCATTGCTTTTCTCCCAGACTTACGTGGTGAGTCGCTCTATCAAGTAGCACATCACTCCAGCTCCCTGAGCTGCACAGCTGGAGTGGCTTTCTTCAGACCCTTAGTGTCAGCCACACACACTCCCCAAGGGGCTTCTTCCCAGCTGCCTGCTTTCTCTTTCTTTTGCCGGCTCTATCCACATCCTGCCTTCATCTCTCCTTTCTTTAACCTCCGTCTCTTTCTTCCTTTTTCTGTTCTTTCATCTGTCATTTCTGTCTTGTACCAGCACCTCCTTATATGCCTCCATAGGCTCAGCGCCTCATTCGCGGACCACAGAAGGTCAATGGAGCAATCAAAAATGACCAAACCCTCATGTGCAGGTGTGCACCGTCTCAACTACCCCACCAACATCCTGCAGCCGCGCGAACATGCACACTCAGAGATCAAGCCAGCTATTTACAATCCACTGCTTAGCTGCGAACCCACTATTCCACAAATCTTAACATTTCCAATGAAAACATCACCAATGTTTAAAGATGAATTGTATCCTAACTCATTATTCTGTGTACAGAGAAATAACTTCACCTTCAAATTGTAATAAATTAATTCATTTATCATATCTAATGGACATAAAAGGGCATTCTAGATGTGTAATGCCAAATTTCCATTTGTTCATTCATTTCCCAAGTCTAATTTTGTCAGAGCAGATCCTTATTTAAATACATTTTGGTAATGGGTTAAAGCTAAAGAATATTTGGATGAACATCAAATAACCATTATCATTACATTTTGTATTGTGCTTCATTTTAGCTAAGAATGTATCAGACAAAAATAGTGAAAATGTTTCTTTTTTTATTTTAGATGATTAATTTTGGCAAATATGTTAAGTGCTAAGAAATTTTCTGACAAAACATACGTATTTTCAGGATTTTTTCAATGAATCTAATTTCTTTTTAATGGATTCAAAATACAAATAACATCATTTTCACAGCAAATAATGAAAATAATAATAAAAATACAGTGATAGGTATAAATATTGTTGAAAACCACCACTTCTCTCTATTTAGCAACATCAGCAATTTTTCTTTTTTTCATTTCTATTTCAAAATAAAAGGCTGAAATTGTTACTACTGCTTCAATGTAATGTGACTTTTCATATTAAGACATATAACCAGATGCTTATCCAGTGATTTAAATGTACTTAACTTGGTCCAATATCTTGTTAAAGCTTGGAATGATTACAAATGTAAAAATCACAAGAATCAGAATGTGGAGAGATAGCTCAAGTGGCTGCTGGATTAAGAAGAACTGTCATTCATGATCTGTTAGAATACTTTCAGTACTTATGTAATTTATAGGACAATCTAAATCTTACTATTTATAAAGTTAAAAAATGAAAAATAGCGAAAACTTAAGCCAAGTATGACTTATACACTGGATAAGCCAGAAAATGTGATAGTATTAAACAAGTTCCAACTTGCCATTGCACTGAAAATGTAAAAATAAGTGAGCAATTGCCATTGTCAAATGATCAATTCACTGTTCTTTATCATACTTTAATGAAAGCATTTAACTGGCATGATAAGAAGACAAACCTAAATGTAATTATTTTCCATGATGTAAACATTACAGTCTGTAGTTGTGACCTGAAATCATACAAAATGTAGGTACTACTGATGCAGCAATCCACATAC
The DNA here is from genome assembly GCA_026402145.1 of Polypterus bichir lapradei. Lineage (NCBI taxonomy): Eukaryota > Metazoa > Chordata > Cladistia > Polypteriformes > Polypteridae > Polypterus > Polypterus bichir. The sequence continues at coordinate 34,674,110 of JANRMT010062821.1, read as the reverse complement.
TCCTTGTGTTAACCCTAGGAAAGAAAACAGAAAAAAGAAAAGGTTGTAAGAAGCAGTTTCTAAACTTTCTAGCCAAAATTCTTCACATCTCTTCTCTTTAAGCCATCAGTGATGTTTCTGCCTTATTCAATTTGGACTCACAGCTAATTATATCAACACTATATACTGTATATTGTTGACTTTATTTTGCTTAATACGATCTTACTCATACATGTTGGGTAATCTGACATGCTTAATAAAGCGACTGCTTCTACAGAATGATGAAGCCAAAAACTGACTTCCTAAAGCAAACATGCAAGATTGTATTTCCTGCAAAGACTCAGATCTTTCAGAGTCTGCAACACTATGCTGCAGATGTTTCATGATTGTGTGGCTGCAATTTTTTTCACTGTGGCATGCCCATGGGGATTGGGGTGTAGCATGAAAGGGGCAGACATTAAGAGGTTAAACAAACTAATTCAGAAGGCTGGCTTTGTGGTAGGAGAGAAACTGGGTAGCTTGGAAACTGTGGCAGATTAGAGAATGTTGTCTAGACTCACCCTTTTATTGAAAATGCTAATCACCCCCTTCACAGTGTAGTGGTTGGACAGGGAAGTGTTTTAGCAGTAGACTGACTAGCAAAAAGCGCTCCACTGAACGTCAAAGAAAATCCTTCCTCCCCACAGCCACCAGACTCTATAACTCCCCTTTCGGTCAATCATCCACACTATAAGCTGTTCCCTTTTTCTTTAATGGATATCTTGATACATTTTCAACTACTTAGATGTGCAATAACTTGTCTGTTCTTTTCATGTTATAACTTTTTGTTCTCAGAATGTGCAATATTTCACTTAACATGCAATATTATGTAAAATACTTCAAGCTCAATTTGCTATTACTTTCTAGTACACTAAGGATTTTGTAAACTACTCGCATGCATAGTATTCATTGTATTTCATTACCATGTACTTGTAGAGCTTAATGAATGATGATTTATTGTTCTTTATTTTGATATTTATATTCTAATTTTATTTAGCATGCTTATTTTTTATACTTGCTCTTAGTGTTACTTGTGCCTTTGTCTATTGGTACAGTCGGGATTAATAAAGTTTTTCTGATTCTGATTCTGAAGATAAACATTAATATTATACAAAAGGTTTTGAGGAAAACACTCAAAAAATTGAGGGAAAAAGGCTCACTGCCAAAATAATGCGCTCTTATTCAGAAATATAAGCATATATTAGGTTGGAAATTAGTAACTTAATTATCTAAGGGTTTAATATGGTGTCCCTTCCTAGCACTGGTGTAAATTTTCTCCAAAAATTCGTAAATGATGTGGTGTGTCAAACAATAAAATGAGTTGTCTACAATATGGCTAAGAGACCTCTTTTCCTCTGGGAAACAAACAAATGAAAAACAATACCTTGAACTCCCTGAAATAAATACAGATGGCATATGTATAAACTGCTGGGGGACAGTGTTAATGTATGAATACTCACGTAATAAAGAGTTTTGTATACTAAAAACAAAATATGCCCAGGTCAAATAGGCACCAAAGGTCCTCAATAAAAACAGAGTAGTTGTCAGCATGTTTCACAACAAACGATGAGCACACCTACAGGCAGGAGGTGCTCCGATTGTCGCTATTTCATAGTAATAGACTGTTGTTCTTTTTACAGTACTTAACAATCTGACAGTATGTTATTAAGATTTTTGCCAGTTATTTACTGTAAGCTGTGCAGTATATTTTCACACTGTGGTGCAGTGGTTGAGGCTTTGGAATTCAGTCCCTTAGGTTACGGGTTCAAATGTTGCTGCTGACACTGTGTGACCACAAAATAAGACAGTTCAGCTTGCTGTGCTTCAATTAGAAAAGCAAAAAAACAAATGTAACCTGTTTGATCTCTCAAATGTTGTAAGTCACTTTGGATAAAGGTGTCAGCCAAGTAAATGTACTAGTGCAATTGTTATGTTTCTAATTATTTCAGTATAATTTTTTTTACAACATATAATTGTTAATTTAGGGTATTTACAGCCATCGTTTTGGCAACTCAAGTTACCCAGTAACTACTGTAAATCAGAAAGATTCCAAAACCAACTGCTGCAAAATGGATTACAAGTATAAGAAAATGATACTGTAAAAAAACAACCAAGATCTGTACTTTATTTACAAGAAGAAGCTGTGCATTTGAATCCAGCAATATACTGTAATTGTTTTTACAGTGATTAACAATGTCACAGTATCTGACTGGCAAAATGGCAGTTATTTACTTTAAATTCTACAGTAACGTTTGTACCGTGGGAGAAGGTTTATTTTATGATGTTAGTATTTTCTGGTTATTAACGGTCCAACGGAGGAATTTCTGAGGCAACATAGAGGATATCCAACCATTAGCATGTGAGGCAATAAATGTAGGAAATGCTTTTTGTGAGATGTTACTACAGGTGTAGTTTTTTTTTGTGCTGTTTTCTAGTTATTGTGAGAAGGTGTCTGGTTTAAGGTGAAGTCCTTGAATTGTGTGTGAGCTTGATTTAATGTGGGTAACTTTATCCCTGATCCATTTTCACCTAGTGATGCCATTTAAATAACTATGAAGAAGTGGCAAAGTTAGGATCTCCAAGAATGCTAGAGGTGATTCTCTAAGGGTGTTTCTCAGTCTTATCTTTCTTGTTTTTCTCCCCTCTTGATAATTGCATATGTCAGTCTTTATTTCATTAGAGCATTAGAGATTCTCACCAGCCATGTGGCTGTTTCTCTAAGCCAGGATGAAGATCTCACAAACTACAGTAAAGCCCCGAGTGTGTCCTGACTTGTGGTTGAATGTAAATTTCCCTGATGTGCATTTGCACTTACCTCCATATTCTGCTGTGTACGATCATGAATGCCCATTCTGACTAAGATTAAGCAAGGTGGATAAAGTAAAACCACAAACAGTGACTACTGAAACATCCCAAATGGCATTAAGTAAAGAGAGTTCCTATCCCAATTTAGCAGTTTATTTATTATTGTTTTCATTAATTTCTTAAAAAAGAATAATTGCCAGAAAAAAAAAGATTGGGAAAGCAACTGAAAAAACAGAAAGGCAAAAGATAAAATCATGTAACTCTTATTAGAGAATATAGAGAAATTATGAATATTTATAGAAAAGTGAACAGTGCAAGTAAGTACTCTCACCACATGTGGAAAATGAAAATTCATAAAAATAAAAAGTAAAGTAAAAAATAGAATAGTGTACTCTTAACAAGTGTATGCGATATACAATTTAAAAATCCTTAGATTTCTAGCTCTCACCTGCAGAGCAAACGCAATGTGTGAAGTGAGGGAAAAAATATCACTTGTTGTGTCCGTTGAAAGAATTTACTACAAGTCGAGGTAAAATGAATTAATTAATTGAGTGTTGAAATTTACAGAGATCAGTTAATTCAAAATCAGATTTGTAACCAAAAACAAAATGAAAACTGGAAACACAAAATGGTGACACCCATAAATTAAACACACAAAAAAAACATGAACAAACAAATCTTACAAAAGGTGACAAAATGATGTAATTGAAATTATAATAAAAAAAATCATTAAAAAATCAAAAATGTTATTTTATATGATATATCCACATTTGGCCAGTTTAAAGTCACCAGTCAATATAATTTAAATACATTTAGGATGTGGCAGAAAATTGAAGTAGCCAGAATAAAAATCCCAAATGAACACAAGGAAAACATAAGGAGTGAACTAAAGTCTAGTTTACTGGAGTTATGAGAATGAATGCTGCTGGGGCTATGAAAGTTGTGCCATTTAAATATTTACTCAGGTAAAGTATTATATATACTATATATGCTGCCCAAAAGCACTTGCGGAAGGATATTATCATTGACGGCATGACAAAGTGCTGAAAGCAGGTGCAGAGACAGTTGCTGCTGCCATAACCACAAAAAACCAGCACCAACCTAAGCAGTCCATTATCTTCATTAAGGTAGGTGAGAAGTACACCACACAACCCAGATCTGCAGCATGCCTGCTCAATTTAGCTGCCGATTGGCATATGAGGGTAGTTCTGGGCAAGCAGCTAAGGTTTCCGGAGTATATCACCGCAACCTCGCCCCATCCAGACATGGTTATTTCCTCTAACACCACTAAACAAATGACCATGACAGATCTCACTGTACCCTGGGAGGAGCACATGGACGAAGCACAGGAGAAGACATGTATAAAGTACCAGGAGCTAATAGAATAATTCAAGAGGGGTGGAAGATTAGCTGTGAACCAATAGATGTAGGATATCTAGGCTTTGCAGGCCACTCTGTCTGCTGAGTCATGGCCAAACTGGGCATGGGTGGGGTGGCAAAGAGGAGAGCCATCAAGGCCATTACAGATGCTGCCACTAGGTGGCTCTGGCTGAAGAAGGAATCTCCGTGGTTGACAACTGCTGGGGTGCAGGCTGGGGACTGATCACCCCTGGCTGGGTCGCATAAGCGAGGGTGTCTGATGTTGGGAAAGACCTGAAACACCCGAAAACCCAGGATACATCACTGAAGATGCATCCCAGCACATTGAAGGATGTATCACTCAACCAATGTCTTTGAAAATACATGTTGCTTGTAAACTAGTGTTATTTTTTTCTCACAAAATACTGTATTACATTTTATCGAGTTACATTTTTATTATGCTACTTTTGCTTTTTTCGAAAACACGTTAGTTTAGGTACTACAAAAGTGTATCTATTGCTCATTTACTCTTACGTAACAAAACCTTAGCAAATACTTCTCTTGGTCTTTATAACACTTACAAAGCAGTGTGTACAAAGTAAAGTGCAGTGTGGCCTACTAAAATAACTTCACTTTGGAATGGTCAGAAGTATGTTAAATGAGAAATATGTCTCTTTATGGGCGGCACGGTGGCACAGTGGTAGCGCTGCTGCCTCGCAGTTAGGAGACCCGGGTTTGCTTCCCGGGTCCTCTCTGTGTGGAGTTTGCATGTTCTCCCTGTGTCTGCGTGGGTTTCCTCCCACAGTCCAAAAACATGCAGGTTAGGAGCATTGGCGATTCTAAATTGTCAATAGTGTGTGCTTGGTGTGTGTGTGTGTGTGCCCTGCGGTGGGGTTTGTTTCCTGCCTTGTGCCCTGTGTTGGCTGGGAATGACCCCAGTGACCCTGTATTTAGGATATAGGATGTCTCTTGATATTGCATATAACACTTTACTGATGCTTTTTAAGTGTCATTAACAACAAACGAAGTGCTTGTTAAGGTCTTGTTAAACAAGAGTAAATGAGGAATAAATACATTTTTGCAGTACCTAAAGTATTACCGGTGTTTCTTGGAAATATTTACACAAGGTTGTTAATAATAACTTCATATAATCTGAATAATGGCTATTTTAAGGAACTGATCTTTGAACTAAAGGAATATTCATAAAGCAGCAATGCAGACTCACCTGAGGCATACACACTGAAAAGCTGCTCACTCTTTCCAATGAAATTACAGATGGCAGTTTCTTTGAATTGGCAGGTTAGACACAGGCAGATTCCAGGTAGTAGGTACCTTAATCCAAAAATTCTTGTCACTATTAACAATTTTTTCCAACAATGCACTGCTCCAAGTGAGGGAAATCTGTGGATTCAGCAGCATGTAGACAATAACTGTTGAGATGATGACAGTCAGAGGGATAAGTATGAAGTACCACATCTCCACTACATTGTCAGCATCCATGTGGTTGTTGTCTTTAGTACTAGATGTCAGCCTTGAACAAGTGACAGTTCTCCAAGATAACATTCTGTTTAAATAGTAATAAGAGAAGCATGACAGCATTTAACTAAGAAGAATGCATAGCAGGGATATCCAAATTTAAATTAATCCCAGACTGGGCAAATTAATAATTCTTGTGTTGATAGAAAGGGCATCCAAAGTTCACTTCCTCCTGGTTTTGCTGGAAGTCCAGATACTTCAGCTGTTCACAAGCAACATTGCAGGTCTTGGCACAGAATGGTGGATATCTGAGGAAGGTAAAGAAAAATTCTTATTTTTTAAAAAGTAAAAGTACTCTTTCCCTTAAATGCAAATGTGAGCATTGAAGGCCACTTCACTTTTTCAAAAATCTGACACATTCAAATTGTTTGGGTATTTGTGATCTGAATCAATCAAGGATACTGCATCTCACAGAAGCTGCTTAGGTTTGTGATGTGGCTTTCTTGGTGATCAGAATGGTATAACATCAGCTCTCAGGTTTAAATTGTGTGGGAAACAGGATAAATAACTTTACTGGGCATGGCTTTCACCTTACTGAATGCTAACATTTGTATACATATGTTTAGTAATTTTTGATAGTATAACATTTCTGTCCACTGTAGAAATTTACCATTAGAGGTTTTAGGTTAGGCTTAGATCCTTTGTGCTATGATCTTGTGATTTTGAAATGCACAAATTTAATTTTTTAACCTATTTTGTAATATGTCTTTCATCTTCAAGGCATCATAAAATCTTGTTATTTTTTATTTTGCTTAGTATACAGTGCATCCGGAAAGTATTCACAGTGCATCACTTTTTCCACATTTTGTTATGTTACAGCCTTATTCCAAAATGGATGAAATTAATTTTTTTCCTCAGAATTCTACACACAACACCCCATAATGACAACATGAAAAAAGTTTACTTGAGATTTTTGCAAATTTATTAAAAATAAAAAAATTCAGAAAGCACGTGTACATAAGTATTCACAGCCTTTGCCATGAAGCTCAAAATTGAGCTCAGGTGCATCCTGTTTCCCCTGATCATCCTTGAGATGTTTCTGCAGCTTAATTGGAGTCCACCTGTGGTAAATTCAGTTGATTGGACATGATTTGGAAAGGCACACACCTGTCTATGTAAGGTCCCACAGTTGACAGTTCATGTCAGAGCACAAACCAAGCATGAAGTCAAAGGAATTGTCTGTAGACCTCCGAGACAGGATTGTCTCGAGGCACAAATCTGGGGAAGGTTACAGAAAAATTTCTGCTGCTTTGAAGGTCCCAATGAGCACAGTGGCCTCCATCATCCGTAAGTGGAAGAAGTTCAAAACCACCAGGACTCTTCCTAGAGCTGGCCGGCCATCCAAACTGAGCGATTGGGGGAGAAGGGCCTTAGTCAGGGAGGTGACCAAGAACCCGATGGTCACTCTGTCAGAGCTCCAGAGGTCCTCTGTGGAGAGAGGAGAACCTTCCAGAAGGACAACCATCTCTGCAGCAATCCACCAATCAGGCCTGTATGGTAGAGTGGCCAGACGGAAGCCACTCCTTAGTAAAAGGCACATGGCAGCCCGTCTGGAGTTTGCCAAAGGGCACCTGAAGGACTCTCAGACCATGAGAAACAAAATGGTCTCTGGTCTGATCAACAAAGATTGAACTCTTTGGTGTGAATGTCAGGTGTCACGTTTGGAGGAAACCAGGCACCGCTCATCAACAGGCCAGTACCATCCCTACAATGAAGCATGGTGGTGGCATCATCATGCTGTGGTGATGTTTTTCAGCGACAGGAACTGGGAGACTAGTCAGGTTAAAGGGAAAGATGACTGCAGCAATGTACAGAGACATCCTGGATGAAAACCTGCTCCAGAGCACTCTTGACCTCAGACTGGGGCGACGGTTCATCTTTCAGCAGGACAACGACCCTAAGCACACAAGATATCAAAGGAGTGGTTTCAGGACAACTCTGTGAATGTCCTTGAATGGCCCAGCCAGAGCCCAGACTTGAATCCGATTGAACATCTCTGGAGAGATCTTAAAATGGCTGTGCACTGACGCTTCCCATCCAACCTGATGGAGCTTGAGAGGTGCTGCAAAGAGGAATGGGCGAAACTGGCCAAGGATAGATGTGCCAAGCTTGTGGCATCATATTCAAAAAGACTTGATGCTGTAATTGCTGCCAAAGGTGCATCGACAAAGTATTGAGCAAAGGCTATGAATACTTATGTACATGTGATTTCTAAGTTTTTTTATTTTTAATAAATTTACAAAAACCTCAAGTAAACTCTTTTCACATTGTCATTATGGGGTGTTGTGTGTAGAATTCTGAGGAAAAAAATGAATTTAATCCATTTTGGAATAAGGCTGTAACATAACAAAATGTGGAAAAAGTGATGTGCTGTAAATACTTTCCGGATGCACTGTATGTCATGCTAAGAGTTTTAAAGAAAATTTCAATGACCTAATCACCTTCATAAATGAATTTCAGGTAATACAAATGAAACTGATAAAATGATTAGCTTATGAACACATGCAAATGTACAATCAAATCATAACTGAACATCAAAATCAAAATGGCAATAATGTGGTAAATGGGATCAACGATAGAGACTGTAACCCTGGATCCAATGAAAGAAATTAAATAAGTTTAGATAGATAGATATGCTGTATGTTCTACTAATATTTTATGTGGTTACTAACCTATTCGCTTAACTTTAAATACAGCCAAGGATGCTTCAGGATCTCCTTCACTGTTGGCCGGTTCAAGGGATTAAATGCAAGGCATTTTTTAATTAAATCTTGGCATTCTAGAAAGAAAACAACATATACAATTGAAATCGTGAACAGTGAGATAATAAATGCCATGTCGTGATGTCTTGAACTTTTATAAAATTTTGCCTTATGATAAATTTTCATAGTTAAAAGTCTGGATATGCACATGAAACTTATAAAATGATTTCCTCTCGTACACACATTTACACTACTGGTCCAAAGTTTTAGAACACCTAAGTTTTTCCAGTTTTTCTTTAAATGTAATCAGTTGAAATGTAATGAATGACCTAAAATGGTGGAAAGGTAAGCAGTCAACTGCCAAAGGTTTAAATGTAAAGTTTAGGTTAGCAAAAAATGAAAATTACAAATAGGCCTTGTTTAGGGAACAACCTACAGGTCTGCAGCAATGAAAGTAAATTAATTTGTGAAAGTTGAAGCAAACAGTTTGCACAGGTGTCCAAACTTCTGTTGATTACTTAAAAACCTTTTGTCTGCCTTAAAGCACAGTTGGAACAACTTGTGTTACTACACCCTCTAAAGTACTTCTTGGATAATAGTACATTGGCATAGAACAAATAAACAATAGCAAATGTAAAAAATATGTCTAGGAATCTTCAAGCATACAAAATTTTATTCAAATTTTTGATTCATTAAAGTAGCCACCTTTTGCTGATAAAACAGCCAAACTGTGGTAACCCTTTTTGATTCAGAATGACAGTCACTCTGTGCAAGTCACCAACGCCTCCTCCAATATAAGAACCCCAAAACAACACACTTCCTTCTCTATGTTTAACAGTTGGTGTCACACACTGAGGAACCATCCTTTCACCAACTTGATGGTGTACAAAAATTTTCCGTGATGAACCGAATATCTTAAATTTTGATTCATCAGTCCATAAGATTTTCTTCCAGTCTTCAGTAGTCCACAACTAGTATTTTAAGACCCTATTTTGTCCTTTAAGAAATGGATTTCTTACTGCCATTTGCCCTGTCAAGTCTGCATCACAAAGTCTCCTCATCACAGTAGAAACTGAGACTTGCTTTTTCGACCACTGATAAGCTGTGCTTGAAGCTATTGTGCCATGAGGTGTCTATTACGCAAGCTGGTGACCCTCAGAAACTTGTCTTCTGATTGGTTTGTGACTTTGGGTCCGCCAGATTTCTTCCTATCAGAGTTTCCTCCAGTTTTCAATTTCCAGTCAGAGGGTTTTTAAGAAATCAACAGAAGTTGGGACATCTGTACAAATTATTTGCTTCATCATGCAAGGCTTAAATTAATTTAATTGCTGCAGAACATCTGTAGGTTGTGACCTATTAGTTGTTCCCTGAAGAAGGTCCATTTGTTATATTCTGAAATTTCCTTTTTTCAGTTTTTGCTAACCTAAACTTTAAAGTTAAACCTCTGGCAGTTTACTGCTTACTTTTTCACCATTTTAGGTTTTTCATTGACTACATTTGAAGAAAAACTGGATAAAATGAGGCATTCTAAAACATTTGACTGGTAGCATATCTGCTACCCACCTCACATAGCTAAGAAAATAATAAACCAAAAATTGGTCTGTAGCATTAATTACAAAAGAAAATTAAAGTTACATAATCAAACAACTTTATGGGAGTTAATCAAACACGAAAATCTTGTTCATAAAGATGATTCCTGTTTTAGACTCTTACCGATAGAAAGTTCTTGGGTAAAAGTAAGTTGAGCTTCCACAACAGCTTCGACCCACATGAAGGGCATGCAACCACAAAGCATTTCATAAAGTGTGACCCCCAGTGACCAAACCGTAGCATGCTCTGCCATGTAATGCTGAAATAGAAACCACTCAGGAGGAGCATAAATAAGAGTGCCTAGAAAGAAGAAGATGAGCCATTTCATCTGTTTTAATTTAAATTAAAGTATGATACAACTCAATTTGCATTATGAAACTACATTATCTTTATGCTTTCATCAACTAAATATTTAAAGAATATCCTTTAATGTTCTAACGTCTTTTCCCCTTTCTTTTCTCCTGTTGACCTGAACGTTGGTATATATAGAAGCAAGAAAAAGTAAGTAAACCCTTTGGAAATAACTGCATTTATGTTAATATTTATCTTAAAATGTGGTCTGATCTAACCATGCAATAGACTGGCACTCTGTATGGGGTCTGTTCCTGACTTACACCCTATGCTAGCTAGGAAAGGCTTCAGCCCCCAGCTAGTTTAGTGCTATTCCCTCTAAAAATAGGTGCCCAGTCAAGAAGGCTCAAAAGCCAGAATGCTGAAGGAGATTGAAAAGAACCCTAAAGTAACATGCAAAGAAATGGAGGAATCATTGCAATGGATTAATATCTCTGTTCATGAGTCTACCATATGCAAAACAGTCATGAGTTCTTGAGTCCATCATACACAAAACATTGAACAGAGCTGCTGCACGTCAAAAAAAAAACATCACTCCAAGCCTGAAGTTTGCTAAAAACCACCTTAGCACTCCCCTATGCTATTGGGATATTTTTTGTGGACTCATGAAACCAAGGTTGAATTGTTCGAGAAAGGACACCACATATCAATATAGAAACATCTTTCTACTAGCAGATTATGGTGGAGGTAAGATCGTGAAGTCGGGCTGTTTTGCTACCTTAGGGCCTGGACAGCTGCCCTAAACATCGAAGTAAATCATCTACACAGTGGCTTCAAAAAAAGGAAATCCACCTTTTGGAGTGGTCCAGTCACAGCCCAGACCTTAACCCAATATAGGCACTGTGGAATAACCGCAAGAGATCACATTTAAGAGAAGTAGTACTAATTAAAGACAACCTCCAGTTGCCAATCTATTATTCATTTTGTTTAGCAGCATGAATTATTACAAGAGCATTCTCAGATGATTCTGCATTCATGGGGAGTATTCATAAAGGGATGAGATAGAGTATAGGAGACAGGTGAAGAACTATTTCTTGGTGCAGAAAGAATTGTCTGCAACTTAACATCAGCAAAACCAAGGAACTGTTAATTGACTTTCGCTGCACCAAAGAGCGTCTATGCTTGGTCACTATTCAGGGAGTGGATGTAAAGGTGGTACACTCCTACACGTGCTTGGGGGCCCGATTTATGACAGGTTGGACTGGTCTCACAACACAGAGGAACTGTATGAAAAAGGGTAGAGCAAGCTCTTCTTCCTTAGGAGACAGGTGTTCCTTTAATGTGGGACGTGACATCCTTCACATCTTCTACACCTCTGGGATGGCCAGTGTGATTTCCTATACTGTGGTGTGCTAATTAAAGCTAATTAAAAGTGCAGGCTAAATTATGAGATGCAATCTGGATACCCTGGAGGTCGTAGCAAAGGAGATAATTAAAACAAAACTGAAGGCCATTACGAATAATGCTGCAAATCCTGTCTCTGACACACTATCTCTGCAGACTTTCACCCAAAAAATCATTCAGCAGAAATGTGTGAAGAAACACTACTGGGAATTCTCTAAGACTAAATGGATTATGCCTGCCTAGATAGATAGATAGATAGATAGATAGATAGATAGATAGATAGATAGATACTTTATTAATCTCAAGGGGAAATTCACATAATCCAGCAGCAGTGCATCATTGTGTCAAGCCAGAAGTTTTCTTTTATTTTAATTTTCTTTCTTTGCTTTTTAGTTATTCTGGTGTGTGTTCCGACCTTAGGGTATGTGTGTGTATATGTATTTATCAATATATTTACCGTATGCATTTATTTAAACAGCTCCTGCAAAAAGCTACATTTCCGTGGAGACAAATAAAGCTTGTTTTAATCTAATCATATCTAATCTAAGGAAACAAGAATATTCTGACTGGAGCAGGAAACATTCAACTTTTAATAGGATGCTATCTCATTGATAAGACACTGACATACAATGGTTCTGTTACCATACCATGGTTAAAGAATCTGGTAGCTTCTCTACTAGCAAATAACTTCAGCATAGTACTTCTTTAAGTTAGATGTTTCTCATTGTTATGTCTAATATAGACACTATCTTGCATGGTACAATTATCAAGTAATAATTTTCTGGTATTCTGCTACCTCTTCACATGCCAGGCTGCCAGCCCTTCACCTATTGTTTTTTCATTACCGTGATTATCCCCTCCATCTTTGTGTGTATCAAATGTGGCTCATATACTGTATAACTGTCGCTCTTTAACTTAAAAGATTATATTGACAAAATGACTGCTCTTAATGCTCTACTACTCACCAGTAAAGCTTGTGTACTTCTCCCCATGCATTATGTTGCCAGAGGCAAAATCTGCTAGTTTAACTTGACCAGTAGTAACCTGAATCAAAAGGTTTTCAGGTTTGATGTCTCCGTGAAAAACTCCATGTTTCTGGCAATGGTGGGCTGCCAAAACCACCTGTAGAAATACTCCCTTAGCTTGATTCTCCACCAGAGGCCTTCTTTGGCTGTTAATGAAATCTAATAGATTAATGCAGGGCTCGAATAACTCCATCACAACAAGGACTTTTGAGGTTCCAATAAATGATTCAAGCAGCCGTATAATTCCAGGACATTCAAAGCCACTGCTAGCAAGCTCCATGAGGCCTACTTCCAAGGGTACTTTCAGTAAATTATTTTCCTGCAGTGCAAAAAGAAAAAATGATTTCCACAAATTGGGCTAAATGTTAAAAAATATAAACAACGAAAGCAAGTAAGGTTTTAACCTGCAAGTATTTCATCTTTTCCATTTCTCATGTAATAAACCTGGCTAATCCCATTTTTTTCTAGAACTGTCCAGGAACCAGTGGCTATCCCACTGACACTGGGAGGGCATCAGTATTAGGCTCATCAATCGATCCATTTCGAGACACATTAATGTGTGATCTTTTACTATAACAGGACAAAACACCAATCATCCTAACATGAATGTCTTTGGTATCTGAGGTAAAACCAAAGGAATTGGGAGTAATCCCTATGAACATGGGGGTTTGGGGGACATACTATCTCAATGAGTAGAGTCTGATTCATTCAAACTCAGCAAACACTGATTCAACATTTTGCTAACATCTATTTATGCAAATACCATAACCGTAATACTGACAATGAAACATACAGTATGACTATTGATACACTAGTAACTACTACTGTTAATGCATATGCATACATTAAAATACTCCAAATCCATTTTTTCTCATCTCATTTCATGAAACCATTTTTCCTGGTAAAGGTCAAAGTGGCAGCAGATCAAAAATATCAACTAATGCTTCCCTGTACCCAGCTGCAGATTCTATCTCTTCCTGGGGAACTCCAAGACATTCCCAAGCCAGCCAAGAGATATAATTCTTCTAGCGTGTCCTGGGTCTGCTGTGGGGTTTCTGCTCAGTGGGTTTTGCCCATAGTTGGTCTAAATGGGGCTGCCCATGTGGCATTCTTTTGACATGCTTAAACTACCTCAACTGGTATGAGGAGCAGCAACTCTATTCTGAAGCTGTCCAAATCACTGAGCTTCACACCCTATCAATTAGTGACGGCCCAGCCAACCTGTGAAGAAACCTCACTTCTGCCACTTGTATTTGAGATCTCATTATTCAGTGATTACCCACAGCTCATAACCATAGATGAGGATAGGGATGTAGATTGACTAATAAACCAAGAGGTTTGTCTTTAGACTTGGCTCCTGCTTCACCACCATGGTCAGCTATTGCTACTGTAATCAATCTACTTGTCAATCTCATGTTCCCTTTTTCCATCACTTGTGAATAAGATCCATAGATTCTTTAACTTCTTCAGTAAGGGCAGTTGCTGAACCCCACCTAGCAAAAACAATCCACTCTTTTCTGAGAGAGAACCATGGCCTCAGACTTGAAGGCACTGATTCTCATCCAAGTATCTTCACACTCGGCAGCAAATTGCTAGCATGACAATGAGATGAGGCAAAGAGGACAACATCATCTGTAACATCTGGCCAACTTCATATCCTCGACTACTAGTTTCATGTACATGAAAACCACAAACAGCAGTGGTGACAAGACACAGCCTCGATGGACCCTGACACCCAACGTGAATTCCAAGTATTTGGACACAGCTCAAATAGCATTCATATAGGTAACGCAAGAGCAGCTCTGCTACCCAATATTCCTGCAACACCTCCTTCAAGAAAAGTTGAAGGACACAGTCATATGCTTTTTCCAAATCTATAACAACACAAGTATACTGTGTTAATATACTTCCATGTACCCTCCAGCAACTACACCAAGGAGAAGAGCTGGTCTACTGTTCCATGGCCAGGACAGAATCAATATTGTTCCTCCTGTATCTTTGTGGAGTCTTCTTCATGCACTCTTGTAAATACCTTACCTGCGAAGCTAAGGAATGCTTTGTGTGCATGGTAGGGTTTCCCTTGGTAAACAGGTTTGGGCTGAAAAGTTCACAATGACCTTCAGAACGGTACAAATTAATAAAGTTAATTGCCTGGGACAGAGTTACTGGGACCCATGCCTAGTGAGACCTTAGTAATTGGGGAACCCAAAACAGCAATGTGGATTCGTCTTGTGGGCTGTCCACCTGCAAAGCTAAGGGTGAAGGTCAGAGGAAAACCCAGTTTAGTGGTAGGTATTGGCAGGAAAGACCTAGAAGGTCTAAATCCTGGGAATGGAGATTTGATTTTTTATTAGCACAAAATAAAATGAGAACAAAAATTCATTGTTAACAGTTTTAACAAAATGCCTGTTGTATCTTCTTTCTGTGACTTACCAGCTGCAAGTGAAGTACATCTGGACCCATTGGCATAATCTTGATAGATACCTGTATAGAAAAGAGAAGAATAGAAGATATATTTACATATTTTACCATTTCTATCAGGTATTTATTTAATCAGGAGAGTCCAGGGCCAAAAATGACTATATGCTGGCAGAAGAGAGTGAAATACGCAGCACAAACAAAAATGAAGCTGAACTGTCAGTTGGAGATATTCTCCAAAATCCACTATAAACAAAGTGGGAACATTAATATGGACTGTAGCAAGTGAATGTAAATGCAGAGTGTTTCCTGGAAATGCATTTTAAAAGGACATTTGGTTAGCCAACTACTTGACACAGAGAAAGAGGGAAAGTGGGCATACTTTTATGAAAAATGTATATGAAGGACTGATTATTTAGTGAGTAAAAAGCTATATTTTGTGTTTGAATCTTTGGTTATTATTAGACTTTTACATTCTCTGTTTATTACTGTAGGTTAAACTAGATACAGTAATTATTTTGCTAAAATTATGAAGATATGGTTGGCCTGTTTTATTCTGGGATAACTCACTCAGCAGCAGTGCTTAATTTTTTCTGTGGTCTTCCACACTGATGTCACCCTACCAGGTGAAGAAATTTAACTTGACTTGATGTTAATTCAAGACTGGGTTGGTGGAAAGGCGTTTTGTTTTCTTTATTCCTTGTTTCATTACTCCTTTCCCCACAAGAATAGAAAAAAAAAAAAAGATTTCTTTAATACCTTTATTGGTTTCTCAACACTGAAGTCAGAGTTCTTTTGTCTCGTGCTTCTCTGATTTTTCTCCAGAAAAAAAAAATACTCTCTTTTCTCTCAAGTGCCTCCTCTCGAGCTTCCATGGAAATCTCAGCAAATTCACACCATGGGCTCAGATTCTCAGTGTTTTGATTTTTTTTTTTTTACATTTGAAAGTATTTGCTTTGTGTGCTCTGTAATATCTGGTGAAATGTATGGACTGTTGTTTGTGGTAATAATACACTTTACTACGATTACAGAACCATAGTCCTTACTTCTGTTCATTGTTGTAATTTATATTTCTGTGCTCCAATAACATTGTTCTCATGCTAGAAGAAGTGGCATAGTGGTTAATACTTTGGACTTCAAAGCCTGCAGTTGTGGGTTCAAATCCCACTACTGACACTATGTAGCCCTATGAAAATCACTTAATCTGCCTCTGCCTCAGTTGGGAAAACAAAATAAATGTAACTGATCATAGCTCAGATGTTCAAAGTAACCTAGATAAGGCATCAATCCATCCCATAACAAGTAAACAATAAAAAGAGATCTCCCAAAACGTACCATGCATTTTAAACCAAATTCTCAATTTTGACTTCTTTACTTCAATTGTATCTCATGTCTCCTTTTTGTCTAAAGCTATTACTTCTAAGAAAGTTTAGGAGAAACATGTGAAACATGAAACATAAATGAGAATCTTTTAAGTCTCATGGGCCATCAAAGATCAACATTTGAACCAGGTCTTAATTTGGTTAAACTGAACTATTAATTTGTCTTATTATAAAATATATCTTGGGGAATTTGTATTAAAGTCCATCCAGGCAAAGGAGGCTTGAGCCCCATTGTAGCTCCACCATTATAGCTCTCTATTGCTGAATGTCTGTGGATGAAACTTCAGATGTCCTCAACAGTAAAATGTAAATCATACACAGTTATTTTATGTATGTAATATTGGCATATTATTTTATATGTTTTCATTATTAAGAAAATTGGACATAGAACAAATAATATGGTGACACTTTATCAATGCTATACTTTATTTTTAAGTTTACAGTGATGAAGCATATCATTTAGACAGATGGACTTTGTCCTAAATTCTGAAAAGGATTCTCAGAAGTCTGTCGTGTGTAACACACGAGCAGGCAGTGTGACATTGTAACAATGGGACTAAACTGAAGGAGGAGAAGAAAGAGGGAGGTCTCTGCGGCTCAAGCCATGCTCTCTTCATCAGGGCAAATGTTTCTGTCTTTGATGGACTAAGACGGACCTCAATTCCTTAGATTAAAACTGATGTTGCCTTTACTATATTTCCTCCTTTCTGTTTCTGCTTAAAGTTTATTATTGCCATTTAAAGGGGTTTCAAAGTAGTGCTTATATTTGAAGGCAATAAGATAAGACCTAATGATTTGAAATGGAAAAAAAAATATCACTTACAGGTAAGTTGTCTGCTTTCCTTATTCCCCATCGTACTTCAGTAAATTTACTTTTCCTCTGAACTTCACCAATATAGTATTTTTCAAAAACTTCTTTAAATTCTGCAAGAAAAATAACAAGGAGAAATGTGATGTTTTGTGTCTCTGTCCTTTCTGAAAGTTTCAAGTCATATTGAATAGACATACCAGGGTTATTTTTGAGCTCAGAAAGGTTTTTTGCCAATGAGTCTACTAAAAAATCATTTGGCTTCTCAACCACTTGAAGCTGTAGAACCTTCTGGGGAATGTGCTGTTCAAGTTGATGCTATAGAAAATGCAAAACAGAAGTTTCAGATATATTATAACAATCTGGAAATATTTCATGTATTCACAGGTTACCAGAGTGGAATAAAAGTCAAAAGATATTATGACATCTTAGGACCTGCTATTAGGTTAACAGCATCACCAACAGTGACAGAATTAGGAGCTCCTATTGTCTTTACATTTAACATTTAGAAATTACTCATCATAACATGGGTGTGAAGTCATGGGATAAAAGACCAATCTTCCCGATGCACACTTCTTGCTGATGACAATGTGTTATGAAGTACCAGAAAAGTGGAAGTGGAGAAGAAGTTGGAAGAATGGAAAAGAGCTTTGTAAAATAGTGGGTTGAAGATAAATAGGAAGAAGTCAGAATATATGAGGTTTATTGATGATCAGGATTCAGACATTAGCCTGTACGGAGAGTAGTTGAAAAGAGTGCATAAGGTTAAATATCTAGGATCAGTGGTAGTCCAAGATGGAAAATTAGATGCAGAGATATCCCATAGAGCACAGTGTGGATGGAACAATTGGAAGAAGGTATAAGAAGTATTGTGTGATCGACAAAATGGTGGGAAGACCAACAATGATGTATGGAGCTAAAGCATGGATAGTAAAATAAGCAGAGGAGAAGTCGTTACAGTAGATGTGTCAGAAACTGAAAATTTGGAAATATATGACAAGAATAAGAAATTAAACAATCTGAGGTACAAAAGTGGAAGAGATATCAAAGAAAATATAGAAGAGTAGATTGAAATGGTACAGACATGTGATGAGGAGAGACATTGAAATTTTGGGCAAAAATAAGAGATGGGAATAGAAGCTGAGAGGAAGAGAAAGCAAAAGAAACCAAAGCACATAAGAAGGGATAATGTAAAAGAAGATTTGAAGAAAAAGGTCTTGACTGGCGAGGAAGTGCAGTGCAGTATGGAGAAGGCTGATCAGGCACATCCACCCAACATAGAAGTTGAAAAAATGAATAGGAAGCTAGGATATCAGGCCTTGATGAATGGTAAGTTATACAGTGTATAGCTGGCATTCAATTTTCTCATCTATGAGAATAAAAAGTCGTAGATGAAAAAGAATAATAATGTGTATATTTTTTCTTTCTTGATCAATGTTGCTTATTTGGTTAAATAATTATCTAGTATATGTTAGTGTATCACTATTTCAATCCGATTTCCCTCTAGGGATTTTAAAATATACTTAAACCTTAACCTACCAAAACTATGGAATAAAACTGAAAGTATTATTCCAATGAGATTTTCTTACCAAATCTGGAGAAAGTTTGTTTTTATTTCAATATCAGTCACAGATGTACACATAAATTACCACTTTTACTCATAAACATAACCCAGCATTAGATGAGTTACTCCTTTCAAAGTAAAAATAAATGTCAAATGGCTTTTGTGAAAGTGTAATCAGTTAATAGCATTTTGTCTCCCTAGTTCATTGCATACAATAAAGATGTTTATTACCTTGTTTGTATTATAAATTTGAACATTGGCAAAGCATACAGCCTGATAATGTAAAAGAATTCAAGAAGGACTGCATCACCATGCATCTGCAAAAGGAAAAATATAGGTGAAAGTTGATTCCATTTTGAAAGATAACGTTAGAAAAATAATGTTTTGGCTGTTGACGTTTTACCAGGTGTGTGCCTGAAGTGGAGAACCAGAGCTGACCCAAGGCACAAGTGGACTAATGGACTACACCAGAGGGCCCCCATCTACTCAGCCTGACATGGAAAAACAGTGGAAAGTGCAGATGATGACAAGACTTTGGGGTCATTGAGCACACTGGCGTGGAAACAAAACTTTGGGGCGCACTCAGTGCTGGATTTAGGTAGACAATTAACCCCCCCCCCCCCAACCACACACATACCTCATTGCGCAAATTTCTCCAAGAAAGACAAATGAATTTTCACTTCTCTATCATACCTTTTAATGCCTTGCAGTGTAACTTTTTAACAAGGGGACTCCAATATTTATTTATCTTGTGGAGAACATACAAAAGATGTACAGATTAAAGGGAAAGGTGGGAAGATTCCACTCTTTTCACCTCCACTGATTACAGACCGCGCTCCCATAACTCTCCCATCTCAATATCTTTTCTGCTTACTTCACTTCAGGCATTCAGCTGATTAAGGCTCAATTGCCAAAGCATAATTTTTCTAACTTTCTTTTAATTACTCAGCATGGAATTAAATAACTTTCACCTATGAAAATGTAACATTTCAGCATTGGTATTCTAGAGTTCCAATGCTTTTTATCTGAGTTTCCTGTAGGTATTTTAGTTGTCTCCCATATTCTAAAATTATGCAAGATTCCATAGCTGTTATCCCTATACTGGACTAATGTCTGCTTGAATGTAACATACTGTACATAGTATATTGTGGATAACAAACTACACAAGTGCAAAGTGCAATGGCTGTTCTGTCTAAGTTGTTTCTTTTCTTGTTTTGCTTTTACTACAGTCTTCAGATATTGAACTAGAAGCAATCAGGTTTAGGTATAATTTGCGATGATCTCCAGCTATTCAGGATCAAAATATAAATAAACTTAAATGTTTTAAACAACACAGGCCTAAAGTTACGGCTAATCCTAAAGCATGATCTTGCATGTCTTTTGCTTATGTGTCTGACTTTTATCCTTAGCACTTACTTCACTTTTACTGTCTCTCTCTATCACCTGTAGGACTTCCTCCACTAAATGCATAATTTCCATCTTGAACTCCTCTCCTTCTTCCTTTGCCTTCAACTGTTTGCTTTTTAAGCTTTCCAGTTTTCTAAGAAAGGTGCCCTTCTCCTGCTGACCTTCCCGTATCCAATGTTTTATGACATCAATTTCCCACCGCAAAGTTTGGTTCATTTTTAAATTTTTGTGGATCTCTGCATCTCTTATGTTCACCTGTGCCTTAATGTATTCAAACTCAGCCCAGTGCTGCCTCAAGGTCTCTGCATGGGTTTGGAGTGCGTCTTGCAGCTCTATATAGTCTTTCGCATTTTGACGGATGTCAGTTTCATTTTTATGCAGCTTCTCTGCGAGATATAGGACATGTTCAGCTAACTGTGCATTTCTTCGATCGAGGCTTCTCAGGCGACTTGCCATCAATACACCACCAGCCAACAGCAGAACATTCAGTACTACAGAACCAGCAAAGGCAAATGAACGTCTTGCAACTTCTGTACAGGAAGTAAACAGAGGAAGGGAATTAAGTGTTTCTTTGAAAAATGAGTCCATAATATAAGTATTGTCTCCCACTGCCTGTAAATAACTGTGAATAAAAAAGAAACAAACAACACAACACAGACTTCCACTAAAAATGTAAGAATGTTCTACTCAGCAGACTTCTATATTTGTGGTTCCTGTGGGTGGGGCTTAGAAATAACGCGAGATCTACAATGATTATCTTATACCAGTAAATCTATACAGAGCTAACTAGCTACAGTTATTTGATATTGTTTAAGCAACACTTAATTTAACAATTAAAACTAACCCAGAGGAATAAAAAAAAATAAAAAAGAGGTCTCCTTAATATCTTTTTGGTTTCTCCTAGACAACAATGAGATCAGAAAGAAAGAAAATGGGGACATGTTCCTTTCTCTCATGCTTCTTAGATTTTTCTCCTGAGAACAAATATCCAGTATTCTCACAATCGTCTCCTCTTGAGTTTCAGCAAAGATCTCAGCAAAGTCACACCATGGGCTCAGTTTTTCCTTCACATTGTTTTAATTTTTTTTTTTTTTTTACAATTTGAAGGTATTTGCATTGTGTGCTCAGTAATATATGGTGAAATGTATGGACAGTTGTTTGTGGTAATAAAACGCCTTACTATGATTACAAAACTGTAGTCCTTGCTTGAGAGTCTTCTTCTTCTTTCGGCTGCTCCCGTTAGGGGTTGCCACAGCGGATCATCCAAAATTGAGAGTAATACTATTAATTGTGCTAATTTACATTGCTGTGCTCCAATTAGATCATACATATACCGGAAGAACAGGCAGGCAGTGTGGAATGGTGGTTAAGACTTTTGACTTCAAGCCCTGAGGTTGTGGTTTAAAGTCCTGCTACTGACACTGTGTGAACATGTGCAGGTCACTTTATCTGCCTTTGCTCAACTGACAAAACAAAAGAAATATAACCGATTGTAGCTCAAAAGTTGTAAGTCATCTTCGATAAAGGCATCAGTCCAACAATAATTACAAAATATGAAGTTTTGAAAGTGACTAGAAAGAGATCTCACAAGATTTTTTCAAACCAGCTTCAATTTTGACTCCTTACCTCAGTTGTATCTCACATCTCCTTTTTGTCTAAGGAATTTTAGAAGAAACATCTGTGAAAAAAGGTAATTCTTAAATGAAACATGAGTGAGACTCTTTTTAATGTTTCATGAGCCCTCAAAGACCAACCTTTGAGCTGTAAATTTTTCCTATGGGAAGTATTCACACAAATGTTTTAATTTTGTAAATTATAGTATTCTTTTATTAGTTATTCTTGCTATCTTTTCTTTGTTAAAATTGTTTACAGAAACGGAGATAGTATTCTCCTCATGGAGAAAGCTACAAGAACTAAATCCATCGAGTAAAGAAAAATGATCATTGTTGTGTTCTAATGGAATGGATAATGATCTTAATAAACTTGAATGAACAATACATCTCTTTATTATAATAAAAAAAATCTTGGGACGAGACAAGACTAATCCTGCAATGAGACGTGACTTTT
The DNA here is from genome assembly GCA_026402145.1 of Polypterus bichir lapradei. Lineage (NCBI taxonomy): Eukaryota > Metazoa > Chordata > Cladistia > Polypteriformes > Polypteridae > Polypterus > Polypterus bichir. The sequence continues at coordinate 34,651,734 of JANRMT010062821.1, read as the reverse complement.
TGAAGAGACTTTTTGGAAGGAAGTCCCGCAAGATGGAGACTTTTACCATGAGATTCTTTCAAGTCACACCATACTTACAGCCTTTGGAAGCAAGTCACGTAACACTGAGACTTTTGCCGCAAGATTCTTTCAAGTCACGCCCTACTTACAACTATTTTCAAACAAGACCACAGTCATCAGGTGCATTCCAGCACTTAACCTGGACAGACACCAGTCCATTAAAGGGTTTACTTATAAACACACACACACACACTTACAAAGATCCAGTTTAGAATCACCCATTCATCTAAATATGGCAGTGAGAAGCAATTAAGTCAAACAAATTAGCGTGAAAACTGTCGATCGGGTATAGAGCAAATTGATTCAATGCATATCAATAGACTATGCTGAAGCAGTTAGTGGCGATCGTGCAGAAGATGAAAACATCAATTTACAATATCCCATAGAATATCTACAAGCGTTAACACCATCCGGTCTTCCACCGGCCAAATTACTGTTGAAAGAAGGATGTATCGTAATGTTATTGCGTAATTTATGTTTGAGTGATGGACTATGCAATGGAACAAGATTAGTTGTATTAAAAATTGGTCGAACAATTCTAAAATGTAAAATTTTAACAGGTGACAAGAAAGGTAATGTAGTACATATTCTGCAAATAACATTAGACTCAAAAGGAGATCTTGATATGCCATTTGTATTAAAACGTTTCCAGTTTCCCGTGAGAATAGCTTTTCCTATGACAATTAACAAATAACAGGGACAAACGTTCGAAAAAGTAATTTATTTATTAGAGAGAAAGAAACAATATTCACTCATGGGCAGTTATACGTTGCGTTGTCACAATGTAAATCCAACATTGGAATGAAATAATTATTAACATACATTTACATAGAGCATATACAGTACAGGCCAAAAGTTTGGACACATCTCCTCATTCAATGTGTTTTCTTTATTTTCATGACTGAAGGCATCAAAACTATGAATGAACACATGTGGAGTTATGTACTTAACAAAAAAGGTGAAATAACTGAAAACATGTTTTATATTCTAGTTTCTTGAAAATAGCCACCCTTTGCTCTGATTACTGCTTTGCACACTCTTGGCATTCTCTCGATGAGCTTCAACAGGTAGTCACCTGAAATGGTTTTCACTTCACAGGTGTGCCTTATCAGGGTTATTTAGTGGAATTTCTTGCTTTATCAATGGGGTTGGGACCAGCAGTTGTGTTGTGCAGAAGTCAGGTTAGTTGGACGATCATTTATTTTTCAACAGGACAATGACCCCAAACACACCTCCAGGCTGTGTAAGGGCTATTTGACCAAGAAGGAGAGTGATGCAGTGCTGTAAATGGTCATGAAAATAAAGAAAACACATTGAATGAGGAGGTGTGTCCAAACTTTTGGCCTGTACTGTATTATATAGTATATTACCCACTGGCACTGCGCTATTCTGCTCATCTTCTCAGTATCCTGCTGTGGTAGTTGGTGCCACTGTTCCATTGCCTAAGTTTCACTCCTGTCCATAGAAAGTGGTCCTAGAGATATTGGGGCCTTTAACAAGGATTAAACAAGAACGGACCTAAATGACCTTTTACCTGTCCAGCATTTGCTTATAATATTGTAAAAGGTCCAAGAAGTGGCAAGTAGAATTGCCATCTCATTTTTGCCATCTCCGGCACTTTAGGACCTCTGTATCTTCCTGGGACCTCCCCATCTGATGACATTACACCTGTGGTCTCCACCCCTACCCCCACTTTTCAGGCTGAGTGCCTCTGTTTATCAGATGAGAAGAGAGCTGGTGAAACTTGGCATCGATGAGGCTATGGAGCATGATGGAGTGCTGAAAACATATGTCAGCCAGCTCTTGGGGTCTTTCAGTATCTGTTCTCCCTTTCCCTATGTTTGCAGAGGACCCCTTTGCTATGGAAATCACCTTGAATGGTTCCAGTGCCAAACTCCATTGTCCCTAAGGACATTAGAGCACTTGCTTTTACTTCATACACTATACAGACCTTGGATTGGCTAGTTCTGAAACAACTTTGACCCCCTAGTTACAGACAATCTTCATCCTCTGCAGTTTGCCTATCAGTCGCATATACAGCAGGTATGGAAGATGCTCCGATTTATATTCTCCACAGAGCCTTCTACCACCTGGACAAAGCCAACACCAATTGTAAGTATACTTTTGTTTGATTTCTACAGCACCTTTAATACCACCCTGTCTCACAGACTAGGGAAATGCATGTTGATGCCGTCACTGTCTCCTGGATCATGGACATCCTGAAAAACTGACAGCAGTTTATGGCTCAAGGGCTGTGTGTAAGAGATGGTGGTGGAATACTGGTGCACCAGTCAATCTTTCTTCTTTTTTACCATCTACAAAACAGACTTCCAGCATAATACCAACTCTTCCCATCTATAGAGGTTCTCTGACGATTCCTCCATAATTGTATTGATAACTGAGATGAATTTGAGTACAGAAGGCTAACTTTGTCACCTGCAGCCCAACATCAACAGGACAAAAGAGTTGGTAGTTGACCTCCAGCATGTTAAGGAGCCCCTGAGACCGGTCACCATCCAGGGGGAGAAGTTGGAGGTAGTGAAGAGCCGCCAGTTACCAGGGGTGGTCCATATGAATAGCAAACTCAACAGGTCTGACAACACAGTGGCACTGTACATGAAGGACCACAGTAGACTGTATTTCCTGTGGATACTCAGGTCTTTTGATGTTTTACCAATGTGTAGTAGCTAGTGTGGTGTTTTTTGCTGTGGTCTCCTGGGAGGAAACTTGAACAGAGGCAATGCAAAAAAGCCTGAACAAACTTATCAGTAAATCCAACTCCTTCACTAGAATGGTCATGGACACTTTGGAGGCTGTTTAAAAGAGGATGATGGCAAAATTGGATGCCATGATGAATAATTCTTCCCATCCCCTCCAGGTAGCACTTTCTTGGAGTACTTCTAGCAATACAATCATTTCTCCATGATGTAATAAGAAGTGCCTCTGGGGATATTTCCTGCTTGCTGTCATTAGGCAGTTCAATGCTTCCCCTGACATCCCTTCCTTCACTCCAGCCAGAAGCAATAAAAAGATGGAACAGATTTACTCTGCTACAGTTACTTTAGTTTAACATAAGTTTTTATTCTATTGTACTTTTATTTGTCTGTATATTTTATGCTTTCACTGTTTTATGCATTTGAATTTCTCCTTGGAATTCATAAAGTATATCATATCCAATTTAATCTAATCTAAAATTGAGTGGTATACCCCAATGCTATGACAATTGCTTTACAAATGCCTAGTGACCCGCGGGCTCTAAATTTAATGTTGTTCTAAGTTATTGTACTATAAAAAGGAAGAGAAAGTCTGTCATGTAGCTTTACAAATATAAATTTATACTTCAATTATGATTTCAAAATGTACTGTACCTCCTCATAAAAACTGGACTACTCTGAAAAGGGGGTGATACAGTGGTAGTGCTGCTGCCTCAGAGTAAGGAGACAAGGGTTTATATTTCGGGACCTCCCTGCGTGGAGTATGAATGTTCTCCCTGTGTCTGCATGGGTCTTATCTGTATGCTTCCATTTCCTCCCACATTCAAGACATGCATGTTAGGTGGATTGGCCATTCTAAGTTGTCCCTGGTGTGTTATTGCGGGGTGTGTGTGTGTGTTCGCCATGTGATGATCTAGCTTCATGTCCAGGGTTTGTTCCTGCCTTGTGACAGTTGAGTTAAATAGGTGAGACAGGCTCCAGAACCCTCATGGCCTTGTTCAAGACTAAGAAACATTAGAAACTGACTGACTCTGAAAAGCTCTTTAAAATTTAAAGAAACAATGCATGATTAGAGTAAGATCATTTGCTTTGTAATGAAGTTAATATATTTGGTATATTTTTCACTCGCCAGCTCCCCCAGCCTGCACTACGCACCAGCCACTTCGCATCTCTGGCCGCTCGTGTATGTGGATTTCACTTTCACCAAACAACAAATCTTTTAATTCTCACGGATAGGCCTCTTCATTGGGAAGAAACACTACTTTTCCCTGATAGCAACACGAATTAGACAATCTACAAGTCTCTGACTTAAAGTTTAAATCTGAACAATATATTTGATTTCTTTTCGCTGTTCCATTATTTCACCAAGTAATAATTTCAGTTTGTTAGCGCTAATGCGATCTTTACTATCATTTTTTGAGACTTTCAGATTTTAATACTTTCATTATCTCTAACCTGCTCTGCTTGTGTATTGCACCAACGTTTTTGAATTTTTTATGATGTTCTACTTTGTCATCTATTCTTTGTCTTTTATTTCCAGCCCCAGGTGTGGTTACATTTCTTGGCACAAAGTCTCTTCTCGTGGGACATGAAAGTATCTCTCTGAAAAAGTCACATCTTGTCCCAGGCTAAAAAGTCTTGCCTCGTCCCAGGATATTTTTATTATAATATAGAAATATATTGTTGTTCTGTTAAAGGGTAGAACATTTTGAGTCCGTCGCTCTGACTTCTTTGTTAACTCCCATTCCAGTCCAGTCAGAAATATCCTTAGTTCATCTTCTCATCTGTCGCCCTCTGCATCCCGGAATGTCTTTTTCCACAATATACAGTATATATATAAGCACCTGTTGAGATTGCCATGTCTGTGTGTAAACTTTTCCAGGAAATTTTCACTTTTGTTTAGATATCTCAAATACACCAGATTACACATAGGTTTGAAATTTCAAAACTTCTCAGTGAAAAGCATGGGTGAATTTCCAAACTCATTTGTCTTAAAAAAGAGAAACATTGTATCCAAGTTCAATTATGAACAAGTTTATTGTTGCAAATTTACCTTGACAGGAGTTACTTCAACTTGTATATTTTGTACATTTTTCTGACAGCTACTCCTCACTGCAAAATGGATCTTCAATACATGTTGGTCAAGAGGCAAGAGAGGCGCACACACAAGTAGCTTGTATACTTATCCTGCTACTTTTGGTAAGTTAACAATAAAGGTAAAAAAAATAAAAATAAAAATGACTAATTTAGAAATGAATTTAAGAGGACAGGAATTATGTAAGGATCACTCCGAAGGTATACAGTGAACCAATATCCACTCAGTATTTACATTACACTAAAAACAATCTTGTGGCTGCATAGTCTACAGATTGTAATATTTCTCTGACATTTTAATTTTAACAGTAACACTCCAGACCTTCAAGGTCTGGAGCAGCTAACAATAGTTATTTGAGACTTCAGTGAAGATTTTAATCTCCATTGGATACATCATTTAAAGATGCCAAATTTAAGAAATATGACCTGCAATTAGTTACAGATTGTCCACAGTTAGCAACAGGACATTAGTCAATGCTATTTTTACATCACTTAAATTGGACTCTGCTGTCTATGAAAGATTTTGAGACACCATTAGCCTATCTGAGGTGAAAGAGGTTGAGAGCACATGCTGATAGTGCATTGCCACACCCAGCACACGACGAACCACGTGGATTAGGACCCAAGTGCAGCGGGTGACACCCTAGCACCACACTGCAACAGTGTGAGGTGTTAGCTTGTGTGCCAATCCTGCGAGTAACCCCCAAGGACCTGGATGCAGATTAACATCTTACCCAGAGCAAAGCAATTGCAGGTTAAGAGCATTGCACAAGGGCCCAACGAAGTAGAGTCACTTCTGGCGTTTGCAGCATTTGAACCGGCAACCTTCTGATTACCACCGCAGATCCCTAGCCTCAGGGCCACCACCTATCTGGGCTAATGTTTTAACTACACGATATTGTAAAGAACTGTTACAAAGCACTTTCATATAATCTACTAATGCATGTATTTGCATTCTATATTATGTTTTGTTTTTCTAAAAGACTCATTGTCACAAAAATATTTAATAAACAAAAGTTTGACAATGGACTCTTTGATAAAATAAATTAAAAAAACGTAGAATGCTCCAAATTTTTAAACCAGTTAAATAAATCCCAGAATGTTACACCATGTGTAATATTCTAACTTGTTTTTTGTCAATGTGAGCATCTTTAATAACTACTCAACATTTCTTTAGGATATTTTTGCCATGGCTCATAATAAGTCCAATAATTCTAAGTAGCTTACAGTAATACAATTAAAAATGCTTTATAAAACATATTTCTATTAATGAATTTATTAATAATTGATTTAATTTGCCCAGAGGGGACTGGGCGGTCTCATGGTCTGGAATCCCTACAGATTTTATTTTTTTTCTCCAGCCGTCTGGAGTTTTTTGTTTTTTCTGTCCCCCCTGGCCATTGGACCTTACTCTAATTCGATGTTAATTAATGCTGATTTATTTTGTTTTCTTATTGTGTCTTATTTTTCTATTCTTTATTATGTAAAGCACTTTGAGCTACTGTTTGTATGAAAATGTGCTATATAAATAAATGTTGTTGTTGTTGTTGTTGTTGTTGTAATTACAGAATTAAAGAAATTATTGTGTTAAGAAAAATGTCCAAGTTTCATTTTGCATGCAATTTTGCAACTGCAAAATGTGAAATTCAATGCAATTAGTTTTTTGGGGCATTTCAAAGCGGTGGAAAGCAAGGAATATTGCACCCTAAAGGTTATTCCGCAGCCACTTTCTCCTTACTACTCATCTGCCTGTCAATGCCACTGCCTGCCTGCACATTAATGCCACTGGTTTCATTTCTCACCACTCATTTGGAGTCTGAAGTAACACTTCTATGCTAACTTTCCTCAACCCTGTAAAATGATCCAAGCCAAGATCCTTCTGGAGACTCAGTGACTCGGCACCCAATCAATTTTAGAAGTAAAGAAGGGCCTCTGACGTGCTGGCAGATAAGTGTTCTGTAGTCTTTACCCCCTTTACCATGCTGTACACCAGAATACATTTTGCCATGCTTTTGCACATGGAGAAACAGGATGAAGATGGCTTGAAAATACATGCACCAATTATGGTTGCACTGTTTACTTCATCAACTTCATGCAAAACTAAGTTTCGCTGTGATTTCAATTTTACATGAATCACTTAGCTCTCACTTGACATAAGCAATGTGTAAATGTTCTGTTCAATTATGATTTAGTAATTACATTAAAATCATTGTATTTGTTATGGTTTGAATTATTTACCTACTGTTTCTTTATATGTTATTTTGTTCCTTATGTTTTGTAGGCTGTACCCCTTGAAGTGGGACCGCCCATTGCATTACTGCTAAGGGACCATCTTCTGTGTTCAATGACATGTGGTTCATTTGAATTTGCCTCAAAGTCTATTGTGAGCATTGCCATTTTGTTGCTTTTGCTTTTTAATTATTTTTGAAATGGTTCTTAATTTCTGGGGTTGTTTTTTACTTAAAACTGCCTTTTTGGCAACTACTGTTGTTATTTTTTCTGTCTCTCTACTATATAAAAAAATACTGGGATGAGAGGAGACTTTTTAGCCTAGGATGAGACGTGACTTTTTCAGAGAGATACTTTCAAGTCCCGCAAGACAAGACTTTGTGCCATGAGATTTAACCACACCCAGGGCTGGAAATAAAAGACAAAGAGTAGATGACAAAGTAGAATGTCGTAAAGAATTCAAAAACGTTGGTGCAGTAGACATGCAGAGCAGATTAGAGATAATGAAAGTACTAAAATTCAAAAGTCTCAAAAAAATTATAGTAAAAATCGCATTAGCGCAAACAAATGGAAATTATTACTCTGTGAAATAATGGAGCAGCGAAAAGAGATTGAATGTATTGTTCGGATTTAAACTTTAAGTTGGAGACTTGGTGATTGTCTAATTCATGTTGCCATCAGGGAAAAGTAGTTTTTCTTCCCAATGAAGAGGCATATCCTGGAGAATTAAAAGACGTGTTGTTTGGTGAAAGTGAAATCCACATACGCGAGCGCCAGAGAAACGAAGTGGCTGGCGCGTAGCATAAGCCTGGGGGTTGGCAAGCAAAGCAATATTAATAAATATCCTCTTTTAAAAATATTCTTTGTTTGCTCTTTCATCAACAAATTCATAATTCTCAGCTCTGCTGGTCTATGTTTGAAGTGTGCATGTTTTCCCAAGAATTTTATTCAGGGTTCTATGTGAATTTTCTGGTTAGTAACTTGGGTGTGGAAATTAGTTTTACTTTAACTGCAAGAATTGCTTTAGTCTGAAGCTTTTTCACCATGATGTCATGAAATCAAGATGAATGGCATCTCAAAATTGACAAAGTGTAAGAAGTTGTGCATATCCTGCAGTGAACTGATGTTCCATCTGAATAACATTTACATTATATCTGAGTTACATTTACATTAACTGTTAATAGGTGCCCTTACTTACATTAAAACCACACAAACAAATGCTTTCAGAATGTGTGTTACCTTGGAGTCTCACAGCACATAAGTCCGAAAAAGTTACAAAAGCTCTTCTAAAAAATGCCAGCCAGAGGGGAATCTCACTATCAAACCCCAGCTAGTAATAAGGGAAAGCACAGAATCTTTGTAAAATAAAAGGATTATTCTCACAAAATGCTCTTCAATAACAATGATGCACCATGAAGCACAAGTAGCAAAGGAATTATGCAAAAGCACTAAGGCAATACAATGCAAGAAACTCCTAATACAGCAATCCAGGAATGTAGTCAATAACAGAGTGACAAAATTCCAAAATATACTAAGGGATAAGCATAGAAAAAAACAGTAAACTCACAGAGTCCAGAGCACATTCACAATGGAGACCTTCCAGATTTATAGGGCAGAGGGCAGTTCCTGGTGGTGACTGACAGGAGCACACACAAAACTCATGGAATATAATGCAGGCATCTTATCTACATAGACAAAACCAAAAAGAATGATGCACATAAACAACATAAATCAAAGAAATAAAAATTAACAAAACAAACATAAAAAATGAATCTGAACCCTAGCCAGGGGAGAAACCCTGGCCAAGTCATGACACCTGGATCATTGAGACAAGAAGATCTTATGGAGCAGAAAATGGAGTAAAACCCTCACACACACTGTTGCTAACCTAACAAAGAAAGCCAGATGGTAATCCTATGTTGATCCCACAAGGACTTGCCTCACTTGCCAGGTCCTGACTAACTAACTTGTGCCAAGGGAACTCCATATACAAACTTACTACTGAAAAGGACAAAGATTAAAAGAAACAATCTTCTTCTGCTGCATATTCTTCTTCTTCTTCTTCTCGTTCTTCTTCTTCTTCAATAGCTGTTCCAATTCTTATATGACTGAGGTTTCAGCACAATTTTTATGGCCAAATGCCTTTCCTGATGCCAGCCCTGCAGGCTTAGGACTGGACCCAAAACTTTACAAAAAACTGAAATTAAATAACCAAACAATATCTAGTGATTAAACAACAATGGTCAAAATATTCGAAAGAAGGAAGGCTTTGTAACACAGACCAGAAGGCCTGAAGGCTTCCTCCACTATTCAGCCCCTTTTAAAAGACAATAAGCTTTGACATCACATCACATTGTTAAGCATGTGCTCTGCCATGACCTATTGTACATAAGTACAAGAACATGATTGCTGTACTGGCATCACATCTTTCATCACAACAAAGAAAAAACTACAAAAAAAATGATACTCCCAGCAGAAGGCAAAAAAGAGTTTCTCATTCTTACTGCATTAATAATTGCACACATTCCCCTGAAAATGATGTTCAGCAATACTGTGGCTATCCATTTAATTGCTGAGTAAGAGCATTATAATTATAGAGACACCACATAAAAGCATTACACTGATGTACTTTATGAAGACAGCTGTCAGTTTAGCCTCTGGATTCCTAAGTTTTCAATATTATTTAACTTGTGAAAATATAAATGATTTTCAATCTGAATTTATATTTTGAAGCTACAGTTGACTTCTTATCACATATGAACTGTAAGCAGGAATATCCAAGAAGGTCGCTTCAAAAAACTTAATGAGTGTTCACTATCAGTGCTCACTTTAAGAAAAGCAGATAGGTAAACTTTAAAATATACTGTATATGAAAAAATATATACTTTATTGACAATGTATGTGAATAAAAAAACTTCAATGATTCAAGCTCTTCCTAAATATATATGACATTTCTTTGCAGGAGGATTACATTGTGACACTGCACAGATATTTCCTGGAAATTAGGTAAAGAATTATAAGACTTTTAATATGAAAATGATGACATTTATAAACTGCTCTTCTACACTTTTAGAAAATAAAAATCATTTTTATTTTGTACATCTTTGTAGAAGTGACACGCTCTGGGAAAAAAATTCTCCGCTATGATCCAGTGACCTTATAACAGGCAAATCGGGTTTAGGAATAGAGAGGGTTGGATATTCCGTGATTCTTATTAGATCAAACAAGGACAAGATATACAGGTGCTGGTCATAAAATCAGAATATCATGACAAAGTTGATTTATTTCAGTAATTCCATTCAAAAAGTGAAACTTGTATGTTAGATTTATTCATTACACACAGACTGATGTATTTCAAATGTTTATGTCTTTTAATTTTGATGATTATAATTGACAACTAATGAAAGACCCAAATTCAGTATCTCGGAAAATTAGAATATTGTGAAAAGGTTCAATATTGAAGACACCTGGTGCCACACTCTAATCAGCTAATTAACTCAAAACACCTGCAAAAGCCTTTAAATGGTCTCTCAGTCTCGTTCTGTAGGCTACACAATCATGGGGAAGACTGCTGACTTGACAGTTGTCCAAAAGACAACCATTGACACCTTGCACAAGGAGGGCAAGACACAAAAGGTCATTGCTAAAGAGGCTGGCTGTTCACAGAGCTCTGTGTCCAAGCACATTAATAGAGAGGTGAAGGGAAGGACAAGATGTGGTAGAAAAAAGTGTACAAGTAATAGGGATAACCGCACCGTGGAGAGGATTGTGAAACAAAACTCATTCAAAACTGTGGGGGAAATTCACAAAGAGTGGACTGCAGCTGGAGTCAGTGCTTCAAGAACCACCACGCACAGACGTATGCAAGACATGGGTTTCAGCTGTCACATTCCTTGTGTCAAGCCACTCTTGAACAAGATACAGCGTCAGAAGCGTCTTGCCTGGGCTAAAGACAAAAAAGACTGGACTGCTGCTGAGTTATGTTCTCTGATGAAAGTAAATTTTGCATTTCCTTTGGAAATCAAGGTCCCAGAGTCTGAAGGAAGAGAGGAAAGGCACAGAATCCATGTTGCTTGAGGTCCAGTGTAAAGTTTCCACAGTCAGTGATGGTTTGGGGTGCCATGTCACCTGCTGGTGTTGGTCCATTGTGTTTTCTGAAGCCCAAGGTCAACGCAGCCATCTACCAGGAAGTTTTAGAGCACTTCATGCTTCCTGCTGCTGACGAACTTTATGGAGATGCAGATTTCATTTTCCAACAGGACCTGGCACCTGCACAAAGTGCCAAAGCTACCAGTACCTGGTTTAAGGACGATGGTATCCCTGTTCTTGATTGGCCAGCAAACTCGCCTGACCTTAACCCCATAGAAAATCTATGGGGTATTGTGAAGAGGAAGATGCAATACGCCGGACCCAACAATTCAGAAGAGCTGAAGGCCACTATCAGAGCAACATGGGCTCTCATAACACCTGAGCAGTGCCACAGACTGATCGACTCCATGCCACGCCGCATTGCTGCAGTAATCCAAGCCAAAGGAGCCCCAACTAAATATTGAGTGCTGTACATGCTCATACTTTTCATGTTCATACCTTTCAGTTGGCCAACATTTCTAAAACTCATTTTTTTGCATTGGTCTTAATTGATATTCTAATTTTCCGAGATACTGAATTTGGGACTTTCATTAGTTGTCAGTTATAATCATCAAAATTAAAAGAAATAAACATTTGAAATACATCAGTCTGTGTGTAATGAATGAATCTAATATATAAGTTTCACTTTTTGAATGGAATTACTGAAATAAATCAACTTTGTCATGATATTCTAATTTTATGACCAGTACCTGTAAATGGTAAGCTAGGGCTGGAAAAAATTAAATAACCTCTAGATGGCGCAAAAGCAACATTAGTAAAATATCCAGTGGCACAATTATAGGGTTGAATTTTTTTTTTGTGCAGAAGAAAGTCCAGACTCAGGCCTAAATTTAACCGTCATTACCAGTTCCATTAAACAGACTTGGGATAGTGAAAAGACCTTTTTATACATTCTGATAGTCTCACATTAACATAACATTATTATATAATTTAAGGAAAGGCTTCAATATACCTGTATACATTGCAATGTTTCAATCCCAGAGTAAAGTATTAAAAATGTACTTTCTGAAATCATTGCAAGACCTTTCCAACACTCTTGGAAGTAAAGGTGCCAAAGTGGTTATTCAGAGCGATGCCATAGGGGAACTATTTTTTGGTTCTCAAAAGCAGCATCCACATGAGGTCTGTAACAGGTTTAATTAACAACTACGAAAAATGATAACAAATTAATGAAATAATGCCTTCATAACTTTATAAGAACTATTACTGTATAAAATAATACGGGCTATGCTTGGGTTTTCTTGATCTTTATATCTTGCTTGGTGGCCTACTAAACATGACATATTTCTGTTTTGTCCACATATTTGGATCCTTTTCAAAGCCCCAGGAATATTTCCCAGAATTAAATGGTCCTTTATCAAGAATGTTTTCTACTGTACAAGGAACCACACAACCCACACCTTACCTTATGTATAGTTAAGGCTTAAATGTAAATGTTGATGGAATTTTTCCTTATCTTCATACTTCTTATACTGTCCATACAAAATGCTGACCGCTTCTCACAATCTGGAATCAATCTTTGGGCAAAGTTATCAGCAGATTTAACCACACTCAGAAGAGCCCTTCACATCAATGAATAGCCATCCCTATCAACAGATGGTAATACCGGAGTCCAGATCCAAGGATAGAGCCAATATGGGATTTTCTTAGAGAACAGTAGTTTATGTAACATTTTTACTTTATCTAACTGCCAAAATCTGAATCTCTATGTCATCACCTACCTAACCTGGGCCTCACACACTTGCTTTTTCCCCATTTTAGCAGGTACTCATTATTACCACAGATCTTTGAGCTTAAGTTGTATTATTTATGCAGAAAACTGAATCAGTGCTTTTTGTGTTAGCAATTACCTTTTACTCCTAGGTTATCTCTAGTTTTGGATTTTATACTCATTTGATGATAATTTTTTCTTCACCTTATCCTCTTTTTTGATGTTTATAACTGCTGTTTCGATTCAATGCTTTGGATTTAAGTGACTAGACCCTTGCCTGAATAATTTTGTTTATGTTTTCACTCAAATGATCTACTTTTGTTTGCTTGTTGTGATCAACATCCAGTTCTTCATCTTGCAAATATTTATACCTCCCTCGTCTACAGTACCTACGACATAACAATATCCTCTTATCCATTTTACCACAGTTACATCAGTAGTGTGGTGGACGGCCGGGGTCCATGCCTGGCCGGGACGTCCCTTTGGTTTATGTTCAGGGGGAGCAACCATGGACTTTTCAATACCTCCCCCTGGACACTAGATGGCCACCCCGCTGGGTAGGAGCGGTGCCTCGGTTTCCCGCAGGGCTCCATGGGAATTGGAGTTGGGTGCAGACCTTTTGTGTCCCGCAGGCGCCGCCAAGGGGAGCTGCAGCTGGGAATCCTGAGCCCTTATGGGCAGTGTTTTCACCACACCTGGAAATGTAGCCGGAACTCAGCAATCAAGCAACTGGAGCACTTCCCAGTGAACTATAATAGGGGCCGGCAGCCACCACTCCAGGAGCCAGACTAGGGAGGAGGAGGACGAGGTTGCCTGAAGGAGTGGTGTAGGAAGAAGAGTGTGTGCTTTACTTAGTAAGTATTTGGTGTGCTTTAGGACTGTGTAACAACCCGGCACAGCAGAGCTGGAGTAGGGAGGGAGAAGATGGAGCTTGCGAGAGAGGAGTGGAGGCGGCTGAAGAGAGGACAAGGACTGAGTTAGTGTGGTGTTTTTGTGCACTTTCATCAGCTTTGTGAGTTGGGAAATTGTAAATAAACCGTGTGTGTTGTGGACGTCTGGTATCTTGTCTGTTTGTGGCCGGGCTATCTTTTACAGTAGTTAACCAATAAGTGACAAGAAATTATTAAATAAGAGAAAGCCATCATGGTACTGCAGTAGTTTGTTCCTTTGCCTCATGGATCTGGACTTGAATTCCATGCCCTTTTGTATGTATTCCTTGTATTTTCACGGGCTTTCCCAAGGATACTCTGGTTTTTATCCCACACACCTCAAACACATGTAAGTTAGGTTGATTGATAATTCTGAACTAGCCCCAACATGAGTGAGTAGGATTATGTGAGAGAGGGCTTCATGATGGAGATGCACCCAGAACAACCAGGATAGTCTCTGACCACTACCGCCTGGCCTTGGATTCAGCAGGTCTGAGAATGAATGTTTTATTTATATAGCACCTCCAACATGCTCAATGCTGACTGATCATGACTAAGTAATACAGTTGCAGATTCATATATCATCAATCTTACATTCAGAATAGACCATGCTTGGTTCTTCAAAAAAGCTCATTGTTACACATCTAAAACATATAAACAACAATTATTCAAGTCACAGTTATGTATTACAACACATGATACTGTATATTAAAAGAAAACTGTTTGTCTGTTTAAACATCTAAGATCAATCAATGCAAAAACAGAAGTGTGACCCATGGAGCCCTCTATACATTGTTACTTGTTTTCATAGCTTTCTGCTCAATCAGATGAGTTGTGATCAAATTACTTGAATTAATCCATCATTTTATAAAGGGTGTAAGTGAAACACATAAACATAATTATTGGCACTTCCCTGGCATTATGCTTATAACAGTTCTGATACTGTAATATTTTTGATGAGAAAAACGAATTTTGTGCTGCGTAATAGTAGTTTTACAATAACTATTATAGACACATCAATAGCTGAGTACAATACTATCAAATGAATCAAAAAGGAGATGATGCCTGATTTGATTAACAAGATCTCAAAACAATCATGATGATAAGCAATAAATATTTCAATATTTCAAATAGGCATCTTTGATACATTATGAATTTAGTATAATTACCAAAATTTCAAATTAATGGTAAGTTAAATGCTAACACTGGAGATTGTTGTTTTCTGGAAATGTATTTTGTCTTGCAGTTATATCCGCCAGGTGAATAGCTCATAATGGAACATTTTAGCAGAAATCAAAAGAACTGAATCTAGGCCTGTTATATAGTCTGCTAATAATGGAAGAATAAGATTGTAATGTGATATTATGGACTGCAGACTTTGAGCTCTTATCTGCTTTTACATTCCAAAGGTTCTCCCGAGATTTTTTTTTTCTTTTGATGAGGTCCTTTAAATATCTGTTGCATCCTCATACACCATCATTTTCTCCGACCTACATTCTGGATCCAGATCCTTAATTTTCTAAATAACTATTGATACTAATTCCATTATCAGATTTTATTCGGTTGAAATCCAACTTCTACTTTATGCATAGTATTACTGTAAAAGCAATAACAGCAACAGCAAATTATGCTGTGAGAAATTAAGGATCGACTACATTCTTTTGACATAAGCCTTCTTAAAATAGAGTATATTAATAATAAACCAATTGTTCTTTAAAAAACAGAAATATAGACTTTGTTGTCGTTTTAAAAAAGTACTAAATATACATCTTGGCATTTGTTTCAAAATTATTCAATGGGAAGAACAAAACATGACAGAAAACCACACATTACTTTGGACTAATTTCAAGTGATTATGGTTCTTTAAATCAGGATGTTTTCAAGATTTGTATATGAGGGAAATACCATGAACTTTCTGAAGGTTAGGGTTTTACTTCAGCTCTGTGCCAAACTTTAAACACGCACAGAAAATATTATATGAATTTTGTTTAATTAAAGTTAACAATAAAATATTAACTTTTATTCATTAACCAATGAAATTCTAAATAGATATATTTTGAAGATCTACTTTCAGCACTTGGTTTGCCTGATCCTGATGATGTCATATCACATGTTCTTTTTTAAGCTCCTCCCACTTTCTGCTGCAAATAAAGAACTATTTCACATGTGCAACACCTCAGTCTAAGCAGAGCATTCTCACTGAGTACAGTATCAGGAGTTTAAGCCAACTCCTACTCATCAGTGCTCCTCTGAGCTTTTCCAAGCATTTTCATCATGTATGCATTTTTCAGAGAAGTTCTGAACCCTCTGCCTCTAGTTGCTTCGTATACAGAGGCAGCAAAGCGTTCACTTACCTTTGCAGGGTCTGTAATGTTGAATGTGCTGCTTCTAGCTGGTGGTATTTTTATGGCCAGCCAACTGAGGCGACTTGATCACAGGAACTCACAGTTAGCTGATCATGTGCTGTCTCTCACAAATAAGCTGATGAAAAATGAATCCAATATATGCAGAAACAAGAGGGCCAATGAAGAGTTACGAGAAGCCCTCCGTATTCATGAAGATACTTTAAAACAGCACTGGGCTCAGGTTGAGCACATTCACAAACAGGTGAATGGAAGAGACACTGAGATCCACAAACATGTAAAAATAAACCAAAAACTGCGGTGGGAATTAGATGCCATCAAGCAATGGATACGAGATGGTCAGATGGAGAAGAACAGCTTCTTGAAAAAACTGGAAAGTGCAAAAAGCAAGCAGATGAAATCTACAGAAGAAGGAGAGGAGTTCCGAGCAGAAATTGTGGGATTAGTAGATGAGGTTCTGGATGTGATGGAGGGAGAAAACAAATCTGAGGTAATGGATATGCAAAACATGCATTTGATATAATTAAATTGTATGAGATTGCAGCCTAGTAAAATCAATGTTATATGTCATGCATGCCTTTCCATTGGAACAATTGAGAATGAATCAGTCAAATTAGAAGAAGAGAGGGTGTCTCCAAGACTATATTTACACAGTGCATGATTTTTAGCTTTCTTTTCACATGTTGTTTCTCTTTATTATTATGTGAGCTCTATGTGAATACTCTTATCGTTCACATATATTACACTGAAATGACAGGTATGTGCAAAATGAAAGACATTTCATTTTCACTGCAGTAACTCAATGTAAGGATCTATGTAAACCAAGAAGATAATTTGGAGCTAAGATATTTCCTCGCTGATTAAATGCTGGGATACTCACTTGAATCTTATTTGTCTCTGCCAGCACATATTTTATCTAATCACAGTTTTATTTCTGTTACATTGGTTTTGTTTTGCTATGACCCACAGTACTATAATGAAATAAAATTCAACATATCTCATCCTTGTAGCTGTAATGACTTGTAGTCACGGTCCATAGTTTATCTATTCAGTAGGTAACATGTAGACCTCATTGTCCTCAAAAGATCAAGGTTTAAGCCCCAGTAATTCACAAGTACGTTAGCACACTACATGTGCTTGATGCCAGAGCTGTCATTCTCCATATCATTTAATCGGCTTCTAACAATTTGCCTCACGCTCAGCAGATGTTGCTCCTCTTCTTTTTTTTTCTGCCATATCACTGTCCTTGATCACTTTGCCTATGCAATGTGCTGTTAAAATGATGCAAACCATGACAACTTCATAGAGGATGCCAGTAGCCACATTTTTTTGCTTCACCAGCACATAATCACACCTTAAGCTTTTGATTATGACCAAAATCAAGTTTCAAGCCCTAGTGGTCCATGAGTAATCGCATCACAGACAGACACAACCCTTAGTATTTTCTATATATAGACTAGCTGTGCTATCTGTCTAAGAAGGAAAATCAATATCAGTATATTCAGCCCAAAGATCTGCGCTGAGATCTGTCCAGTTGCTATGTGTCTGATATATGCCATTTGGTATGGGATTCATAAAAACAATGCTAATGTTTGCAGTGCACCATTTATTAGAATGTATTTTGTATTATATGTGGTAATAAAATACTTTGCATTTTTCATTCCAACAGATAACACATCACAAACATTAGCACTGCTTTTACAAATCCCACAACCAAATGGCTTACAAGTGACATGACAACTGGACAGACACACAGATACACAGACATACATGGACTCTTGTCCTTTTATTAGGGTGGATTGTTACCTACAGATATACATTGGTAATTGTAATCACTTGCAAGAACTTTCCAAGAACCTTATTTAAAAATATTTTTTACTTAATGTTAGGCAGATTTCAAATTGATTCCTTTTTAAAAGATTTTTTCCACAAATCAGTACAATTACACCACTCAATTAAAAAATGTGAAATGCTTTCTAATTGCGATGTGATTTATTCTGTGGTTACCCATTAACTTACTTTACTTCCTTCCTGCTCCTTAGCATTGATTGGCATTAATGGCTGATTCATGTGCTCTGTATCTGTCAAAACTGTCCATTTGTTTTTTGACATCTTTATTCACTCATTTAAATACTGTGTACATAAACGCATGTGAATCTCACCATGTTCAGTAGCTTGTGGCATGATATGATCCCATAACATTTCCAATGATAGATGACCATCCACTTGCACAACTTAGTAGCATTTCACACTCTATTAGTAATGTCAACAAGGAGCAGACTTCTGATACACCAGACCAAGGGTTATTTATGATAGCTTGGAAACAAAAAAGTGCAGAAACTTTTTTTTGAATGAGGTGGAAAAATGATTCTGGCTGCAGAATGTGATCTGAGAATCAATGTTAATTTGTACTTGTTTACAGCATTCATTTCAGATACAATGTGTCTTTTTCCATTTACGTATCAAGATAAAAAAGACATGCATCACATATGACAGAAAATTAGAATTAGATTTGATGAAATTTGCGAGGCAAGCACAGGTAACATCCTAAATCACTCAAAATTTAAGAACACATAAAAATTAAGTCTGTACTTAACACTAAAGATCATAATCTTAGGGGGTGATATTTGGTTCTGTGTGGTGTTATTTTTCTAATATTGTTTGTGGGTCCTAATTACAACATTTTATGCTTTTCGTAGCACTTTAGCTTTTGGTAAAACTTTACCAAAAGCATAAAATCTTGTAATTAGCATTATGTAACAAGACTTTAACAAACACTTCTTTGGGTCTTCATGAAAATTATAAGGCGTTTATTAATCTCTGCAGCGAGACTGAATAATAAAACTTCACTTTGGAGTTGTCTGAGGTGGCTTAACTAGGACCCATTTCTCTTGATATGACATATTTAGTATAGGACCTGTGAATCCTTCACAATACCAAGTCATTTTACCATCATGTCAATGTGCCACACTGCACAGAGATGAATAATCTATCTACTGAAGTTTTAGAAGTGTTATGAAGACCCAAAGAAGTATGTGTTGCATAACCTAAACTAAAGTGTTGCCATGCGTTTATTCTACCTATAATTCTGAAGCTTTACAACAGGTATGAAATTGTTAAAAATATGTTTCATATTGGGCCACATGGTGGCACAGTGGTAGAGCTGCTTACTTACAACCAGGAGACCTGGGTTTGTATCCTGATCCCTCCCTGCATGGAGTTTACATGTTTCCCCTGTGTCTATGTGAGTTTCCTCTGTCCATCCAAAGACATGCAGGTAGAGATGTGAGCTCGTCCTACAATGAACTGCCACCCCGTCCAGGGTTTATTCCTGCCTTGCCCCCTATGTTAGCAGGGGTAGCCTACACCACCCTTGTGACCGTGGTTTGGATTAAGTGGTTAGTTTCATATTGTAAATGAAGGTGTTTACATTTTGTTCTTGTTAGCATCAATTAGAATTGATTTGACCAGCCTAAATGGACAGTACCATTTTATATAAATACAGTGTTTTATTACAGTAAACTTTAAAGGAAAATCCAAAAAATACAAGGATTACCTGTGATAAATACTTTTTTTAGAAAGGGTTTCTATTTGTAAACTATGTTTTAAAGAAACATGCTTTCTCTCTTTTGACTCCTTATTGAATAAGATTCATATTTCATATTTCTCAGGCTGGGGATTTAGTCTTCAAAGTTTTACTCACATTCTTTTCTTATAGGAGATCATCTATGATAATGATGTATGTAAATTTAGAAAGAAGCTACAGAGCTGCAGAAGTAAAGTGGATTTAGGAAATTAGTGGACATGGTGCTGCCTTCCACAGTTTCAGTTTGTAATAGGTTTTTTTCAGTCATTTTCTGTTACTGGCTCAAAAACACAGTATAGATAGTCCTAGCAAATAGCCATAAAAGAACATGGGTGACATGTGTCACCTTGAAACACACTAAATTGTGCTGAACCTCTCTTTTTGACTTGGCCTAACAACTGTGTATCTGTATGCATTTGACAAAGGTTAGTCTGTATTAATATTAATACAGGGATTTATTTCTGATTATATGTTTTATTTATTTAAAAGGAAGGGAGAGTATTTCACAATGAAAAACAAAGGATGCAGCTGCCAGTCAGCTCCTTGCCACAACCCATTCCCTCAAGAAAAGACAAGTACTTCTGCCACACTAACCTCAGCACTGGAGTCAACATCGGAGGGAGACCAAAAAAAAAGAAAAAAGGAACCCGAGAGATTTAGGTCCGCTGTACATAAGAACTACGAATCAGACATGTCTGAGTATGAAAAAGGATCCTTACTGCAAAAACACTGGCAAAACATTCGATGAAGAACTCTGTTAAACAACCCAAGCGTTAGTATGGATCTATGTAGCTTACAATCTGATAAAACTGCACACATCTGTACTGGTGAAAAGAAAAATTGAAGTTAATAGTAAATTAATAGAGTACGCACCCTGGGATGGACTGTCGTGCCCTGTCCAGAGATTGTTCCTGCCTTGCGTCAGATGCTTTCTGGGATGGACTCCAGCATCCCCATGGCCCTGCCTAGAATTGAAAAATGGATGGATGGACTAATAAGAGTACAAATCATTGAAGTATTTAAAGATTTTAGGTCTCATTTAAAAATACTTTACATGGATTCAAGTGTGAAAGTATGTGTACTGCAAAAAACAGGAAAATGCATGTGGCAAAAAAACCAAAATAAAAACGGATTTATAAAATCTGGTGTAGGCGCATTTATACAGAACTTTGTAAATCTCAATCATCTTGTAAATGTGCATAAGTGAATGCGCCTTGAACCTCGCTACCCTGTGCTAATCAACCTCACACATATGCATGCACAATGCTGCATACCTTCATTGGCTGGTTAAGCTGCCCCCCCCCCCCACCTGACACCACCACCTGCATTGGAGGAGCTCTATGGGGCACTCCACAATGGAGCACACGAGGACATTTGCGTAATTATAGTGTCTCTCATCTGCGTTTTGGGAGTCAGGGAAAGGTGTAAGTCTTCTTCCAACACTACTTTGCCTTAAAATAAAGTAGTTATGGGTTGACACGGGTCACGGAGCCACATTTATTGGTCTCATCATGGCATCACAGGTAAGTTGTGCATTAATGGAATGTAACTGGTTAACAAAAGCAGCTTCCTGCTTGCTTGGCAATTTGAGTGCAGTTAATTTCTCTAAATATGTTAAGAAAACTGAACACTGTGGAAAGTTGCCTTTTAATGTTGGAAAAACATGTTACGTATGTCTTGTGTATGTATATCCACACCACATGACCATACAGAAACTGAATACAGAGCCTCATCAGTTGGTTAATGGCTTACAGCAGAGTGGGCATGATGGAGCTGAAGCTTGGTTGAGATCCAACTGACCTCTAGGCCAGTTCCCTGAGAAGTGACAACAGGTAGTCTGATGAATAACCAAAAAAGCTCTACAGTGCAAATACGCAGCATTGGCCTTCTTAAAAGGAAAATAAAATAGAGTCTGTACATCATATTAATTACTTCTGAGGTTTACTATGTTTGTTAAATCAATGCACATTATGATAATCACTTGTTGATTATTATACATGTGAGTCATTATTTGGCTGGTTTAGCTGCATTTCCCTACTTGATCAAGGGTGTCGTCATTTACTATACGCAAATTCTCCCATCAAGTTTTCTTTTATAAATCCCAGCTTTTCCGTGGCAAAGAGGTAACATTTTGTGCCTCTTTTTTTGTGTATGCATGTTTTATAAATCTGGCCCCCGGAGACCAAGGTTGACACAAAAGCCCACAAAGAAGAAAAAGTCTGCAGTTTCACCTGAAGGTCAAATGATGGGAACAAGTATTAGTGTTAGTAATTCAGATAAAATACCCTCTCAGGGAAAAAATGGCCTACAGGTGAGATGGAAAAACAAAAATCAGTCAAAAGAAATCAATATGGATACCCAATTTGAAGACAGGAAAAAAAAACATTGGTTGATAAATGTCAGTTGGCTGCTGGTAATTCACATCTCAGGTCACTACTACTTTATAACACAAACTCACAATCATTTGGCCCATAGCGAGTACGTAATGAAAGTAAGTTTCCTTGACTCCAGATAGCTTTGGTTAATGTTAACTTACAGGTATGATGGAGTCAACATTATGCCTTTTCCCAGTTCAACAGACCCACACCACTGACTGACAAAAGCTAAATGATTCCCTGTTTTTGTTAGGTAGTTGATCATAAAAAAATTGTAAAGGACATAAGTGAAAAATAATAGCACTTAAGTGGCCGACTGAAATATGAAATACCTACTGGTTTGTACTATACAGCATGCCTAAGACTTATCTGCTTATCTTCAAAACAAAGTTTAGACTTCACTGTTCCCGTACTTGA
Organism: Polypterus bichir lapradei; assembly: GCA_026402145.1. Classification (NCBI taxonomy): domain Eukaryota; kingdom Metazoa; phylum Chordata; class Cladistia; order Polypteriformes; family Polypteridae; genus Polypterus; species Polypterus bichir. The sequence continues at coordinate 34,629,107 of JANRMT010062821.1, read as the reverse complement.
AGAATAAACAACATGGTTGTTATTATAAGACATTACAGTAAATTTGCTCAGACATGGCAGGTACCATTTGACATTTTGTGCTATACAGTAATCCCTCCTCCATCGCGGGGGTTGCGTTCCAGACCCCCCCGCGATAGGTGAAAATCCGCGAAGTAGAAACCATATGTTTGTATGGTTATTTTTATATATTTTAAGCCCTTATAAACTCTCCCGCACTGTTTATAAATATTCCCCGCAGCGTTATACAGCATAATCCCTTTGTATTCTCTTAGATATTAGGTAAGATTCATTGAAATTATGTATATAAACACACACTGTTTATATACAGTAAAACCTAAATATTATTTTAAAGATATTGAGTGTCTCCGATATCACATATGTTACAGCCATTACGATAGACAGG
>JANRMT010062821.1:34600332-34613704 GCA_026402145.1 Polypterus bichir lapradei | reverse complement strand
GGGTGGCGCAGTGGTAGCGCTGCTGCTTCGCAGTTAGGAGACCTGGGTTTGCTTTCCGGGTTCTCCCTGCGTGGAGTTTGCATGTTCTCCCGGTGTCTGCGTGGGTTTCCTCCGGGAGCTCCGGTTTCCTCTCACAGTCCAAAGACATGCAGGTTAGGTGGATTGGCAATTCTAAATTGGCCCTAGTGTGTGCTTGGTGTGTAGGTGTGTTTGTGTGTGTCCTGCGGTGGGTTGGCACCCTGCCTGGGATTGGTTCCTGCCTTGTGCCCTGTGTTGGCTGGGATTGGCTCCAGCAGACCCCAGTGACCCTGTGTTCGGATTCAGCGGGTTGGATAATGGATGGATGGATATATATATATATATATATATAGAATCATCCCTTATAGAGATAATTATGTTTTTTGTATAATCTATACTAATAAAAGGCAAAGCCCTCACTGACTCACTCACTCACTCACTCACTCACTCACTCACTCACTCATCACTAATTCTCCAACTTCCCGTGTAGGTAGAAGGCTGAAATTTGGCAGGCTTATTCCTTACAGCTTACTTACAAAAGTTAAGCAGGTTTCATTTCGAAATTCTACACGTAACGGTCATAACGGTCGATAACGGTCAACAACGTCCACCATGTTGAACTTTCTTATTTATGGCCCCATCTTCACGAAATTTGGTAGGCGGCTTCCCTGCACTAACAGAAACCGATGTACGTACTTATTTTGATGGTATGACGCCACTGTCGGCCGCCATATTGAACTTTCCAACATCACTAATTCTCCAACTTCCCGTGTAGGTAGAAGGCTGACCCATCTTCACGAAATTTGGTAGGTGGCTTCCCTGCGCTAACCAAAACCGATGTACGTACTTATTTCGGTGGTATGACACCTACTGTCGGCCGCCATATTGAACTTTCCAACGTCACTAATTCTCCAACTTCCCATGTAGGTAGAAGGCTGAAATTTGGCAGGCTCATTCCTTACAGCTTACTTACAAAAGTTAAGCAGGTTTCATTTTGAAATTCTACGTGTAACGGTCATAACGGTTGACAACGTTCGCCATGTTGAACTTTCTTATTTATGGCCCTGTCTTCACGAAATTTGGTAGGTGGCTTCCCTGCGCTAACCAAAACCGATGTATGTACTTATTTCAGTGGTATGATTCCACTGTCGGCCGCCATATTGAAGTTTCCAATGTCACTAATTCTCCATCTTCCCGTGTAGGTAGAAGGCTGAAATTTGGCAGGCTCATTCCTTACAGCTTACTTACAAAAGTTAAACAGGTTTCATTTCGAAATTCTACGAGTGACGGTCATAACGGTCGACAACGTCCGCCATGTTGAACTTTCTTATTTATGGCCCCATCTTCACAAAATTTGGTAGGCTGCTTCCCTGTGCTAACCGAAACCAATGTATGTACTTATTTCGGTGATATGATGCCACTGTCGGCCGCCATATTGAACTTTTCAATGGTCTTTGTTACTTATAGGCCCATCTTCAAGAAATTTGGTACGCGGGTTCCCAGCGCTAACTGAATCCTACTTATGTACATATATACGTCCATAGCCTGCAGCTTGGTCACCGGCAGCGTTGGGTCCCCCATCCCAACGCCTCCCACGTTGTTGGCTGCCTGCCTATATAAGGCCATCAGTCGCTCCAGTCTCTACATTCCCTTCCTTGCTACGCCACGGGATTCACGTCTCCCTGCTGATAACTACAGCCTTTTAATTTAATCCACGGCTTCTCTGCTGTTTTATTGTTCATTTATTATGATTATAGTTATTGTGTAGGTATTTTAGACTTACTTTACATTGTTCAGGTACCCATTTCCTTTATCATTCCAACTGTAACCCCATTGACATGTCTATCAAGGTGATCACCATCGATCAAAGAACTGTCACTTACCGAGTGGTTTCCATGCCCGGAGATGGCACCTGCCTTTTACATTCTCTTTGTTACATATTGCACAGCCATATCAGGCTCACTCTTGATATCCGGAAGAACATTGTGTCTTATGTATTGAATGACTGGGACAGGTTCAAGGTGTGGACTGATGACGGTACAGGAGATAATTATACTACACAGGAGCACTATAAGAGTGAAATGCTTAAGCCCTTCACCTATGGATCTGCATGTGAGTTGATGGCTGCCGCTGAATTGTTTGGTTATCACTTTCAAGTGTATCGAAATGGCCAAATATTTTACACCTTTCGACAACCGCCAATGCCTCTTAAACATCTTAGATTCACAGGTGACGATTTCAGTAGTGGACACTTTGATGTTTATGAATGTTTAAACTCTCAAAAGCTGGATGTGAAGTTATCGATGAAACCGGTGGTATGCTTACAACGCTTGACAGATGTCGAATGTCTCTTCAACACAAGTCCTACAAATACTGTCGTAATTGAAACAAACCATGAAACTCAAACCGATTATGACAGCAGCAATCCAAGCTGTGAGATTTGAGACAAGATTACTTTTCACATGGTCAACTGCACGTTGCATGCTCAAGAGTAAGCTCAGCGCACAGCTTGGTCATATTACAACCGGAGGGCCAAACTCACAATGTGGTATACAAAGAGATCCATAACAAATAATTATTGGTATATTTTCCCTCAGTTTAAAAAGGTTTAATTTTCTTCTTAATAAAAATTTTAAGGCAGTACTTCGCTGCTGCGAAGCGCGGGTATTTTGCTAGTCATTATATATAATACACTACCGTGGCTGTTCGTTTGTCTATCCAGGATTTTAAATCACCTGTAGCTCGCAAACCGTTTGACCTATTGATTTGAAATTTGGTACACATGTACTACATGACGTCCACTATCCGCTTTCAGGGTGATGATTGACCTCCAAGGCTATTCCTCTTTTTATTTTTATTCTATTTTATTGTAGAATCAACTCTCGGCAGTGGCCGGCAGGGCGGGTGTGCGGCGCATGTGTGCCATTCTCATCCCTACCACCTTCGTTGTCACTTCCCCTACATCTTCATATCTTAAATCATTCTTGAGGCAGATTGAAGACTTAAGTGCCAACTTAAGTGAAAAATTAAAAAAAACATACTAAGTAATTGCAACACAAATACTGACTTAATCAGTTTTAACGTGAAAAGATGCTGACGAAAGAAGAGAAGAAGCGGGCCGCAAGAATGGAGAAAAGAAGAGCTGCTCAGGAAGCAGCAGGCACATCAACCTCTGAGCAAACAAATGCTAAATGTACAGAGAAAGAGAATGAAAACTATGATTGCAATGAAAGCTATGAATGCTCAAGTCAATTGTATTTACTTCACATTAATTGTGCGCCGTTGCTGGTTTTAAATAAAAAGATAGTCTTTTCTACTGAGCTATGGAGAATGGTTAGGATTTTTCCAAATTAGTAAGGTAAGGCAATGAGCAAGTAGTGTAGTGTAAAATATCAGAATGGAGAATGTTGCTCCATGTTTTGTCAGTCTAAATAATATAGAGTGTGTGCATTCTGGAAAAAAAAGTAAACATTTTTCCCCAATATGCTTTGAGTGTAGAGCATTTCCAAAACATAAGACTTGAATAGGCAGGTACCAGATGACATATTTTATAGTTTAGATCTTGTTCCAAAGATGCTAATTTTAGTGTTATGAAAGACAGGCACATGCGATTTACAATATTTTAATTGAGTTATATCATGTATCATAGAAACCGATGGAGAATGTATATTGTTGGTAGCTAACTCTATTCATTTTTCTGAGACTATAACTAAGTATCTCCTTAGATCATTTTGGTGTGCTCTCTTTGAAATACTTTTAAGATTGTAGAGACTGTAAATGCTGCCTACAATACATCTCCATCATTACTAGTTTATATAGTACAGATACTTGCATAAAGGAAGAGAATTTGGTGTCTGAGGGGTAGTTGTTCAATGAATACAAACAAATTGACAATATACTAATATCTAAAGGTCCCGATACCAAGTTTCTTTTATGAATTAAATACTATATAGGCGAAGAATGACTGGAATAGATGTTTATCTTGTATGGGAGCAATAGACTAACATTTTGGTCTTGATTTCTTTACTACATTGTTACAATATTTTGATTGAGGGATGATCCACTGGATTATTGTTAGTTGTTAATAAGTAGTAGTGGAAGGTGTCTAAAACAAACACATAGTACAGACCTGGAGCAGGATCTCGCAGGGTAAATCATACAGAGGAGAATTTGAGTAAGATCTTACAGAATAAGGAATACAGAGAGGAGTTTCAGCACAATTTTCATTCTATGACTATCCAAACATATTATAGTTTCATTATTCTTCATCCTTCCATAGTTTTAAAGTGCTAATATTAGTGTGTAGTAAAATTTGTTATTATGTCTCCGTCTGCAGTTATCTAATTAAAAAATACCGGATGCACACACTTTTGAGTAATGAGAAAAGTGCTATATAAATTTAAAGAATTCTTATTATTTATTATTAAACTAAAAGAAATATAGTAACATTGGAAGTTATTCATTTTATTAATATTAATTCCTAAAGCTAATGTGAGATGCAGAGACAAGTACCCTGTAGCATATTTATTGTCAGATACTTTTTGGTCTCCACATTTTGTTGTACAGTAACTGTAAATCCTAGATATTTAAACTGTTACGACACAATTAAAGAAAGCTGATTCAGTTGAAGCTGACATAAACAAATATTCACTAAAATAAGACATTTCTATTCAAATTAATACTACACCCAGAAAAACTTCCTGTAATGTGGTAGTAATTAATATGGATCACCAATGTATAGCACCATATTATGACCATAAAGAGACAACTTTTTGTTCGTATCCTCCCTTTACAATCCTCAGACTATATGTTTGTTACGTAGCTTAGAGTTCAATTTCAATGACAAAGCTGTTGGTGCCAACGGGCAGGCAGCCCTGTTTGGCTCTTCTAAAGCAGTTAAAATGTATTTGATTTATTAGAACAGAAGCTTCCGCACTGGAGCATAACAGCTTATTTCAAGCAAATTTGACGGGCTCCCAAGTCCAAATTCATGTTCTGCACTGAACAAGTTTCATAGTAAATGGCCCTCTTAAAAAAGTCAGTTTGAATTACAGAAGGGACAACATTCTCATTCTTTTAACTAAAGCATTTGCCAAAATCCTGATATTGTTGTTTTGAGTAAAGAAATTGTTCTGCATGATATACACTCTAAGGGATTTCTATTCTCTCATTATTTTCTGATGGAAAGCCATCTGTGCCTGTCCCTTTCCAGCTTTGTAGGATTTAATAGCATCTTGAATTTTGGCGAGCCTCAGAAGTTTATCCAGTTCCTTTATGCACAGTGCACTGAGCTATGAAATTACTATTTTGTCAAAGAAATCCTTGGTGTCAGCTTCACTTTCATGGCATTCCAATGAGTGTTCAGTGTGTTTCCTACATATGTTACTTGTTTCTTTGAGATTAGGAGCTTTAGTTCCAATTGGTAGTGTAAGTATATGAGTGCTGTGCTGGGGCTGGGGTCTGCCTTGTGACCAGTGTTGCCAGGACAGGCTGCAGCCCACCAGAATCCTGAAATGGAATAATAGGTTTCAGAATGTTGTTTCGTGTTATATTTTCTTATGTATTACTGATTTGTGCAACTGCATCCCAGATTCCCTTCAATTGTATTTGAATGAACATGGCATACCAAAATGACAAATTATTTATTTACAATCAATAAATTGAATTTTATTTGTAATGACAGCTTTTTTGTAGAACTCAGCACTTTGAGATTTTGGCAATTCCTGATCAATTTTTTTTTTGAAATTTTATTAATTTTATTGCAATCATTCCATACAAATCAATCAATTTTTACAAAAAGTATGATTGAGAACAAGTTGACCCCCACCCCCGAGAGAGAGAGCAAGGCCAATGGAGTAAAACTTAAGGCTTGTAAACATACCTAAATTGATAAGAATGATAAGCCAATAGAGATGAATGGAGAAGAAAAAGAAATACAGAAATAATTGCTTCCTCTGTGCTTTAAGAGCTTATTCTAAAATATTACTGATTAGATCCTGCCATGTTTTGAAAAAAATCTGTACAGATCCTTTAACTGAGTATTTGATTTTTTCCAGTTTCAAATAAAATAAAATATCAGTTTCCCACTGACTTAAAAGAGGAGAGTTAGGATTCTTCCAGTTTAGCAAAATAAGTCTGCGTGCCAAAAGTGTAGTGAATGCAATCACAGTTTGTTTGTCCTTCTCCACTTTAAACCCAACTGGAAGAACCCCAAACACAGCTGTTAGTGGATTAGGAGTGATTGTGAGACCAAGGCTATCTGAAAGGTAATTAAAAATTTTGGTCCAGAATGACGTTAATTTGGTGCAGGCCCAAAACATGTGACCAAGTGAGGCTGGGACTTGATTGCAGCGTTCGCAGGTTGGATCTTGCCCTGGAAACATTTTGGAGAGTTTTAAGCGAGACAGATGTGCTCAATATATAATTTTGAGTTGAATAATTGTATGCTTTGCGCATATGGAACTCGAGTGAATTCTCTGCATTGCTATTTTCCACTCCTTTTCTGATATATTGATTGAGAGATCTTTTTCCCAATGTCCCCTTGGATCTTTGAAAGGGAGGGACTGTAAAATAATTTTATATATTGCAGAGATGGTGTCTGAGTCCTTGAAATTGAGCAATACTTTTTCCAACATGGACGAGGGTGCGAGATTAGGAAAATCGGGCAGGTTCTGTTTAACAAAGTTAAATTCCTGATCAATTTTTGAAATGACAGTATTTAATTTGCATGCCTTTTTTAGTGTTCATTTCTTTTTTTTTTTGTCAGACTTTTTTTTGCTTGCTTTATTCGTCAACCCCCAGGGGGGTGCTATACGCTAGCCACATCGCAGATCTGCCAATCGCGTATTTGAAAGCGGATGTACAATTTAAACAGATTGTTACATATGCATAATAAAACTAACTATTTTACATTACAGCGAGTAATTAACCATAGTAAAAAATAGTAAAACGTAATAAATTGAAAGAAAATGATGTTTCATGTTGCGTTAGAGGTATTTGCTGCATTTTACGTTTTCATTCTGTTTGGCTTTGAAAAACTGTAAAACTTCAAAATCTCAGATGAGCCAAGTGGCCATGGTGGCATGCTTAGACGCTGCGGCTGTATGCTCTCCAACTCAGAGTTTGGTTTTTCCACCCTGCCTGGATAATACACCTATAGCCGGCAGGAGATTTTATCTATCGGCCTACAGAGCAAGAGTTGCTCGACGTCCGAGTTTCTCTGCATCCACAACCTTCTGGATGACATCACACGGACACCAGGCTCTCCGTGGATTACAATCCCAGCTTTGAGGAGCCAGTGGCGCCGTAAAGACCGTAAACAAAAGGTGAGTTGCAGAGGCTGCGTGCTAGCAAGGCCAAGGAAGCAGCCACATAAGCCACCGCTTCCAAGCATTTTTTTTCCTCAAATGTGAGGTCTCTGGCAAATAAATTGGATGAGTGGAAGCTGCTGATTGCAATGGAAAAGATCATCAGGTACTGCTGCATCCTGCTGATCATGGAGATGTGGCTCAACCCACTCATACAGGACACGGTTATCGAGATAGCAGGCTACACAGCATACCAGCAAGAAAGGACAGAGAGCTCCGGTAAGAAAAGAGGAGGGTGGGCTGTGCATTTACATGAACAATAGCTGGTGTACAAACTACACCATAGTCATCAGACGTGGAGTTTATGACAATTAAATGCAGACCCGTATACCTCCCCCGTGAACTCAACACCGTACTGCTAACTGCTATGTATATACCACCAGATGGTAATGCTAACTCGGCTCTGGAGCTTTTGCATGACACCATCAGCAGTAAACAGAGCAAATATCCTGAGGCTGTTCACATCATTTCTAGGAATTTTAATCATGCAGATCTGAAAGAAGTTCTCCCCAAATTCCATCAACATATAAAGTGTGCAACCAGGGGAGTAAAAACACTGGACAAGCTGTACACAAACATCAGACAAGCCTATAGGGCTAAACCCCTAGCACACCTTGGCCACTCTGATCATACGTCCCTGCTTCTGATCCCTGAATATGCCCCCCTCAGGAGACAAACTCCCACTATGACCAGGACTGTTACCATACGGCCTGGGGAGGCCTCCCAACAGTTGCAGGGCTGCTTTCAGAGAATTGACTGGGAGGTTTTCAATCACCAGGACCTGGAGAGCCATACGACAGCAGTCCTGGATTGCATCAGGTTCTGTACGGAAAATTTCACCTGGGACAGACGTATAAGGATTTTTCCTAACAGGAAGCCCTGGATGACGAGGGAGTCTGCTGAAAGCCAGAAATACTGATTTCAGGTCTAGGAATGGGGCACTGTACAGTGCAGTCAGAGCTAACCTGAAGAGAGGCATCCTAGAGGCCAAGGCAGTATATAGAAGGAGAATTAGGACCATCTGAGGAGTAACAACACCAGGTATTTGTGGCAGGGTGTTCAGCACATCACCAGCTACAAATCCAGCAACTCCTCGGCTGCTGAGGGAGATGCTTCTCTGGCAGAGGAGCTGAATATCTTCTTTGCCTGTTTTGAGGCTACACCAGCATGCAGTTCCATCACTGCCACCTGTTCACAACAGGACCACACTCACAGTGGAAGAGTGTGAGGTGAGGTGGGTGATAAGGAAGGTGAAACCGAGGAAGGCTGTAGAACCTGACGGGGTGGCTGGACAGGTGTTGAAAAACTGTGCGGATCAACTGGCCAGAATCTTCACTAAGATTTTCAACCAGTCCCTGTCCTAGGCCACTGTCCCATCCTGCTTAAGTCCTCCATCATTGTTCTGCTGCCAAAAAAATCCATCACAAACAGTCTGAATGACTTCCACCCAGTGGCACTCACATTTTTCATTATGAAGTGCTTTGAAAAACTGGTGTGGAGTCATGTTATTGCCTGTCTGCCAGCAGACCTGGACCCATTTCAATTTGCTTATAAAGTAAAGAGATCCACAGAGAACGCTGTGGCTACAGCCCTTCATGTTGCCCTGACCCACCTGGAGCAGCAGGGGAGTTACATCAGACTGCTCTTTGTGGACTTCAGCTCGGCGTTTAACACCACCCTCCCACAATGACTGGTGTGCAAACTGGAAGATCTGGGACTTCCATTACGCACCTGCAGTTGGATACTGGACTTTCTGTCTGGTCGCTCCCAGAGGGTCAGGCTGGATCCCCACATCTCCACTGCTCTCAGCCTCAACAACGGGACGCTGCAGGGTTGTGTGCTCAGCCCTCTCCTCTACACCCTCTATACATATGACTGTGTTCCCACCCTCCACAGCAACAAGATCATAAAGTTTGCGAATGACATGATGGTGGTCGGGACTGTAAAATATTCATGTCAGGCAAGGAGGGTGAGCTGGCATACAGAGACAAGGTGGAGCGGCTGTCGGAGTAGTGCAGAGTCAATAACCTGCTCCTCAACACCACAAAAACGAAGGAGCATGTTATTGACTTTAGAAAAAACAAAACTGACATCCAGCCACTCATCATTGGCGGGGCCTGTGTGGAGAGGGTACCAGTGTTTAGGTTTCTGGGCATTGAGTTGGAGGATGACATGACCAGGAACGCCAACACCAAGAAGCTGCTGAAGAAGGTGCAACGGAGACTGTATTTTCTGTGAATCCTCAGAAAGAACCATCTCCCCAAAAATCTGCTCCTTGCCTTTTATCACTATTCCATCGAGAGTGTGCTTACGTAAGACTGTGTGTGTGGTACGGCAGCTACACTTCCTCAGAAAGGAAAGCGCTCCACAGGGTCGTCAGGACAGCGGAGAGAACAATTGGCTATACCCTCCCCACTCGGGAACAAATCTACACCTCCCGATGCCGCAAAAAAATAGCAATAGCAATCACATCCCGGTCATTGCCTCTTCCAGCTTTTGCCATCGGGCAAGTGATACAGAGCAATGAAAAACAGGACAAACCACCTTAAAAACAGTTTTTATCCAAAAGCAATCATGACCCTGAACTCAAATAAAACCGCACCATATCATTTTCTAAATGTGTAATATAGACCTTAAGTCAATCAGTACAATTTGTGTATAGGACAAGTGTAATTTGTATATATTTGCAACATACTTTTATTACTATTCCTTTTCTTGTTTTTTAACTTTTATGCCTCACACTGAGTCAACAGCACCTTTAATTTCGTTGTTCCTTTGTACAAGTGACAATGACAAAGATTTATCTTATCTAAAAACAATTTTTTGAATGAGCTTTTCATGAATATCGCATTGCATTTTGATTCCGTGTTTGGACATACATCATGACCACGCAACATATAACTGCCCGTGAGTGAATATATTTTCTTTCTCTCTAATAAATAAACCGACTTTTTTGAATGTTTGCGCCTCTAATTTGTTAATCGTCATAGCAAAAACTATTCTAACGGGAAACTGTAAACGTTTTAATATGAATGGCATATCAAGATCTCCTTTGGTGTCTAATGTTATCCACGGAAGATGTACTACATTACCTTTCTCAACACCTGTTAAAATTTTACATGTCAGAATTGTTCAACCAATTTTGAATAAAACTTACCTTATCCTATTGCATAGCCCATCACTCAGACATAAATTACGCAATAACATTACGATACATCCTTCTTTCAACAGTATTTCGGTCAGTGGAAGACCGGATAGTGTTAACGGTTGTAGATATTCACTTCCACACCATCACCACCAACTGTTTCAGCATAGTCTAGTGATATACATTTAACCAATTTGCCATGTAAAATCAACATTTTTCATGTTAATTTATTTGACTTCATAGTTTTTCTGTGCTAGGATTCCTGGTGTAATCATTTCTTCTGTTGATAACCCTTTGGGATGAAATTCTTCAATAAGATTTGGACATAATAAGTCTGCTTTTATTGGGAACTTAACGTGAGGAAAACATAAAAATTCATAAGAGCTGAGAGCGCTGGAACTTTTTCTGACAAAAGCATTCACACGAATGAGAGGTGAGGGGACCGTGGACATGGTTGAAAATGGTTGAGAGAAGGGTGGGACTTGAAAAAATTTCTTGGCAATAGTCTTGTCTCGCGGGACTTGAAAAAATCTCTTGGCAATAGTCTCGTCTCAAGATGTTCTTTTATAATAAGGAGATATGCTGTCTCAAAGTAATCTTACAAATATCTCTGCTGTTATGTTATTATTTACAGAAATATAAAAATGTGTAGGAATATACTTATTAAGCATCCATCATCACCTACACAGTAATCACATGCAGAAGTACATTTAATAAACAGCAGTCATCCGTTAGTATTAATGAGCCGAGTCACCAGATGTGAGTTAAATTAAAAGGAATATGGGTACAAAAAACAATGGCATCATATTAGCAAAATCTGACAAAAGGTACAAGGTTTATTATTAATTGAAAGCTATTCTTTTGAAGTAATTAAAAAAAAGCCCATACAGGAGTTCTAACCAGTTGTGATCCCTGACAAAAAAGTGAAATTATTGATATAGTTTATGTTGTTATTGCTTTCAGACACAGTACACTGTTAAAATATTCTGTCATTATGTGTATGAATCCAATTTGGGAATTATAAATTATCGAGCATTGACCAACTCTTACATATCCTAATTGGGAGCACTTATGTTAGTCAATATAGTTTCATTCAGTGATCCTAACCACTGTGGTACATCTCAGTAGCTACAAAAGAAATGCTGTACAATCCTAAAATTCCCACTCCTACAGTCTTCTTAGCTTATCCTATCCTTTTGTAATTATATTTATTTATATTTTGACACCGCAGAGACTGCACCTAATTTCGTTGTATTTGTTACAATGACAATAAAGATATTCTGATTCCCATTCTGATCTTTCTTTCCATGACATCACCACACCTCATGGTTTATGAGTGACTTGTGGTTTTTGACTTACACTTCTATGGTTACAGCTCCTCTTATTTCCCAGTCCCTTATATCAGCCCTTGTGGTCTGCTGCTTTTTACACAACACAACAGCACTGAAAGAACATGATTAATGAGCAGAAATTAATTGTAGTGTACACAAGATGAAGCAAAGTGACCTGTGGTGTGTCTCCTCAGAAATGTTAAAGCCTTGCTGAACACATTGCAACTGGCTATTTAAAGTTGATCGATAGGGGCCAGGTGTGTACACTAAGTGTTACATGGGAGAAATGCCACTAAAACTCAAAAATCATCAACTAAGAAATCACCCCAATCAAAGTGTTCAGTCTTTGACATCTTGCTGGAGTCTCCAGTCTTCACGCCAGGCTGGGGTCCCAAGTCTTTGCAGCTCAGTCAAGGCCACCAGTCTTCATGCCCCAGTGTCAGTCATCGGCATCCACTCATCCCATCTAGGACTTCTAGGCTTTATCAAGCTGTCTAGTCATCTGGAACCTCAAAAGGGGCTGATCCAACCATGCTACCAGACTTCACAGACAGGAGCTCTCCAGAGCTGCTGCCGAGTCCCCATGAGCAAAGGGGCCTAGTAGATTTGTTGTCTGTGTCCCCAGAAGGAGCCACTTCCAAGCTTTTATTTGTGATCAAAAAAGGGGCCACCCTGGACCTAAACCAGCAATCCCAGGAGTGGATTGTTCAGAGTCATTGCCTAAGTCCTCAATAGAGGGGGCAGTTTTGTGCCCTGCATCCAGCTGAGAGAAATTCTGATTTTGTTTTCTGCACCAGTTCCATTTTAACATCCTAATATATTTCGTCACCCAACAAAGTACTAAAACACAAAATTTTTTAAAATCTTTTTTCCAGATCTTGATTTTACAAATGCTGCTCAGTCCTTCTGTTCTCTTTATTTTACATTATCTATTAATAAGGTAAAATGTCTTATCACTTTCCTCTTCTCTCTGATTCCAAGTAATGTTGTTCAGTTATGCCTTGGATTATTTCCTTCATGCTGTTTGCCAAGAAGACTCTTGGCCATATTTTATAGTCTTGACACAATAGAGCAATTGGACACCAATCTTGTACCTCTCCTCTCTTTCCATCAATTGGCATAGCTGTTATCATCCCCGATCTCATATTTATAGTTATTTTATCGTCTTCCAAAATTTTTAAATTAAAGCTGCACGGTTCAATTTAGTTAATTCCCAAAAGCCTGAAGTATAACTTGATTAGAATTCCATCATCCTCTGGTACCTTGTAGCACTGCTCCATAAATATACATTTTTATTTATAGTGTTGTTTGTGGCTGCTTTTTTTGATGTATGTGAATGTCATTGTGTGTGTAAAAGTCCTTGTCCCTTAACAGAAGATAGATTGGGATGGCAGCACTTACAGAATTTTCCCTCTTTGGAGACAGAAAGTCTGTTTTGATTCTTTTGTCTGTTCAAGTTATTAGGCTTTAAAACACCACCCAGTAAAGCATGGGCACCCGATGAAGTCGTA
>JANRMT010062821.1:34512432-34599932 GCA_026402145.1 Polypterus bichir lapradei | reverse complement strand
GTGCGTCCCCTGTAGGCCACACTATGTTTCTCTTTTGCTTAATTTGATGTACTCCTTATTTTCTACTTTGTTTTGTTAATGGTTGTTTTATTGTTGGTGGGTGACAGGGAGGGCTGGATACAGTGGGATATTGGCTAAGTCTGTTATAGAATAGCTCGGGCAGTCTGTCTGGACAATGTTGCGACTCGTTCATGTTCTTTTGAGTGAGTCATTACAAACTTTCTTTTATAACACATCTTTATAGCTATTCCTGTTTCCTCTATACTTACATTTTTAACTAAAGTTGTAATTTTATTTTTTACATTTATTTATAAAAGTCTGCAGCAGATTTCATTACACCTTAATTATCACTTACCAGTCAGTCAGTCAGTCAGTCAGTCAGTCATTGTCCAACCTGCTATATCCTAACACAGGGTCACGGGGGTCTGCTGGAGCCAATCCCAGCCAACACAGGGCGCAAGGTAGGAACAAACCCAGGCAAGGGCGCCAGCCCACTGCAGGACACACACACACACACAAACCCACACACCAAGCACACACTAGGGACAATTTAGGATCTCCAATGCACCTAACCTGCATGTCTTTGGACTGTAGGAGGAAACCAGAACTGTCACTTACCAATTTTCCTTAATTAGATTTGAATTGTTATAAAATAAATGTAAATATTTCCCCTTTTCTCTTTCCATAAAACCACTTCTAAACATATATTTCTGTTCATTTTGTCTAAAATAACATTTATTGACCTTTGGTTCAACTTTTATATCCATTTTAAATCCCTATTTTTAGTATGCAATCTTTTTTTAGAATTTCTTTTTTTTTGTTCGTCTACCTCCTTTCTTTTTCTTACTCATTATTTCTCTCCATTCTTCATGCTCCTAAAAGTAGACCCTAAATCTACTCAGTTGTTTGAGTGCCTTCTGATGTTTTCCCACCAGCTTCTTAATTTTCAATGTACACACAAAGTTGATACAGTAGCTATAAATTATACCCAGACTTGCTCTCTGCCTTAAACTCCTCTTCTTCTATTTCTTTCTAGAACATCATGTCACCCAAGAAGAATAAACCACTTCTGCAAAACCCTCCTGTACACTGATTACCTGCCTCTCCCTTTGTTAAACTGCTCTACCTTAGTTATGGGTTTATGAAGCTGCACTGCTGAATTGACCTTCTGCTTGTTGAAGAATCTTGGATATGCACAAGTACAAGTCATACTTTACACAGGATAATGTTTTCACTTATTTTTTTATTTTTATTTTTTTACTTGTATTGTCAACTGTTCACCTCTCTCAGACCACACTTGGCAATGCTGATATGACAAGAAGCACTATGGATAGGCAAGGAATGAGCTTGTAAAATTGTAAATAAAAATATTTTGCAGTAAAGTATTATTCAGTTAGGTTTAACGGCACCAAATTTATTTTTCACTTACATGGAGATTGCTTGTTTGGCAGAAGCTGAAATCATTTTAAGCAAAGAAATGTATGAGTCAGGTTATTAGAATGATACATCAACTTGTCCACACATTTGTTCAAAAAGCATTTGGTTAACAACTTAATGTTGTCACTCTGGACTTTTGCCAAACAGGAACATTTATTCCTCTCTGGATAAACATTCAAGAGGAAACGCATGTTGAACACAAACTGTTTGCCCTGAACTTTACCTCCCTTCTGTCACACCATCCCAGTGCAAGTTCCAGTTCACTGGTTTTATAAGCAGGCTCTGCTGCTGCTGCTGCTGTGATGGCTGCACTGGTCTTTTTAAGATAGAAATCTTTTTTTCCTTGCTTGTCAACTTCTCTCTTCCTGAGATATTTCTGGACATCTGTTGTGCGCTGCTGGGAGATTTCACACAACAAACAAGGAACTTTTATTTTGTGGGTTTATCTTGGAGCCAGATTCTTCACATAAAATTTCTGCCTCCTGTTAAAATAGGCATGTAATTGACCACCAACACAGATAAAACAAAAATCAGATTTTGTTTTTTATCATGCATGAATGAAAAGCAAAATCTGTTTGGAGTATAATCAGTGCATCAGCCTTTTTAAGAACTGTAAAAGCTGCTAGCAATTCACATTCTGGCTTATCTTTCAGTCAGGGTTTTATTTTTCTTTAATACTGCAGAAAATTAAAGCAGATGTTGTAAAATAATATGGCAAAGAATTGAGTGAATGCTGTTGATGCTGTCCATCAATGAAGAGGATTCCCTAGCAACTGCTGATTTTTCTCTTTTCGACTATAATTATAAAGAAAGACTAAATTAGTGGGACGTTATTATCATGTACAGAGTGCACTGAAATTTGTACTTGTGTGTGCTAGTTGACATGCGTACAACACATGGCCACTCTCTGATGCCAGTGAGTCACTTTACCGTACTTCAAAAGTGAAATGAAGCATTACAAACTCAGATGCGCATCTTAATATAACATCAGACACAACAGAAATTTTTGGAAATGTTTGATAAATAGGGAAAGAATTACTGCATGTGCAAGTAGACATTCAACATGCTTTATCTGTTTTAAGACTTTGGGGAAATCAACGCAGAGTACATCAGGGCCCTACAAATAAACGTAAAAGTCTAGCTCAGCTTCCATAGATTAAGTACTGGAGCTGGTAGATCAGGTTTTCATCCATATGTTAAACAACACAAGCAAGTTTTTGTTAAGAACAAGCCATTAAGCACAACATTACTCAATTCCTCTTCACCTGATATTTCCAAAGTAATATCAACTCAAGGTTTTAAGGTCCCCTGGGTGTAGTACTATAAATTGTTCCTGCTGCAAATGCATTCAAGTGTTTCTCTGTGAGGTAATATTTTTGTTTAATAAAATGTATTCTTAATCAGGTGTCTTCTCAGTTTCTTTATCTCTGTTCAAGTATGAAAAAATAATTTGAAGATAGCATCACCAGTCATCCATACCCTTTAAATCTTGGTACATTCAAAATGAAACGTGCTTTCTTCTTTGATCATATTCACATATTGTTATGTCCAGAATACAATAGTTCTTCACTTTTACAAAGAGGAATCCAAAACTGTTCACAGTTTTCCAAATCTGTCCTAAAAACAGCCTTGATTTCTACTCAATGCAACATGCTATACAAATGAGCATCTTCTTAGCCTTTTTTAAAATTTGATGTAGTTTGTCCATTTGAAGGCCATGATCTGTGCACTAGCAAGCTCAAGCCTTTTTCATAAGGCTGTAACAAATGCTGTCTACGAAGGGTGACCCGTTACACTTCTCTTCATGTAAAGATGAGGCAAGAGGATCAAAAACGCCAACAACCTTATCATATGTCGTCTTTTCCACCCCTCTACAAGAAATCCCTTGATGTTATACAAAAACAACACAAATGTTAATTAAAGTTTTTTCCTTTATAATAAGAAAGACGCAGGCAAATAACACAAAATATACAAGGTATGATCAAAAAATACAGTGAATGTTTAAATAAAAAAAATGATTAAAGTAAAAGGCACATTGCCATTAATCCCCCTCAATATACTACCCCTCACTTCGAACACACTTATTCCATTGTTCTTGCCGCTTCTGGAAGTCCTCTTTTGAGAGTGTCTTTAGTTGTGCTGTCATGGCTGCCTCGCTGTCCTAAATCGATTCAAAACGTTTACCTTTCATGATCATTTTGAGTTTGGTGAAGAGCCAGAAGTCGTAAGGTGCCAGATCTGGTGAATGTGATGGATTAGGACACACCGTAATGTTTTTATTTGACAGAAATTGCCTCACCAGAAATGTTGTGTGGCACAGAGCATTGCCATGATGGAGAATGAAACTCTTTGCCCATTTCTCAGGTTGTTTTCTAATCATATCATTTCTTAAATGCTCTAATAAGCCCTTATAATATTCAGAGTTCACCAGAGTGTTCATGGGTACAAATTTAGCTCGCACAATTCCATCAAGGTCAAAAAACACATCATCACCTTGATGTTGGATCTTGACTGATGCACAGCACATCGAGGCAGCCATGACAGCACAACTAAAGACACTCACGAAAGAGGATTTTCAGAACTACTTCAGAAAGTGGCAAGAACGATGGGAAAAGTGTATTCGAATTAAGGGGGAGTATTTTGAGGGTGATTAATGGCAATGTCTTTTAAGGTAATCTTTTTTTTTTTTAATTTAAACATTCACTGTATTTTTTATCACAACTCATACAATCAAAATACATTCCCCAGAAACTATTAACAAAAAATAATTCAGCAACAGTTAGAGCATAGAGTGCTAATGGCACAGGATGCTCATTACAATATCCAGGTTCATTCATAAAAGCAAGTGTAAACGTCGTTATAACACATAATCCTTTTTTTCTCCTGAATTCAAACAGAATTATACCACAATATGCAATGTTTACAATTAAACCAGATATAAGACAAAAATCACAGAAAACAGTCACTGCAGCCTACTGTACCGTTTTGTTTGTCCAGACCAATGTTTCCCTGAAATGTTTTTGCTTTTATATTTTTTCACCTGTATCCTGAAAAGGGAATCTGGTTCAAATTTTGGGGTACGGTAGAGTGCAAGAAACTACAGGACAGCAAAAAAATGACAAGCATCCTAAGGACTTATAAGAATGTGCATGTTTCCTTAGTGAAAGGGAATCATTGTGTAATCATTGTAGATAAAACACTACACAGCAGTTATATGGAAAGGCTAGTATAAGACAGAGAGCGTAAGCATTCATTCATAACGAGGAACTTATTCTTTAAATTCAGTTTATTTGCTAAAACCGGATGTGAAAATAAAAAAGCTAAAAATGGCCATCATGTTAGGAAAACAGTCATCTAGGTAGACAGTCGAGAAAAAAGGAAAGTAATTATAAATAAAGACACAGGCAGCCAAGGCATGAGCATATTACAGGTGTTAAACAACTGATTTTTAAATAATGTACACTTAAATAAAAAGGGAGCTGATAAATTTACTAATACATAAAAAATAATTTTTGATAAGGATGCCAATATAATCCAAGTTCTGTTTGACGTAGGGGATTATGTAGTGTAGCTTGGATGAGTTTATCCTTGTTGAGGTAGAGCTAGGTAAGTGACATAGGTGCAAGTAAAGAATTAACTCTCAAGCTTAAGTCACGTCATAGATACAAGTAAACATGTTAAATTACTGAATACCTGTTGGAGCTGAGTTAAAGCGATCATTAACAACTGTAAAGAGTATGGCACAGCTGGAAATCTGCTTAGAGCAGGCCATCCACAAAAACTGACTGATCATACAAAAAGATGATTAGTGAGGGAGACCTTTGAGAACTCTACAGTGATTCAGATTGGAGAGAGCTATTGCCCAGGTGCTCCATAAGATCTTTATGAAAGTGTAGTAAAGGGGAAACCACTAAAAATGAATATAACATCTCAATTAGGGATGGCAAATGGGATGCTACAAGAAGGTTTTGATGAGACCAAAATTGAACTTTTTGGGTATTAGACTTAATGTCATGTGTAGTACAAGCCAAACACTTCAAATTATCAAAAACATAACATATTTAGGTGGCAGCGGCATGCTGTGGGAATGATTCTTTGCAACAGACCCTGGAAGACTGGTGAGGGAAGAGGGGAAAATGAGTGCAGGAAAATACAGGGAAATACTGTGCCCTGGAGATTTGCGTTCCAGCAAGACAATGACTTCAAGCATAAAGGCAAAGCTACACAGGGATGGCCTAAAAACAACCATGTTAATGTCCAGGAATAGCTGAGTTAGAGTCAAAATCACAATCCAATTGAGAATTTGTGGTTGGATTTGAAAAAGGCTGTTCACTCATGGTTCCATACAGTCTGACAGAGCATTTTCAAGAAAGTATGGGGAAAATTGTGTACTTGCAGATGTGCAAAGGCAATAGAAACCTGTGCACACAGACTCAAGGCTGCAATTGCTGAATACTTAGGCAATCGATAATTTGGAGTTTAATATTTGTAATTAATTTAGACCACTTTACAGAGACCAGATTTCACTTAAAGAGTATTTTCTGTTGATCAGTGTCAAAAAAGTATAATTAAATCTATGAATTGGACCACTGATTGCGAGACAGATCTTCTCGTTTAACATCAGTACCTGACCTCACAAATGTAGATGAGTAGGCACAAACTCCCATAGACACAATCCAAAATCTTGAGGAAAGGTTTCCTAGAAGAAGTAGAGGCTATAATAGCTGCAAATGGGGGATGTTGGGACATGACAACTCCATATTAATGCCCATGGCTTTGCAATGCAATATCCAACAAGAATATACAAGTGTAAGATAGGTGTCCACAATCTTTTGTCAATATAAGTTATCACTTCCAAATACATCAGTAGTAGCCCACACTGGAAGAATAAACTACATTTACTCCGACATACACCCAAATACTCTATAAAGCTGTGCCACTCGTTTACCAATATTTAAGCCTCATTTTTTAATTCCCTTAATGTTAACTGCACTTCATGGCCAAGCAGAGTTTCCACGAAAACCATTCGTTAGACCAGCCCCTGAGCTTATACCCTGGCTCTTGAAATTTGGTTTGCAGAACTGACAGCCTATTTTGTGTATGTTATTTTATCTGAAGTGAACAACAGGTTAAATTCCCACACTTCCGGCAACCCAGATGCTGGTGATACATCATACAGTGACTCAGTGTCACCAGAGCACACCTCACAGCCCTTACTATCATAACTTCCCTTTTTTTTTGGATATCAGTTTACATGTGTGCCAGTGGGACTCCTCAATCCTGCCTACTACTCCAGAGACATCAAAATCCTCAGCAATGTCCACAAGCAAGAGGAAGTGATTAATTTGTAACTGAATTACATTTTTAAAAGCCTATATTCCTCCACTTGGCCAGATTTAACACTTTCTAAATAACTGTAATGCAAGTAAATATCCTCTAGTGTACCTTTCATGAAAATCACTTTTTAACAAAAATTAATTTTGATAACCTAACATTAATCATTTTCAATTTAACCTGTAAGTATAATTTAAGGGAAAAACAGACCTGTGATGCCCCGGGAGAGAGCTGTTCAGAGTGCCAGTTTATGTTTGGCAACAAGAATGTGGAATGTCATGCAAAGTTGTGAACAAAGAATTATGGTGGAAAAAGCCTGCTACTAGACATCAGTGGGGAACAAGGCAGAAATACAACACCGGTGCAAAGGGAAGTGGAACTTGGAGACTTTAAGAAAACAATAACCACTGTGCTGTTAATCTCAAAATGACAGTTCTGCAATTATTCATGTAAGACCCCTAAGGTTAATGCTTAACAAATGCCAAACACATGCAATGTTATAGAATGCCTTTTCGTTTAGTATGACACACAGGGCCGTCTCTGGCTGTAAATGGCACACATTATCTTACAAACCTTTTATGAAATGTCATAGAATGTAACATTATTGCTATTCTCACCGATTAATCTATATAACAGTCTGTGTAACCTATATTACCTATATAACATTTTAGAACATTAGAAAAATATAGACAGGAACAGGCCATTCGGCCCAATAAAGCTCACCGTTCCTATACACTTAATTCTAAAAAACATCAAGCCGAGTTTTGAAAGTCCTTAAAGTTTTACTGTCTACCATACTACTTGGTAGCTTATTGCAAATGTCTCTGGCTATCTGTGTGAAGAAAAACCTCCTAATGTTTGTGCAAAATTTACCCTTAAATTTCCAGCTGAGTCTCTGTGTTCTTGATGAACTCATTTTAAACTCCACTGTAATAATTCCCTTCATAATTTTAAACACTTCAATCATGACTCCTCTTAATCTTCTTTTGCTTAAACTGAAAAGGCTGAGCACTTTAATCTTCCTTCTTAATTCATCCCCTGTAGCCCTGGAATCAACCTAGTCGCTGACATTTGACATTTTTTTTTTGAAGCTGCTTTATATAAAAACACAAAATGCTGTTTAAACCTAAGGTGGATGGTTACTTTTGATACCCCATATTTTCCATTTTGTTAAAGGAGTAGTCCAAAATAGCAGGGTAAGCAAAGTGATCCAAAGAGACTGCCAAATTACTACCAGCGTTAAATATTCCTGAAATAATCCACTACAGCTACATTGTTATTACATATTTTTTGTAACAGCAAGAATAAAAGATTTCTTATGTTTCAGTCCTCCATTCAACAAGTTTCAATAAATGCATTTGTCTTTGGTTTTTGAGGGCATTTATTCAGACTTACATAATGAACAGCTTATTCTTTTTCCATGAATGCCTTTCGTAATTTCTACTTGGAGTATGTGTTTATGTTAATTGCTATTAGCATTAAAATGAGAGATTTGGAAGGTAAATGTCACATCTGCATTTCATGGCATTTGAGGCAAGTAACTTTGGGTGCAGTGTTTTGTTTTATGTGCATTTCCTGTCCATTCTTATGTCAATGACACCAAAAGAGCAATAAACAGGCACATTGTCTTCAATCCTGAACACTGACCACAAAACATTTTTTAGCAATGAGAATATTTATTTTTAACAACTGTTTTTGTGTATCATGTTATGGTGTAATTTAACAAAGACAGTTAACATATCTAAGAAAAACATAACAATCTTGTATTCTTATGACAGGATAAGCAACATGATTTTCCCTCCAAATGAGGATCTAAATATTAGTATCATAAAGCAGTCATAAAATACAATGTAGTGTTTGGAAGAAGAGCACTTTTATTCAGGAATGTTTTAGATTTTACTTTGTAATTGATTCTTGTCTAGCCGAGAACTCCATTTACATCATTTGGAGCGTCATAAGTAAATCAGACAGCAGCTGTTAATTCCGTGAAGACATGAATTATTTTCCATGTAATTTTAGTTCTCCATAACAAGATGCCAAAAATATGACTTTACATTTTCAAACCTGCTAAATGCAATTCAGAGTTTCAGAGGCCACAGCCTATCCTGGCAGCACTTTGAAGAAAACAGGAAGCAGCCTTTCTATTATAAACATAGACACACACTCAAACTCACAGAGGGGTCAATATTTATGGATTTGGAAACTAACTTAATCAGAAAATCATCTGGGGATGTGTAAAACACTCCAGAGTACCAAGAGAAAAAAAATAAAAACACAGACACAAGAAAAACATACAGACACTACACAAGTGGCTAGTGGGAGTGTGTTAACATGTAAATGTAAAATGCTCTCAATTGAAAGCTCGCGTGATTTTGGTGCATGGTGGTGCGCATGTGCATGTAAAAGATTTTTTTTTTATAATAAAAAAAAAAGGAGAATGCATGACCGGTGTATTTTACCCTGGTCATGAAGCTTCAGAGAGTGTTGTTATTCATCCGACATCAGTATATTACCCAAGCGTATGCTGTTAATAGTTTTCTTGCCATCGCAAGGACATTTAGTCTACATGTCAACAGGTTATGGGCCCATGACACGCGTGAGTTGGCAAGAAATTTTGAGTAAAACAGCATGGCGGGTACTGCTGACGCACGGGCTACTGGAATTAAAAAGAGAGAACAGGGTAACCAATGGAGTAGGTTAGTGTTCAATAGAGAAGAGAAGAACTATGAACTGTGGGACTAAAAAATTTGGGCTATCTGCAGTTACAAGGTTTAAAAGAGACGATACTGCACGAGCCAAGTGAAGATGAAGATGGAGAGGAAGACGCCGAAAGAAATGGTGAGGCCTATGCTGAATTAATACAGTTTCTAGACGATAAGAGCCTCTCCCTCATTATGCAAGAAGCTGTAGATGACGGCAGAAAAGCACTAAAAATCTTAAGAGACTATTACGTTGGTAAAGGCAAGCCATGAATAATTAGTTTGTACACTGAATTGACCTCATTACAGAAGGCACATGGAGAAAGCGTGACCAATTATATAATACATGCAGAGAACGCCATTACAGCACTAAGAAGTGTGGGAGAAACATTAAGTGACGGTCTCCTGATAGCAATGATTTTGAAGGGCCTTCCAGAAATGTTTGAGCCGTTTACTGTGTATGTGACGCATAGCGTTGAGACTATGACCTTTGCAGACTTAAATGTAAAATTGAGAAGTTATGAAGACTGGGAAGATACTGAGAAATACAGTATTTGTGCATCAGATGATCACGTGAGGAGAGTACAGATACAAGAAAAGCCCAGCTCACCAGCACAAAGCCGGGCGGATATTATATGCTATAGTTGTGGTCAGAAAGGACATATAACCAGAGCATGTCTGAAAAAGCATTCTGGACAGACCCAGTGGTGCAGCTATTGCAAAAGTAAGACACACAGAGATGTAACGTGCTGAAGGAGATGGCAGGACAATGACAATGCAAAGCAGATGGCTGAGGAGGACACCAAACACACTTATGCTTTCAAGACAAATGAAAACCTGAACCAGCCAAGGCTGAAGCTAAAATGCTTGATGGTCGACACAGGAGCAACATTCCATATCATTACAGACATCAAAAAGTTTAAGACATTTGACGACAAGTTCCAGCCAGGGAGGCACCATGGAGCTGCTTGATGGATCCAAAACTAGAGGAATCGCGCAACGGTGAGGAGATGAGGAAGTGGAGCTGATTAACAGCAGAGGACGACAGTGCACAGTGACACTCAGAGAAGTGCTATACATTCCCTCGTACCCATAGGACATTTTCTTAGTGACAGCCAGCGGAGCCAGCGTGATCTTCCAGTAAGACAGAGATATAATTCAGCTCAAAGACAGTAATTCATTTGACATCAAAGAGTATAACAGAGTGTACTTCTTAAACACGGTATGTGATGGAAACGATGACAGATGTAAAAGTTGTCAGGATGTGCAGACATGGCATGAAATTCTTGGCCATTGTAGTTATGATGACATATTGAAGCTACAACATGTTGTTGATGGGTTAAAAATGAAGGGTAAAGGTGATAAGACCAGTCTTACCTGTGAAATTTGCATTCAGGGAAAATTTACCCTGAGTAGAAACAGATGTCCTGACAAAAGAGCCAAAGAAGTACTTGAATTAGTTCAAACAGATTTAGCTGGTCCAATTGACCCAGTATCAAAGGGGGGAATATAAATATGTGATGGTATTCACTGATGACTTTTCCAGTGTAATATTGATCTATTTTTTAAAGGATAAAAGTGGTACTGTGGTAGCTTTGGAGAAGTTTATTTCTGACGGTGCCCCTTATGGGAAAATGAAATGTGAGCGGTCAGACAATGGTACAGAATTTATGTCCATCCATCCATCCATTTTCCAACCTGCTGATTCCGAACACAGGGTCACGGGGGTCTGCTGGAGCCAATCCCAGCCAACACAGGGCACAAGGCAGGAACCAATCCCGGGCAGGGTGCCAACCCACCACAGAGAATTTATGTCTGAAAGCTTTAAATCACTTCTGACCAAAAATGGTATCAGTCATGAAACTTCTGCACCTTACTCATCTCACCAGAATGGTACTGCTGAACAGCAGTCGAGAACACTATTTGACACGGCCAGGTGCATGCTCATTGAGAGCAACCTCCCCAAAGAGCTATGGATGTATGCAGTGCAAACAGCAGCGATAATCAGGAACGGGTGCTACTGCAATCACACCAAACAGACACCATACTTTCTGTTGACAGGGAAAAGGCCTAATGATTCTAGGATGCATAAGTTTGGGTCAGTATGCTATGCATACAAACAAGACAAAAAGAAGTTAGACAGTAGGTGTGAGAAAGGTATTTTTGTTGGCTATGACAAATATAGCTCAGCCTACATAATCTACTATCCAGATACTGGCAGGTTCCTAAAGCACAGACTAGTGCAATTTATTGAGAAAGGTAGGATAGAGCAGAGCACACAAACTGACCGGGAACAGATTGATGACAGTGATGATTATGACCTGAGGAGGGGTAATACTAGGCAGATTAGCAGAATTATTGGTAGTTCTGACATTACTGATGAAGAGCCAGTACAGGTTAATGGAAATCAAACTGGAGCAGATAACCAAGACAATTTACAAGCCAATCCAGGTACATGCTATCCCAGCGGAGAGCATAGGAAGCCAGTGTACTTGGATGATTATGTATTTGATATAGATAACAATGACCAAACAACAGTTAATATTGATAATTTTTACAATATTATAAGTAAGGTACCACAAACATTTACAGAAGCCGTAAATTCCAATCAATCCAGTGAGTGGAAGAATGCAATGAAGGAAGAAATTAACTCATTGAAAGAAAATAAGACTTTCACGTTAACCACCTTACCTGAGGGTAAAAATGCAGCGGAGGGCTGATGGGTGTATTCCATTAAGAACAATCCTGATGGGTCTGAGACATACAAAGCAAAGTATGTAGCTAAAGGGTATAATCAGGTGGCAGGAGTAGATTATAAAGAGACTTTTTCTCCAACTGCAAATATGACAAGCATAAGAGTTTTGATCCAAATAACTGCACAGAATGGTATGTTACATCAGATGGATGTAAAAACTGCATACTTGCATGCACCGATAGACTGTGAAGTGTATGTGGAACAGCCAGAAGGATTTGAGGCTGATTCTGAGAAAAGAGAAAAATTAATATCCAAATTGGAGAAATCATTGCATGGGTTAAAACAGTCAGGCAGGAATTGGTGCAAAATGTTACATGATCACTGGAAATCTGGCTGACCATTGTGTGTATACCAAAGAAACTAGATATGACAAAATAATATTCATTCATTGGGTTGACAATTTGATACTAGCTGCTAGTGATGAAGCGGTAATGAAAAATGTAAAAGAAATGCTAACAGAGAAGTTTAGAATGAAAGACCTGGGAAAACTGAAACATTTCTTAGGAATAAACTTTGAGCAAGGAGAGGATTTTATAAAAATGGACCAAGAGGGTTATATTAAGAAAGTTTTGGAAAGGTTTGACTTGACAGAATGTAAAACAAGAGCAACAGCATGTGAGCAGAAGTTAGATTATAGCCAGGAATATGATAAGTCAGTTGATCCCAAAAGATTTAGAGAACTAGTTGGCAGTTTGATCTATTTAATGACATGTACTAGACCAGACTTAATTTTTGTCATTAGTAAGCTATCACAGTACTTGTCCAAACCAAGTACCCAACAGTGGGTTACAGCAAAACATGTGTTACGATATTTGAAAGGAACTGCTGACTGTGCTATATGTTATAGAAAATGTGAAGATCAATTAAAATTACAAGCCTATAGCGATGCAGATTGGGCAACACATGTAGATGATAGACGCAGCATGACTGGATACTGTTTCAGTCTAAATAAAATGGGGGCTTTAATTTAATGGAAAACAAAGAAGCAATCCACTGTGGTATTATCTACATGTGAAGCTGAGTATATGGCACTTACTGCCACAGTATAGGAGGGTATGTATCTCATCCAGCTCTTAAAAGGAATAGATGGTGAAATTCAGCATGAACCAGTGGAAATGTATGAGGATAACCCTAGCAAAGAACCCTATAAGCAGACAGAGGTGTAAACATGTGGACATTAGGTAGCACTTTGTCAGAGCAATGTTAAATGATGGAAAAATTACTCTGAAGTACTGTCCAACAGAAGAAATGGTTGCTGATATTATGACAAAACCTGTAACAAAGATGAAATTGGAAACGTTCAAAGAATTTGTATTCGGTATGTAAATTGAGAAGTCTATTCTGTTTTTATGGAAGGCTGTTGTCAAAAATGCATAGCGACGTGAGTGCAGGTGGGGATGTTAACATATAAATGTAAAATGCTCTCAATTGAAAGATGTGTTCCTTTTGTTAAGTGCTCACGTGATTTTGGTGCACAGTGGTGCGCATGTGCATTTAAAAGATTCTTTTTTATAATAAAAAAAAAGGAGACTGCATGACCGGTGTATTTTACCCTGGTCAAGAAGCTTCAGAGAGTGTTGTTATCCATCCAACATCTGTATATTACCCAAGCCTATGCTGTTAATAGTTTTCTTGCCATCACAAGGACATTTAGTCTACATGTTAACAGAGTGGGATTCTGTGCTAGGAGAGTGGATCTTTGAGACAGGAGCACTAACCACTGCACTATCCTACTCCCTGGAAATTTTATTTAATTGTCATTTTTATTTTATATAAATTTACCTTAGAATTTAAATCTACATTTGGATGTTGGATGTTGAAGCATGTTTAATGTTTGCTTTCACTAATTGTCTTTTAGATGCATAGATATTTAGACAATTGAACCCAAAGGTTGCCTGAAGAAAGTGTGCTCTTCCACTGTAGGAATTATACAATAACCTAAAATAATGACTTTTTTTGGTTTAGATTAGTTATTTGCTGAAAAGAAAAAAACTGCAGGCTTCAAAACCCCTCAGTTAACCAAACATGGCACACAGACATCTACTGTAATATTTAAAAACAGCACACAAAACCTTTGAGGGTTATGGTACAGTAGTCTGCAGTATGATTTGTTACTAATATACATGAGCAAATACAGTAGATAGATAGATAGTGTGATGAAATAAATCACAAATTACGATTATAAAGGTTTGGGGATTGGCCCCTTATATTGTTGTGCATGAAAAGATGGTCAAGTTGATTATCAAAAGACTAGCCATGTGCGCCCAACTACGTTGCACGTGTTAAAGTTGTCTGTGAAGGGCTCCCTGTTTAAACGCGGCTGCCAGTCGTGAACTGGGTCCTTCGTCGCACAGCATTATGATTTTTTATAAGGGAAACAAAATTACAAAAGAAAACCCTTGGACATTGATTCGATAGGAACGGCCTACTCGGAATCACTGTCCGAAATGTAATTATGTGGTGGTGTAGGAGCATTACTGCTTCTGTCCATTCACAGTCCGTCTCGTTTTCACGACGCTACCGTTTCCTCTCACGATGTCTTCTTAACCTTTCTCCAATCTCGCAGGTTGCTTTGTGGCAATCCAAAGAGTAAGGCAATATACACGGAGCAATGGTTATAAAAGGGGGACACATAGGTATCCAGGCTCTTTAAAGCATAAATAGGGATCACTTCACTTACATGTGAGCAAGGCTTGGTACAACTGTGAGACGCACAGCACTCGCCGGCTACAACGTAACAATAATAATTTCCGGAACGTGCTGTTACGTTGTCATTCATTTTACCCACTGTCTTTCTTTCATTCATATGTTACGTAGGCATGTACCTTTTATCTTCGGCAATCTCATTCTCTAACCAGGCCTCAGGAGCTAACCAGCCTAACACTGTCCACCACCCCTTTCGTTATTCCGGCACATTGTTGACATCCGTGAGTAACTAAACTGGAAGGTGGTCTATGCATGCATGGAATTCACGGACAAACAAAGATCAAGATCTAAATGAAGATCTCTTTAGCTAATTTAAAGCACAACAATTTGTTTAGTTTGAATGTCTGTGTTTTGAGGTGTGACTGGAGTACTACAGTCTTCAGTAGTATAAGCCTGGAGGAGATTCTTAATGCAATGCCTATGTTTTAGCTGTCTCTCTACTGCCATCTAGTGCTTCTTCTTCTAATTCATTTGCGGACAAACAAAGATCAAGATCCAAATGAAGATTATATATAGAGATATCAGAGTTTCTGTCGGCTTTTATATCTTGAAAAGGTGGCTACAGGAAATGGTAGTAGCAGAAAATGACGTCATCCACAGGAGCCGGAAGTGACGTCATCATGGCGGGACCGGAAGTGACACCATCCATAAGAGCCAGAAGTGACATCATCATGGCTGGACCGGAAAGTGACGTCATCCACAGGAGCCGGAAGTGATGTCATCATAGTGGAACCGGAAGTGATGTCATCAAAGGTAGCCGGAGGTGAGGTAGTGAATGGGAAAGTATGTGATACTTATTTCTCTTCTTTAGTTCTGTAGGATTAGAGAGAGAGGCATTAGCACCGTCATGCAACCCCCCATCTTGTAACCATTCGCTCACCTCAGGACCTGTTGATTGCCTCCTAAGCGCACGTGTGTGACAATAGATAGATAGATAGATAGATAGATATTTATTTGTCCCCAGAGGGAAATATGACTTGAATGAATTACGAAGATCGATTGATGCATGAAGACTAGAGTGAATAACAATCTCAAAATGCTTGCAATATATGAATGCATACACTGTCACGCATGCACATCAGAAAATCACCTTCTGGGTTCAACCAAGGTATGTAATACCATACCTGGAAGTAAGAGGGCACTGTCATTAACTAGGTAATCTCCTTTTCCGTCCACAGTGCTGAGAAGACACCTGGTCAAGGCAACTAACCCCACCCTGGATGGTGGTATCTCATTTCGGACCAAACAAACTGCCAAACGGAGCTCCTCCAAAATTAGATCCACTCAAACAGAGCCATCAAAAATGCTAAGCCGTGAGGCCTATTTTTTGTTTTGTTTGTTTTGTTTTCTTTGAAGGAGTTTCTTTAAAAAAAAAAATCAGATCCATAACGGTGAAAAACACACCATCACTTGTGGAAAACTAACACCTGAAGAGACATAACTTCATCTCCTAGGACTCTGTCCACCATCACTATTACAGGTTAGCTTTCTACACTGTTATAGTAAGATCTGCTATGGCCTTAACTCCAATACTCCCGTGGACCCAAAATATTCCTAGCAGCTTCATTCATCTCTACTCTGAAGCAGCAGAGTACTGCTGCCTCACTTCTCCATGTTCTGCCGATAAAGGGTATTCCTTGCGGCCTTCCTTATTACTGCATCAGCTGTTGGTGAACATCCCCATCTCATGCCTTGTCTATTGTATTCCCAGAGGGGCTCTGCACATCCTACCTCATGACTACTCTTACATATTTCTGGCAGGGACCCACTCACCCTCACTCACTCTCCTCCACTTTTAAAGTTTGAATAAAAGACAAACTCTATCTCTTTCCTGACATGCAGATCACAGTCCTTTAATACCACAATAACACCCATCTCTCTCCAAAACTGACAAACCACCATTTTTTTTCCTTTTTCTTTGCACAACTCTGCAAAGTGCTTTAATACTAAACAATTAATAAAGTGCAGTGCATAACCCAAATAAATAAACCAATAAATAATCCTATAATAAAAGCAGTTGTCACGTGCCACATAAAAAAACATCTGTAGATCTTTATATATAATACGCTAACGTGGCTGTTCGTTTGTCTGTCCAGGATTTTAAATCACCTGTAACTCGCAAACTGTTTGACCTATGGACCTGAAATTTGGTAAAAATATACTACATGACATCTACTATCCGCTTTCAGGGTGATGATTGACCTCCAAGGTTATTCCTCTTTTTATTTTTATTTTATTTTATTGTAGAATCAACTCTCGGCAGCATGGTGGCCGTGTGGCGCATGCATATGGGCGCCGTTCTCATCCCTACCACCTTCACTGTCACTTCACCTACCTCTTCATAATTTAAATCATTCTTGAGGCAGATTGAATACTTAAGTGCCAGCTTAAGTGAAAAATTAATGAAAATGTACTAAGTAATTGCAACACAAACACTGACTAAATCAGTTTTAATAAGAAAAGATGCAGACGAAAGAAGAGAAGAAGCGGGCCGCTACGGTGGAGAAAAGAAGAGCTGCTCAGGAAGCAGAAAGCGCATCAATCTCTTATCAAACAAATGCTAAACATACAGAGAAAGGGTATGAAAACTATGAATGCTCAAGTGAAATGTATTCACTGCGTGTTATCGTGCAGTACGCCATTACGGCTAATTAAAATAATCTCAGTAAACTCGATCTCAGGAGGCGATCGCCAACCAGTTCGTCGTGGCTCTCTTACTCTTTCTTCCCTGCTTACCTAGGTGGGTCTTTCCAGCCAGCAGAGATGCTGATAACTGCGGTCCCTTTCTCCCAGCTCCCGTCTTGTCAGCCTCTACAGTCATCAGCCCCTTTTTTAGGATAGACTGAAAAGAAAAGTAAGTAGGGTTGCTATTTATGTAAAACTGGATTTAAATGCAGGTCTTCTTCAGTTGAAGGACAAGCCAAATCTTAGTGGGGATGTCTGGAATTGGCTTGAAAGCATTAGAGATAGAGGCCTTATTTTAGGAGTGTGATTATAGACCTGGAATATGTTTTACTTGTGATGCATTAAGAGATAAAAAAAACTTAGCAGAGGGTTAATAAGGAGCTAAAAAGGAAATTTCAAATGACAAAAAAGCTGTGTAAGATGTATAAGACTAATAACTCCAATGCTAACAGTAAGGTGTATGAGAGCAAGAGGGAAGCCATTAATAAGGATTTTAGGGAAGCTAAAACGCAGCTAAAGAGGAATACTGCAGAAAAGGTCAAGATGACCCAAAGACATTCTTTCAGTATTTTAGTATTGAAAGAACAGTCAAGGAGTGGAAGTATATCAGAAACACTTTCAGTGATTTAACATATAACGACAGTGAAATAGCAAATGTTTTAAGCTTGCATCTTTCTGAGTTTTCACATGTGAAGAAGTGGATAACATAACAGCAGTAACAGGGATTAGCAGAAAAGCACTTCCTGATTTCCAAATTGCAGAGGGAGAAATGCTGTTTAGATTAAAAAAGGCTGAAACCAAACAAATTATCAGGTTGGGAAATTTAATGCAAATAAATGTAAGGCATTACATGTAGATAGTAAACATGTTAGATTTGAATTTACAATGGGAAGAATGATACTTGAAGTATCCATTATGAGAAGGACCTAGGAGTTGTAGTGGACTTAACATCAGCTTCTAGACAGTGTACAAAAATATGAAGAAGTATAACAGAATGGTGGGTTATATAGCACAATGTGTAGAGTTCAAGTCCAAGGAAGTTACGCTTAAGCTTTGCAATACACTAGTGAGACCTCATATGGAATTCTGTGTAAAGTTTTGGCCTCTGGGCTACAAAACAGACATAGCAGCACTAGCAAAAGTCAAGAGAAGAGTGACCAGGATGATTCCAGGACTGCAAGGGATGATTTATGAGGAAAGATTAAAAGAGTTGAGCCTTTTCAGAATAAGACAATGGAGATTAAGGTGTAACATGATTGAATAATTTAAAATTATGAAAGGAATTAGTACAGTAGATCCAGGTTTTTACTTTATAATTAGTTCAACAGGAGCACAGGGGCACAGTTTGAAAAGTGCCTGCTAAGAAGAGGTGAAGAGTTGACCATCTTTTGACATCTTCCTTAGTGCTTTAAATCTGATACTGCCAAAATGATGTTTAAAAAGATCTTTAAGCTTACTTGTAACTGTAATTCCCATATATTTGAATTGTTCTGAGGCAATCGGTGAATTTACTTTTAAGTGTTGTGAACGTGGGTTTCCTAAGCACAAGAAGTTCCAAAATATTTCAGAATGCCCACTAGAGGGGGGAACTGTCAAACCCCATCTAGTAAAGGTCAAATATACAGGTAGAATAAAAAGATTTATGTTTACAAAAATACTGTGAGGTACAAAATAACCCCCAGGAACACAAAGGCTAAGGCATCCCAAGACAAACAAGTCACAATACGCAAATCCAGAGTATAAAGTCAAAAACAAAATATGAGGTCAAAAGTTCAATTAATTCACAAAATCACAGAATAACCACAAAAGAAACTCATGAATGCCAGCACATTCAATGTACTGTAAGAGACTGAGGGTTTTCCTTAGCATTTATAGAGCTGAGGGCTGCCCCTTGACAACCCACCTCTTGGGGAACCACTCACAAAATACAAGGGTCATATCAGAACAAGCAATGACACATAGAGATTAAGACTAACTTAATAAGAAACACAGAATAATACAAATAATGAGTAAAAGTAACACCTGTTAAAATAAACAAAAGATTCAAAAATGGACAAAAAGTACATAATAAATCTGAACACTATCAAAGCGTTGAATCCTGGCTGAAATATAAAACTAATAAACTATTATGTGCTAATGAGTCTACTGGAAAAAGCCCTTTTTCCAGATTAATTTTAAATCCAGAGATCTTGTAAAGTCATTTAATACATTTATAAGGAACAATAAGACACATTTGGGTTAGTGATGAATAGAAATAAGTTTACATTGGTTACCTACACAGAGGCTTCTGGGCTTGAGTAAAGTAATTTGGGCCAAACACCAATTTGTGTGAAACAGGAAAGAGATTACATTATTATACCCTATTGAGTAAGACATTTTATGGTTGAAGCGACTGGAGTATCTCCTTTTGGAATTGCTCAACAAGAAAAAAAAAAAATCAACCCCAGAAGCAGCATCAGTCCAATACATGGCAATGCCCCAAAACAGCCAATTCTGGTTAACCAGTTGACTTAAAATGCAAAGAACCTTAATGAAAACCAACAGGAACAAATATTAATATAAGACCTACTTCATTTTGTACAATTATACAATTTTAAAACTTTTTCTGCTTGAACAGGTTTATCCATAAAGGAAACATTTAACAAGTGTAATATGATGGTTCAGAAAGGTGAACAACATGAAAAGAAAATATGACTGCAAATTGAGTTCATTCACGTAGTCAAAAACATTATACAAAACATTACCAATGTGTAAATTTTTTGCATTTTAAGCTAAATGCAAAATCACAACATAATGTGCACGAAATACAGTAAATAGCAGGTCCTCTACCTGTGTTTGTCTAAAATTTCTTCAAGTTCACACAAAAATAAAGACAAAAACTGATATTACAAAAAAGGACTGTTCTTGTATAAGATGTTTAAAGCTTGGTATTTCTTTAAGTTTCTATCCTACATTCCTGTGGTGGATTATTTTTTCTGGCCACTGGAGTAGAGACCTAGATATAGACCTATATGTGTTGTCACTAAGTACGTGGATTTTTAAATCTGATAAAACAGAAGATTTAGATTGCATACTTAAATCAGTACCTCAATTAATCACTGTTTTGGGGAATACTTGTGATCTCCTTTTTTGAAGACTTCGCTCGCCAACCCTTCCCCCTCCCCCAGCCAAGTGCTACGTGCCGTTGTGAAGAGGGGGGCTCAACGCACCCCAAGAAGATGTGGCCACTTCTCTGAAACCCCTCTTAAACGATGATACAATGGGAAACAAATTCCTTTTTTTTTACCTCCTCTTTGCTCGATCAACTGCTGGGTTGCTGCTGCTGCCGTGCTGCCTGTTCTGCACTTTGCTTGCTTACCCCTTCAACACCCTGAATGCCAGTGGTATGCACTGTTGTGAAGAGGGGGGCTGAACGCATCCCAAGGAGACGCAGTTGCTTCTCCAAAACCCCTCTTTAATGGTGATAAAATGGGAAACAAATAACAGT
This sequence comes from Polypterus bichir lapradei, assembly GCA_026402145.1. NCBI lineage: Eukaryota > Metazoa > Chordata > Cladistia > Polypteriformes > Polypteridae > Polypterus > Polypterus bichir. Next base: position 34,578,829 of record JANRMT010062821.1, on the reverse strand, counting down.
TGGTTTTTTTTACCTCCTCTTTGCTCAATCAGCTGCTGCTCCTGTGCCATGTGATCTGCATTTCGTGTGGTGCTTCAAACGTTTTAAAAGTCACTGCCTTGTCTATCTTCTCCCCCAGACATCCTCAAACACTATTTGATCTCTTTACGCTGTTCCGTTATTTCACTGAGTAATATTTTCCGTTTGTTTGTGCTAATGCGATCTTTACTCTCATTTTTTTGAGACGTTCAAATTTTCCTACTTCCGTTATCTCTGACCTGCTCTTCATGTGTATCACTGGACTTGCTTCCAAAGGTTATAAGTATGACGTGACTTGCCCGTCTTGCGGGACGTGAAAGTGTCTCTCTGTTTCTCTTTAAAAGATCTCTCTTCAAAAGATCACGTCTTGTCGCAGGAAAAAAGTCTCGTCCCAAGTTTTTTTTTTTTTTATAATAGAGAGATTTAACTGTTTGTGAAGATTTTCAGTATAATTGTTACCTTACTACCAGGATCTATAAAGGCATCTGTTTCTACGTAATTTTCACTCTTCTTAAATTTTACTTTAACAAGGACCACATAAACCGCATACTCTTCTCTGGCCCCGGCAAATGCACAGATTATGTTTTCAGTCCCCTCATTAGTGGATGTCGCTCCATCCTCTTTGATGATATACAGGATGCCTTGGTGCTGCAGAGAACATATCTGACATTGCATTTTTTCTGTACAGTTTTTACCAAGGAGTTCCTGTGTGAGACATTGAAAGCGTAACCCTTTAGATTTCAATAAGTCAGTTATGTCTTTGTGTGGCAATTCTTTGATTTTCCTACTACATTGCACAAGAATGTGTTTGTCATTTAAAAATACACCAGGTTTTTATAATGCATGAATACTTTTCACCGTCTTTTTCACCAAAGGGTCTTATGACCCCTCTCAGCAGTGTTGGTAATGTTAGTACTTACTAGAGCCCTTTGACAAGTGAAAATGACAGTTTTCATTTCAGGGCTGATTTCATGTTGTGTGCTGTGTCACTGAAATAAATAAACAAAGAAATAATTAAATAAATACATAAAGAAATAAACAACTAAAATATATTTTGTGACACATTTCATAATTTGTACTCACATTTCATGTTATTATTTATTTATTATCACATTTCATAGTACTTTTATTTATTTGTTTATTTACTTAATTTTGTCCAAAATACTCCTCCATATCTGCAAAGTTTTTTGTGGACTAAATAAAATATGGGAAAAATATTGGATTAAAAAGAAAAGGTAGAAAGCAGCAAATCATTCGAGAGCGAATTGTTAGCAGAGAGGCTGGCCTGATTGGTCCATTTCAGCATGTTGCAATTAAGACCCCAGAAAAGTGAAATCAGAGAAATAAATTGTCTATTACCTTTTGAGACACATTTCATTGTTTTTATGTCTGAATTATTGTCATTTTGCATATTATACTTCTTCTGCTGTATTAGTTTATTCCAGTAGATGGTGCTGTTTTCCTTAGGGAATTTAATTCTGTGTTGTTTTTCTTGTTGTTTTGGCATGGAGAGTTGTGTACAAAGCATCAAAACAATGACTAATCCAGAGACAAATTCATCTGATTAATTCTTACATTAAATACTTAACAGTTGCAACAAAGAGCAGATCATTTTCAGCTATAAAGGAAGTTGTAACTTTAAATAATAATAATTAAAAAACTTTATTCTTACACTACTGCAAAATAGCACTGTTAGGCCACATTGAACAGTTCGACATTGAAAACCCAGTCTCATGAGATTTGCATGCAGAAGGACTAAACGTTTTCCTGGAAGATAATAAAATAACAGATGCTGACCAGAAGTGTGCAGTGCTGCTGAGTGTAATCAGCAGAATAACATCTGAAACAGTGAGGTCACTCATATCCCCGGATAAACCCACTGAGGGCTCAAATCAGGAAATTGCAGTGGTGCTAAAAAAACATTTTGCACCTACCCCTTCATAAACATTTTAGAGTTTTTATTGTAACAGATGTCATCAAAACCCAGATGAAAGCAGTACAGTTTTAAATGCACTACTGCAGAGGGCTATTAGAAAATTACAACTTTGGTTAACACTTTGGATTGCTTATTAAGAGATAAACTAGTATGGTGGGTCAGGCCATTGGTATTACAGAGGCGATTCTTAAGTGAATCAAAGTTAACTTTCATCGTAGCCCAATAAGAGCCACTAGCATATGAAGTTCATCTCTGTGCCTGAAAGACATACAGGGGTCCTGTTCAACCATGTGTTCTGGATATCCATCAACTACAAAATAAACATCCTAAAATAAAGTTGTATTCCCTATTCTTAGATACTACCGACCCTGTCCAAAGAAGTTGTAACCGTTGTGTGGGAAATCACTGAGGCAACAGCTTTTTTTTTCAGGGAAATGTTTTGCCATAAATGTAAACACCAAGGTTATCCACAGTATGCCAGTAACTGCCAGGCAGATATTTAGTAAGAGAATGCCACCACCGGTAAAGTCATCCTACAGAATAAACATGGAGAACAACTAAGTAGAACCCAATACAATACAAGTGTTAGCAGTTATTTGACACAAGACATGTAAAATTTCAAATTATTCTCATACTTGCTTGATTCAGTTTAGGGCTATGAAGGGCTACAGCCTATCCAGGGAGAACTGAGCTCAAACCTAGGAAGGGTACCAGTCCATCAAAGGGCTCACTCAAGCATAACATCACATTGGACCACAGTGGAGTCAGCAGTGTACCTTATCAGAATGTCTTTGGAGCTGTGAGAGGAAACCCCATAATAACAAGAGATGAAGATGTGAACTCCACACACACAATGGCCAACAGCAGAAATCAAACTTGGGATTTTGAATCTGTGAAGCAGTAGCACTAAACCCTGTGCTATTGTGCCACTCTACAAGAAAGTATATTTATTTAACATGACTTAGAATGAATTTCTTTCAAGATGGATGTGGACCCAGGATCCAAGTTTATTAATATATCAGAAAATACTTACTATGCATTACAGCAAGTGAATGTCCCATTTATTGTATCATTTAATGTTCAACTTGAGGCTATAAAAATATTTGCTGCTAACATGTTGGGTGGTACATGCTCAGTAGGATGAAAATGATTTCCCTGGAAACAAATGTTGTAGTGAGTGGCACAGAATTTTAAGTCTTTTCTTCAGCTGTCAACAGAAGAATGTTAAGGAATGTTTTTCAGAGGCAGTACACAGAAATGGTTATTTATTTTATAACATGTAAACAAAAACAGATTTAAAACCATAAACTAAAACAAAAGTCAAAACCGGTCATTTATTGCCTGATTTCTTTTTCATTGCTAAGGCTTTATGATGTTTGTTTCTTTGTTGGAGGCAACAAAGTTTGGATGTTCTGTTGTGAACTGCTATCAATATGCCAACATCATACGTTGTACATACGAATATCACATTACTCAGCAACATGTCACATTCCAAGGCCACAAAATGGAATTATCTATAATTTTATCATTGGAAAATGCCGGCACCCATAGAAAACCATGTACACAAAATTACATTTTTTATATCATTGAAGAATGATACTGCAGTGGGTTGGCGCCTTGCCCGGGATTTGTTCCTGCTTTGCGCCCTGTGCTGGCTGGGATTGGTTCCAGCAGATCCCTGTGACCCTGTAGTTAGAATATAGCGGGTTGGATAACGGATGGATGGATGAAGAATGATAAAAAATCAAAAGTTGAAGAAATAAAAATGAATAACATTAGAACAAAATTAAAATGTCACAAATGGACACACACCATTAACAGGTGTCCATTACAAACACAGGTTTGAACCCTAAGCATTAAGTCAACAGGAATATATATATATATATATATATATATATATACTAGGGGGTTCTGCCCCCTGCTCGCTTCACTCACCAACCCCCGGGTTTGGTTACCCGGATATACAATTTATTGTATATTGAGATTGTTATATTCATTTCATTAACTTTTTATTTCTTGATATTTGCCAGTAATAAAGCTGTAGTGAATGAATTATTCTCCCCACCCACCTCCCCTGGGGCTGCTAGTGCCATGCTGCGTGATCTGCATGTCGCACTGCGCGTCATTCATTTTAAAGCCTGTATAGCAGATGCTGCTGCTTGTGGCGTGCTGCGTGATCTGCATGTTGCGCTGCGCAACGATCATTTAAAAGCCTGTACAGCAGCTGTCCTTTAAGCCAGCTAAAGCTTGTGACGTGCTGCGTGACCTGCATGTCATGCTGCGCGACAATCATTTAAAAGCCGGTACAGCAGCTGTCCTTTTATCTCACTTCTTTGTCTTGTGGGACATTAAAGTGTGTCTGAGAATTTGTTTGTAAGTAGGGCATGTCGTACAAGTAGTCTCGTGGGACTACAAAGTGTCTTCTGTGCAAGTAGTCTCGTGGAACTTCAAAGTGTCTTCCAAGAAGATCACGTCTCGTCTCCCTCGTCTCCCTCCCAAGATTTTTTTTTATAATAGACAGATATAATCTTCCTACCCACAAAGCAGTTCTTAAGCGCTTCAGTAATGTGTTTGAAGAAGGTTAAGGCAGGGCTTAAGGGAATGACATTCTCCTTTCTGTTAGACCTCAATGTAGTATTTACTGAATGTGTCTGAATTCAAGATGTGTTGTCTTTCATGTATGACTGAAAACAGGCATATAAATTGACCTCCAGTCACAGTAAAACAGTCGATTTGGGCCACCCCATCATTCCTGCATGACTCTCATTGGAGGTTTTTTTTTTTGTGGTTTGACTACAGATTCATGATTAATAAAGTATTACAGGAGCAATCATTCTGAACTTTGTCTGTGAGCAAATACTACAGAGTAACATTAATAATAAAAAAATACTTAAATAACCAGAACACCTGGCAGAACTTGATGATGAAGATGATGATTAAATACTAATATATAAACACTAAATTATCCCCACTTAAAACACAACGCTAATACATAGAAAATAAGGAATAATGCCTTAGTTAGTTAAGGTAGGAGTCTAAATAAAAGGTTGGTTTGTAAAAAATCCTGCAGCCATAGTTTGCCCCAAGACTGAAATTGAGAACCATTGGTCTGTTATATTATTTCTTGCCAGTAGATGGTGCTGTTTTCACTTGGACATTTAATTCCTGTCTGCTTGCTTACTTCTTTATTGCTTTGGTTGTTGTTTTGGCATGAAGAGTGGCATAATCAAATAAATCTTTATGCCATATGTATCTGATTAAACCTGCATTTCAATATCTAAACATTATCTAAGATTCTCTTACTCGGTATGATTTGTAAAAGAATAAGTTTTGTTCCTTAATAATTTTACAATGTCATTGTAAAGATTTACTTCCTTGGTTAGGACTGACAGAAGCTGAACCACTTTCAGTGTTTTCAAGATACATTTTTCAGGGAAAAGGGGTGCACATGAAATAACAGTTTTTTTTAATAAACCAGCAAATGCAAAGATAGAATGGCACTGCTCCAGTACATCATCCACCATTTTATTCCAAGTTTTCTATCTTCAACAGGAACAAACAACACGTAGCTACAATGAAAATGACTGATCTGCAGTGGAGCAGATGAGAGGAAAACAACGGCACTATAAATAACTCACATGAGGGGAGAACTGCTTCATTCTTCAGTCTTCTGGTTTACTGTCCGAGGTGCACAAGGAAAAAGACACATGTTAACAAGACAGGATCATTTTTGAATAGCAAAAATAAGTAAGGACAGTGTGGTGGTGCAATGATTAGTGCTGGTAACTTAAATATCCAAGAGCCTTGCTCTGAATCCTAATCCTATTTGCATCTGTGTACAAGTTTTCTTCAGTTAGTCTGGCCTCCTCTCACAGTCAGGTGTTCATGTTGAATTGGTTAGTTCATGTAAATTGGCTTTGCGTGGGCTTTAATCCATGTGCTTCCCTTTTTGTACCCTCACTTCAAAGATAAGGGCTAAATTAATTGATGACTATTAATTGACCTAATATGGATGTGTGGATAAGTGTTGTATTATGGATTGGCACTTCATCCAAGGCTGAGATCTGCCTTACACTCACTGTTACTTCTTTAGGCTTCAGCCCCCTTGACACTTAACTGAAATAAGTGGATTTGAAAATGAAACAATGGATAAATGCCCTCTGATGGTGAAAGGATGTAACAAATTTGTAACAGTTCAATGACCTGCCAAAGATTCTCACATAGGTTCTACTGTATTTTCTTTATTTACGTATTTATTTTTTAAAAGTTAAACACTACAGAATTAGGTGACTTACTCAGAGATTTACAGTGACTCAATATTGCTGAACTTGTTTACAATCCAATATCCATGCAGACAAGAAAATTATCTGTTCAGTTTTAAAGTAAATACAAAATAAAAAGTGTTATGGAACAAAATACACTTGATGACAGTTTTTTCATTCACATACACTTTTCATAAGGGATAAAAAAGCCACAATTGGAGGCTGGAATGAAACAGATTATAGACAAATGTTAGAAGGCAGTATTTCTTGTTAGATCTTCAGTTTTTGCTTTATTCATACGTTTTTAATCTCCTCCTGACCACCTGCTGTTTAGCAGGCCATGCACATAGTGATATAAAGAATCAGAGTAACATATACTCTGTGTTTCCCTGTTTGACACTTTTCCATTTACAATCTCTATTGCTTTTGATTTTTTCCTTTATCACTTTAACACCGTTTTTCTGCCCTTTTTATCTTGGCTTTTAAATATGCTTTTATTTTAGAAGTAATGAGTCTTTTCAGGTAGAAATCTATAGGTGGTCCAGATCTAATTATGCAATTTTTATTACGCTATAACTTATTAAGTTTATTACATAGAAAATCACCCGAAAAATCCCGGACCATCAAGAAGTGTGTGAAATGACGACATTAAGAATCGTCTTCGCACCGAACTGGAATCGTCCCTGCATAAATCAAAGTCATCCAGACGATCTGGATCTGCATAATTAGATCTGGACCACCCTGTAGAAATGTATGAGTCTGTTTTATTAGGCTCATATGAAATTTTTATTCATTCTTTACCAAAGTATTAGTTCTTAATCACGAACTAGAGAGAAAAATGAATTCTCCCATCTAACAGGGGTAAAGGCCAAGATAGTGTTTTTACAGAAGACTTGACTATCAACTATATGTGACGTTGTTTCAAAGCCAATATATCAGAATGTTCCACAACTAAACAATTTTTCCTTTGTATCAGTATCTCCTCCTATGTAAATGTACAAAATACATGTGTTAATTTCACCTAAAAACAAACTGGTCAATAGTGTTCATCAGCAAACTTCGACAAAGCTTTTTTCACAGTGACTATGCTGTGTTCACCGGTGAACTTGTTCGCTGAATATTTTCCTGAAAATTGTGCTTAGGCAAATTTTTTTTTTCCAAGTGCCCATGCAATGCTTTGCGAGGACAGCGTGACATCACAGAGTGATCGTAGTAGTAGCCATGAGCATAACATTCATGCATACCTACTATAAAATTGTTGCCAATGTAGCCATCGCAGGGTTACAAGCACACAAGGATAAAAAATGCTGTTTCTTCCACTCACTGTTATTTCAATCCCCAGTGTTCTTCATTCGCTGTATGTGGGTAGTTAGTTAACTTAAAAAAATAAAAACGAGTCCTGAAGACACAAAGATTGAAACACACTGCCACATTTCCATCCCACATTTGTTTAAAATAGACTTGCAGTACTCTGAGTACTGCCACCACATATATAGCACAGATTCCTGTGCACAGCACCACATGGCTAATTTGCATGCATAATTGTGCACAACAGCAATCTCAGAACAAGCCTTAAAGGAGCCCTCTTCCTCCTCCTCCTCCTCCTCCTCCCCTGCCTGACGTAAGAAAACACAAGACGCGTTGTGAAATAATAACTATAAAAGATTTATCACTATTCACGAGGCATTTCTTTCTTCTTGATGGAAGGAGAAAATGCAAAGTACATGCATAGATACATGGGAAACAAAAAAGACATTCCTGTTGTGCCTGAAGCTATGACTTTAGACAATGGAATGTGCCAGTCACATGCTGTGGTTGGTGTGCCCCAAGATTGGAAACCTGTCAATGTAATGATCTGTATTTTGTTTATTTATTGTCTAGTTGGTGGCCGTTTCTAGTATTTTGTTTCAGGTATTTGTTCTGTCAGAATCTTTTGTTGCTTAAGACACAGTGGTGCAGTGGTTTGCATTGCAACCTCATAGCTCAGATCACATATTTGTCCAGCATAGTTGCCAGGCTTTTCTGTAGCCCCTCAGGAGCACTTAAAAGACCATTGCACCATTATAATCTGCTCAGAACTAGCTCAGTTCTGCCTTCACCATTGACTTCAACACATTTCGCAAAGTTTTGGCGAAGTTAACAAACATTCCTATAATTTTGTCCTTGAGGTGAAGCAAACTCAGTGAGGTTCACTCATCACAGAACATAACCAAATGTACAAGATATGTGAAATTATTAAGTAGCTGAGTTTATAAATAATATATGAGAATGGAGTGATGCCTTCTTGAAGTCTGAGGGGCTATCATTCTATTTTCAAAGTTAAAAACTGAGTATTTCAACAAAATGTTTTCATTAGGTGATGATGAGGGACAAAAATCACAAAATCTGAAATATTTTGTTTCTATCAATTTTATATGGTACACAAATCACCTTTTATTTTATTTTTTAATCAACTCATTTTTGTAAAATGTGAACTTGGGCAGGTCATGAGACTATGATTGCTTCATTCTGAGATATTTATGTACAGGAGTGTGGCCTGCACTCTACTGGTGATCTTTTCAAGGCTGGTCCCTGCTTTGCACCCAGTGCTGCTGGGATATGTTACAGCCCCCATATACAAATAAATATTACATAAGAGATAAAAAGAAAAAGAATCCCTAAAAAGTGTGACAGTAAGATTTCAATAATTAGATAAATAATTAAGATTTCAGTAAGTGATATTATAATAGGTAGTGTGGATGCTAGGGGTCACTGTTGCCCCTTAAACCCAACAGACATACACACAAGACACAGGGTAAAAGCATCAAGAAGTATTTTTATATTCTTTTCTTCTTAAACAGTGCCCTCCAAGCACCACAGCCACAGTAAACAGGCAAGTAAATCAAAGACAAACACATATCTTCTCTTTCTCCTCTACACTTCCCAGCAAGCTTTGTCCACCTCCAACCAACTATGGCTCGCCTGCTGGGTTCACAGCAGTCCTTTATATATGGTTCGACCCAGAAGTGCTTCTGACCTTCAGTTCACGTGACTTGCCAGCACTTCCAGGTCAGATGGTGAACTTGAGTTTTCTTCAGCCCTGGAGTACTTTTGGATTTCCGTCCTCGTGACTTACTAGTACTTCCGGGCTGTGAGGGAAGCATGACTCCCCAGGTCCTCCTGCAGTGCCTCTTGGAGTCAGCCATGGTACCCAGCAGGGATGTGAAACCAAACTCCAGATCCCATGGTGCTCTGCGGGAATCTGGGGCACTGCTATGCTGCAGGGAAGTCTCCATCTAGTGTCTTGGGGGAGGCAGTGTCTCACAGTAGCTGCCTTCCCCCATCCTTTAATTCTCTGGACATCCCGGCCATGTTGAGCTACTGGCCATCTATCACAGTAGGTAACAGATTTTATAATTAGCATTTCCATTCCACATCCATCAAAAACAACTGAAAGCCCATCTTTTATACAGGAAACAGTCTACAAGGCACAGCATATTAAGTCACATTTGAATGGCCGTAGGACTACAAGAAATTTCTATAGACACAAATCCAAAATTATCAGTAATTTTAAGGGTAATGAAGTCGAATACAATATTTTCTATTAACGGTCAATCCAGGAAAAAAAGACAGTAAATCTGTACATATTTGCATCAACAAATAGTCCATTTCACGTATCCTTTCAATGCACTATGGAAGTGTTAGAGGCATTTAGCAGTGTACGGAGTTGTAGACATACGTTTATTTCTTTCAGTCAACTAGAAAACTTGTCATCATTGTCTCATTTAAAAAATTCAAACAAATGACTACAGAACTTATTACTCTCAATATTATTGCAGATGCATGTGGCTATAAAGATGATATTCCTGCCTAACCTTGCTAAACAATATAAATATTTCATTTTCAGTTGTCAACACTTTTTTAACAAAAGCAATTTTACATTTTGTATCTAATAAAAAAAATCTTCTCATCAGTCTCACATATAGAATTACACAACTGCATATGTTCTTTTGTATATCAGCACTTTGTTTGTCTTCAAAGTGTCAGTAAACTGCGTGAACAATGCAAATGCAATGCCAGGAAATAATCAAAATGCTAACCATCTCAAGACACCCTGTCTTTAACACCTACAAGATTGCCTCAGTTGAGCCAAAGAGCCTATACGAGTATCAGGATGTAAGTGAAATAGTGAATAAATGTGGTGATTAAATATAGACAAACAAATGACTGGAATGAACCTTATATATGACTGTAAAATTGGGAAACTTTTGCATGAATAAGAAGGATTTAGTTAATCACAAAGGCACATTATTGTCATTGAAAACATGCAATAGGTTGTAAACACAGTGTTGTGATGTGAAATTTTGCATACAAGTTGATAAATATTTTGCATGTCTTTATTTGTAACTTAGACAATGCAATGTAATATTAGTGTTACATTATTGACAATAACAGGAATGGTTTGATAGTTTAAGAACCCCTTCCCCCTTTTAGGAATGAGTGTCTTTGTAATTTTATGATATGTTTGGGGGAATTGCCTCAAACAAGTTTGACCAATATTTCTCTGCTAAAGTCTCTCAGTCAACCCCCACAGAAAAGTCAGGCTGCCTAACTGCCAAGCTATTACCATTACCTGCCATTACCTTAACATATGGTTTGGAAGGCAGGTGTGAAGGTGTTCTATCCCCCCATTGGTCAGAAGTATGGCTGTTTGGAACTGGCTTGTATCAGAAGCCTTTAAGTATCATGATGTCCTATTGGCTGTAGGGGTTGGACAAAAAACCTATAAATTTGCTTGCTTTACCTCACTCTCTCTCTCTCACCAAACTGATGAAAGACCATCTAACACACCATGAACTGAAAAGGAAAACACAATGAAGAGCACAACTCGGCAGCCATATTGAGACAGGCATGCGGCCTGTTCTGAAGAAAGCTGACCAAAAATGATGACTTAACTAGAGACATTTGCCGCCTGAAACCATTTATCAAGTTGTATGATTGCCAATATTAAAATGCACTTTGCATATTGTTATTATTTATGAATATTATCAATAATACATTATTTAAAGTGTAACTTAACTCCCGCTGGTCTTTTACTACACCTAATTGCCTGAGGTTATAGATGTAGAAGGGAAGGTGGGGAGAAATTATATACTATAATACCTTATAAACAGGGGTAAGTCTGTGAGATTTGAGGCATTCTGACAAAGGCTACATATTAATAATACAAAAGGGGAAAGTAGACTCTACCAAGGCAAAACACACAGGAACAAAAAATAAGAGTTGAATATGGTGGGGCCTGGAACAGAAAAAAACTTCATATATAACCAACAGGGCGGCACGGTGGCACAGTGGTAGTGCTGCTGCCTCGCAGTAAGGAGTCCTGGGTTTGGTTCCCAGGTCTTCCCTGCGTGGAGCTTGCATGTTCGCCCCGTGTCTAAGTGGGTTTCCTCTGGGTGCTCCAGTTTCCTCCCACGGTCCAAAGACATGCAAGTTAGGTGCATTGACGAGCCTAAATTGTCCCTTGTGTGTGTGTGCCCTGCGCTGGGCTGGTGTTCCTGCAAGGGACGCTATTGGCGGATGGCTGAGAAGATAACCAATCAGAGCACGCAGTTAAGTTCTCCTGACTGAGAAGCTAACCAATCAGAGCACGCAGTTGAGCTCCTGCGTGCTGAATGCAGTGTTAACCAGGAAGTCTCGTCTCACTCATTCAGCATCAACGTGTTTCGCTGTGTAAAGAGTTGTGCTCTTTAGTGTTTATCTTTGTGCATAGTCAAGCCCTTCATTATGGCTCCAAAACAATCTGCTACTGCTTCAGGGGCCGTGCCCAAGCGCAAGAAGAAGATGTTAACGATTGCCGAAAAGGTAAACGTTTTGGATTTGTTGAAGGCTACGATTCTTTTTATTTAAAAAGTAGGAAAGGAATATAAGATCTACGGCTGCAGTGTCCTTTTAAGCAGGGTGCAAAACGAGTTGTAAGTGGATGTAATAAGGCAGTAGTCTGGATGGAATCTGCTTTAGGGATTTGGATTGAAGACTGCCAGAAGAACAACGGCAGTGCTACACAATCGCCTGAAGTGGCTCCTTTACAAGGGCTGTAACGCTCTCCTTTGTTGTGCAGTAAAATTAAGCTCATTGTTATCGGACAAGTCATCGTGTCATTGTTGGTGAGTAACCATAATTAATTTTCTTCTTACAGTGCTTAGTACATGTACGTATGTTTTGTGTCACTGTACACACATTTACTGTATACTATTTTTCTTGCATTGTATGTATTTATTGCTGGTGACCTGTCTATCGTAATGGCTGTAACATATGTGATATCGGAGACACTCAATATCTTTAAAATAATATTTAGGTTTTACTGTATATAAACAGTGTGTTTATATACAGAATGTCAATGAATCTTACCTAATATCTAAGAGAATACAAAGGGATTATGCTGTATAACTCTGCGGGGAATATTTATAAACAGTGTGGGAGAGTTTATAAGGGCTTAAAATATATAAAAATAACCATACAAACATATGGTTTCTACTTCGCGGATTTTCACCTATCGCGGGGGGGTCTGGAACACAACCCCCGCGATCGAGGAGGGATTACTGTAATTCTTCATGCAGCTGCTTAGCATTTAATGCTTAAGTAAAGTTATATAGTATTAAAAAAAAACAAATTTCAGTCATTTCCTGTCACATGCAGATATTTTTTCACTCATGTAACATGTGTTTCAGTATAATACCCACTTTGCCAATTATGATAGCAGTCATGACAACAGAAATCCAAAAGATGTATTTGAAACAGAGACAAAATTGATTACAATCCCCCACAATGCTTAAAATGTGCATGCCGTGAGTCTCATCAGTGAGAAATGGGAAACAGGAAAGGGAAGTTGTTAGGGAACGGGAACCTATCCAAGTTACTGCTCTTTACCATTCTCTCCTCTGCATGTCCTGGAGTACAAAAGAAACAGCATACAGCAACATGCGGGGACTGGCAGGAACACTCAATAAAACTGAATAAAAAGAAAATCAAGTGATGGTGAGATACGAAGAAGGCAGCTTCGCCAGCGTTTGTGTGTCAGCAACCTTGGGGCTTTAGTATGCATCATGGTACACTGCAGAGCTATAGCGCGTCTTTATGTGAAAACAGCCGTGTCAGATGAGGTTGTTTAGATTGATTCTGAACGCGACTGAGAGAATGAAAAGTGAATTAAAAAAAAAACAAAAACAAAGTAACCTTTACAAGGATCATAAATTGCACCGGCTGTTACAGACCGAAATCAAATGTATGCTTTTATTCTAAAATAGTAAGACAAAGAGCTGTTTTCTTCTTAAAACGGAGAGGTGCAGGATCGAGCTCGCGACCTATTGATTCCCAAGCGGGAACTGATTCTAGTGCACCACAGAGGCAATTACAATGAATGGCTGTCAATGTCGCATTTTAAGGCGGCTTTTTGTTTCCGCAGTTATATTTTTGAATAAAAGCGCAATTGTGTTATATTTGTTCCTTTTGTGAAAATGTTTCTTTGATATTTGGACTTTAGGCTTCATACATTATATAGTTTATGCCTACATTTTGTCATCTACTACTAGAATATAAAAAACGTTTCTGTTTGAACAATGTGTTTACACAGATTACTGTAGAAACGGAACAGACATGAAATGCGTGTGTTCCAAATAACGCTCTATTATTTCCACTCTAAAACTTCTCTTCACTCCCAGATACTCAATCAAGGCATAAGCTGAGAGAAGTTCGTGCACGTTCTAAATTGGTGGGGGGATGGAATAGCCGGCTGCTCCTAGCTTCTCTTTATCAGCACATTTAGAAGACAAATCGCGCTGGCGGAGAGGTGTGAAGGGATTTAAGAAGCGATTTAAGGTGGGACGGAATTACGAGTTTTTTCGTAGGCTCTGGTAATTCTAGTGTTAACATACATTTCCCCCCTGTCCTTCCTTTTTACTGTCCCACCCAGAAAGGGGAGCACCAACCATCCTCTGGTTGGCATATCCACTTAGAGCCTCTATCCACTACACAAGCCTTCTGTGCAGGCAAGAGTCCATCCATCCTAATCGGGAAACCAGTCCATTCCATTACTAAATATATAAATAAATTTGTTGGCACCTTTACAGCTCATTGAAAAAGTACTGTATGCCTCCTGAAAGTAATTAAATGAAAAGCAATTGTCCCATGTACATCTGCATGCCTTTGATATGTCATTGAGTAAAGCAAAGCAAATGTGAAAAGAGATTAAGTATTGCTTATTCCACAAAGATATTCTAAATGATCTGGACACAATTTCAGTACCCCTATAAAAGAGCATAAATAACTGAATAAGAATGATTTTTCAAAGTAGCTGCTTTCTTTAATTAGTATCACACATGTCTCCAATTGTGCAATCAGTCATTCAGCCTATGTAAATGGAGACAAGTACTCACTCTGCTGTTTGATAACATTGTGAGTCCCACACTGAACATGGATCAGAGAAAACAAAGCAGAGAGCTGTCTAAGGAGTTTTGAAATAAAATTATAGTCAAGCATGTTAAAGGTACGGAAGGCAATGGCTATAGGACTATTTTCAGTCAGGTTTTAGAACAAATCACAGCACAGAAACTGCACTCGTTAAAGTAGTAAATGACTTGCGGGTAAATGCAGACAGAGGCCATTTATCTGTTCTCATCCTCCTAGATCTGAGTGCCGCATTTGACACCATTGATCACAATATTCTTAGAAATCGCCTTAGTCAATGGGTGGGCCTCTCTGGCAGTGTCTTAAATTGGTTTGAATCCTACCTGGCAGAGAGAAAATTCTTTGTGAGTTGTGGTAATCACAACTCAAAGACACATGATATCCTATATGGTGTCCCACAAGGCTCTATCCTGGGTCCGCTGCTTTTCTCAATCTATATGCTTCCATTAGGTCAGATTATCTCAGGTTACAACGTGAGCTACCACAGCTATGCTGATGACACACAGCTGTACTTATCAATAGCACCTGATGACACCGACTCTCTCGATTCACTAACACAATGTCTTACTGTATTTCTGAATGGATGAATAGTAATTTTCATAAGCTAAATAAAGAGAAAACTGAAATTTTAGTGATTGGCAATAATGGATTCAATGAGGTTATCAGAAATAAACTTGATGCATTAGGATTAAAAGCTAAGACAGAAGTAAAAAACTTAGGGGTTACTGTTGACTGTAACCTGAATTTTAAATCGCATATTCATCGGACCACTAGGACAGCATTTTTTCACTTAAGAAACATAGCAAAAGTTAGACTCTTATATCATTGAAAGATGCTGAGAAATTAATTCACGCTTTTGTTTTCAGTCGACTAGATTACTGTAACGCACTCCTCTCAGGAATACCCAAAAAAGACATAAATCATTTGCAATGAGTGCAAAATGCAGCTGCTAGAATCCTAACTAGGAAAAGAAAATCCGAACACATTTCTCCAGTTTTGATGTCACTACACTGGTTACCTGTGTCTTTCAGAATTGACTTTAAAATTCTGCTTATGGTTTATAAAGCCTTAAATAATCTCGCCCCATCTTATATATCGGAATGTCTGACACGTTATATTCCAAATCGTAACCTCAGATCCTCAAATGAGTGTCTCCTTAGAATTCCAGAATGCCAATAGGAATTTGCCAGGCTAATACAGTGGAGCACTTTAAAACACTGCTGAAAACACATTACTTTAACATGGCCTTCTCCTAACTTCACCTTAATTTAATCCGGATACTCTGCATGTTCAATTCATCATAATAACTATTCATAGTGGCTCTAAAAACCGTACTAACCCCTACTCTCTCTTCTGTTTCTTTTTCCGGTTTCTTCATGATGGCGGCCCGCGCCACCACCACCTACTCAAAGCATCATGATGCTCCAACATTGATGGACTGAAAGCCAGAAGTCTATGTGACCATCATCATCAAATCCTTCCATGAGAACCCTAAATACAAAGAGGACTATTTCATTTATGTTAGGTAGATTGCCCAGAGGGGACTGGGCGGTCTAATGGCCTGGAACCCCTGTAGATTTCATTTTTTTTTTCTCCAGCCGTCTGGAGTTTTTTTTTTGTTTTTTCTGCCCACCCCGCCATCGGACCTTACCTATTCTATGTTAATTAATGCTGACTTATTTTATTTTTTACTGTGTCTTTTATTTTTCTATTCTTCATTTTGTAAAGCACTTTGAGCTACATTTTTTTTGTATGAAAATTTGCTATATAAATAAATGTTGTTGTTGTTGTTGACTATTTCCAAGCAGCAAGATGTTCCTGTGACAACAGTTGCACATATTATTAAGAAGTTTAACGTCCATGGGACTGTAACCAACCACCCTGCACGCTGCCACAAAAGGAAAAATCGATCTCACAATGGGTAGGAGGATATTGAGAATGGTAGACAAAAAGCCAAGGACAACTTAGAAAGATATATTAGCTGAACTTGAAGGTCAAGGTCCATCAGTGTCTGATTGTACCATCTGTTGTTTTTTGAGTGAAACTGGACTCAATGGAAGAAGACTCAGGAGGACTCCACTGTTGAAAGAAAAACATAAAAAGCCAGAGTGGAATTTGCTAAAATGCATATTGACAAGCCACAATGTTTCTGCGAGAATGACCTTTGGACATACAAGACAATAATGGAGCTTTAGGCAAGTCACATCAGCTCTGTGTCCACAGATGAAATAATAAGCTTTCAAAGAAAAGAACACAATACCTACTGTGAAACAAGGAGGAGACTCACTTATGATTTGGAAATACTTTGCTGCAACTGACATTTGGTGCATTGAGTCCAAATCTATCAAGACATTCTGGAGCGAAACATACTGCTCAGCCAAAACCCTGCTTCAGTTGCAGATCATGGATTTCGCAACAGGATAATGACCCAAAACTCACAGATTAAAGCACCCAAGAATGGCTTAAAACAAAATATGGAACTATTCTGAAGTAGCCAATAATGAGCCCTAATTTGAATCCTATTGAACATATATAGAAAGAACTGAAACATGCAGTCTGAAGAAGGCACCCTTCAAACCTGACACAGCTGAAGCACTTAGAGTAGGCTAAACTACCTGTTGACAAGTGCAGAAATCTTATTGAGAGCCCCAGGAATCACTTGTTTTCAGTGATTGTCTCTAAAGGTTGTGCCACAAAATATTAGGTTAAAGGTCCCATAATTTTTGTCCGCACCATTTTAATTTGTGTTATTATTTGAAATATTCTGTTGAAGGAAAACTCTAAAGCAAAGTCCTATTTTTGCTAAATACAGAATAAACAATGATGGGTGCCAGTTACTTTTGCCAGTTTCAAGTTATTGCAGAGACAAATGTGGGATGTACTTTTTCATGGAGGGGTTCCATCAAATTTCTCCATATATCTACTCTATATATATAAAATCCTAAGCCTAAAAGTGCAACGATTTTGTGCAACGATTTTATGTGACGTTTTTATGGCACTTTTTTTGTCACGTTTTAAATCAGCCTTATTTTAAAACCTACATATATATGTTTGTTATCATTCTTTTCAGAATTTTTCAAACTTTAATGTGATGTTGTAAGATTTTCAGATTCTTATTCCGTTTTTAAATTATACACTAAAAAATCAAGAACTCACGTTCGGCGAGACGAGACTTTGTGCCAAGAGATTTAACCATGCCTGGAGCTGGAAATAAAAGACAAAGAGTAGATGACAAAGTATAATGTCATAGAGACAAGGCAGTGAGGCAAAATGACAGCTGCTGTACAGGCTTTTAAATGTTCGAAGCACTCTGCAAGATGCAGATCACACGGCACGGCAGCAGCAGCAAGTAGCAGCAGAAATGCGAAGTGGCTGGTGCATATGCAGGCCGGTGGGGTTGGTGAGTGAAGTGAGCAGGGGGTGAACCCCCTAGTTTGTATATAAAAACACAACAATCATACTAGTATTCTAAAAAACACACACACACTTGTTACTGTGCAATAATGTCTGCACATCCAATCCAGATAAATGCCACATGTTGTAAGGATGTGGGACAGAAAAAATGAGCTGCTAAAATTGCGACGGTTGAGGCAGATTTCAGTTGCATAGGCGTCAGTAGTGAGCAAACCTTTAGCTGTGGGAGGAGAGATTATACAGGGGTAATAAACTAAAGTGCTCCATGTTCTTTTTGTGATTCTTCTTTAGTTCAATATTTATGTTCAAAAGTAATTAATATGAAGGATATGCACAATGGAAATTAAATTGTGGGGGACCATTTAGGAGGTCAGATCTATTCCATGTGGTTAACAGGGATCACAAGGGATACCAGAAAGGAAGCATTTGAATTCTGCTTTGCCTAGCCCTTTAAAATTCAAACTGTAGGCAATCCCTGATTTTAAAACTCAACATGAAATGAGTAGAACCCTGGAATGGTTCCAACTGGCTATTTTCTATCAAAGTAAAAAAAATGTACAGTGTGAGAATTCTCAGTTTATTGTCACTTTTCTTGAAATTAAGTTTCAAATCACTGTCTAAACTGCCTGCCCCAGTTTTTTACATTGATTATTTTAAATGGATTGTGATGTTTATTCATTTAAAAGTATGGTCTAATATTAAGTTCATTGCAATTTTTTTCTTTCCTTAAACCTGTATTGTGTTAGTCTAAATGCACTACATATTTCCAGCTTATGACTATAAAATATATAACTTTCCAGTTGCTAGAATTTATGCACAGCTAAACACCTGATTCACAGCTGTTGAACATTTCATTGTAAAGGAACGACCACCCAGAGTCGGGTCTTCAAACAGCTACCATGGGTCCAAACTGCACAGTGTGGTTAGTGCTGGAGGTAAAGAAGTCGACATGTGTTTTCTCACATTGAATAAAAAAAAAGGGATTTGGCGAAAAACAAAATGTCAATGCCAGAGGCACACATAACTAAGATGCTTACTGAAATTTAATTAATAAATTTTCTATGAAAAAACTAACTGCAGTATTTTGGTTGGCACATTCACAGAGACCTAATTTTAGTTCCAACTGTGTGGAGTTTGCACGTACTCCTTTTATACACGCGTTCCCTCAGAGTACTCTTGTTTGCAACAGGCACATTAGGTTAACAAATGCTGTAACCTGTAAGAAAAAAAAAAAGCAAAGTCAAACACTGAATGAAAGGATTCATTAAATTAGTGCATTTCTGTTTCAGAACTTCTTCTTAAGCTTTGCATTCCACTATATGTTGATTAATGCATGCTATTTTATTTATTTTGACCCTTTCTGTACTCTGCATAATTTAGTGCCCTGTGTTAACACGTCATAGCATTAATGAAACAGTAAAGCTATGAAAAGATTTATTGAGCGTGAGTGTGTTCCTTGTATCCAGGATGGGTCTATTAGGGTAGGTGCTTGAGGTCACAACCATGAACTGCATTGAAAAGGCTCAGAAGTGAGTGGAAGGGTGACTTACATCTAAGTGTTTGTTTCACTGGGCAGAAGAGTTTAATAGCTGCCATTTTAATATAACATCCACTAATTCATTCACTTTTTAGAGTGTGAAAAATTTTTTTGCTTTTAGTTAAATATCATAATGTAAATCCAGTGAGTGTCTCAGTTTGGGAAAACTAAAGAAAAGTATTTACCAGGATTTGGAAAAAGGAAAAGGTACAAAGTTTACAGACTATAATTTTAATTAATACATGCACAATTTATTTATTTATACAGTATGTTTATTTACATTTTGTTGTAAAGAAATAGAATTGTCCAAGAAATGTATGCAGGAGCAAATATTACAATCCAAACAAAAGCAGGAGAAGCAAGCAGAGAATTTTGAAATAAGTGTAACTTTTAAACTTGAATCAAAGCACTGAGTCCAAACCATTTTATAGTGATGATTAGAAATGAAGGGTTGTGGGAATCACTTTATGCCAATGATTTAGACGTGGTAGAAAATTCAGAAGGTGAACTACAGAGGAGAGCATCAAATTGGCAAGAAGTCCTCAATAAACAAGAATTCAGAGTAAAGTAAACAGCAGAAAGACAAATGTTATGGTGTGCAGTACAGGACGTGGATAGAAGAATAAAAGTCGTAGACAGAAGAAACATTGAGCTGAAACAAGTGGACCACTTCAAATATCTGTGTTGAGAATTGGGAACGCCAGTTTGTCAGCTTAAAATTTTTTGTGCTTTGAAAAATAATTTTTTAGTTTACAATACAATACAATAGGACAAATTTTTGTATAGTACTCTTCACTGAGTGCAGGAGCAGAGTGCTGTGAACAATTCTCAGTTAAAATACTAGTATAGATTTCAAGAATTCTATATTTTGTAAGTTTCATTTTGTAGCTTTCTTTTCATTTATGGGTTGGAATTTTATTTTCTTGCTTGAGAAGGCCTTTACATTTTTTACATATAAACTTTAACTGCATCACATCGCCATCACCTGGTTGCTAGAGTTCACGCTCCTGATACCAGCTGAAAAATGGAAGTGCAACATTGCAAGATATTTTGTCTATTATCAGTAAACTAATGCTCATAAAAAGTTTAGTTTTTTGATATTCTGGTTTTGTTCGATTGACTCGCTTAAAGACTTTGTGTTTTGGTTATTTTTTCTTGGATATTTTGAACTTTTTCAATTCCATTCTCACTTAGATTACAACTGTGTCTTCTGATTTGAAAAACTTGATGTGTGCTCTAAAAAGTGTCTTTAGTTTTTTGTGTTTATTTCTTAATCTTTTTTTTATTTAGTTTCTGAAGTAAGTACTCACTCATCTCCCAGTCAGCTTCATTAAAATTTTTGCCAATAGGAAACTTAGAGAAGTCAGTTTGTGGAAAGATGGTGCCGTTTTGGAAAAGAAGATCAGATATGGGTATCTGTGATGCTCTTTTTTGGAAGGTTTCATGTCCTTCATGACTGGCATAACAATCTGGGCTTGCTGAATGAGGAAAAAGGTGATGTAAGAGAGTGGACACTTGGTGCAGCTATTGTCCACTTTTTCCCCAACAGACAGACGCTCTGGACACAAGTGAAAAGCACCAAGAATTAGTTTAATTGTTTTCTTGTTTTCTAACTGTGTCTCCAAAGCACCACAGCCACAATAAGCACAATAAATAAACACAGTAATCACAATAATCTCCTCCACACCTCCCAGCAACCTCTGTCCTACTACCTCCCAACTCCAGCTCACTTGCTGGGTCTCCAGCAGTCCTTTATATAGTCCTTGACCCGGGAGTGCTTCGGTTCTTCTGTTCATGTGACATTCCCACACTTCCGAGTGAGCTGGAGAACTTGAGTTTTCTGTCAGCCCGGAAGTACTTCGGAACTTCTGTCTCCGTGACTTGATAGTACTTCCGGGCTATGAAAAAGATAAGAGTCTCCAAGTCTGCCTGCAGTATCTCCTGGTGGCACCCACGGCATCCAGCATGGCTGAGAAGCCAAACTCCAAATCCCATGTTGCCCTGCGGTAACCTGGGGTACCGCTATGCTGCAGGGACATCGCCAACTGGCGTCTTGGGGGAGGCAGTGTCCCTCCATAGCTGCTTTCCCCCATCTTTCTCCTGTTTGGGCGTCCCAGCCGGCTTAAGCAGCCATCCACCACAGTGGTTATTAAAGACCAATAGAGGAGAGAGTTAGAGCAGGATGGATAAAATCGAAGGAAGTAGGAAGAATAATAAATGATCAAAGACTAATAGTAAAACATAAGCATTAAGTTGTATAAGACTGTAACCTGACCGGTATTTTTGAGTGGGCATCAAACCTGGGCTATTAGGAAGAAGGAGGAGAAGCGGAAAAAGTGTAAATTAAAGTGGGTATTAGGGTTCACTTTAAGGGAAATAAATAAAAAAAATGAGGAAGTCCCAAGGTGGTATGGTTCATGTGTATTATGGAAAAAGTAATGGAAAGTAGAATAAGGTATGTAAGAGCCATGTGTTACTTAGTTAGGTTATGTTAAATTGATAGAAGGTTTTCATAGTTATGTTAAAATGTTTGCCTATATATTAGTGTATAGTCTATGGAATGTTCTATTATAGCCCCCACAAGCTAAACTATAAATGTAATATTGTAATTATTTCTTGTCTCTCTGACTACAGATTAGTCCCAGTTTATGATCTGCCATGCAGTTGGCAAGTCATGGAGGGCAAACAGTTTCAAATCATATTCACCGTATTGAATGTGCTGTATGTGTAGAACGTCCTGAATGGATTAAGTAAAGCAAACTGTATGTAAGTTTGCCATAGAGAAATAACACAACTTTTAAGTATATAAAGTAACTCAAGTTGAACAAGAAAAAGCCAATTTTGTAGAAGAAACATTTTTTTCCCTTTCATTCTGCATGCATAATAACCTTCTCTCTATTTCTGTATGAACTGTTGTGCTTTGAATTTCCGCTAAACCGTTCTAAAACAAACTTTATTGGACAGAGAAACGTCTTCTTTTACATGTTTAACTCATGCTGAATTCTACCTTGCCAACTCAGTAGCTGCTCGATTCTGTGAATCTGGAAAAGACGCAGCTGCATGGTGGTTTGGGTGAGTTGTACACAGTAGGGAGGATGACCCCTTTGGAAAAGCATTGTGGCTCTTGGTGAAATGAAGGAAGAATATCAAGAGTAAGGTAGAAACTTAGACGGGGAGACTTAGAGGCAAGAGATGTGAAGGTGCTGGGTCTGAGGTTAGAGGAAATTCTGTAGACAACGATAAATGGAAACAGAGGATCTGGATGACCCACTGTAACAGCTGGGGATCACATATAAGTAAAAAAAAAAAATAGATCTGATACAAAAAAAATATGGCTGCTTTTTTTCAAGCACTCCTTATTACTTCATATATCTTTATTTAATTTAGTGTCCTTTCCTGACCATACCATCACTATGTTCTTAACATTACAGAGAAGAATACAATACAAAAGTGCACAATACATCACAGTTTAAATTACTTTAATACCTGATCAGCTATAAGTAAATAAGATTTAAAGAATCAGGAGAAGTAAACATAACACAATGTACTGTAGTCTGAAATTATGAATTTATATTACAGTATAATCAGAATATGTAACATAACTACTTTATAGAAGAGTCAAAGTGAATAACATAGAGGTACAGTACAGCAATTACAAAGAGAGAGAAAAGCTGGATTGTAAGTGTGGGTAGAATGTAATCACTGATAGTTCTAGAGAGGAAGAGTCAAAAAAAAGTCAACACGCTGTCACACACGTGTGCTTAGGAGGCAGCTGAAGGGCTTAGAGAGGACTGATTATACATCTGCCCGGGGGGGCGGGGTACACTGACGCTCTTTCTGAGTTCCCTACAGGTCTTTCCCGGGAAATCCCACTAGGAGCCACCACCTCGAAGCGGGACACATCACTTCCGGTCCCGGGCCCGAGGACGACACCACTTCCGGCCCCGAGGACGACATCACTTCCGGTCCCGGGCCCGAGGACGACATCACTTCCGCCCACCATCCTATAAAGCTTCCTGCCTTTTCTCTGGGAGGCAGTTCTGTTTTGGACTCTGTCCTGTAAACTTGCCTTACATGAATCAATTGCTTTTGCAGCCAGGAAACTGCATTAAACGGGTGGCTGCCCCAAACCTTGCCATGCCTCAAGTCTCTTCTTGTTACAACGCTTTTGATAAGAGTGAGACTTTGAAGTAGAAGGAAGGTATCTGGAAGGTTTGCTATAAAATAAGCAAATGAAGACAAAAGAGTGTTAAAATTAAAACCTTTCTAACCCAGTCCCACAATTTCAAAGATAATACAGTATGTTACTAATTACTAAACAAGTATATGTTAAACAAGTATGGTCTAGCAGTAACATTTTGAACTTCTTGTAATCAGTTAATTTTTTGGACTAATGCAATTTACTGATCTCATATGACTACCTGCACAAGCCACTGCCTGATCATCTGTTTCATATACATTTTACGGTTTGAGGCAACTAAAGCTGTCATCCCCCTCATCTGTCTCTGATCATCAACTGAACCATCTCTGCCACACTTCCAGAGATGTGTTGTCTGTTAGATCAAACATTTAATAAAGTAAAATGGCCATGTTTAGAAGGTGTACTTCAATAAGATTATTTATTTATGATCAAGCTGTTTAATAGGCAATCATAGTTGCCAAGCAGCTTCACTGGAATACAGTAAGTGTAGCATAAATAAGATTAAGTCATACTTATAAAAGTTCACTGCAGGAATTTTGAGAACTGTTAAATAGCGAAACAGCCTTTAATACTGATATTATTTGTATGTAATTCAAGTAATTAAACTTGGTTTGAAATGGTAGTTTTCATACTCTTAGAACTATTAACACAAAGCAAATAAATGGCACATGATGCAAAGTTTTATGTATCCTGTGAACAGTAAAACACTAATTTAAAAACCATGTAATTAGTAATCCATTGCACTCACTTCTCATTACGCTAGTATCACATAACGAACCAACTGGCATGCAGCTAAGGCAACTTTATCATCTGAACTGTGGATAAAATACTATTTTATACACATTTCACAGTGTAATTAAAAAATCAGCCCCCATTATAATGAATAGAAAAAAATGATAATGCTGTCATACCTCTGATTTAAGCCTGGCTACATTTTTTCAGCTACATCAGAAACAAAGCCTGATGAAAACCCCCACAGGCCCCTGGATGAACCTTAACACATGGACACTGGGCTGTTTCATGAAGCACAGCATTTCTCACTCTTGAATTCAGGTCAAGACTGAATTGCTTAACTGCTGCCGGGGAAGGAGGGTCTTGCAGGTACTCAATCGTTTCCTCAATCTGGGGGGTTTATGAGGGGGGGGGGGTGAGAGAATTGCTGAAAAGGATGCCTGTGGTCACAAAAGATTTTCTTCATAGCGCATTAATGAGGATAAAGTAGTTTGACATAGAAGATTCAACTTTGGTATCTGAGAACTTGCGGTGTCTCAAAGTGGCCAGAATTAAACAGTAAAGCAACAAAGCTTATGAGGGGCTTTTAGTAAAAATACACACAATCTAAATGGACTGCTTTTTGCATATTAATAAAAAATAATTAGAAACAATCAGACAGCAAAAAGAAAAAAACAATTAGCTAATACTACCCCCCATATTGTATGATTACTTTACAAAAAATTTGTTAACTTAGGTGCACCAACAGCAAAATCATTATTATTATATGATTATCCTCCTTTGATGCCACTACAGACATTCACAAAAACAAATTAGTAGCAGTAATTAACACACCATGTCCAAAGAAATTCAGTTGGGTGAATCACGAATGGCCGTTGCACACCTATAAAGCACTGAGTTTTCTCTGGACCTCACCTGAACTTTTAAAGTTCAACAAGAGATGCAGGTGGAGTTGTTCTTTTTAAACTCTGTCTTAACATTTAGTCTCTGATGCTTTACATTTGCCTGATTATTTCACTGATTTACTTTATTTATCTTCACCATTAAAGAAAACATATTTCTAGTATCTTGTTTACTGTTGGCCATCAAGCAATGTGCAGCCACTCTCTGCTACTGACCCAGTCTTTACACACTCCTGTAGATCCTCCCATCATGAGAGTTTTCTCTTGCATTTTTTGAAGGATATGCAGATAAGTACTAGACCAAAGTGGAGGCCTAAAGCAACAGGCTTGTAGTCTGCAACAAGATAAAAATGAGGCAACATGTTTGAAAAAGTCAGTGGTCAAAATAATCTTCAATAAATAATCTGTAAAAACAGTGACTTTGTGAGAAAATGAAAAATCAATAAATAAGTCAAATAAATACATCCAAACATAAAACCATAGTCAGAATAGATCTTTCTTCTTTCTCTCAGTGTTTCTTTCTCTTATTCTCTCATCTCACTCTGCTCTGCCCTCAGGCATGTTCGGCAGGGTTGAGACACTGGTGAATGCATCCCTTAATTGACTCTCATTCCAGCCACCTATATCAGTACCCACTGGGATGCTTGGAGCCCTACTCCTTCATCCTGCCACTATCCCTTGGCATCCACAAACAGAATTCCTTGGAGCACTCCAGCCGCTCCTGCTCCTATGCTTAAGATAAGTGACCCATCTTTGGAGCATCATTCCTGAGGGACACCCTGACTAATTAATTCCTTCTTAATTTTGCTTCCTTCTCATCTTTCTTTTCCTCGGTTTTCTTCCTTGTTTTTCTGTTTTCTTCCATCCCTCAATGTATCCTCAATGAAGGATGGCTGAACCAATAAATCTTCTACACATGAATGGCTAATCAGTCCATTCCCCCATTGAATGGTCTATGACTTCTCATTGCTTCTATACACACCCATACTCATGATGTCTGAGCTGCACTATTTTTAAAACTATCTGCACCTGATGTGATCCACCATGGACCCTGGATACACTTCAACACAGCTATCTCACTTACGTTGTGTAACTTGCTTAATCGCACAGTTTATAAGTCTGCTACCAACTACTTGTGTGATAAGGATCTTCTCAAAATGTACATTGTGCTTTTAGCTTGCAGAAGACCATAGATATTAGTGATGTTTAAAGCAAACCATTGTACTGTAAATTCAAGATTCCTGTTTTATTTAAGGTTTTGCTACATTTAGAATTTGTTTCCATATTAAGTTATAACTTATGAACCACCACAAAACACCATGCTGTTCACCCTCTTTGTAGTCTCTGGCTTTGTCATTAGCCATACATTTTTCTAATAAACTCTAAAATTTACAACAAAACCAGCCAACAATGTTTCTGACACCATCACAGAAAGCTGCTCTATATTTTGCCAAAACATAATTCATACATTTTCTTTTGTAGCTGGAAGCTAACTTTTCTCTCTTTATGGCTGTACTGTTGACTTGAAAGGATTATTTGTGGGGTGCATACATGGATATGTGAGACTGTACCCTGACACACATGCGCGATTAGGAGACAACTAAAGGGCTTGAATAAAAGTAAGTCCACGCCTAACCAGGGGGCGGCAAAGTTCACTGATTCTCTCTCTCAATTCCTTGCAGACCATTCTCAGGAAGTCCTGCCTGGTTCTGGGGCAGCCAATGACGTCACTGCCAGTTCCGGCCCTGATGACGTCACTTCCTCTACTTACATTTAAAGGCCGCCATTTTAAGGCAGCAACTTCTGTTTTGGACTCAGTCGTGTGAACATGTCTGTTCTTTTTGATAGATTTTGCAGGCGAGAAATATTATACGGGTGGTTGCCCCAAACTTTTCCAATGTTTCTTTGTCGTTCTTGGGACAACCTATATATACAATAAGGAATAGGGAGATATTTAAGATTGTGGAAGCTATAGATGGATAAAGTTGATGTCACACACAATTAAAATTTGGGAAAGAAAGAAGTGTTTGAGAAGAGACCACTATAAGGGAGAAGCAGTTTGGTTTAACTCTAGGTAGAGGAACAACTGATGCAGTCTTTGCATTGAGGCAGCTTATAGAGAAGCATTGAGAAAAAAACAAAGATTTACATATGGTGTTTTTTAATTTGGAAAGGCTTATGATAGAGTGCCATGTCAAATGACCTGGAGATGCATGAGAGAAAAAGGAGTAGCAGAGACATTTGAGAGAAAGGATAAATAGGAAGGAGACAGAAAATCTGAGGATTACTTATGATCATGATTTAGAAGTTAGCCTGCAAGAAGAGCTATTCAAAAGAGTTGATACGCTGTCATGTATGCGTGTCGGTGGATCACCCTCTTGGCTCGTCTGAAGTATGTAACACCACTCTGGGACAATAGGAAGTGCTGTCGTTATGCCGTCTTCCCTTCCCTCCACAGTACCAAGAAGAAGCCCAGTGACTGC
The DNA here is from genome assembly GCA_026402145.1 of Polypterus bichir lapradei. Classification (NCBI taxonomy): domain Eukaryota; kingdom Metazoa; phylum Chordata; class Cladistia; order Polypteriformes; family Polypteridae; genus Polypterus; species Polypterus bichir. The sequence goes on along the minus strand of JANRMT010062821.1, from coordinate 34,550,899 downwards.
AACTTAGGCCACCCCTCCTGGTCTGACTGCTAAAAAGCCGAGACGCCCTAGAAAGGTGGCATCTATTTGTGGACTGAGCACGCCAAAGGACGGAGCTTCAACACAAACTGACTGGCTCAAAAGAGCCAACTGACAGATGCCAAAGGGCTACATGTAGTTCTACCTTGGAAAGTTTTTGTATTTCACATGCCAAATGAGCACCTGGGTTTGCTTTAGGTTGTTAAAGGAATTAAACAGAACAATCCAGTTTGGGACATTTCTTTTGTCTACCATGTTTCCTTTGACTGATGACAACATTTAAATACATAGGTTCAGTGGTAGAAGAATGTATTAGGAGTATTGTGTGATCGGAGAACTAATGCAAAGGTTAAAGGTAAGGTTTTTAAGACAGTGGTAAGACCAGCAATGTTTTGTGGAGCTGAAACATGGGCATTAAAGGGCAGACAGGAGATGAAGTTGAAAGTGGTAGACATGAGAATGTTGAGATGGATGTGTGGAGTTACAAAAGAGGACAGAATAAGAAATGAGACAATCAGAGATACAACAAATGTGGGAGATATCTAAGAAAGTTCAGGAGAGTAGACATGTGATAAGGAGAAAAAATAAATATGTGGGAAAAAGTGTGGTTGGAAATGTAAAGTTCAGAGAAGAGAAAACAAAGAAGGCTGAAGTGTAGGTGGATGGTTAAAGTAAAAGAAAAGTTAAACGAAAAGGGTTTGACTGGCGTGGCGGTACTTGGCTGAGCTGTTTGGAGAAGGTTCACCAAGCACATTGGGACCACATAGAAGTGGGAGAAGATGAAGAGGAAAACGATGAAGAAGAGTACATGGCTAAAAAAAGCACTATCAGACTAGAAAGTACATTGACAACCACAGGATGTGACTAGTGATTAAATATCGTACAAGGTGCTGTAAGCAACAAGGTGCTGAGTGCAGTGTCTGCATCATTTAATTTCACTCTTGTTTGAAAACTTCAAAAATATAGGACAATGAAATACTGTATGTTTTTAAGATAGGTCACCTAAATTGGGGTTTATATTGGGAACTGTGCTGGAAACATCTTATTGCTCTGTATATATGAAATTTGCATTGTTTTGATAATTTACACATGAGGTCTTACATTGCACTTCTTAACTTTTTTGTCACCTCACTGCATTGTTCTCTCTCTGCATTGTTACAATGAAGGTGAATTTCCTCTAAATATATTATTATTATTATGCCTCTAATTTTGTTCCAGATTTTAAGGTTTTGCATACTCTGACCATGGCAACTAGTGTCATCTTCTTAATGTTATGATTTCCAGTATACTTATTTTATTTTTTTTCTGCGAGCCGGATCACCCTCAAGTAATCATGCCACATGGCCATAGTGCCATAGCTAACACTCCATTGCAATGCATAAAAAGTTTAATTTACAAATTGTAACCTTCTAACAGAAGTTTTGGGTGGTGTCACATTGAGCCCTCATCAGGTATGAACAAACTTTTCTTTTCTTGTTCTTCAGTTAGCATTGATGACAACCTCCCCATATATTTTGAGAAATTAACAGCCAACAGATTTATACCTAGCGATATGGAAATAAAATTTTCAAAAAATTACTTATTATTAAGAAGCATTGCTCTTTTTTTTGCCCCTTTTACTGTACAGTAGGGTCAGCCGAATGTCACTCTCCACCTTCAAATTTCAAGCACCGAAAAAGGTTGGAAATTGACAAACAAAAACATGGCCTACACCGAGATCTTCCAAATAGCTTTAGGTTTCTGTGAAATGAAAGACCCATCGTAATAAAATCCACACTTCTCAAAGTACTGTAGCTGGGCAAGTCACTTCACCTGCTTGTACTCCGAATGGAAAGAAAACAGAAATGTAACCAACTGCATCTCAAATGTTGTAAGTCGCTTTAGATAAAACCATCAGCCAAATAAATAAATGTAAATGTCATGGTGCAATGACTGACAAACAGATGAGTGATTGGTTAGCTAATGCACTATTTTTGAGCAAAATTGTTCGTTGTTTTAAAAGTAAATACCCCTCTTATTGTGTCTACACCAAAATAAAAATACCAACCCATAAAACTGCAGATGGTTCCTGTCGCATTAGCTATTAAAAAGGTAAACACTTCAGTATCTGTAAGGCAAAGGCAAGATCAGGAGAAGGCATTGTAGTATAGTGGCTTCAACACTAGAATTTAAACAAGAAGGCCACTAACCTAAACCATACCTCTGTCTTACTGTGTGATTCTAACAAGCCAGTGCTCTAATTGTAAAAGATATAACAACTAATCTTGTAAGTCACCTGGGAAAAAGATGCCTGCATACTTTTGTCACGCATATGCACCTAAGGATCACCTTCAGGGATTAAGTAAAGTAAGCAATGCCACTATGAACTGAGAGGAGGCGCTACTGCTAACTGCCTTTTCTTTTCCAACTTCAGTACCAAGAAGAACCCCAGCAAAAACTGACCCCACTTACAGCACCCGGAGAAGGCTCTCTATCGACCAGATAAAATGAGGCGACTCCAGAGAGGGGCATGTCATTTTGGACCCAGGCACCAAAGTGGAAGGAGCTACTGAGCTGTCTGAAGCAACCAAGGTAATATTGAGAGGCTGGATTGGCCAAATTTTGGTTCTGTTTGTTTTCATGACAGCATTTTTGCTTTACTTTCATTAAATGGGATTGCTAGGCTGGGTCCCCAACATTTATTGTGGGCTCCCCAACTCTTCCTGGCCATAATGAATATGAAAATAATGGTAAATTAGGTTGGGTAAAAGTACTTGTTGTATTTCCCCAACCCTCCTTTTACAAAAAGACTGTACGTATAATGGGTGTTGCTAAGCAGCAGCACCAGTGTGACCTAGTAATACAAGATGGATAGAGTCAAAGGCAAGAGGCACATTAAATGAAGTGTTCAACAAACCTTGACAATTGATGGCACAGGTAAAACAGAAAAAAAAGAATAAATTCACGCAAGAATCTACTCAGTTGTTATTGTTACAATTAACTTAAAAATGATCACATACAGGGTATGTCCTTTATAGCATATCACAAAGCTAATACTCGATGTAATGCTATATGTACTTACAGTATATGCTGGTTCATGATATGAGCATATTCCTGTTGTCATAGTAAATGATATTTCTTTTGCTGTATGGTGCACTTCTACCATGCAGAAATCGTGTATAAAAATCTATTTTAAGTCATTCTTTACAGTGTGTGGTACAGTATCTGAAACATTATAGCTTTTTTGGAAAAAGAAGTAAATAATATTTTTACATTCAAACAAACTCAAAATATGGGGATTTACGAAACATTTCCAACGTTATCTGTTACTGTGCATGATATCTAATTCAAGCCACATTTAAGACAGGCTACAGGATGTGGGGTATAGCAATAAAACTAGCTTCGTTTCATGCTTAATGGACATCTGGAAGTCATTTGGACATGAATTTAACTGAACATAATGCAGGAGTCAACAGCTGGAAAATAACTAAACAATTAAGTGGCAGATGGCAACTTTTATCTGGCTATACTTTAATGGTGAAAAAAAATTAAATTTACTTCTCAGAAGTACTGTTGTTAACGGAAGACTGTCAGATTATTTTAGATTGTCTTGGAAAAAGAAAGTAAATAGTAACTTCTTATAGACCTGCATTATTATTTACAGTAATATCCCAAAACACAGTAACACATGCAAGGCAAAAGTGTTTGTTGATGCAAAAGGTTCTATAAAGTTACGCACTGTTCAAAGTAATAAAATCAATGTGCAAAATATTTTTTGTCTGAACTGTTCTATTATTGACAAGAGAAAGAAAAGTCATCTTAAAAGAAAATTCTTTTGCACTTTTTTATTTTCTCATTTGATGTTTACTTCAGTTTGAGTTTAAATCCATTCGTTTTCGGTGCTCAGTTCTACCATAACTTGATCAATGGAAAGCAAAGTTCTTCCCTTTCTATACTGGATTATAGGGCTGGGGCCTACTCTGTGAAGGACATCATCAGTCTACCTCTCGAGTCACGAATGCACAACACAACTTAAAATCACCAGTTAAACTAATTCATCTGTCTTTGAGATGTTTATTTACATTTGGATTTGGTAAAATTTTATTTTTGACAAGATAAAGTAAGACATCCTTGTTTCTTTGTATACGATTATAAAGAAAATTTTATAAATGGGCAAGGTGAGAGTTCTGATATAATATATGGGAAAACTGTATTAAAATCATGAGTGCTTTTTCACAAGTATTGCATTGCTCAAACCAGTAAAATGGGATATTAATACTTGTAAATTATTAGTTTCTTTTTCAGTTTATTTAGGCAGAGATGATTGTTATTGATTATATCATTGCTATTGTCACCCTGTTCTTTATAGCTATTTGTAATAAGAAATGGTCATTAAAATTGTGTTGGGTTAACATATACATAAGTAATTGCAGTCAATGATACTGGACAAGGACATATTCAAGATAGTTTCTTTAATTTTTACTTCATTAGCGCGAATATAAATAAAGGACAAGGGGTGACAGCACAATTAATGTTTATTCATTCTACACCCCTCTAAATGGGAGCCGCAGTAGGGTGGTAGTAAAGCCCCTTCAGGGTTGTGTGGACCATGTTACCACAGAGAGCTCTGAATAGATGACCTCCAGGGGTTTTCTATTAATGGAAGTGCCTCAGAGAAGACCAAAAGTGCCCCCAGAAATACTCTAGGAATCAAACTTAAAAGAGGCCAGTGATCTTGTAAAAGAGTTCTGCTGGCAGAAGGAAGAAGACAAGTTCAAGAAGAAGGATAGAATGGAGAAAACAGAGGTAAATGTTAAAAGTTTTTATTTTGACTTATACCTTTATTTCTTTGTTCTTTTTGCCTTGAATGTATTGAATATACTGTACATGTTGTATTCTATGATTGCAATTTTATTTTTGGTGTATGCATTTTTTTTTATTAAAATTGTATTGCTGTCACTTTCCTGAAAATATATGTATGTAAAATGTTCGTCATACCATGTACACTTGACAATAAATTTGAACTTGAAGATTAGACGTTTTATTGGCAAGACTGCAATCTGCAATATTTAAATAACGAGAAACAAAAAGGATGTACTAGAATCCTAACTCGGAAAAGAAAATCTGAACACATCTCTCCAGTTTTAATGTCACTACACTGGTTACCTGTGTCTTTCAGAATTGACTTTAAAATTCTGCTTATAGTTTACAAAGCCTTAAATAATCTCGCTCCATCTTATATATCGGAATGTCTGACACCCTATATTCCAAATCGTAATCTTAGATCATCAAATGAGTGTCTCCTTACAATTCCAAAAGCTAAACTTAAAAGAAGTGGTGAGGCGGCCTTCTGCTGCTATGCACCTAAAATCTGGAATAGCCTGCCGATAGGAATTCGCCAGGCTAATACAGTGGAGCACTTTAAAACACTGCTGAAAACACATTACTTTAACATGGCCTTTTCATAACTTTACTTTATCTTAATCCTGATACTCTGTATGTTCAATTCATCATAATAACTATTCATGGTGGCTCTAAAATCCATACTGACCCCTACTCTCTCTTCTGTTTCTTTTTCCGGTTTCTCTGTGGTGGCGGCCTGCGCCACCACCAACTTACTCAAAGCACCATGATGCCCCAGCATTGATGGACTAAAAGCCAGAAGTCCACGTGATCATCATCATCATCATCAAGTCCTTCCGTGAAAACCATAAATACAAAGAGGACTGTTTCATTTATGTTAGGTAGATTGCCCAGAGGGGACTGGGCGGTCTCATGGCCTGGAATCCCTGCAGATTTTATTTTTTTTCTCCGGCCGTCTGGAGTTTTTTTTTTGTTTTTTCTGTCCCCCCTGGCCATTGGACCTTACACTTATTCTATGTTAATTAATGTTGACTTATTTTATTTTCTTACTGTGTCTCTTATTTTTCTATTCTTCATTATGTAAAGCACTTTGAGCTACATTTTTTTGTATGAAAATGTGCTATATAAATAAATGTTGTTGTTGTTGTTGTATTATACATTAACCCAATTATTTGACTAAATAAATATCCAGGGTCAATACGGAAAATATGACACATTCAGAAATATAGATCAGAGGGCCATGATCCTGTAAACAAAACACAACACAATATTCTTAAACCCGAAAACTCAGTTTCAGGGTTGCAAAGGGCTAGGCCCAATCCTAGAAATAATGTGGCACAAAGCAGCAAATCCTCCTTGGACAGGACATTATTACATTGCAGGACCTATTTAATGTACACACACATTCAAACAAGGCCAAAACCAGTTAAAGTAACCTTCATGTCTTGGAGATGTCAGAGCAAAAGTACAGGAACTGAAAGAAAATGTTTGTATGTACTAGGCGAACATGCAAACTCCGATCAGTCAACAAGAAGTCACAGGATTTGGAGCCAGAAAAAGTGACACTGCAGCACTAACCACTGCATGAAATTCTTTAGTTACATGGTAGATAAAACAGAAGCCACAGCACCAGCACAGATATGTGCTACCAATGATGACAAATGCATGCCACAGATAGAATTAAGAATGGACCAGATGATGAGAAATATGTTGCTGTAAAACACAAACTAGAGAGACTGAAGCCAAACAACTCCAAAAGATCCAAAATGTCACAGCCCAGTATACAGACCCAAACCTTAGTCCCTAAACACAAATAATCCTGACCAACTACAATGATTTAAATGCTAGCTATAATCACAAAAAGGCTTTCCACAAAATCTACAATCTTGGATGCCAGGATAAGAGTACATCCATCTTAAACAGCATTCTGATGATGACAAAATATGACGCAGCTTCCTGTTGGTGCTTTGTTGCTAACAACAATATGGCCACTCTAAAGAAAAAATGGCCAAAATGGCAGCAATAAAAAATAACAAAATGTATCATTAAAAATAGTAGTCCAAAATGAACAATTAGATACAAAATAATAAAAAGTAATTTTTACACAGTTCAAAACTTCAAATTCATAAGAACAATTTAGTGCGTGAGTGTGTTTTTATTGTTTATTTTTTCACAATTAAAACAAGGTTCTCATCAATAATACATTAAGGAAAGAACATTCAGTGTGTAGGTCTGACTCTCCAAAACTTTGGTCTTCACTAGTTGCTTTTAATGTAGTTGCTGTTATCTCCATTCTGGGCTAAGAAAACCATCCATGCCAGATCTTCACTTTCTCTTCTTTTCTCTCCTGCTATTGATTGATCTTCAAAACACATGTAAATGTGAAGTGAATGCTGTTAGTGATAATAAAATTGCAGAGTTTTAAAAAAAGAAAACATTGAGGCCAAGTCAGAAAAATGGCAGATCATAATCTATCACAAACAAAGCAGGATAAATCATATTTGAACAACAGAAATAATAGAAGAGTTACAAAAACAAATGAAAATATTAAAAACAGCTGAAAGAGGCTGAGTACAGCCTATGCACTTGGCCCAGCATGTATTAGACTCCGGACATCTTGTTGTTCATGACTAGGTGCCAGTGAAATAATGAGATACATGGACAACTGCATTCATAGTGACAAAACAATGCTGTGTTTGATTAAAATCAGTGCAGTCTTTTATTGTGATTATCAGCGTACACTTCTTCATTTTACAACATTAAAAAAATTTAGAGAACAACAGGACATTCAGCCCAACAAAGCTGACCAGTCCTATTTATCCATTTAATTCCTATAAAATAATGTCAAGCCTAGTTTTGAAGGTCCCTAAAATTCTATTGTCTACCACAAAACTTGGTAACTTATTCCATGTGTCTATGGTTCTGTGTGTGTAGAAAAGCTACCTATTACTGGTGCAAAATTTACCCTGAACAAGTTTTCAACTGTGCTCCCGTGTTCTTGTTGAATTCTTTTTAAGTAACAGTCTCGATCCACTGTACTAATTTCTTTCATAATTTTAAACACTTCAATCATGTCTCCACTTAATTTCCTTTTGCTTAACTGACAAGGATCAGCTCTTTTAATCTTTTTTCATAGTTTTCATAGTAATAATAATAATGACTATAATAATTTGTCTTTTTTTTTTTTTTTAACCGTGTCCTGTTCGGCTGTGAAGCAATCAGAATTGATGTCTGAATGCTGGCGACTAGCCTTACAGTTTTTCTCTCAGGTGGAGCGTTACAGCTTCTGCTGACGCCACGCCTGATACCAAAACTTTATTAGAAATATTTTCAGATGTTTTTAAGATTCGAACCAGACTCGGAGACAAAAATGAAAGAAAAAGAAGAGAGAAAAGGAGGAGATGGAGGTAAAGGGGGAAGGGGGGATTTTCGTATAGAATAAACAATAAATGAACCAGAATCCGCTTCTAGACCTGCAGAAAGAGAGGGGAAAAAAAAAACCACAAGAGAAAAACATTGCTGCATCAACTACATGAAGATATATAAAAGTAAAAATGTTTGCTAACAATCACACAGTAATTATTACTAAGGCATTTAGGGCCAACCACAGCTTTAGGTCATGTGCTGAAGATGTCCAAGTCATACCTATGAAAGCACCATGTGAGCATCTGTGTGCGTACGCACGCTTGTATGTGTAAGGTTTCTCTATAGGAGCGTCCAATAGTGAGTGTGAAGGGCCACAGACCTGCCCCCAAAAACGTGCGGAAGATGGAGGGAGTTTCAAGCCCAGAAATCCAGTGGTCACCCCAGAGCGCGGAGACCCCAGGGAGACCGTCACCAGAGAAGCTATAATAATTTGTCTAATACTAGTTAATGTATAACATTCATTTACCAGATAGCTTTATCTTCATCTTTAGCAAAATTTTCACATGTATATTGTGGAAGCTGGCCCAGACACAGACAGGCGGACACGATGGTTCACCAACCAACACACATTTAATCGTATTTTCTATTATTTACAACACCACACACAACCCAGTGCCCCTGCACCAAGCACCCTCAGTCCAGGCCTTTCAAGAATGATGCCTCTCTTTGTGGCCACCTCTACTGCTCTCCTCCGGGCTTCATTCTCTTCCACCCGACTCCAGCTATCGAATGGAGGGAGGCAGCCCCTTTTATCCTCACCCAGACATGCTCCAGGTGCCTCCCAATGAGCTTCTGCCAGCACTCCCTGGTGTGAAGCACTCCGGGTGTCCCTGGTCTTCGTGCCCCCGGCATTTCTGGGTGTGGCGGAAGTGCTGAGGACCCGGGCTCTTCAGGCATCTGGGCGCCCCCTGGCGGTGACGACGGGCCCCTATAGGGTTAAGCTTCCATTCTCCTTTCTCGTGGTCCCCATAGCCACCAGGGCGGTTGCCCCCTCATGGTCTGGAGGAGGCGTAATCCCTCCTTCGGTCCTTCCGGGCGTCCCGGCTGGGTACCACCCCCAGCCACTCGCCACAATATATTTAAATGCTACTTTGCCATTTTGACATTGCCTTGCAGCACATACCATGCATTATGAGCATGCAGCACATACACTCCGATTTCTTCTGCTGTAGCTAATTTGGGAATTAAACAGAGTGTCCTGTAAAAACAATACATCTGTAAAATGTGATCTCACACTTTTAGGAGAGGAAGACATAACCATAAACACTGACACTGTGTTGCATATCATGCATAATTTATATTAAAGAGATCAACAGTTTTTAGGCTGGCTTCAAGATTATGTGCAATATTTAGTTGACATGGAAACAGGTGTGGAAATAAGCCAAATGTGTAGTCATTTTTTAGTTTACTTTTTTCCTATAGTCCATAAAATTTGTAAAAACACAAGATTCACAAATACGCTTCTTTTGCTCAAACTATTGGCATACTTCACTACTGAAAGACAAACACTATGAGACAAAAAATCTGCTTGAATATACTGTAATTCTGGTTACATTGTAAGCATGGCAATGTATTATAAGAAAGAGAAAGTTCAAGTAAAAAGGGTTGGGCATGCTGTGCTCATATACTGTTGAAAACAAGAGTTTTCAAAAAAAAAAAAGAAGCAACAAAATAAAATCTTTCCAGACACGTGTTCAAAGCTAAGACAGCCAAACTTCTGGTCTTATGTGCTTCTGGCAGGAAAGGGCAGATCCAGGAGGTCAGGCACCAGAAGTGACATTAAAGATGGTAGGGCTGTCAATCTTCCAAACTATAGAAGGAGAAAAAGAGAAGGTATAAGTACACAGCGCTAACAGCTGGTTTGGCAGGTAATTACCATCAACTGAGCCCTTAAGATGTCTCCCAAATGCACACGCGTGACATGATCAATCCCACTGCTCATCGAATTAACAAACTTGATTACAAAGGCAGGCTTATTTATTGGATGCACTCTCAACCTGTTGGAGATTAGTAGCGAAGGAGAGAATGAAGTCAAAACTGAGTGCCATTATGAACAATGCTGCATGCCCTCTCTCTGACACACTAGCACTATGAACTTTCAGACAGCAAATTATTTAGCAGAAGTGTGTCAAGAAAAACTACTAGGGCTCATTTATACCTTTGCCTTTATAATGCCTTAATGTAAAAGCTCTCTTATTTTTTTGTGTTTGAGGTGAGTTGTTGATATAATATGTTTTGAGTTTCTACAATCTACTGTACTGTATCTATCCATCTAAAAATGAAACCTGCTTACTTCAGTTTAGAGTACGGGGCCCTGCTGTCTGTCTTGGCAGCACTGAATTAAAGGCTGGGACTAACTCTGAAAAGGATGCAAGTTTATCACATTACATTCACACATACAATTATTAAATATGCCCCTTTCACTGAAGGAGACATAAATTACACTATGCATGGAACATTTCCTATAAATCACACCAGAAAACATTGTATTTCTTGCATTTTATATTTTATTCCTGTTTAATTCATTATTAGTTAAGTTATGATAAGGTCAATTTCTATGTGAAATTACTGTTTTTGACATGGACTGATTTTGTAGATTTTAATTGCAAAATTAATCTGTCAAATGTTCACTTATCTTGACTTATGAGAAAGATTATGTTTTATTGTGCATTTTTATATTTTCCACCTTAAACCTAGAACCACTTTCATTTCACTGCATTTTCATTAAACGTTTTCAAAGAGTCTTGTTTCCCACATGGTAATAAAAATGTCAGAATGAAATTATTTTTATTTATAAACTACACTTTAAGTGCTGAAAGGCAAATTAAGTCCCCACATTATATTTTACAGCATGTGTTCTTGCAAAAGAAAAACACACTCCTTTGTCTGGATACCTATGTCTATTCTTTTTTGAGAGATGGTCCATAAATGAATAGTTTTCTCCCTATAGGCCTTTACTTTGAGATTTTAAGTTTCAGAGATGCAGTAAAGAGAATTTTCTTCTAGTTGTCTCATAGTCAAACAAGTCTAAGTCAAATATAATACAAATATTAACAAGGCCAACAGAGAAAAACTACAAACTGCTAAGACTAGAATACCTAATAAACCACCTAAACAGCATTTCTAAAACTTCTGACTAAATACAAGTTTGCTTTAACAGAAGCAGCACTTAAATCTCATAAAACAGTGATGACACCGAAAATGATAAAGCAACTGTGACTCCTCTAAGCAGGGATATACTACTACTACCACTAATAATGTATTCAAAAAACATATTTCATTCATTAAATGCATGTCCAAGTACTTTAATTTCATAATATCAACTGCCATAATATGTACTGTTTTATATCTACTGTATACACTATGTATATATATAAATATATATACTGTATATATATAAATATATATACTGTATATATATATTATATATATAATCCAACTTCTGTCTGTCTGTATTTCTGTCCATTTTTCATGAGAGAACTACTTAACGGATTTAGATCGGGTTTTTGTCTATAATTTGATTGAACATTTCGGTTCATTTTGCGACTTCTCTCATTGCACTATGTATCATAGTTTGTTTGCGGTACCGATTTTTTTGTGCAAATCTGAGAGACACACAGCAGCAAGGGGGGGGGGCGGAGCCACCAGCCTCGGGGCATTCCTTACCTCCGCTTAGCTGGCAAACAAGAGGACTACTTAACAGATTTAGATCGGGTTTTTTCCCATAATTTGCTGGAACATTCCAGTTGATTTTGAAACTCTCATCGCACAAAGAATCATAGTTCATTTGCAGGAGCGATATATTCACACTAATCTGAGACAGAGGCTGTGGGCTGAGGGGAGGGGGAAGCATGACATCAGGAGTAGGGAGCCGGGCAGGGCCCTCCTCACTGTCCTATTTCAATATACGCTGGGCGGAGCCGCGGGGGACAGCTAGTGTATATATATATACACAAAGCCCAAGATATAGCACTGACCACAACAGTCCTGAGCTGAAATTAGTACTTTTCACAAACACTGCAGCTTCTACAAATTACAGTCTGCAATACAACTGCCTCCTTTTTCTCAGCTCCGCTCTCCAGGTGACCTTTATCCACCTAAGCTCTTGACCCTAATTCCCCTGGAACTACTATAAAGCTGGACCCTGGAGTACTTCCAGTGTTACAATAATGCATCCCAGAAGCACTCCCGGGTCAGGCTAGACCTTTAGAGTTACAATTCCCATGCAGCCCTGTGTGTGTCCAAATGGGAGCCATGCCAGAGGGATGCTGCCACTCAGTGTTATAACTGTCTCCTACACTTGGGATTTCTTTTTATTTTTTCTTGGGTTTCTCTGAAGCTGAAATATTTATCTTGGTTTCATTTTAGGGGTTTTAACACCCAAAGAATCAATTTCTAAAATCAGAATTTTGTTTAGAGCGTTGATTTAGAAATTATATATTTTTAACCATCTTTTCCGATGCCTTTTGTTTTCTGTTTCCACTTGAATTTCCTACGAAGCACTCGGGCTGTGCAGCTGGTGACATCATCAACGCACCAATATAAAGATCACCCTAAAATATTCATGAGTATCTGAGACTGGACCAAACTTAAAATTCTACCTTACTTTGAATTATGATTACTGGTACAGTGGAACCTCGGTTCACGAACGTCCCGGTTCACGTACAACTCGGTTCACGACCAAAAAGCTCGCCAAACTTTTGCCTCGGTTCACAACCACACACTCGGTATACGAACAAGCCAGTTTCCCTTGCCTCCTAAACAGAGAGAGAGAGCAAGAGCGAGTAAGCACGTGCCTTCTTGGGAGGAGGAGATTGCTGCAGTGTTTGCTTAACAAGCCAGTTTCACTTGCCTGAGCGCAAGAGCACGTGCCTGCTGGGGAGGAGGAGGAGGAGATTGCTGCAGTGTTTGCTTAACAAGCCAGTTTCCCTTGCCTGAGCACAAGAGCATGTGCCTGCTGGGGAGGGGGAGGAGGAGGAGGAGATTGCTGCAGTGTTTGCTTAACAAGCCAGTTTCACTTGCCTGAGCGCAAGAGCACGTGCCTGCTGGGGAGGGGGAGGAGGAGATTGCTGAAGTGTTTGCTTAACAAGCCAGTTTCACTTGCCTGAGCGCAAGAGCACGTGCCTGCTGGGGAGGGGGAGGAGGAGATTGCTGCAGTGTTTGCTTAACAAGCCAGTTTCCCTTGCCTGAGCGCAAGAGCACGTGCCTGCGGGGGAGGGGGAGATTGCTGCAGTGTTTGCTGAACAAGCCGCTCCTTGTTTTCAATAAGACGTGCACTCTCTTTGTGCTCTACAGTATTTCGTGTGCTTTTGCAGTTAACTATGGCTTCTAAGCAAGTCAAGAGAGGTCAAAAGAAAGTTTTGAAGAAAATTGAAATCGAAGTAAAGAAAGAAATTACAAGAGGTGGAAAAACTGTTTACCAGTTTACTCATTTACCAATCTGAGAACCCTCGTGCTTTCAAGTAGCACAATGTAAACAAAGCCAGACTGCCAGTAATGTGGAGGGTCACAAGAACTTTCTTTTTGGAATGGCTGCATGAGGCTTTCACTCCCACCAGCTAACCAGCTAAAAGCACCAGAAACCCAAGAAATCACAAGAGAGAAAACACCTGAAGGAAAAGACTTCATGCCAGAACTCGTCTCATGCAAGGTTAGTTTTCTTGGTGGTTTTTGTATTACGGATTTTTCAAAAGTTAATTTTTTAGTTCATAATGCGATTTGTTGCAATGTTATTTTTCTCTTTTTTCAAATGTTCGCTTTTTTCCTTGTGCTTAAAACTCATTAAAAAAATTGTTTACATGGAGGACTTCATCGTGTGATTTGTTGCAATGTTACCTTTTTGTTTGCTTGTGAGTTGGTTTTTGCACGCGCTTCGGATTTGTTGTTCGTTTTTTTCTGCTGTGCTTAAAGCTCCTTTTACAAACATTGTTTACAGCGATCAGGCTTTAGCTTTAATAGCGTGATCTCCTGCAATGTTACTTTTCTGTTTGCTTGCGAGTTGGTTTTTGCACGCGCTTCGGATTTGTTGTTCTTTTTTTTTCCTCTGTGCTTAAAGCTCCTTTTACAAACATTGTTTACAGCGATTAGGCTTTAGGTTTAATAGCGTGATCTCCTGCAATGTTACTTTTCTGTTTGCTTGCGAGTTGGTTTTTGCACGCGCTTCGGATTTGTTGTTCGTTTTTTTCTGCTGTGCTTAAAGCTCCTTTTACAAACATTGTTTACAGCGATCAGGCTTTAGGTTTAATAGCGTGATCTCCTGCAATGTTACTTTTTTGTTTGCTTGCGAGTTGGTTTTTGCACGCGCTTCGGATTTGTTCCAATGTTTCTTTTTTTCCGCTGTGCTTAAAACTCATCTTAAAAAAAATGCTGCGCAAGCATGTGCTACAGAGAGATTAGAGAGCGTGAGCGAGCAAGTGCAGAGAGAGAGAGAGCGCGTGGGCCGCTGACAGGGAAGGGATGGGGGGGAGGATAGGGGTGTGTGTGTGTGTGTGTGTGTGTGTGTGTGTGCGCGCTCGCGCTACAGAGAGAGAGAGCGTGAGCCAGCCTGCTCCTGTAGCTGAGGGAGGGAGGGGCTTTGGTGGTGTGTGTGCTACAGAGAGAGAGAGAGAGAGCGCGCAAGCGAGCCAGCTCGTGTAGCTGATCAGGGAGCCTGGGTGTTTTATGTGTTGTTCAATGTTTTTACATTAGTTTACTATTACACTGTGCATTCTATGGTGTAATTAACTATATTTGTGCTTAATCTTTACATATTTTTACATATTTACATACAGTTTGTACGGTCTGGAACGGATTAATTGTATTTACATACCATCCTATGGGGGAAACTGCTTCGGTTCACGACCAACTCGGTTTACGACCAAAGTTCTGGAACGAATTATGGTCGTGAACCGAGGTTCCACTGTATTCTGAATTAAAACTCTGTCCCTTGCCAAAGATTTTTGGTTTATGGTTTGGCTTTGATGTTTCTCTGCTTTTGACTTTCAGTTTTGAACCTAGCTTTCCCTCTGATTAGGATCTTTCTCATTAATTATTTGTAATGTTGGAAGCACATGGTCCCAGAAGGCAGACTCCCTCGCCCTGGCCAGGATGCCCATCCATCCTCTATCCTTAACTTTTTATTCAAGGCTTGCATCCATTTAGTATTGTGAGAAGGCAGGTTTTACCATACTGCTGCATCATCTTCCGCCAGATGCCACTGTGCTCTCACATGACCCAGTGAAAATACAAAGCCGATAAGGCAGCCCAAAAAATAAAGAACAGTCTGAAGACAGCCAGAGATGAGATGCAATTCATTGCAATGATAACTGACTGCTGAGAGGCAGTGTTTCATTCATGTTACTGCACACTGAATAAATCCTGACACTAGGTAAAGATGTTCTTCTGCTCTGGCCTACAAACAGCTAAAGGGATCCCACACCTTTGCTGATGTCCTGAATGACATATACACAAGGTATGACACATAAGAGAAGATTATTCTAACAACCACTGATAATGGGTTCCAATTTTATAAAAGCATTCAGGATGTATGGTAGCCTTGATGACAATAATATTAATGCAGGCACATCCAAGATCTAATAGCACAGGTGGATGAGAAAGCAGGAGAGAACAGTGAAGAAGAGAAAGGGGAGGCAGGTGTGGATATAGGGATTTTTGAAGTTGGAGTCATGGTGAAGGAGGATGATGGCTTGGAGTGTCAACTGCCAATGCACCATCACTGTTCCTGCCACCTTCTCAACTTGATGGCTACAGTGAATGTCTGAGCTACAGATACAGATGCAGTCTACAAGATGATCTCTCACACATCATTTTTAAAGTGCTGAGCTCTTTGGAAGAAAAATGCTAAGTCAACCAAAGCTGTAGTGATCATCAAGGCACAATGAAAACTTAAGCTCCTACAACCAAACTAGACAAGATGGAATTCTTTCTTCATGGCAGTGGAGAGAATCATTAGGATTATGAGGGAGCAAGAAGAAGGCACTATCAGATCCAAGTACAGCACACTAAGTGTTCTAATATAATGTTATTTACAATCTCATCTATACTAATAAAAGGCAAAGCCCTCACTGACTCACTGACTGACTGACTGACTCACTCATCACTAATTCTCCAACTTCCCATGTAGGTAAAAGGCTGAAATTTGGCAGGCTCATTCCTTACAGCTTACTTACAAAAGTTAAGCAGGTTTCTTTTCGGAATTCTATGCATAACAGTCATAACGATCGACAACGTCCACCATGTTAAACTTTCTTATTTATGGTCCCATCTTCACGAAACTTGGTAGGCGGCTTCCCTGCGCTAACCGAAACCGATGTACGTACTTATTTCGGTGGTATGACGCCATTGTCGACTGCCATATTGAACTTTCCAATGGTCTTTGTTGCCCTCACTGACTCACTCATCACTAATTCTCCACCTTCCCGTGTAGGTACAAGGCTGAAATTTGGCAGTCTCATTCCTTACAGCTTACTTACAAAAGTTAAGCAGGTTTCATTTAGAAATTATACGCGTAACGGTCATAATGATCGACAACGCCCGCCATGTTAAACTTTCTTATTTATGGCCCCATCTTCACGAAATTTGGTAGGCGGCTTCCTTGCGCTAACCGAAAACCAATGTACGTACTTATTTCGGTGGTATGACGTCACTGTCGGCCGCCATATTGAACTTTCCAATGGTCTTTGTCACCTTTGGGCCCATCTTCAAGAAATTTGGTACGCGGGTTCCCAACTCTAACTGAATCCTACTTACGTACATATATACGTCCATAGTCTGCAGCTCGGTCGCCGTGTGAGGCGGTGTTGGGTCCCCCATCCCAACGCCTCCCACGTTGTTGGCTGCCTGCCTATATAAGGCTGTCCGTCACTCTGGTCTCTTCATTCCCTTCCCTGCTTTGCCACGGTATTCACGTCTCCCTGCTGATAACTGCAGCCTTTTTATTTAATCCACGGCTTCTCCGCTGTTTTATTGTTCATTTATTACGATTATAGTTATTGTATAGGTATTTTAGACTTAGTTTACATTGTTCAGGTACCCATTTCCTTTATCGTTCCAACCGTACCCCCATTAAGGTGTTCACCATCGATCAAAGAACTGTCACTTACCGAGTGGTTTCCATGCCCAGAGATGGCGCCTGCCTTTTCCATTCTCTGTGTTACATATTGCACGGCCATATCAGGCTCACTCTTGATATCCGGAGGAACAATGTGTCTTATGTATTGAATGACTGGGACAGGTTCAAGGTGTGGACTGATGACGGTACAGGAGATAATTATACTACACAGGAGCACTATAACAGTGAAATGTTTAAGTCCTTCACCTATGATTCTGCATGTGAGTTGACGGCTGCCGCTGAATTGTTCGGTTGTCGCTTTCAAGTGTACCGAAATGGCCAAATATTTTACACCTTTGGACAACCACCAATGCCTCTTAAACATCTTAGATTCACACGGTGACGATTTCAGTAGTGGACACTTTGATGTTTATGAATGTTTAAACTCTCAAAAGCTGGATGCGAAGTTATCGATGAAACCGGTTGTATGCTTACAACGCTTGACAGATGCCGAATGTCACTTCAACAAAACAAGTCCTGCAAATACTGTCGTAATTGAAACAAACCATGAAACTCAAACCGATTATGACAGCAGCAATCCAAGCTGTGAGATTTGAGGCAAGATTGCTTTTTACATGGCCAACTGTACATTGCATGCTCAAGAATAAGCTCAGCGCACAGCTTGGTCATATTACAACCGGAGGGCCAAAGTGACAACGTGGCATACAAAGAGATCCTTAGCAAATAATTATTGGTATATTTTCCCTCAGTTTAAAAAGGTTTACTTTTCTTCTTAATAAAAATTTTAAGGCAGTACTTCGCGGCTGCAAAGCGCGGGTATTTTGCTAGTTTAATCATGTACTTCTCACAAAACCTACATGATGTGTACATAAAACCCAATTAAAAATCGTACCAAGTTACTTTTTAGAAGTATGTTAATCTTTACTTTGTGTGACAGGTTCACTCCTGCTTAACTGGCATTTCTTGCTGAGTATGTGAAGGTAATAGGCCCAATTGCGAAGGCCAGCAATGTTCCTCAATCAAAATACCTCATACTTATAATTACCCTTCTCAAAACTAAGCTTGGCCACATTTGGTTCTCCTGCAAAAGTCTGCATACCTTTGGTGGATGATCAACATAGAAGACTTGATAAGTGTTTTCAACAGATGCTTTCTGACCCACACTTTTTCCTTCATCAACCCTTCTCCCCAAGTTCAGTACATGCTGGACAAGTGATGAAGGCACAAACAAACTTGGTTAGTGCTTTTCTGATTGCCGTTTAGGTTTTTCAGTTAAACAATACACACTGAAATTTAAATGAGCACACAAATATCTCATAAATGTTGAGGTGGTAGTACGAGAAGCAAATTACTAGCTGCTGGTTCATATTCAAGTATCTTTACACTAGGCTACCTCCTCGCACAGAAGGATATCTTAAAATTAGGCTACCACACCTCTGCCACAGAATGCAATGGTATACCTAATGTTATAACATTTTGGATGTTAGCTAGAACAGTTCAGCTTTTGGTTTAAGCAGAGTATTTTATAGGTTCCACAAAAAAGGAATTCTTAATTTATCCTGTATTACTTACACCCAATGTCATCTGAAGAATCAACTGCAGTGTATCCAGGTCATTTTTTGCTCCACTATTAAGCAAACCAAAATACAGGAGATTAGCTGACAACTAGAAGCATATATACCTGGTATCACAGATGTCCTGAAATTTTTTCTTGCAGTGTGCAAAATGTCACTGAAGCTCAACTGCCCTTTGTCTACCTCAGCAGCATGAACAAGACTTTTTAGCAGTGGAGCACTGATCTTTAGCCCTATAAAAGCATGTCTTCATGTAAAGAATTTCGAGAGCTAGCTTTGCTCAGATTAAATAGGGAATTGTGCAGCGTATTTCAAAGAGGGGGTTGCAACTCTGGTGATTGTGTTTTTGAAAACTTATCAAACACTAGAAGCTAGCATGAGCAAAGGTTGTGCACAAATAGATAAACAGATATGTTCTGCTGTTGTTACAATCATTTCAATTTATTTGTCTTTATTTTCTTTTATATACAGAGTTGGTGTTCACAGCAATGCATAACAAGGAAGGCAGTTTTAGATATGCATTAGAAATGTTCAGTTAAAGAGCTACTTCTACTTTTATACTTTAAGTAAATGTGTACCTTTGTACTTTAACTTAAATAAAGTTTACTGAATGGTACTTCAGATTTTACTAAAGTATTTTTTCTATTGAGTTTTTTCATCCATCCATCTAACCCACTATACCCTAACTACAGGGTTCTGCTGGAACCAATCCCATTCAACACAGGGCAGGAAACAAACCCCAGGTAGGGCACCAGCACACACACACTAGGATCAATTTAGAATTGCCAATTCACCTAACCTGCATGTCTTTGGACTGTGGGAGGAAACTGGAGAGCCTGGAGGGAGAACATGCAAACTCCACGCAGGGAAGACCCAGGAAGCAAACCCAGGTCTCCTAACTGCAAGGCAGCAGTGCTACCCACCACACCACTGTGCCACCCTGAGTTTGTTCATTTTCACTTAAATGTGTACTTCAGTCAACTTGTACAAACAGGGCAAATAATAAATTCATGCAGACTCACTAAAAAGAAAAAAAATACTTTATTGAGAAGATAAAGAAATGAGAGGGTGCATAAAGTGTTCAAAGTGCAAATTAATCTTTAATGCATATAGTGTATATAATGAAGGAAATATAGTGGTAATCCCATTGTGGACAATAGTGTGCAAAAGGTATTCTTTTATAAATAAACAAGTTAGGAAAATTTCAAAGCACATAAATCCTTATAATATATATTAAGATGATGTCATTTGTGTAAAAAGCACTGAACACCTCTGGAACTAATATTTTTTTTAGTTTATGTTTATATGGTCATTAACACTTATCAATATCTTTGTGCTTTTAGAAATCTAATTGTACTATGCTAAATTTCAATAAACCTTGTTCAAGACCTCAGAATGATTTTAGACCAAAGGCCATCTCCACACAAATCATAAAATCATTTGAGAATAATAAGAACAATACAATTAACATTCAGGCCCCCTGCAGTCAGGCAACCCTAGCAACTAGAGTCGGTACGTGTTGTGTATTTGTCATCATAGACCTGTATGATTCTGTATGTTATATTGTTTTCATTATTTCTAATGTTTGTTTCCATGGTTATTACTTATAACTGCCAAACTCTTCTAAACATCTGAGCAAGTACTCAGGATTCAAAACTTAGCCTGTTAAACACACAGCTGCTATCATTTGTTATCTACAAAAACACAAGTGGCATGACTCAACAAGGAAAAAACATGTAATGAATTCCTTAAGAGAACACAGGTTTGTCATGATTAAACATTACTTTCCATCAGGCAATAAAAGCAATAAATGTGCAGCACTTCAGAAAGAGTGAAAAAGGCCAACAGTAAACTCTACTGCTAAAACAACCCTGTACCTGAGACAACCCAAATAAAGTAAAGAAACAACAAAAATAGTATGATTACCACCGGCTGACAAGTTATCATTATCCATTGCCATTCTTCAACTATAAAAACAAATAAACAATATCATATATACAAATACACAACCATTGTTTATATTCAATACAGTTCGGAGGTAGAAAGTCTTGAGGATGAAATATTTTGAATATCCAGCCTTATATACAACAAATGGTTTAATAAAGTAACGAAACAGTTCAATGATTGAAAACAGCTTTCTTAAAGTGTAAACGTTGAAATATTTATTCCTACCAGATCTTCCAATATCATGCCATTACAACATCACAGTCTTTTGCAAATTCTTCTGAAGCATGCCTCACATTATGGTTAGGAATGTCACATTACATAAATTTACAAGTGCCTTGCGCTTTCCACTTGTCTTGGCTTCTGGATAGAACGTTGTTATGTTCTGCAGAGCAGATGGAATGAATGGGGACTAAAAGAATAAACGTGTCTGAAAAAACCTAACTGAGTTTGTTTCTGACAAGACTAAGAAATCTTTTGCCAAATCACACAAGATAATCCTAAAACACATTCGAAGTTCACACTTAATTTGTCTATCACCGGAAAGAACAAGAAAAGCAAAAAGCACATGTGAAGTTTCAAGGTTGTTATCCAAATCTCAAACTACCTGAAATTTCCAAGGTGATCTTTTATGCTGTCACATTGATGACATCAACCAAAGTATTTATTATGCTAATAACATAGCAACACTTTCCGGCAAAGCCAAGAGTTCATCGAGAAAAGAGCGTGCTAAGGAATTACTTTGGAGGGATGTATTATGTTACAACTGATATTGCATATTTGTGTTTAAAAGAAATGCTGCAAAAGCATTGCAAATTTCACTAGAGGTTTTACAGAGGCATTCCAAACTGGGTTCAGAAGAACATCTTCTGTTTGTAAAAATTGATTTATTTGTATGGAATGAAGAACATCAATAGTTAGTCAGTAGAAAATAAAACTCTTAGATTTTCAGCATTTTAATTTATAATTTTAGAAAAAAAGAACGGTCTCTCAAGACAGACTGCTTTGTTATATTCAGTTACTAGGGGGCTCCAACCCCTGCTCTCTTTGCTTGCCCACCCCGGGGTTTGGTTAACCGGATATACAATTTAAAGAGATTGTTATTTGCATCTCATTCATTTTTTATTTCTTGATATTTAATAGTAACAAATAATAACAAAGCCCCCCACGCAGGGCGCTCTACGTGCCAGCCACTTCGCATCTCTGCCTCTCAAGTTGTGAAGAGGGGGACTGAACACACACTAAGGAGATGCAGTCGCTCCTCCAAAACCCTTTCTTAAACAGTGATACAATGGGAAACAAATACATTTTTTTTACCTCCTTGATTAACTGGCTTGCTGCTGCTGCATGCCATACTGCATGATCTGCATGTCGCACTGCGCATCAATCATTTAAAAGCCTGTACAGCAGCTCTCCTTTTCTCTCACTTCCTTTTCCTTCCTTTTCTCGCAGGACGTTCAAACACATTTTGAATGGACTGTGTCTGTGAATGACTCAAGGCAGCTTAAAGGATAAGTGTTTCTTTTTCCATATGAGCTAAGAACCATGGTTAAAGAGGTAGTATCCAGGTGAGGGCAAAGCTCCATGGCAGCTAACTTCTTCTGAGCAGGGTTTTTACCGCCAATGTTCAGCAACTGAATAAAAAACAAGATGACATCAGGGGAAGACTAGCTTTACAAAAAGACATCAGAAACTGCTGCATTATCTGTTTCTCAGAAAGACTAAATCCTGAGGTAATGAATGCTTTAATACAGCTAAAAAGCTTTTTTGCTTTCTATATAAACTAGAGTGAATCATCAAGTAAAGCATAAAGGGGCTAATATTTACTTTATTGTGCAAAATATGGGATGCATGATGTTACAATTGTCTCAACAAACTGCTCACCTAATCTGAGGTATTTAAAGATCAAATGTCATCTATTTCACTTTCTGAGAGAATAATGAAGTGTTTCCTGCTTGTTCTAGGGTGAGCCAAAACGAAGTACCACATTTCTCAAGGTCATCACGCGAGGTAGAGGTAGCCAAGTGGGTTGGGTTGAGAGTCCTTTGATAGGTGATCCCTTGTAGTTTTCAATAGGGAATATGCCTTGGTCCAGTGCGCACTCTGCATTCTTCAAAAACAACAAATCCATCATCACTACAACAACAACAACAACATTTATTTATATAGCACATTTTCATACAAGTAATGTAGCTCAAAGTGCTTTACATAATGAAGAAAGGATAAATAAAAGACAAAGTAAGAATTAGAATAAGACAACACTAATTAACATAGAATAAGAGTAAGGTCCGATGGCCAGGGAGGACAGAAAAAACAAAAAAAACTCCAGACAGCTGGAGAGAAAAAATAAATCTGCAGGGGTTCCAGGCCACAAGACCGCCCAGTCCCCTCTGGGCATTCAACCTAACATACATGAAACAGTCCTCTTTGTATTTAGGGTTCTCTTGGAAGGACTTGATGATGATGGTCATGTAGACTTCTGGCTTTTAATCCATCAATGTAGAACATCACGGTGCTTTGATTAGGTGGTGATGGCGCAGATCTCCACCACAGAAAACCGGGAAAAGAAACAGAAGAGAGAGTAGGGGTCAGTACGGATTTTAGAGCCACCATGAATAGTTATGATAAGGAATTGAATATACAGAGTATCAGGATTAAATGAAGGTGAAGTTATCAGAAAGCCATGTTAAAGTAATGTGTTTTTAGCAGTTTTTTAGCAGTGCCTGGCGAATTCCTATTGGCAGGCTATTCCAGATTTTAGGTGCATAATAGCAGAAGGCTGCCTCACCACTTCTTTTAAGTTTTGCTCTTGGAATTCTAAGCAGACACTCATTTGAGGATCTAAGGTTACGATTTGGAATATAATGTGTCAGACATTCCGATATATAAGATGGAGTGAGATTATTTAAGGCTTTGTAAACCATAAGCAGTATTTTAAAGTCATTTCTGCAATGACACAGGTAACCAGCATAGTGACATCAAAACTGGAGAAATGCGCTCGGATTTTCTTTTCCAAATTAGGATTCTAGCAGCTGCATTCTGCACTAGTTGCAAACGATTTATGTCTTTTTTGGGTAGTCCTGAGAGGAGTGCGTTACAGTAATCTAGACGACTGAAAACAAACGCGTGAATTAATTTCTCAGCATCTTTCAATGATATAAGAGGTCTCTCTTTTGCTATGTTTTTAAGTGAAAAAAATGCTGTCCTAGTGGTCTGATTAATATGTGATTTAAAATTTAGGTTACAGTCAACAGTTACCCCTAAGTTCTTTACCCCGTCTTGACTGTTAATCCTAATGCATCAAGTTTATTTCTAATAATCTCATTGTCTCCATTATTGCCAATCACTAAAATTTCTGTTTTCTCTTTATTTAGCTTGAGGAAATTACTATTCATCCAATTAGAAACACAAGTAAGACATTGTGTTAGTGAATTAACAGCGTCTGGGTCATCAGGTGCTATTGATAAATACAGCTGTGTGTCATCAGCATAGCTGTGGTAACTCACGTTGTGCCTCGAGATAATCTGACCTAACAGAAACATGTAGATTGAGAAGAGCAGCGGACCCAGGATAGAGCCTTGTGGAACACCATATAGGATATCATGTGTCTTTGAGTTGTAATTACCACAACTAACAAAGAATTTTCTACCTGCCAGGTTCGGTTCAAACCAATTTAAGACACTGCCAGAGAGGCCCACCCATTGACTACACAAAGCACCTTCTGAAAACACTTCAGTATTCATCCTAACGGTAATGTCCCAAATCGGAAAACAATTCTTCAGTGGGTGACTAAATTTAGACAGACGGGTACAACATTGAACAAAAAATCTCCGGGCCATCCATGGACTGTACGAATGCCTGAAAACATCCAAGCTGAAAGGGCATCAATTTTGCTGTCTCTTAGACGTTTAGCATAGAAACATGCTTCTGCCTTAGGCATTTCCAACACGTCTTTAAGGAGGATTTTGGATGAGGACCTTAATATTCATCCATACAAAATGATGGCAGTGCAGGAACTCACTGAGAGAGACTTGAAGAGACACAGAGAGTTGTGCATGAAAATTATGCAAACCTTTCATCAAGATGCCATTGTCATGTGCAGAGACGAGGCACATTTCCATTTGAATGGTCGCGTGAATAAGCAAAACTTTGAGAAAGGTCCGGCTGCAGGTCGCAGACTCAGCCTTCCACGGCCCCAGCCTTCCATAGTCTGTCCCAGGACCTCCCACAGTACGTAGAAGGAGAAGGAGAAGACCAGCTGTACAGTTTTTCCAATTCGAAAAAGAAAATGAGCTGAAAACGTTTTCTGCCATGGAACAATGGCACAACAGAACCAGGTATGGACTCACAGAATAAAAAGCTCAGTATATTTAAAGAGACTTTAGATCCATTAAATAAAACTAATAAGATGTACGATTATATATAGTGAATCCAAATGTTTTGTGTTTATCGTCATTAATGACATATCCTATTTTTAAGCATATCATTTTAATTATTTTTACCTCTTGTATTATTTTTTTTAATATTTGCCATATTATTTAATCTATATTAACTTTTTTATGAAATGTTATGTAGCGTATCTGCAATGTTGGTGTACAATATGAAAGGCATTTATGTTTATCGTCGTCATTAACGTTTGTTAAATATCTCATTTAACTTGATTTTTCTGTAGTTAACTATTTATAAAAGCACGATAGCGCTTTCTACCTAATTAGTATTACATATTATTTTTGTCTTGATTTCCACAGTCACATTTCTCCATAAAGGCAGAGAATATAAAACCAACTTTGATTACATTGATTAAATATCAAAACAACAACAACAACATTTATTTATATAGCACATTTTCATACAAAAAAGTAGCTCAAAGTGCTTTACATAATAAAGAAAAATAAAAGACAAAATAAAAAATTAAAATAAGACAACATTAGTTAACATAGAAAAAAAGTAAGGTCCGATGGCCAGGGAGGACAGAAAAAACAAAAAAAAAACTCCAGACGGCTGAAGAAAAAAATAAAATCTGCAGGGGTTCCAGGCCACGAGACCGCCCAGTCCCCTCTGGGCATTCCACCTAACATAAATGAAATAGTCCTCTTTGTATTTAGGGTTCTCACGGACGGACTTGAATATGATGGTCATGCAGACTTCTGGCTTTTAATCCATCACTGTTGGAACATCATGGTGCTTTGAGTAGATGGTGGTGGCGCAAGGACACCGGAAAAGGAAACAGAAGAGAGAGTAGGGGTTAGTACAGATTTTAGAGCCACCATGAATAGTTATTATAATGAATTGGACATACAGAGTATCAGGATTAAATTACAGTGAAATTATGAGAAGGCCATGTTAAAATAATGTGTTTTCAGCAGTTTTTTAAAGTGCTCCACTGCATTAGCCTGGCGAATTCCTATTGGTAGGCTATTCCAAATTTTAGGTGCATAACAGCAGAAGGCCGCTTCACCACTTCTTTTAAGTTTTGCTCTTGGAATTCTAAGGAGACACTCATTTGAGGATCTGAGGTTACGATTTGGAATATAAGATGTCAGGCATTCTGATATATAAGATGGGGCGAGATTATTTAAGGCTTTATAAACCATAAGCAGAATTTTAAAGTCAATCCTGACTGACACAGGTAACCAGTGTAGTGACATCAAAACTGGAGAAATGTGCTCGGATTTTCTTTTCCTGGTTAGGATTCTAGCAGCTGTATTCTGCACTAGTTGCAAACGATTTATGTCTTTTTTGGGTATTTCTGAGAGGATTGCGTTACAGTAGTCTAGTCGACTGAAAACAAACGCATGAACTAATTTCTCAGCATCTTTCAGTGATATAAGAGGTCTAACTTATAAGAGGTCTAAAACGAGTCCAAGTGCCCCATTTGTAAAAAGCAAATAGACTACAGCATCCTGCTGCCTCATCTTCAGAGTCATGAAGGTCACATTGTCAAGTATGCAGGTAATTATGCCAGTAGTGTATACTTGCAAATAATACTGACGTTTAGATTTCTGAACTATCCATCCATCCATTAGCCAACCCACTATATCCTCACTACAGGGTCATGGGGGTCTGCTGGAGCCAATCCCAGCCAACACAGGGCACAAGGCAGGGAACAAATCCCAGGCAGGGCGCCAGCCCACTGCAGGACACACACACACACCCACCCACCAGGGACAATTTAGAATCACCAATGAACCTAACCTGCATGTCTTTGGACTGCAGGAGGAAACCAGAGCACACCCACGCAGACACGGGGAGAACATGTAAACTCCATGCAGGGAGGACCCGGGAAGCAAACCCGGGTCTCCTTACAGCGAGGCAGCAGCGCCACCATGCCGCGATTTCTGAACTAATCCTGCATTTTCCACTATTTACATGTAACACAGAGTGTGTCCCATGTGGCCATTTCCATTGTTGTTTTTGTTTTGCTTTTGTGTCTCAACTTTAGTACTCTGTTCTTTCATTATAGTATTTGTAGAGGGAGGATTATATTTGGTTGTTGGTTCCCATTTTTGACACCTTCTACAATTTGTGTTGGGTATTTATGTTTATTTTATTTTATTATATTTGTATTTTTTTAATTTTAGCATACTGTCCCTACTGGCGCCCTGCCCAGGATTTGTTTCCTGCCTTGTGCCCTGTGTTGGCTGAGATTGGCTCCAACAGACCCCCATGACCCTGTAGTTAGGATATAGTGGGTTGGATAATGGATGGATGGTTGGATACTGTCCCCAGTGGTTTTGATGTTCCACAAACGCCTACCTTTTAAAATCCAGATATTTTAAATGTATGTTTAAAATGGTTAGCATAAATATTTTTGTAATATTAAACTCCTTTTAACAACTTGACTCTGCTCAGTCCTCTTTAGAATGACATGCCGGCTTTGAGGAAGTGCTGGTGTAGAATGTTGCTTGAGAACTCCAGCCCCAAAGGATAAATGAAATTTAAATTTCCTTTAATAACTTTAATTTAGTTCTGCGGTAAAGTGGCACATATACTTAGCCATATTGTAAATCAAGACAAATAGTCAAAATGCTTACCATTATAAACTTAGTGCTTCTTTTTGAAATCACTGAACTAACTTCTCACATTGGACTGAGCGAGCAAACACCTTCTAAATGAAGGCCAAGAATCAAACAAAAAATTAGAAGGTACAGAAATAATGGACAGCCAGGACAGGGTCATTTTTTGTGCTTATTCTTTTGGTTCTTTTTTAACATTTCCTTAGGTAAATATAATTTTTTCTGTTTTCAGGTTTAGAATCTATTGAGCAATTAGAAGATGAATAAAGACTTGCACTACATCTGAAGTGAAAAAATGTCTTGCTATTCTATTTTATAGCACTGCATTTATGCAGGTTTCAGATCTTTTCTTTTAGAAGAAACATCAGCCTCCCTTTTCCAACATCCAGCACAGGGCACCAATGAGCAGGTACAGACACAGCATTTTATAAACTTCCATAAGAAAGATTAATTACATTTTGTTGATGCTGGCTTGCAATGCCTATGGTATAGTGAATAAAATGTATAAAAGGACTTGTAATGCTTGTCTCAGATGCCTACTGTTAATCGTTAACCAGTAGGAGTCAAGGACCAAAAGACTAAAAGCCTGTTTTACATCTTTTGACAAACTGTAGTACTAGTACAACTCTTAACGGCCTTAAAACATCTGAAATGCATTGTGTACTTTGTTAATGATAGTGTATGGTAAGAAACATTGAAGACTTATTAGAATCTGCGATCGAAAGCAGTAATGCTAATAATGTATAACTAATTCAGAAGATACTGTACATTATTTTTTACTTTCCTTTTTCTTACATTCCTGTAAATGTAGAAGAAAAGACTATAAGCTTTATGATAACCATTTAAATTTTTTTTTTTTTAATAAAATGTATTACAGCAACACGGAGAATCCTTTAGCATCTTACCGAGGCAGAGAAGTTGTGTGCCAAGAACATTTCTGTGTTCAGGGGCGCATCTCACTCCCTGCATTACTGTCAATGGACAAAGACGACATTGAGGAGGCCCTTCAGAAATTTGATTTGCTATCTGAATTTCCAGAAGAAGATGAGGGGGAATATGTCTTTAGACCCTTCATCATCCTTTTTTCACATATGGAAGATATGCATCTGTTTTTAGATAACGTGAGAGGAAAAAGGAAAATGACTGTGTTTTGTGAAAAATTGTAACATAAACATACATGTCCCTCATTGTTCAGCTACAACCTACAATTGTTGTTCTTTATTTTATATACTGCATTCTTTAACTTTTTTGTAATAAATGTTGCAAACCAACTTCATATTTGCAGTCCATTGTCTCAGATCTGCACTTCTTGGTGTTATTTATTAAAATAACATTTTATAAGATAGGGCAAGGCAATTTTTATTTTTAAAACACATTTATAACAATAGCCAGAACTGAACCAAAGTGCTGTACAAGAAAAGATAAAAAAAGCAGTTTAAATATACTGTCTATATACAGCACAAAACTGCAAGAATAACTAACCATTACATAAAAGATTAACTTAAAATACCCATGCATACATATTTATAATCATGAATGTACATGAGCCAACATATACAAACAATGTCCACCTCTTGCAGGGTTAAATGGCAAGAAGAAGTAACAAGACTTTAATGATGACTTCAAAATGGCCTGTGTTGGAGCAGACCTAATATAATAAGGTGAGAAAAGGAGCAACCACTGCAAGCTCCCGAGTCCTCCTTTCCCTCAGCCTCAACCTCGGCACAACTATGATCATCTGGCTAGTAGACCGCAGGGCTCTTGTTGGCACATACAAGTGAAGAAGTTCCGAGAGGCAAGATGTGGCTGATCCATTCAAACATTTGAAAACAAGAAATAGAATTTTAAAACCAATTCTGAAATGGACCAGAAACCAATGAAGCAAGGTCAGTATTGGTGAAATATGGCCACACTTACAAGAGCCATTCAATAAGCGAACAGCAAAGTTGTGGAATAGCTGTAGGTGCTGTAACAGGGCCTGACCAACACCTACCTACAAAGAACTGCAATAGTCCAAATGAGATGTTATAAAAGCTTGGATGGCCTTTTCAAGATCACTGAAAGAAAGAAAAGCCTTTACCATAAAGTCTCAGCTGGAAAAAGCTTCATTTAACCTCACAATTTATCTGTTTGTCGAGTTTGAATGAGCTGTCACAGATCACGCCTGCGCTCCTAACTGAATCTTTATGATACAGAGACAGAGACACTCAAACTTTCTTAACTTTTGGACACCATGATCACAGTTTTATTATCATTTAGTTTAAGAAGATAAATTGACATCCAGGTTTTAATATCATTCAAGCACGCATAGAGGGTCTGTATTTTCTCACTTTGATTTTAGTGGCAAATATATTTGAGTGTCATCAGCATAGAGAAGCCATACTTGTTAACAATGGAGCCTAAAGGTAACATGCATATTAAAAAGAGAACTGGTCCAAAGATGGAACCCTGAGGAACCCCACAAGTAAGAGGAGCTACAGAGGATGAGAACTCACCCAAATGAGTAGAAAAGCTCCTATTGCTTAGATAAGATTTAAACCATTTCAGGACATTACCTTGGATGCCTAAATACTGTTCAAGGTGGGATATAAGAATCGTAAGATCCACAATATCAAAAGCTGAGGTAAGATCTAGCAGTACAAGAATGGCAGAATCACCAGCATTAGTAGTTGGGAGGAGGTCACTGTAAACCTTTAACAAGGACGTTTCACTGCTGTAAGAAGATCTGTATCTGGATTGGAATTTTTCCAGAATACTAGTTTCATCCAGACTTTCTAAGACTTTAGATAAAAAAGGCAGGTTAGAAATTGGCTTGAAATTTGACACATTAGAGGGTCCCTATTTTGTTTTTTTTAATATGTTTCTGCACCACAGTGTGTTTCAAGACAGCAGGAACACAACCAGAAATCAAACTAGCATTTATTAAGGTAACAATACTTGGTCTGACAGAATCAAAAAACCTCTTAACTAATCGAGAGGGGACACTCTCCAGGGGGAAATTTGTAGGATTCAGGCGTTGCACCAAATCAGACAACAGAGACAATGACACACTCAGGCTGAAAACACTATAGGAAGAGATGAATCCTGAGCAGGCAGTGAGACCGATAACCTAATAACGGTAATCTTATTTACAAAAAAGTATACATGTATCTCTGTTTGGAGAATAAGTTGGGGTATGTGACAAATGACAAATTCCTAATACAAGAAATTGTATATGGCGATTAAAGGATTTAAAATCACTAAAAAATTCATTTGTAATTATTTCATCTACGCAAACAAAACATTTTTAAAGTTAAGTTTAAAATCTATTAGTTCAGTTCCAAAATAAATAATAAAGGTTTATGGAAGTGCCACTTTCAATAATGCAAATTTTTACATTTCTTTAGAAATACAAATGATATAATATCTACTAAGCAATTAAAGAGATTTGCTTTACTTTTTTTGATAAGTACATACTTATAAGTTAGGGTTCCAGGGAGAACAATTATGCATTAAAATTAAAAACCAGGAAAACGTTTGAAAGTTTAATAACTCCACTTGAAATTTATCAACATTATAGCAGCAGCGTAGAACAAAATTAAGAAAACCCAATTCAAGACAGACAATGGAAATGAAGGTACCCATGAACTGTATAGTAAGCTGGATCATTTAAAAAATTGTTCAACATAAATAATTTAAAAAGTTTCTTTTACTGAGAACTCGAAAGTTTAGACCTTCATTTTCATGCCTGTTGATTGTTATGTTGTGTTATTGATCATCATTTGTTTTGTAACATAATAAATTAATGTAATTAACGGAATTTTCCTTTATTGAATGAGGTTCCAGAAATAATATCAGACATGCTGTTTAGTACACAAGTACTGTACCGTAAAAATTATTTCAAATATTTTGAATGATAGAATTCACTATAATAGCAGTTAGAGCAACCACATTCATATTTAGTATGGTGTTTCCTTAATCTAAAAATATGTTATGTCCTCTTTCTTTTAACTATATCAAATCCTGACTCATAAATTATAAAATAGTTTTTTTTGTTTCTAAAAGTAATTACGACAGTAATACCATAAAGAGAAATTCGGATTCTTGCCTCGTGATTGGAGGAAGTCATATTAATATCGTCTTTCAGGGTTACAGGGTAAATCAATGTTACTAGTTTATCAATGAAGGCCGGGGGGCATGGAGGGCCGAGTCTGCGACCTGCAGCTGGATACAATTGAAAACTTTCACTATTGGGCTGAAACCAATCCTCGTTAACTTCATCAGAGTCCCCTGCCATAGTGAGTGTTACAGTTTGGTATTTGGCATTGTAGGCCATTACTTTTTTGAGGAGGAAGCAATAGTCACTGTCATTTCAGAACATTACATTGAAATGCTAGAAAACTTTTTGTGGCTCCAACAGGAAGAAATGGATGTGGTGGACGCCTGGTTTCAACTGGATGGAGCAACATCTCATACGGCGCAGAGATCCATGCAAGTTTTGTGGGAGATGTTTCAGGGGAAGCTGATCTCCCTTCGTGGTGATGTCAGATGGCCTGATCTTGCTCTGTTTGATTTCTTCTTGTCGGGCTATCTCAAGTCAAACGTATACACACACCGAACTCAAAACCTTTGAATCCCTCAAGGACGTTGTTCGCCAAGAAATTGGCACTATTCCCCTTGAAATGACCAAACTACTAAGGCGATCGTTCAGAAATTGTCTTAAAGAGTATATCATTAGTGATGGCCACCACGAGACATAATTTTTAAAACGCAGTGAAAAAAATTTATTTTGTATACCATTTCTTGTGTCGTAATGAAATGTATTTTATCTTGTAGTGTTTTTGTAGAATAAACATTTGAAATGTGGTATTTATTTTTGGCTCACCCATTATCTCACTGCAGGCTAACACTACTGTTTCAGCAAGCAATCTGTATAACATCATTACAAAGTACAAAATTCAAAAGTTTTCACCCTTGTGAGTTATTGATTCTGATTGTGAACTTCAAAGGAATTTAAGGAATTATTATTTTGTCTTAAATATCAGAAGTATGTCACTTCCCTACCCACATATACTGTAGTAACATTCTGGATTTTCCTGGTGCATCTTTGGAATATACTGTTAAACATATTTGTTTTGTCTGACTGAGTTGTGTTTTGCTATTATTCTTTGTTTAATGTAATCTTTTTTGTATCAAAACCAGGTGTAGTAATTTCAATTTTCAATTTTGATATCAAAAAACATACAATACAAAGTGAAGTGCATTTTCAGGTTAAGAATTTTGTGCATGTCTTTTAAAATTATTTTTGCTGATTTCTCAACATATGTTAGTCGTTTGAATTTTGTGGTCACCTACAAGTTTACTTAATATAACAGAATTAATAGCATGAATATAAATAGTCAAATATTAAGCAAAGATGCAAAAATAGACGAGTAACAAAGCTTTAGATCAGAGGTGGGCAAAGTCAGTCCTAGAGGGCCGCAGGGGCTGCAGGTTTTTCTTCCAACCCAGTTGCTTAATTAGAAAACAATCCTTACCAATAATTTAATTTCATGACTTGATAGTGCTTTAACTCTGCCATGCCAGGTCATTCTCATATCCTAGATGTTTTTCCTGTCTAAGGGTATCATCCAAATGATTTGAGGTCTAAAACAGATGAGTAATTCTCAGTCCTGTACTTTTTCACTTTCCTTCCATGTATTTAATTAAACCAAATAGTACATGAGAAATACATACAGATGTAAATGGTAACAAGCTAAATGGAAAACTGTTGGTTTCTTTTGTCATTTGCATCCTATTGCTGATAAGGAGCGAGACTACAGCTGTTTAAGACTAAAATAAGCAATAAGGGCTCAAAATCTTAACGAGCGAGACAACTAAAATGAAGCAGAAGTGTTACTTGAACAATTAATGTTTCTTATTAAGTAGCTGGGTTGGAACAAAAACCTGCAGCCACTACGGCCCTCCAGGAACGACATTGCCCACCCCTGCTTTAAATGAAAAAAGACCAGGGGATGATAGGAAGAAATCTAAGGTAAATCTAGCAGGAGCCAGAGCCCAAAACACTGGAAAATCCTAAGTGCATCAAAACAAAAATTGTTAAACAGAACTGCAAGTCAAAAAACACATGAAGTCATTAAGTCCCTTAAAATATTTTGAAATAAAAAATTGAACCTTAAAATATTTTAGAACAAACCCTACGAGTTATACATTAGGACTAGTGTACCACCATCTTAAATAGTGCTGTTATGGTGACATCACAGATCACTGGTCATGTCACTAGGAACTGGGGTAATTTCTATAAGCAATATTGCAGCAACAGAAAGCAAAAAAAAAAAAAAACATAATATTATACAAAAACGTTCAATAATGGCATACAATATACAAAAGATTAACCTAGTCACAAAAGAAAATAGCCAGAACAGTACTAGTCTTAAGAGTATTGGTGTTGGCAGCTTTTTCTTGCTCTGCTTATTGCTGTTAATTGATTGATATGTTAATTTTCAGGCTTTGTGACACAGTGGTTAGCGGGGTGATGGTTCTCCATTCTCATTTCAGATTCGGTATGAACTTCAATTACTCTTCCAATGTATGCACAAAATGCTGTCTTGATCCTTCAGTGTATCTTACATAATCTAAAACATGGCCATGTTGGTTGAATGTGCTTGATTATCAGTGGGCAGTTTGTTGGGGCATCCATTCATTTTCTAAAGCCTGCTTATTCCAATAGTGAGTCTTGAAGGGCCGGTCTCTAACAGGCAATTCCCAAAGAAAACTCACATCTCATCTCATGTGGAGCCAACTTAACATTGGCAATCAACCTAACATGCTTACTACATCTTTTTCATGTGGGAAGAGCCAATTCACTGTGTGAACAATTCACTGGCAGAGCTGGCAGGGACTCTAGAATAGTTAGGTAGCAGTGAAAACCACTGCAGCACCATGTCATTGATTATTTCTGTTGAACAACATTTGGACCAAATGCCTATTGACACATACTAAAAAGTCAGTTATAAGTACTTTATATAAAATTACGCAAAATTTTGTAAATATTTTTTTAAAGAAAGCATCTACTAAATGAGTAAATATAAATGTAAAATCTTTGAATGCTATTGGCTGAGTGGCTATATCTGAAAAATAGTATTGATACTAAAATCATCCTAATGTATCACAACCTAACAATTACAATACAGCATATTCTTGGCATGTGAGAATGGGTTCTGGGATGCTTAAAACATTTCAGACAGACCTTAGTTTATTTTTCAAATTTCAAATAAGAAATAATCTTTCCTTAGCAGCTTGAGTAGTCAGCTTGGAAAATAAAACATGTTGACAGAGTAAAATTTACCCGTGCCTCTTCATTCCACAGCAGTATTCCAGCAAGTTTGTAGAACAGTAAGCATAATTCCGCATCATCTACTAATTTATTAATTCTGTGATAGCTGCCACGGGTCACTTTTTAGAGAAAAGCCCTATTTTTGTTCATAGAGAAGTTTAAGAGGAAGGAGGAGATAAGATTTTACTTCTCACATAAAGCAGGAAAGTTCAGTACTGGAAATATTTATTTTTCCTTGCCACTTAGATTATTAAAATTACTTCCAGCTTCTGTCTAGTGTGAGTGTGAGAGCTATAGGGAAATGCATTAATTGGACCACTAGCACTGGCAGTGTTTAGGTTCACTGTTTATCCACACCAAATTAATGAGACTAGGCAACTACTCTTATGTTTGTAATGTACAATGTAGAAAATGTATTCAATTCATAATTAAGTACTGTAGTTGAAATAGTTCTGAGATGTTTTTAGTTTAATACAGCTGTTCCAATTTTTGCTGTCATTGTTTTGCTAAGAAAAAACATTACATTGATATTCATGACTTCATGGTTAACTATAATTACTAGCAGGCTTTAGTATATTCTACCTGCTTATTATTTCTTTCATTTAAAAATCAATGGATCTCCTGGGCCCTGAGGACAATACTCAGTAGATAATTGGCTGAATTTAACTTGGTAGGCGTGAGAACAAAAACATCTGTCATCCTGTGAAAATACCTCTTATTAAAATATGAAAGTTCATATTTCTTTTAAGTTTAAAATTTACAGAAACAGTTTATGGTTAACTGAAGAAATCAGAGCTTATCAGATGTAGTAAACTAGCCAAGAAATTTTAGCATGTTTTACAGCTGTTAGGATAAGATATAACTGGATTTTAACCAAAAATGTAGATCAAAGAAAACCATAAATTTTATTACTGCAGTACACACTTAAGCACAATATGGAAATAATTAAATACACATTTAGTAAACATGGAGTTAAATGAATTGGCTTTTGCACCTGACATAGAATTGTTCCACGTCTGTCCTTCTTTATTAATATATGAGTCATTTATTTGCTAACATAAATGTCCAGTTATTTTATTGCAGGCAGATCCTTCTCACAGTCACATATAAAGGCTATATTAGACCACTTTTCTTTAAGGTTTATTTAGATGTTTTCCACTTATTGATTGACATTTTTTTTGATGTGAATGGAAGAAGTGTTTGGAAGAATATTCACCATAAAACGTTATTTTAGACAAGCACATGTATTTGAAGTTTATTTTCACTTCATCTTATATAAGTCTTCTTCAACATTTTTGTATTTTTAAAGGTTTATCATGGAAATATCAGGTATTATATACAACATCCAAAAAAAACAACAATGCTTTCTTTATACAACTATTTTTGCAAAGCTATTCTAATGATATGACAAACTCTATTTTGTGTGTACATTTTATATTGGAACAGTCACAATGGAGACTATGCTCCGCTCAAAATTTATACCAGGAACAACTGTTGAAAAGATACATTTTATTAATTACTGTACTGAGTCATTTATTTTATTGTCTTCTGAAATGTATGCTTTGTAGATTACCGTTAGATAGATAGATAGATAGACAGATAGATAGATAGAACTTTACTTGTCCCCAGGTGGGAAATGTGGCTTTATATAGAAGCTATTTAAATAAATAAATACATAAATAGGTGGATAAGTAAGTCAATAAACACATACATAAATACAGACACACACTTTGGTCTATAAGCACACCTGAATGACTATAAAGCAAGGAAATTCAAAAGAAAGAGAACTTCTGACTTGTCTGCCACAGTCACAGTGAGGCATTATGCAGGTACAGTGGAACCTCGGTTCACGAACGTCTCGGCTCATGCACAACTCGGTTCACGACCGAAAAGTTCGCCAAACTTTTGCCTCGGTTCACGACCACACACTCGGTATACGAACAAGCCAGTTTCCCTTTCGGTTTGTGCGCGCCGATGATTTCCGCACGTGTTGCATTGTTCTCAGTCAGACGTGCCTGCCTGCTGCTGAGAGAGAGAGAGAGAGAGAGAGACAGAGCTAGCCATGTGCCTGCCTGCCTGCTGGGGAGGGGGAAGGGGAGATTGCTGCACGTGTTTACCTGCCTGCCTGCTTGCCGGGGGGGAGGGGGATGGTTCGCGTGCACGTACATGCCTGCCTTCTGCTGAGGGGGGGGGAGTACAGCTGAGAGAGAAAGAGAGAGAGAGCGAGCCGCGTGCCTGCCTAGGTGGTTCATTTAAGCAGAGCCGCTCCCTGTTCATTGTCCTCAGTCAGACGTGTGTGCTTTACCTGCGCTCTCTTTGTGCTCTACAGTATTTTGTGTGCTTTTGCAGTTAACAATGGCTTCTAAGCAAGTGAAGAGTGGTGAGAAGAAAGTTTTGAAGAAAATTGAAATCGAAGTAAAGAAAGAAATTATTGAAAAGTTTGAGCGTGGCGTTTGTGTTACTGATCTTGCTGCCGCGTACAAGAAGTCAAAATCTACGATTTCGACTATTCTAAAGCAGAAAGAATCTATTAAAGCAGCTGATATTGCAAAAAGAGTTACAGTGTTAACCACGCAGAAGCTTCAAGTGCTGGATGAGGTGGAAAAACTGTTTACCAGTTTATTCATTTACCAATTTGAGAACCCTCGTGCTTTCAAGCAGCACAATGTAAACAAAGCCAGACTGCCAGTAATGTGGAGGGCAAACACGAAGGGTTGGGTCACAAGGACTTTGTTTTTTGAATGGCTGCATGAGGCTTTCGCTCCCACAAGCTAAACACACCAGAAACCCAAGAAATCACAAGAGAGAAAACACCTGAAGGAAAACACTTCATGCCAGAACTCAACTCATGCAAGGTTAGTTTTCTTGGTGGTTTTTGCATTACGGATTTTTCAAAAGTTAATTTTTCAGTTTGTAGCGTGAATTGTTGCAATGTTACTTTTCTCTTTTTTCAAATGTTCCTTTTTTTCTGCTGTGCTTAAAACTCATAAAAAAAAGTGTTTACATGGAGTTGTTCATAGCGCAATTTGTTGCAATGTTACTTTTCGCTTTTTTCAAATGTTCCTTTTTTTCCGCTGTGCTTAAAACTCATTTTAAAAAAAGAGTTTACAGCGATCGGGCTGTAAGGCTATTAGCATGAACTCCTGCAATGTTTTTTGGTTGCTTGTGGTTGGTTTTTAAATTAAAGTTCGGATTTGTTCAAATGTTCCCCTCTGTTCAGAGAGAGAGAGCGAGCGCGTGCTGCTGACAGCGGGGGGGGGGG
>JANRMT010062821.1:34472486-34487119 GCA_026402145.1 Polypterus bichir lapradei | reverse complement strand
GCGGATGTTCGCCGAACCGATCGTGCACAAACAAGGACAAAAAAAAAGTACAAAAACAACAAAAAAGTGCACTGAAAAGGAGAGCCCTGAGCTGCTGCGCGCCGCCATGCTCCTAGCCTAATCGAAGTAGGCTAGGCACTTTTTATAACTTTTTGGTTAGTACATTAGAAAAAATATTGGTGTTTTTTATTATGAAAAGGTTAAGTAAGTGTTGTAGTGGGAGGTTTGGAACGCATTATGGGTTAGCCTTTGTGAAGGAATTAAGTTCGTAAGTCAAGGGTCCACTGTATTGCGTATTTAAGTTAATCAAATTTATAACAAGTCTCCGGAAATCCACCCGCCGATGTACCGTATTTGTGTATATAGTTTCAACACAAAGGTTCCAATTTACCAAACTTCTCCGCAATCACTTCCTAGTTTCCATCAAAAATGCCTGCAGTCTCAAATTCTCGCCGATAAACATTATAAATATACCCGAAGAGACACTTTTAAGGAAATTTAGAAAATTTTGCTTGGA
Source organism: Polypterus bichir lapradei (assembly GCA_026402145.1). Lineage (NCBI taxonomy): Eukaryota > Metazoa > Chordata > Cladistia > Polypteriformes > Polypteridae > Polypterus > Polypterus bichir. The sequence continues at coordinate 34,486,602 of JANRMT010062821.1, read as the reverse complement.
GAAGGGGGTCGGCTTAAATACCGGTCATCGGCAAATACATGTAATTTAGTCGGTAGAGAAGGGGATCGCCTAATATACCGGGACGGCTTGTATTCCGGGATCTACGGTAACAAGTTAAAAATATTAAATAACAGATTATTGATTATTTTTGAGAAATAGCACATAAACTGGAACATTGTGGAATGTTTTTGATTTTCAAATTTTCCGAATGATTGCACTTACATTGCCTTGCTAATTTGAGATGCTGCAGCATTGTAGAAAAACCGTGTGCAAAACAGTTAACAGTGCAAATATTTAAAATTGTAAATATAACACATCCACACCATATCTGCATTACTAGCTGCAATAACTATCTACCTCAATTTTCTATCACTTAAAAAATATCTGGTAGAACAGCATCTAAAATAATTTAGTATCTTGTTTCTTTTTCTATAAAAGCAACACACATATTCTCTTGTACACTACAGGTCTTATGCGAAAATGACTAGCCCATGCACTGTGTCTGGCTTGGTTGATGCTCATAGCCAATGATGGTGTTGCCTCCTGTACTAAAGAAAAACCCTTTCTGAAGGTGAACTGGTGACAGGGCTACATAAGTAGCCAGGAGGCTAAATTTAGGAAATACAGTTCTGTGAGTTTTCTATCATTCACTGTCCACACTAGGAGCTTGGAGGTTGTTTTCGACTTCAGCTTCAACAGTTTGTTGGTCTGTGAGTCCAGCTGCTGCAACAAAATGGGGTTTCTTCAAAAAGATGTCCAGTGTCATCACCTGTGGTTTTTTTTTTTTTTTTTTTTTGGCTGGTGCTCCTCACTCAGTTTCTTCTGTACTGATAGAGCTGTGAAGTCCAGTAACAGAAGTGTTCTGGATTTCTAGCATTATTTTGGCCACAGTTCTGGCTTTCAAGGCATCAACTTTTTCAGGTTTCACATAGCATATTTTGAAACTAGAATAAAGGAGGGAAGGTCATTAATAGCAGTGTCATCATATTTGTCATTAAGGTAGCTGATGACAGTAGCTTTAATGCTGCAGGGCATCCTCACTGAGCAGGCAGAGCACAGGCTTTGCATATGATACACTGACATACGCTTCCCCTGACAGTTCATCTATGAAACTAACGAGAGAATTTGGAGTGTTGTCGGCAGACACGAGAATTTCCGTGTCTTGCTTTGCTTACAGGAGCTGTTTTTTTTTTTTTTTTTTTTTTTTGCTCAGCAAATAGTTCCTTTTTTGGCGGGACCCCATCTTGTTGGAGATTCTGCAATAAATTTGTTTGGGCAGATTAAATTCCTCTTGAGCTGCTGCCAGATCTCTCTGCTTTTTCCATGAAAAAGAAAATGCGCTGACCTTTTTTTTTTTTTTTTTTGGTGCAAACCCTTATAGCTCTTTCAATTTTGTTATCTTTTAGCTGTCTGTGGAGATTTAAAAAAAACAAAACAAAAAAAAACCAAAAACATTGTTCCTTTGTCGATGTGTTTGCCTCACTTGTGTATTAGCAGCTAAGCAAGTTTCCCATTTCTCACCAGTTTCACTTTGAGCTTAATGCTGTAGCCTCGCACTTCTGGGCTAGACAGACAGACAGACAGACTTTCACGCGTAGACATTTATATATAAGATATTCATGTATTATTAATTAACAATTAGCATAGTAGTAGAAGCAACTTGGTTGTAGTATATTGTAATGCTAGTATTGAAAATTTTAATCTAAACAACACAATACAAAGCATATTCACAACGGTAAATTAACTAAATTATGTTCACTAACCCATTGCTAGGAGCAATCTGTATACGAAACACTGAAGGAATGCCCAGATTTTCAGTGGCATAGCCTTGACAATTTTTGCTCCGTTGTCTGTAGTAATACACACCTGGTGGTTCTCTCTAAGCCCGCAGGATGATAGGGCATCCTCGAGTGCCATTGTGCTCTCTGGTCCATGGTAAAATGTGCATTTTGCAGACATTTGCTCTGTAAAATCCATTCCACATCAATGTAGTGAATAATAAAACTTATTTAAGGCTTCGATGTTCGACTTGACTGCAAGTCCTTTGTAGTTGCAAATTTTTTTTTGCTTTTGACGCAGCCTGTTACTTCGCCCGACATTCATCATAAAGTTGCGGAAGTGCTGTCTTAGAAAAATGTTTTTGGCATTCCACGCAGTTCTTGCACAGCGGTATACATAGGACCCCGGGGAATCCAGTCGTAGAAGAGATGCCTATTTTTGAGGAAACGGCAACAGCGGGTGGAGGAAACCTTGGACGTCGCAGAGGATATTTCGGAAGCATGCCGACCGTAGATGTTTCCGGTGTGATCAGCTCGGCCATTTGGCAAGGGAATGTCGCTTGTCTCCAGCTCAGTCGATGGAAGTTGGACTGGCTGAGGTTTGTTGCTCAAATATTACATATTCTTCGGAAGGAAAAGATGGATCGTTTATCCTGGTTAAATTGGGGGGCAGAGAAATCTCAGCATTGTTAGTCTCGGGGAGTGACCTTTGTATTGTTAGACGAGACTGTAAAAATACGATGTGTACATGGTGATGTTAAAGATTATCAAACATTACTTCTTCCTTTAACTTACAGGGGTCGTCATTTTAAAGTTTGGACTGCAGTCTCAGATTCCTGCCCATGGCCATTACTCATAGGACGGAGAAATGCCCTTTTTCCTAGACTAATTAATAAATGTCAGGGACCAGTAATCAAGTCCAATATTGAACTTGGTTGGGGGGGAGAAGAAGAAAACCAAGACGAACTGGTAGTGGCTGGGGAAAATCTAAAACCCAACTTAGATATTGAACCCGATCTCTCTAGTGAGACGGAGGTCACCCCCGACAATTTTCCAGAATGGACTGGTCCTTCTATATCTTCCCAGATTGCAAACCCCTCAGAACACAAATCGAGCATTAACGAACAATCAGATTTTGTGCGTTTACAGCATTCTGATAGCTCATTAGAATATGCATTTAAACAGGCTCGCTCTGCTAATGCCTCTTATTACCAAGAGCGTGATTCCGGAGCTGTGAAGACCCCGCACTTTATAGAAAAGGATGGTTGCCTTTTCAGAGTGATCTCGGATCATTTGAAGGGGGAATTTATTGAACAACTGGTGGTACCTGAAGCACATAGGGAAACTGTTTTGCATCTGGCACATTCACACATCTTGGGAGGGCACTTTGGTGCTGACAAAACCAGAGAGCGGTTATCAAAACGATTTTATTGGCTGAATATGGGAAAAGATGTTGAACGGTTTTGTACTTCATGTCCAGACTGCCAGATCGTCTCTGCTTATAAGCCTCCTCGGGCTCCCCTTTGTCCTATGCCCATTTTGGAAGTTCCCTTTCAGTGAGTGGGATTAGATATTGTGGGTCCTTTACCTAAGACTAAGAATGGGTACCAATATTTGCTGGTGTTGGTTGACTATGCAACACGATATCCAGAAGTGATTGCCCTGAAAAAGGCCAATTCCTCGGCTGTAGCCAAAGCTCTGTGTGATATTTTTACTTGTATTGGTATCCCTAGAGAAATCTTAACTGATCAAGGTACACCTTTCACTTCTCGCGTGATGAGACAATTGTGTTACAGCTTTGCTATTAAGAAATTGAGTACTACTGTTTACCATCCTCAAATGAATGGTTTGACCGAGCGATTTAAGAAAACTTTTAAACAGATGATCAGGTGAGTTGCTCATAATGATACCACAACCTGGGGCACTGTCCTACCTTTTGTTTTGTATGCAGTGCGAGAATCACCACAGGCATCCACTGGCTTGAGTCCCTTAGAGTTGTTATTCAGCAGGCGGCCGCGAGGCATCCTGGATGTTGTACGAGAGGAATAGATAGGAAACGAGAGAGCAGCTCAAGGACCAAGCTTTGCAGATCGGCTAATTTCGTTGCAAGACGGAATTTCTATGGTTTCCTCTATTGCTGTGGAAGATCAACAACGAGAACAGGAAACTCAGAAGCGTCTTTACGATACGCGCAGTAAGCTCCGTGAATTCAAACCTGGTGATCGTGTTTTGGTATTTGTTCCGTCCGATCCACACAAATTCTTAGCTAAATGGCAGGGCCCCGCCATTATTGAGCAGTGTATGAGTCCGGTAAATTACAAGGTTAGAATACCAGGCCGGCGCAAACCATTCCAGATTTTACACTTTAACCTCTTGAAGGAATGGCACGACTGACAAGAGGTTAACACTTCCTTGGCTGCTGTTTCTCAGACCGATGTTACCATTGGTAACGATCTTACTGACACGCAAAAGACAGAACTGATATCTTTGATAGAACAGAACACTGATGTCTTTTCAGACTTACCAGGCAAAACTAACATCACAAAACATAAAATTACCACTGAACCTGGTGTTCGCGTACAGATGCGGCCGTTCCGGATTCCGGAAGCGCGCCGAAATATTGTACGCGAGGAGGTAAAAAAGATGCTGACATTGGGTGTAATTTGTGAAAGTAAAAGTGACTGGTGCAGCCCAGTCATATTAGTCCCAAAGCAAGACGGTTCGGTTCAGTTCTGTATCGATTTCAGACGCTTGAATAAGGTCTCTAAATTCGATGCTTATCCGATGTCCCTTGTCGATGAACTGTTGGAAAAATTGGGTCAGGCGAGCTACATCTCCACGCTAGATTTCACGAAAGGCTATTGGCAGGTGCCTTTAGAGGCTAGCAGTTGTGAGAAAACAGCATTCGTGACTCCTGACGGACTCTATGAATTTACAAGACTCCCGTTTGGTCTTCACGGGGCACCTCTAACTTTTCAGCGTATGATGGATCAGATCCTGCGTCCTCATTCTGAATATTCCGGGGCATACCTTGATGATGTCGTGATTTTCAGCAATGATTGGCAAACACTATTAGAGCGGCTTCAAGCTGTTCTTGAAAGCTTGAGACAGGCTGGCCTTACTGCTAACCCTAAAAAATGTAAACTGGGCATGTCCGAGACTCATTACTTAGGCCATTCTATGGGCAAGGGTTTACTTAGGCCACAGTTAAGGAAAATAGAAGAAATGCTTGCTTACCTGAGACCAAAAACACAGAAACAGGTACACGCTTTTCTGGGGCTTGCTGGTTACTACAGAAGGTTCATTCCAAATTTTGCACATAGAGCTGCTCCTCTTACAGAACTTACTAGAGACAGGAAAAACCAACCTATCTTGTGGACATAAAACTGCGAATGCTCTTTTAGTGATTTAAAAAAAGCACTGTCTTCTTATCCAGTTCTAAGGAACCCGGATTTCACAAAGGATTTTATCTTGCAAACAGACGCAAGTGCATTTGGTGTAGGTGCAGTCCTGTCACAGATTTTTGATGGAGAAGAACATCCAATCACATATTTGAGTAGGAAATTACTTCCTAGGGAGCGTAATTATTCTACAGTTGAGAAAGAATGCTTGGCAATTAGGTGGGCTGTGGAAGCACTTCGCTATTACTTGTGGGGGCGAAACTTCATTTTGGTAACTGATCATGCTCCACTTCAATGGTTGTACAGACAGAAAGACACAAACTCTCGTCTCATGAGATGGTTTCTGTGCTTACAACCTTACAGCTTCACAGTGAAACATCGTCCAGGTTCTGAACACGTCAATGTAGATGTATTATCACGACTACATGAACCTGAACCTGGTACAGAGAGTTGCTTGATTCACGAGAATGTGAATAAAGCTGGGGTAGGGTGTAAGCTGGAGGGGTGATCGCACCCCAAGACGACACAGACGCCACTGGGAATACCCCTGAAACACAGACTCACATTGCTCCTTACCTTCTCACTTGCGCTATAACGGGCGTAATACAAGCCTCACACGATACTCCTCTAACTTAAAAGCCTTGTGCAGCGCCTGTTGGTTTTGGAATCGATTGTTTTGCTTTTATCTCTCTCCCTCTCTCTCTGACATTCTCTGCTCCTAGTGGATCTGTCATTTCTGACTTGTCATGGAGCACGTTTAAGCTTTTAAAAAAAATAAATAAATAAAATGTTTGTTTGCAGTGTTTGAATAAAATTCCTGTTTTCTACAACCACCTGTGTCTCTTTGCAAATCTGTGACCCAAACGTGACAATACGCATACAAATTCAGCCGGTCATACATTTAACTGGGACAATGTGCAAGTAAGATTTAAGGCCAGTACTAAAAGTGCCAGAGAGCTGGCTGAATCTTGGCTGTCAAACGAAAACGCTATTAACAGATATTTGGACATGAACCCAGCATATGCAAACTTAAGAAGAACATCCACACAATAAATAACATTTTACGACCAACACCCTCCTAACCCCACCTCATTACCCTCACCCGCCCAGCCCACCTTATTTTGCTATATATTGCCTTGTCTAATCATTATCCTCTGATGACTGCTCCTGGCAGGAGCTGAAAGCTCAGGAATAAAAACTACTTTGATATGTGATTCATTCTCTCCCTTTGTGGATCTCCAACTACAAATATGCAATTCGTATCACAGACCTTTGCTTCTTTATATATATATACTAGACATTAAGCCCGTTACAATAACGGGCGCTAGAACAGTAGTGCATAAACATTAGCAGGAACAGTCTATATTAAATGGCAAGGGACCTTGTATGTGGCTGTAATATGCATCACTGTATTGTGTGCCTTTAATTTTCTCTCTCGGTAATACTGGTTTGTATTTCCGTAAAATGCTTGTAATTTTGTCTGACAGTAATACAGTGGAACCTCGGTTCGCGACCATAATTCGTTCCAAAACTCTGGTTGTAACCCGATTTGGTCGTGAACCGAAGTAATTTCCCCCATAGGACTTTATGTAAATACAATTAATCTGTTCCAGGCTGTATGAACTGTATGTAAATATATATATATTTTTTTTTAAGTTTTTAAGCACAAATATATTTAATTATACCATTGAATGCACAGCGTAATAGTAAACTAAATGTAAAAACATTGAATAACACTAAGAAAACCTTAAACAACAGGGAAAACTAACACTGCAAGAGTTCGCGCTATAGCCTTATGACCCGCTCGCTAAAAACACTTTTTTTTAATGAGTTTTAAGCACAGGGAAAAAATGAACATTTGAAAAATCCGTAATTTAATAAACAACCAAGGAAAGTAACATTGCAACAATGCACGCGCGCGCCTGTGTGTGTGTGTCGCGTGCGCGCGCCTGTGTGTGTGTTACGTGCGCCTGTCTGTCGTGTGTGTGTGTGTCTCTCTCTCTCTCTCTCTCTCTCTCTCTCTCCACACAAGGAATGCACAAGAAGAGACTGAACACGTGCCGTGTGGCCCCGTGCATGCGCACTTCACCAGAAGACACACACACACGGACACCTGTACGCACACAAGGGTTTTATTAAAGAGGATAATATATAGCCTATGTTATCGTTACCATCAATATTTTTTTTCCGCAATTAAAAATCTAAATTGGTTTATCTCCCAGCACTATGCATGACTGTGAAGAAATAACTTTCACTTAAAAATACAAAACATATCCTTTAAATATAGACTAAGGAACTAGCAAAGGAACACACAGACTGTTTCTTCTTAACAAAGCACATATGTCCTTTAAACCTAATGGCTTTAACAGCCTGTTGTATGGAAAATAAAATGGCAGTAGTAGTGCAGAAATTCACTTTATTTCCTTGATTTATTGTTGTTTGGTATTTTGTTTAAAAAATAAAGTGCTGTCATTGTTTATTATTTATGGAAGCTGATAAAAATGTTTTGGTAATGGAAGCTTTGTATTTTGAGTGAATTTCTTAATTTTAAGGAATTCTGAATAGGTAGAACAGATTTAACGAGTAAATTTTTTTTTTTTTTTTTTTAAGATGTTTCCTCACTATGTCAACAAAAATTGTTATTCTTGTAAACTTAGAGATACACACCTTGATTAAAGTCTCCATATACTCTATTTTTTTTAATAATCATACAAATGTAATTTTACATTTTATAGGAAATACAGTAGTATTGCCATTTAAAGGGAGTAGTGCTGTCAGATTGAATGTTGCAATTCGAATATACAGTACACCCCCAAAATTCACGGGGGTTACATTCCTAGAGCACCCACGAATTGTGAAAAACCGCGACTTTTGGATGTGGTTTAAAAAATGCATTTTAAATGCCTATTTTGTATAGTTTAAACCCTAAATACAGTATGCCCCCAAACCACTTTAATTTCACTGCAAACACAGCCTAATACATTAATACATTGCCTAAAAAAATTACCTTAATACATTACCTAAAAACAGAATGTAAAGGTAAACCAATATACTGTACTGCTATGTCTCCCGCATGCTAGAATGTAAAATACCAATGTTACCACTATACATACTGTAATTCATGCAGGCGCGTTTTCCTTGGTATGCACTGTTGTTTTCTTTGTTATAAGTAGAGTAAATACATAATAATTTAATTAAAATACAGTAAAATGTACGGGTACTCACCAGTGATGAATGATATTGATGATGATGGTGTGCAGTACGATGCAGAGTATTTAAAATTTCTCGGGTGGTGCCTCTTCTTCAGGCGCTTCAGGAGGAGTCGTATCTTTGTAAGGGTCTTCTTCTGGTGGGGTTTTGTGCTGGCTTTTCTTTATAGGTATCAGGAACATTGTGATGGGAAGTTGCTACATTGTCTCCTGTAGCGAACTGCTGGAACAATTTTCGTGCCTTCTCACGGATAATGTTACCGTCCAAGGGGATACTTCCTGCAGTCGGTGATCAACAATGCCAAGGCAGATTCCATCCTGATGATATTTTTATTCCTTATGGTCGTTACCTTTTTGGCACATTCACAGAAACTTAGATACGGTACTCCAGATTGCTGCTTCGTTCTTTTTTTATTTAGTGAACGGTGCTTTCATTAATACCATAGTGGCGCGCTACTGCAGCATAACTTTTTAGTTACAGCAAATCCAGTAGTTCAACCTTCTCTTGGAGTGTTTTAAACTTCTTCTGACGCTTGTGCCAGAAGCCTTAGAAGGTGCAGGGCGATTTTGGCAAAATCGTGTGCGTTTAAGAATAAAAAAATGAATACAATAACAAAATGAAAAACACGAGGACACTCGTATGGAGTCGCGTCACAGGGCAGCAATCAATCAACAGTATGGAGAAATGAATAATGCTCTCGGATTGGCTATTTTCACCATCCCAAACCGCGTTTCCCTCAGCGGTGGTAAACCCACTCACCTGGAGACGAGTCACAGTGCAGCAGTCAATCAGCAGCAAGGAGAAATGAATAATGCTCTTGAATTGGCTACTTTCACCATCCTAAACCCTCAGCGGGTGCTTTCTGTTCTCTCTACAGCACAGTATTGCCACGAAAAAAGCCATGAAAAATTGCGGAGCATATTTGCACTTTCCGCTAACAATTAATAGTTAGGTTCTAAGGAAAAATATGCGAACGACTGAGTCCACAGACCCTGAACCACAACTTCGCGGGGGTATACTGTATTTTGAATTTATTTAAAAAAGTCTTATTTGAAGGAAAACTTGACACTCAAATAACATAGCTGTCAATACTAGACTGATAAAAAGACAACAGTATGCATGCTTGGAATTTTGATGGTTATAATTCTGTGAAAGTTGTTCAATCAGCTAAGATTTTTTTTTTTTTTTTATTGGCTGTTGGTGTTTGTTTTTTCTGTGGTCTCCACTGTGACCGTTACCATAATAAAGTATGACTAAGCACATACAAATGTACATGTTATGTCCAGAATTATTAAACGGAGTTTGAATATTTACTTATTTTCATTTTTTAAATTGAAGCCTTGTTTTTTTGGTAAATTTGACAGACTTAAAATGGGTGGATGATTTTAGCAAAATTTTGTATCATATTTTCAAATTTTTAAATAGAAGTTGTCTATATCGTGGTAGAGATCAAAAATTCTAAAATAACTGCTTAAACAAATTCAAGTAGTTTGTTTAGTTAAAATGAATTTTTTGTTCATTGTTCCCAGAGTCCATTGTTCTAAGGCCTGTTGAACCAAAAATATACTATATTGTTTCTTTTATTTATCTTGTTGTTCACATCATGCCTTTTTATTCTGAAATGTTTAGTACTACTCTTGTTTTCCAATTTATATATAAACCTGTCTAAATCCTATTATGGAGTTTTATGCATTGATGCAGAAATGATGAGAGAGAATCGGAATACATTGGACAATAATTTTATCCCACTATTATTGAAGATGCACACTTTGTCTTAAGCAGATCATTGAAATCCTTTTTTCTTTGGTGTGCATGTGAAGGCCTCTCAACTGGTTCACTTTCTGCTTCCACCTCTTGTTTTGCCATTAGCCACTTGTTGACAGAATGCAACTATAGTTTTGTAACAAGTACCAATATTTTAGGGTAAATACAAATGGTGCTTTTATAGTTTTATTTAACTGTGGTAGTAATGGTTGAAATGAACTTCTCCTTGTTGACAAATTTCAGCTGCTGTCTCATTTATACCATTATATTGTCCACCACTACAGGAAACCAAAAAATTGTGGAGTTGTATATAATTTTATGGTCATGGTGGTTGATACCTTTGTTATATGTATTTTGGACTGGAAGAGTTTTAAAAGTTATTGTACAATTTCTAGCTTATAAATACTAATTGCACTGAACACATCCAAAGCTGCCAATAAAACATACAGCTTAAACCTTGCTGATGAGAGTTTTGGTCCTTAAATTTCTGCAGGCAGCGATTGAGCAGGGTTAGGTGTTATCACTGTAATAATGCTATTAAAGGACAGTGCTACTAGTCGATATAATGATGCAAGACATTTCAGTACAAATTGTTAGACGCTCTTGATATAGTACTTAAGTTAATCATAAGAGATCAGTACAAAGCTTTAGCTGTATGGTATGAACCATGTTTTCAAATGTGTAATGCAGCCCTAAAATAGACAACGACCATTCTCCTGCTTAGGGAGAATGTTTTTGAATTCTGATTTTATAAGTAATAGTTGTGTTAGCAGAATTTTTACTGACACAAAAGTGAAAAAACCTTAGTGTTGTGAGTAGTTTTCATGGGTTTGTGTTCTAATATCAATTTTGTAAAAACTGTAGCAGAGAATTACTTTTAAAATTGCTCCTTTTTGAAATGGGTTTGAAGAATCTGGTGACCCTACTATAAATTAGTAAAAGTACCTGCATTGTGCCTATCTTATCATGTGGGGACTGCTACTTGTTGCTGTTTTCCTTCAGCACTAGTTACCATACTGTGCTGTGCTCTTTTAAGAAGCAGGCAAGTAGTTACCAGGACACTCCTGACATTCCAGTTGGTACATGTTCTAGCAGTTCTCCAGTGTTTGTTGGTCAGAGTATTCTGATCAATTTTACAGAAGTGGGTTACAGGTGCTGGATAAGTAGGCTTAAGTTAAAAAATAAATGTATGGAGTTTTACAGAAAAGATGCCCGGAGTAGCCTCTGTTGAGATGATTTGTATTGGTTATCAGCTTAAGTTTTTAGCTGTAGTTTTGTTTTTTTCTGTTAAGTTACCTTGTGATTGTAAACTGCTTCATGTGAATGTGGATGCTTTGAGTATGCTGTCTAAAAAATTAGAATCTCACTGAAATAGGCCCCTCCCCTTTCTTTTTGGCTGAAACAATAATTTTTTGTGTGCCTTTGAGTGATGCCTCCCACCCCCCATAAGATTTGGTTGTTGCTGATATGGTTTATATAAAACAAGTATTTTATACTTCAACTTTGCAGCATTTGCATAGGACTGTAAAGCCCCTTTTCATTATTAGAACATATTATACTGTTCATTATAAATGCAGAATGTTGAGTAATATGTTGCTTACAGTATTTAAAGAAACAATGAATCAGATACAGTAAAGAGGAAAAAAAAGTCCTGTTTCAATGCCAGTACAATAGAATAGGAGGAAAGAACCAGTTGTGTTTATTGATTATATTGCAGAAACATCTTATTCTTTTGAATCACCTGTGGAATGCAGCCATCATGGTTATGAGGCTTTTAATAATTTTTAGAAGGTGTAGCTTTGATGCACAATTTACATTGGGTTGAGGGCAATAAAGTAATGATGTTAAACAAATAACTTAGAAAGGCACATTAATACATGAGCAAAAACTGCATGTGAAATTACGGCACTGTAAAAAGAAAATGGCAGAAGAGTTCAAAGCTTAAGAATCTGAAATTTTGTAGTAGGGCTGGGCGATGTGACTTCAAATCAATATCACGTTTAATTGAACATTTTACCTTAATTACGATTAATGAATGATTATTTGTTTTGTTTTTTTTGTTTGTTTTTTTGTTCTCATAGTTCACTGACAAGGTTTGTACTGCAAATATGCTCAACTATTAAATCTGGGATTTTTTTCTAATTAAAGAGTGCATATATTTGTGATCTATACTAATAAAAGGCAAAGCCCTCACTGACTCGCTCACTCGCTCACTCGCTCATCACTAATTCTCCAACTTCCCGTGTGGGTGGAAAGCTGAAATTTGGCAGGTTCATTCCTTACAGCTTCCTTACAAAAGTTGGGCAGGTTTCATTTCGAAATTCAACGCGTAATGGTCATAACTGGAAGCTGTTTTTCTCCATTTACTGTAATGGAGATGATCTTGAACGCCGTGGGGGCGGAGTTTCGTGTGACATCATCACGCCTCCCACGTAATCGCGCAGTACGTATAAAACCAGGAAGAGGCCCAAAAAGCGCTGAAGAAAACATGCATTATATAATTGAGAAGGCAGCGAAACAATAAGAAGCGAGCGAGTGACATATATAAACCATATTCATGAGTTCTTTTACTACGGAAACAAAGCACGATGTAAACCTAAACTTTAAATTAAGTTCATAGACAGGCTGCCACTGGCGTTTGTAATTTAGTGCCTGCCCATATAAGGCTGTCCGTCAGCGGCAATCCAATAGCAAACTCCCAATAAATATTCACGGGTGAAGGACTGTGCTTATGCAGAGGAAGATGAGATGGTCAGGGTGGTGTTTGGCACAAACTCGGCGAAACTGCGAGAGAAAGTTTTAAGTGCCGGGACTTCGGTAACATTAAATACAGCCATGGACATAGCACGACATGGCACCAGCACAGCTGGGAAACTTCGATGCATGTATACCGAGCGGCTCACGTGAACTGACGCAGTGCACAGACAAAAAGCAACAGTTCCAAAGAGCGCTGAACAAAAACCGAATTACACAATTGAAAAGGCAGCAAAAAAATATGAAGCGTCTGATACATACAAGCATATTCATAAATGCAGCTACTGCGGAAACAAAGCACACGGTGGAAAAAGTCAATGTCCCGCTAAAGGAAGACAGTGTAAAAAAAAACCCGTGCATGCAGTGTGTCAGGTCTCAGATAAAGAAGACGACGAGCTGTTTATTGATGCAGTAAGAAACAAATCGATGAATGAAACCTGTCATCTTTACAACGATTGACAAACACGGAATGTAACTTGAACACAACACATCCTACAAATACGAACCTGATTGAAAGAAATAATGATAATCAAATCCTTGATGACAGCAACACTCAGTAACACTCACAAAACAATTACTGTATATTGACAGTCATGTTACGTTATTTTTAAAATGTTCCCTTTTCTTTTTCATAGCTTCTTTAACACACTACTTCTCCGCTGCGATACGCGGGTATATATACTCAGCAAAAAAAGAAACATCCCCTGACTTTCAACTGTTTTTACTTTCAGTAGACTTAATCTATACTAATAAACGGCAAAGCCCTCACTCACTCACTCACTCACTCACTCACTCACTGACTGACTCATCACTAATTCTCCAACTTCCCGTGTAGGTAGAAGGCTGAAATTTGGCAGGCTTATTCCTTACAGCTTCCTTACAAAAGTTGGGCAGGTTTCATTTCGAAATTCTACACGTAATGGTCATAACTGGAAGCTGTTTTTCTCCATTTACTGTAATGGAGATGAGCTTGAAACCCGTGGGGGCGGAGTTTGACATCATCACGCCTCCCACGTAATCACGCAGTACGTAGAAAACCAGGAAGAGCCCCAAAAAGCGCTGAAGAAAACATGCATTATATAATTGAGAAGGTAGCGAAACAATAAGAAGCGAGCGAGTGATATATACAACCATATTCATGAGTTCTGCTACTTCGGAAACAAAGCACAGTGTAAACCTACACTTTAAATTAAGTTCATAGACAGGCTG
>JANRMT010062821.1:34459341-34472386 GCA_026402145.1 Polypterus bichir lapradei | reverse complement strand
AACATAAAGCCAGGGCAACAATGGAATGGTTTAAAACAAAACATATCCATGTGTTAGAATGGCCCAGTCAAAGTCCAGATCTAAATCCAATCGAGAATCTGTGGCAAGATCTGAAAACTGCTGTTCACAAACGCTGTCCATCTAATCTGACTGAGCTGGAGCTGTTTTGCAAAGAAGAATGGGCAAGGATTTCAGTCTCTAGATGTGCAAAGCTGGTAGAGACATACCCTAAAAGACTGGCAGCTGTAATTGCAGCAAAAGGTGGTTCTACAAAGTATTGACTCAGGGGGCTGAATAATTACGCACCACCCACTTTGCAGTTATTTATTTGTAAAAAATGTTTGGAATCATGTATGATTTTCGTTCCACTTCTCACATGTACATCACTTTGTATTGGTCTTTCACGTGGAATTCCAATAAAATTGATTCATGTTTGTGGCTGTAATGTGACAAAATGTGGAAAAGTTCAAGGGGGCCGAATACTTTTGCAAGCCACTGTGTATATGTATATATATATATATATACACATATACACACACATACATACATACATACATTACAGAAAAAAATTCAACTATATGACAGTTTTTAAGTATGAGAAGAGTTTTATTTTCTTTTATGCCATATGTATTATGGCTAAATATTTTTGTATGTATTTTATTAGTATGTGTTTTAAGGAAAATGTTTTGCATCTTTATGGTCACTGAGCAATAAGCCTACAGAATTTCATTTGGTTAATAAAACAAACAGTTAACACCTGTGGTCAATAGTTTAATTTTACAAATATTCTTTAATATAGAACATAAGGCTTCTATGCATCTGGTTGTGCAGGAGCTTACAGCACAAAGTTTTTTTAAAAGGGATAAAGGGGAGAAAAAAGAAATCTCAATCACTACCATCCGATCAAGAAACATGAATCTATAAGCAATATCGGCCTTTAAAAACATGACTGGAGCATCCCTTGTGTTAAAAATGAAAAAACCATCAGGTCTACGCCTCTCAGATCAAAGGTCCCTATGCAAATGTAATTCAAATGTGTGCATGTAAACCAATGGTTGATTGCTTTTCCTCGCACTCCACTTGTTTCAGATTTGCTATACAATATTATGGTATTTTACATATCTAGTTTTGCATATCACTTCCGGGAGAACCCTATTCATATTTTTAACTGGTTAACTAGTACTAGAAAATACAGAGAGCTGCAATCCTCTTAAACACAACAATTAAAGTGGATTTTTAATTAATCATTCTATAAAGGTAAAGTCACTCTTTAACCCAAGATACTGCTGTTTTATGCTGGAATTATTAAGCATCCATCACAGAAAACAACATCCGCCTTCCTTTTGTCATTAAAGCCAATGGAAAAAACAAATACCATATTCTTGATATTCCTTACATCACCTTAACAGATCTCCTTTTTAAAAGGGCCTTAAAAGGCCTCCAAACAAAAATACATATTTTTAAATGTTTTGTAACCCATGTAGTTTGTAGTGGCGGCCAAGATTTTTTTTTAATTTTGTGTTTTCATGGAGAAAAAACAAACATTCAAATTGAACACAACCAAACTGTGACCTGCTCTGGATAGCTGCAATTCTTGTGTAGCTTTTGTTGCATAATCCACACGTACATTATCCGCTCATATTCTCAGAATGTGCAAAATACATTAATTTTTTTGCTAAAATACTGTTATTACTTGCCTCCGGAAAACTCTACATAAATAAAAAACGTGTGTCCAAAATGCATCAGGTTTGTTTAGATGTTCACTTGTTGTGCATCTTTCACTGCACAGAAGAACAGTGCACCACCACTCCAGAGATGGCTAAATCTTCCTGAAGGTGTTTTACAATCAAATGTGGGTTTTGATTTCCCTTTCTAGCAATCCTGCAAGCAGATCTCTCTGAAAGATTTCTTGGTCTTGGAGATCTCATCTAGACCACAACCACTTCTGTTAACTGCCATTTCTTAAATTCATAATGAAGTAAGGAAACAGCTACCTGAAAATGTTCTGCGATATGCTTACAGCTTTATCCTGCTTTGTATGCTTTTATTTATATTATAGAGTGCTATGCAGATGCTTAAAGGAGCTCATGGCTGCCAATTGTTGGGACAAGGTTTGGGGAGTCAAGAGTATTTATACAGCTTTGAAATTTGCATCACCTGGCCTTAACTAATGATGACTATGAACAAGCCATTGGCCTAACAAGCTAAATAAGATTTGAGGCCATGGTAAAAGTCACAAAGTTAAGCAAGACCTCCATTCCGTTGGGGTGTCTTTTTCACTCTATAATTGTACAAAATAAAAATATACTCCTCTAGCTTAAAATGCTCAAAATAATGCTTCACCTTTCACTTTTTCTTTTTGAGAGGAGTTCATTTTCTGTTCACCTGAATATTCTCAGTAACAGAAATATTTACTTGGCATGCCCAAATGTTTGTAAACTAAATGATGGGAATATCCCAGCAGGTGGCAGACAAAGGCAGGACTGGATAAGCCTTTAATATTTTCAAAGATGACAAAAAATGCACTACTTACAGCATTATGACTTCATATGCCTTCATAGTTATTCCATTGAAAAAAAATGTGTTGGAGGCATAAAGTGAACTTCAGCTGACTAGGAATATTTCTGGCAAACATTTATAGTAGGAAACTATATAACCACTGAAAGGTTTCTGTGAATGCTGGAAAACCTAGTAAACTAATGTTTCAAAGTATACAACACTTTTAAAAATGAGGAAGAAGATGAAGTAAATGTTAGCCTGCATTATGGACAAATACTTGGCTTGACATATAACTTCTACCCTAACTGATTACTTGCACACACATCAGAATAAATGCATTCAACACCAGAGAATCTGGCCATTCACCTGCCCAATGCCTGGATAGTAGCATGCACATTATCAGAATTCAGCACTAGATGCCAAAGCCCCTTGATACATGCATGTTCCAGCATCTGTTTGGCTACAGACAGGTTAGAACAGAAAGACAGCTACTGTACATAGTAGTGTACAGAGTGGTCAAAACTTGCGCTCCTGATCTGAGGAGAATATACCTTCATTTAGTGTAAAGCGACAGCAGACCGATGTGTCTGTAAAGCTGCATTGCAAAGATACTTCCCTTGTTCATGTTCAATTGGGTAACAGGTGCCAATTACATAAAAAATATTCCAATTTAAAACTAAAAGAAGAACCCAAGCTAAACAAGCTTCATGACAGCAGTACTGAATGCACATCCTAGTGCTTATTCACAAGAGCAGAATGCCAGCTGTTATGTCATACAGAAGGCATGGCAGAGAATTTAGCCTGTCAGCAAAAGTGAAATAAATACCTCTGAAGAGCAGCACTTAAAAGATCTCTCATTCTGATGTAAACTTCGGCAGTACCCCAAGTCAACAGAATTACTGCAGAGTAGTCTTGAAGTACAATAACCATAAATGGATAAGCAACAAATCAAGGGCAATCAAGAGACAAATACATAGTTTTTGTTTTTACCCACTTAAACCTTGTATTTTCTCTTTACATATCTCAAGCCAACTATTTTTATCTCCCATTTAAGAGGCTCAAGAATTTTCACTAAGTGTTTATGTTAACAGCAAACTTTGACATTTTTAAATTCTGAATTTCAATATACTTTTCTAGGTTTCTTCTTCTGGTTGAAGGAGGTAAGTTTGTGAAAGATTTACAAACTTTCCATGAAAAAACAGACCCAGTGCACATTTATCCCAGTTACTTTGTTCACCGATCTTTAATATATATGATTTGATACCAGGAATTTTTAATTACAGTATTTCATACACCTTTAAATATATTTTGATGCTCCTAATCATACCATTGGCATGTTTGATTAAAACTATTGCTAGTCCAGTTGCTTACAGCTATGACTTCTTATAAAACAGCAAAATAAAGAATTATGATTCATGCATACATATTTATTTCCCATTTTAAATTGTAAAGAACAAGATATTAATTATTCAGCCTGAATTGAATTTATTCTGAAAATATTATAATCACAGATCGCTTTCATTTTTTTGTTGAGGTAAGAAAACTGACAACTGTGACTGAATTGCTACATAATAAGTTGGCATAATTGCTTGTAATTTACCTGTGAAATAAAGAACAAATAAGTATAGCAGATTGTGCTACAGACTGGTTCATGAAGTACTAAATTGTGGATAAACAAATTGACCAACACATTGACCAACACAGCAGCTTATAATGACTAAGACCCAATTTTGTAGAGGTAGAGATGTCTCCTTTGCAGAGAAAAAAAAATGTAAATAGAATGCTAGTACTATATTTCATTGATGTACTTAAGGTTTTTATGCATTTTATGGGGAAGAATTTTATTGTGGTACTTGTATACCAAAACACATTAGTTGTGAAGTCCTTTTGATTGTACACTAAACACTGTTTGATCTTTGAAGACTGGAAAGCAGACATTTTCCTTAATTGTGAAAGAGGAACCATCACATTTGCCAACATTAGCATGACTACATAGATTACAATGACTCAAATATTTTGGGTCATTTTAGTTTTCACAGTATTACAAAAGAAATAGTATGAAATGAAGTATGCAAATCTCTTACATTACAACATGAAAAAAAATATTCTGTCATATTAAATAGGCCAGGAACATTCATAATTAAATTCTGTGAATTGAATGAGTATTAGAATCTGAACATTCAAAACTGAATTGAAAACCTCCAATCAGTGCCATATCACACTTGATATTGAATGCAACACTGTCAGAACTTTCACATTGCATATGGGGCAAAATGTCCCAAGACAACTTGACTATTCTCAACTTTACAATTCAGCACATAAAGGAAGATTTATTTAAGCAGACAGGAATCTCTGCACATACAATGTAATTTAACATTAACTGTAATTTAACAGAAAACAGAGAAGCATATACTTCACAATATGGTTCTCTCTCTTTTTTAATACAGTGTTGCTACAAGCATTGTATGTAAAACACTCAGCTGGTTTACCTCTACATTAAGCATAAATTACCTAAAAAAAAATTTGGAATGAGAGGTGATAGAAAACTTCACACCTCTCCCAGAGATAATTAATATGGAACATTAAATCAAAATCTGTGGATGCAGCAGGGTTTAAAAAAATTTCATTCTTCAACATCAGATTTACAACCCCGATAAAAAGATTTGTCAAAATTGTATTTCTACCTTGCTAGTGGCATAGTCATATTTGTAGCCCCAAGAATCTTAAATCCACATTCCAACAGTTATTTAAAACATTAAAATTTCAGGCTTTTGGTTTAATGATAAGCCTATCATAAACAATAGGGTCTCTCTCAAAAGGCATCAGAGGTCTAAGGTAAGACAACAGCATACTATTGTGAGTATGTTATGTTCCATTACTGTGTATTCTCAGTTTTACTATGGAGACTAGATACCCGAAATTAAGTTCCACAAAGGGGAAAATTAAAAAAAAAAACAAGATGCTTTTTTGATAAACAGAAACAAAATACTGACTGTTGGGATGTGACTGAAATTTTAACTTCAGTAAAAGAAAAGTAATAATAAACTAAAATATACTATAGAATCACTATGCTAATCACACAGTGACCTAAATACTGTACAGAAATAATACATATTTTTTGTGATATCTTAGGCAGTATCTCTGCTCTATACTCTGTACTTGGAGCGAAGATGAATAAACAAATGAACAAATAGTTTACGCCAACACCACACAAGGGCAACAACAGAATTCTAAGTTACACTGCTCACTCTGAAGCATATTGTTTTGTACATCTTTCAGAATGCTGGCATGTTTTTGGGAGCTTAATTCTTAACTGGTTAAAAGATTTGGTTTTGTTATCAACATTCAAAAGGTTTGGTAAAGCATAAAGGGCTTTTAGTTAACAAAGGCTTTCTTGTTTTGGTTAGTTTTAACTTATTTCATCTGATCAATGTTAATGATTAAGTGGTGTGATGGATGGCAGCCAGTGCCAATACCCGGCCGGGATGCCTCCGAAATGGAAGGACAGGGGTAGAGGACTTCCGAAAGGCACAGTCTCCCCCGAACTCTTACATGGCAGCCCCCTTGGCTGCAATGGCACCTTTGATTCCCACAGGGCTGTATGGGAATTACTGTTTGACAGCACAGCCCTGTCATGTTCTATGGATGCCACCAGAGGGAGCAGTGGGATGTGTGGGAGCTGCAGAGCCCTACTTTGGTCTTTGGAGATGCGCTCCACATGTGAAAAACGTGTGTTGTGCTGAACTCGTGTCTCTGCCTGTCTGTGTTTGGGTAACAACTGGAGTGCCCCTGGTTTCCACAGCAAGCATTATGAAACATGTATGATTGTGAGGAAGAACTGATAATGTGCCACTAATGATCATTTGCGTTTAACAGGAGTTTAATAGGAACACAATGGAGATAAACAAGCTGGTTACTTGTGATGATTGTTTTAGGAAAAGTTGGTTGGTGCATTTTACACAAATACAGCACTGACTTCCCCCACTCTGCTTTACAAAGATCCATGTTTAAAAATAATAAAAAGAAAAGATTCTGTTTTCAACCTTACAAAATACAATGAAGCTGAAATTTTGTGGATACAAAATCAATGTGCATACATCATGGCTGCCATAAGTTCCCAGCATTCATTTGACGCATTCTTTGAGCATTTCCTTAGAAATTAACTAGATGCGAGCGGGAGTTGCAGTACCAGCAAATAAATAAATAAATAAATAAATAAATAAATAATCATAGAACACATGCGTTCAAGTTGGAACTGGACATCAGAGTTCTTTACTATCAACATGCAACAGCAAGCCACTTTGGATCAATTGTGTGCTTCGATGTTTTATGAATGGTTCGATGTGGTGAAGAAATCAAACTTAAATGCTGACATAAAAATGTATTTGTGGTGCTTTTCTTCATCTACTTCTTGCATAGGCAATACAAGCATCACATATTCCCCAACGTTAACAATGTGATGCATTTTAAAGGTCGCACACACCATTTTCTGTGTCGTCTTTATTTTATTTTTTTTTTGCACCTTCTCAAAGGCATCAAAATGTATGGAAGTGTATTGGAGCCACGGAGAAAAAAAAAATTGGGGACACATTGAAGAAAAAGGAAAAAAAAAGGTCTATTTTGTGACTAAACATTAATTTCATAATTTTGTCATAAAAGTAGAAAGTTGTAAACATCATCTGAAACCTGACCCAGTTGTTAAATCGCTGTGTGTTTCTGGAGCTTCCTCCTGTGCTGACAGCAGCGGCAGGCAGTGATTGCCACAAAAAACACATTAAATTTATGATATTACAGCTCTCTGCACATTTAGAATCCTTAGATTTACACCTGATATCACTTTCATGATGAAATGTGTTAAATCATATATGTTACAGTTTACATATAAATCATTATGTTAATTCAAATAATTTATATTGTTAATAATTCCACATTGGGGGGCGTTACAGTGGTAGCGCTGCTGCCTTGCAGGGAGTCACATCCCTGGTGTTCCATGGCTGGAGTTTGCATGTTTTCCTGGTGGGTTTCCACAGTGTGCTCCAGTTTCCTTCCAAGGACATTCAGGTCTGGGGATTTGGCGAAGCTAAAATAAAACACTAGTGTATGTATGTATGTGCTTGTATCCACTTTGAGATGAGCTGATGCTCTGTATAGGGACTGTTTCTGCCTCGTGCCCGAAGCTAGCTGGAGTGGGCATGTGCCTGGATTGATGGATGTAATCATTTACATAGATGGAAAGGCCATTTCTTTGAACATGAAACTTGAAGGGGTAAAGCATTGTTATACAGCTTTACTAAATGGTATTTAATGAAGGGTGATGTCTTACTAGTGTGTTTGTTTTAATGACTAATATTATTAAACTAATTTATTAATACATAACACATATAACACATTTTTGTGTTATCTGAACAAATGTGGAGGTCATTTTTGGGAATTTAAAAAAAGGTTTTCTGTTTACATGATATGGTAATTATTTGCTCAAATTCTGGTGTTTTTCAGGAACAGTTTAGCTTTGATAAGTACCTGAAACCTATATGTAATTATACAAATGGATCCATGTTAAAATGAAAATCATTAGGTTCAATGTACCAGAAATGTTCTAGTTCATACTGCTTTTACATTGCTCAGTCTAATGGCTGTCATTGATCTATTATATCTTTACTTCTACAAGATAATTATCTAGTTTATTAAATTGGAAAATATTCAGTCTCCTTTATGGTACAAAATTGTATTTTTTAACCTTAAAAACATTTTGACCTTGCTAACAGAGCAAAATAAATGAGTTGTATGTAGTGCTGGGAGGTATACCGATTCATACCGAAAACCGTTTTTTATTTTGGTTATGATATGGATTTCAACACTGGTTTAAATAGCCTAAACAACGTTCGGAACGTGCCGCAGCGGGAAACTGTTTAAGGGGGGACCTTTTCCACTGCTACACCGATAAACACGCATGCAATGGAGTACATGCATTAATGGAGGTATTGAGCGGTGAAAATGGACAGAGAACATTCTGAAACTGAAGCTGTAGCAGATGATAAAGTTGAACATGATGACAAAGAAGAACTTTTGATGAAAAAAAGGAGCCGTGTCTGTTGTCTGGAGATACTTTGGTTTTAAAAGGTCAGATGTGGACCAAACAACTATTCACTGCAAATGCTGTCGAGCAAAAGTTGTCGCTGGAGGCGGCAACACAAGCAATTTGCTGCACCACCTTAGTCGCAAACATGCTTTGGAATACCATGAACGTATGGAACTAAGATTTGCACCCTCCATGTCCTCAGGTAAAACTGAAAAAGCTAGAGGACACTCGAGTCAGACGTCACTTGTAGACACGTTTGCTAGAGGTACTGTCTACGACCAAAAAAAGCAAGTAGTGGATCGAGATAACAAACGCCATTACAATCCATATAGCTAACGTGTCAGTGGAAAGATATTGTTAACATTAACAGAACGTGTAGTTGGTTTACAAAAAATATTTACTATTTATTCCTTTTCTAAGACATGTTCAGTGCAATACAACTTTTGAAAAGCACCTCTGGATATTTTACTAAGTCTAAATGCCTCTTTGGATGGTTGAAAATATATTGTCAAAATTATAGTTTAAGTTGTTTGCAAAATTTGTTCAATAAAAAGGTTCTATAGTTTGACTGCAACTGTCATGCAGTGTGATTCCTTCTCTTCATTAGTGCCACCCCCTTGAAAACTATCACTTTATGGGGCCATGCAAACTTGTATTAATACTTGTGTGCACATTAAAATTTTTTGTACAATATACAATTCTTATGACAGTGGAATAGGTTATTCTTAGCCAGTGTACTGCAGTAATTGCAGTGGAAAATGTGGTTAACATCCACTCATGCATGGGGAAAAAAATACCGTAGAATACCGTGAAACTGGTATAATTTTGAAAAATACCGTGATATAGAATTTTGGTCATACAGCCCAGCACTAGTTGTATGTATTAATTAACAAGATCCCTCTATCTAAATTGGAAGACAATTTCATAAACCATATATATGTGTTTTTAAGTTCGACTCTACTATGAAAAACTAGTGCTACTGAAATAGTCTTCTCCCTGCACTACTCAGACCAAGATTATACAGGTTCAAAAATAGATAGGCAGTCAGTTTAATACATTTTTGAAACTTACAAATGCATGTATCAATTTGTTCTTGTAATTAAGGAAAAATTAACTTAATCTATGTATATAGTGTGCTTCCTATTTAGAAATGTATTGTATTTCTTATAAGTATACACACACTTTTATTAAATGTATTGACAGTTTACTAACTTTATTCTTCTCTCTACATTTAGAGTACAGATAGGTTAGGTGACTAGCGTAAAGACATATAATGAAGAGGCAAAAAAAATAAACCAGAAATCTTATGGTGTTAAGTCCAGAGGCCAAGCCATTACACCACACTATCTGCCACACAAACTGAGAACAAAGCACACATTTAAAAATAAGTCGATTATAAAATAACAATTCTATATTCCTACTGATATGTTAGTTCTACAACACTGTAAGCCATAATACTTTAGTTTTCTTAAGATAAACAGTTCCCATTCAAAGAGGCTTAAGCTTCCATTTTAACAACTATTCACCAACGCCCCAACGAATAATACATCTCTCCCAAATTACTACGGTTTCAGAGATGGGACAAAGATAGTAAAACCCATCATCTATATGCCAAGTTGCTAACAGCATACATCAGAGACAGAGAAAGAGATCACATACCATGACCCTTAACAGAAAAGACAGCAATATAGAGGTGCTGGAAAAGAATACACACTTATCAAGGGAAATAAGCAATCCCATTGGCAGTACAAACACATTCTCAATGAAATTTAAATAACAGTGTGACCGAATTATGATATACTAGGAGAGAGAGAGTCTGGCTATGTACCTGAAATTATACAATTTTTTTTTTCTAAACTTTACTTGCCTTTGGTTTTTCAGGAGAAGTACATTGCCAATATCTCTGAGCATTTATCTAATGAAACCAGTTGTATTATGTTTATAAGAAAAAAGGATCTTAAATGTAGTGTGGTATCCGGCCGGGGCTGGAGCCCAGCCGGGACGCCCAGGAGGACTGGAGGAGGGCTTGGACCTCCTCCAGACCGCGAGGGGGCATCTGCCCTGGTTATGTTGGGGGCCACGGGTAAAGGGCTTAGAAGCCCAGCCCTGTAGGGACCCGTGGCCACCGCCAGGAGGCGCCACCATGCCTGAATCACTGTGGTATCCAGCCGGGGCTGGAGCCCGGCCGAGACGCCCAGGAGGACCGGAGGACGGCTTGTGCCTCCTCCAGACTGCAAGGGGGCGTCTGCCCTGGTTATGTTGGGGGCCACGGGTAAAGGGCTTAGAAGCCCAGCCCTGTAGGGACCCGTGGCCACCGCCAGGCGGCGCCCCGGTGCCTGAATATACCTGGAGCCCAGCACTTCCGCCACACCAGGAAGTGCTGGGGGGGGAAGACGACACTGGGGTGTGGCTACAGAGGAATGCCGGGAAGCAGCTGGAGCCCATCCGGGTTCCTATTTAAGGGGCTGCCTCCCTTCAGTCGATGGCGGAAGTCGGGTGGAAGAGAGACGGAGCTGGAGAGAGGACTGGAGGCGGCCAGGAGAGAGAGGCATTTTGACTGTGAGGCCTGGACATTCAGGGAACGGTGCAAGAGGCACTGGGGAGTGCACTGTAAATAATTGAAAATAAACGTGTGTTGGGTGAACTTATAATGTCCGCCTCTCTGTGTCCGGGTTCAAGTCCACAATAGCCAATAAATTAAAGCTCTCAGCTCAACTGACCAAACAAAAATCAATCAACCACTATGCCTTCTGCTACATAAATATCTACAGTTTATGCATGCATGTTAGGTGAAATGCAACAAACTTCAAAAGCTACTAGGCGCTGCAAATTTTTTACTATACTATTTGGAATTCAATGTAAAGAGCAGATAAATATAAAAGCAGTATATTTATTGTTGGTTCAAATTCTGCCTAATACATGTTAAATATTGGATATTAAATGAGTATGGCATTATAAGCTGTTTAGGAACTGAACACAGTTGGGTAACACACAGAA
This sequence comes from Polypterus bichir lapradei, assembly GCA_026402145.1. Classification (NCBI taxonomy): domain Eukaryota; kingdom Metazoa; phylum Chordata; class Cladistia; order Polypteriformes; family Polypteridae; genus Polypterus; species Polypterus bichir. Next base: position 34,460,811 of record JANRMT010062821.1, on the reverse strand, counting down.
CTGATGAACTCTGATCATGTTGCAGAAAACTTAAGGGACTCAAGAAATGTTATTATAAATTCTGTACAAATGTCAAATAACCTAATAAATCACTACAAAAAACAACAGCAGGGATTCTTAAGAAGCTAAATACAGTATATAATATTAGTATATCAAACCTGCTTTGATCATAATGCGCCACGAAGAGAAACTGTCCTTTGAACACACTTTTCCAGAGCACAATTTGTACTGAAGATTATACTTTTTTCTCAGTTCTGTGTAGTGGTGGCTGCAGAACCTGAAATTACCACACAAAGAGACTCCGGATTTAATTTCTTTATTTCAAGGCGGCATCACTCTTCCTCGGTGTGCTCTCGGGGAATAAATGCTGCTAATCTTCGCATGCTCACCCGTGCTCATCCCGCAGCGAGCTCTTCTACTTCTATCAAGGCTGTTCTCTTGAAAGTGAGATCAGTGTCTAATAAAAGTTTTATTCTGCAAGACTTTATTATCTCAAATAATCTGGATTTCTTTTTCATCACTGAGACCTGGATTGTAAATGGTAACTCTTCATGTTTTACTGACTTGGTACCATCAGGTTATTCATTTTTAAACTCTCCTCGGCTGACTCGTCGTGGTAGGGGCATTGCTACTGTTTTTAAAAGTATGTTCTTCTGTCAGAGCCTTACAGGGGGTCCGTTTATTAGCTTCGAACTGCAACTTTTCGAAGTGTGCAGCACCCCATCGTTGTTGTTTGTTTGCTGTGGTTTATAGACCTCCTGTAATTAATGATATCTTCATTTCTGAATTCTCTGATCTCCTGGCTGATATCACCCTCTCCCATGACAAAGTATTTATTGTTGGTGAATTTAACATTCACGTTTGTTGTCAATCAAAACCTTTGGTTAATGACTTTTTATCACTATTGGACTCATTTGATTTTATCCAGCATACTAGCAAAATACCCGCGCTTCGCAGCGGCGAAGTACTGCCTTAAAATTTTTATTAAGAAGAAAATTTAACCTTTTTAAACTGAGGGAAAATATGCCAATAATTATTTGTTAAGGATCTCTTTGTATACCATGTTGTCAGTTCGGCCCTCCGGTTGTAACATGACCAACCTGTGCGCTGAGCTTACTCTTGAGCATGTAACTTACAGTTGGCCATGTGAACAGTAATCTTGTCTCAAATCTCACAGCTTGGATTGCTGCTGTCATAATCGGTTTGAGTTTTATGGTTTGTTTCAATTATGATAGTATTTGCAGGATTTGTTGTGTTGAAGTGACATTCGGCATCTGTCAAGCATTGTAAGCACACAACCGGTTTCATCGATAAAATCACATCCAGCTTTTGAGAGTTTAAACACTCATAAACATCAAAGTGTCCACTACTGAAATCGTCACCTGTGAATCTAAGATGTTTAAGAGGCATTGGCGGTTGTCGAAAGGTGTAAAATATTTGGCCATTTCGGTACACTTGAAAGCGACAACC
>JANRMT010062821.1:34432625-34447079 GCA_026402145.1 Polypterus bichir lapradei | reverse complement strand
ACATACATATATATATATTATATAACAACGTTAGTTGCATGTTATGGTAGTAGTAAGCTATTTTAAGTAGTGAGATATTCCTGAGTTTTAATGTGTACTTTTATTTTTACTTTTAATTTTTGTTTTATTTTATAATCCTCTTTTACACTGAATGGTATATTCAGTGCTAAGTGTTTAAGTTTTCTGTATGCATAAGCCTATGTGCTTACAGATGCCTCCTTTCATTTATTTGACAGACACAGTTTCTGCTTGGCTTTAGGCTCGTTGAAAAACAGTGGTAATCTGCAGCAATGTGCTGTGCAGGACGAAGTTCTGCTTATTCAAGTCTGTTCTGTTCTGTGTGAACTGTCAGACATCTGTTGTAACCTGAAAACTGTGATGTTCGGTTGTATTGCATTTACACATCGCCACCCACCCCTCCGGCCCAAAACCCAATGTTCCTTCGCTAATTTTATTTTGGCACCACCACTACACATCAATAGCACTGTTTCACATATTCCAGGCTAGTTATGTCTATGTAATTTTGCACAGTTGCCCCATGTAAATGTCTTTCCTGGTACTTTGGTCTACTGCAATAACCCAAAGACTTCTACTATGTGGATCTGGATTGGCCACAAATAACTAAATAGAGGTGCTTGGGAGACATGTACATGACTATGCCCCGTGGTGAACATGTGTCCCACTCAAAGATACAGCTGACATGACACTGACATGAAAAAGGATTTATAGCATAAACTCTATTGTACACATTTTGTTCTGCTGCTACATGAAGCAATCATTGAAAACAGTGCTTTAAGAAAGATCAATGACCTCTTATACTTAACCATGTTATTGTCCTCTGCCAGGAGTGGATTCTGCCAAGGAACTAAGCATTAAATAATAACAAATCACATCTATCTAACTTCCTTTGAGATATTCTAAACCAACAAAAAGACAGATAGTATTCTTAACTCAGTTCTCAAAAACACATTATAAGCACTGCATTTTGCTGTACATTTTACAGTATTTGCACTTTTAAAGAAAACAGCAATTGTATAATATTTTCATCCTTACAAAATATTACATAGAGTTTCTAAAAGAGCCACATTCAATAGATTGCAAAACACTAAATGTAAAACTTGCTGTGTTCTCAATCCAACAACATGCTCAAAACAATAAAATTAATATATGCACACATAAATCTAATATTACAATCTTTATACTTTAAGCCCTACTTTCCTATCAAAGCAGTCACTGCAGTTTTATTAACATCTATAAAAAGCCAATGTTCCCATCTATCTACCTATGTGTTCTAAAATCCTCTTAAAGAAAGCTGAGGAAAAGGACTACAAAGAGTTAAAGAGTAATTCAATTCAGAGGTATCTTTTATGCAACCATTCAAGCATCTGGATTGAAAGACAGCTGTCTCCTTTTCACAAAGACCATCCTGAGACTCCACTTACTGGTATAGGGGTTTGCAGCTCACAAAAGGAAGGAGAACTGCTTTGACAAGATACTGCTGCAGCATTATATTCAGATGTGTCTCTCAATATACTGTATGAAAAATAAAAACAATTTGAGCTTCTAATAAATGTCACGGCAATTGCTTAAGCATGCCAAAACAGCTTGAAAAGCAAAGCATTTTTTTAATGTCAAAGAATAAACCTGTAACCTACAATGTATAATACTGTCATCATTTAATATGGGTATAATTAATTGCTCTTAGAAAGAGGATATGCTTGAAACCACTGTTCACTATAAATTATTACTACTATTTCTTACATAATATTGTGAAATAAGAAAGATACTACTAAAATAGGAGATCATTCTGAGGACTACAATACAACCATTACACAGACAATAGTAATATTATGAGAGATCACCAGATAACATATTTATGATACTAAAATTACTTCAAGGATTATTATTGTTGGTCCTCAAACACTGTATACGTTTTCATTATTGCCTATCTTATGGAGAAATCAGATGTTATCATTACCTTTTGCTACTGCAAAAGCAAACTTACCATTATCCGTTACTTTTATCTTATTATAACAACAAACAGGATCACTTTATGAAAAAAACAATTATTGTGCCAACAAAATTGCTCACTAGGGATATGAGTGGACATTTTTATTATTATTGCTTAAGTTCATAAAATGTCATTCAAAAGTGATAGTTCTGACATTAACAAAACAATTTTTAGGGATAGTGTTTTACTGAAAGCTACAAATATTTGTTACTGTCAAATAATCATAATGGTTGTACTTGGTGATACATATGTGAATGTTGCTTTTATAAATTATTTATTACGATATACTATTCTACAGTCTAATGTGCAAAGTACCTAAGACCAAGCGTTTCCTAAACCTGCTTGCCCATTACATAGCACCGATAGGCAAACTAATGCTGTTAGCACCATTTCCTGGACGGGCTACCAGTCTAGCTCAGGGTCAATTACCAGAATGGCGACATCCTTAATAAAAATACATACTATTATTGCTACATCTTTAAACTACCAGTAATTCACATTGGTTTTGTGTGCAGTTACTTCCCAATAAATATACCGACGATGACTACTGCCAATAATGATTCGCTCTCCCTCATCACATTATCGCCAAAGAGTGCATTTCTTTGCGGATGCGCCTATGCATTGAGAGTTGTTGGGAAAACCGCTCGTTATATAATGACAAGCCAAATATCTAGTCTCCGCTCATTAAGCGTGACAAAACAAAAGGTAAAACAAAGCATTCTTCTACACCCCAACCAAATGGAACAAAAGCGGGCAGCAAGTATCAGATGTAGATGTTTACAGGATGACTACCCGATGCGAACTTAAAGGACCAAACTCCGCTGCAGCTCACACGCGTTGCCGGGAGCGCATTCTGACCAAAAAAAAGCAAACTAGCAACCAAGTTAGCTCCGTTAGAGCGATAACTGACTAGCAGGCGTGTCGCTGAAGCTTGTCCAATTTGCACTGCTAACATCCCACCTATCATCCTCCTTGTGACGTTTTTGAGGCCTCTATTTTTTTCTCCATACCTTGAAACTTTTAGACAAATAACATAATCTGAAAAAATATAACAAAAAGGCAGCTGACTACTTTTTAAGAGAAAATGAGATAACATGAGCGAAGAGGCAAGGCCGTACTATATCCTGGCAAAGCAAAATCCGTGCCTATGCGCCCGACATCTATTGGATTGGCAAACGTGCAATAAATTGACGGGAAGCGCACCGGGCGCCCCTTTGCAGTGCTCTGCGCACGCAAGTCCTGCAGCCGACGCCGACACACTGCTGCGCTTCCGCTTCTCCGCACTGTCCTTTTCTTCCTAAATGGCATCAGTCGGCTTCATTAACCTTTACAGCGATCAATATTCATCACCCCACCCTGCTGACAGGTTAAGCCTCTCCGCATCGACATCACCCACCGCCACCACCTACCTACCATTCCGTGCCAGCTGACGACAATCCTGGACTGGCGACAGTCCTTTTCAAAACATTCCGAGATGTGAGAGAAAACGGGCAAAAAACAAAAGAAAATAGCGCAATAAATTCAAGGTAAAAAGGCAATGTAAACGAAACCACAAGGGCGCAGCTTGGGACAATGAAAAAAAAAAGAAAACGGGGAAGTCGGCTTGCTGAATCACTCCACTTTACCGTCTTGCAACCATGGTGCTGCAAGATGCTGGCTGTACCATTGTGGAGCCTACAAGAGGAGATAGACTGAGGGGTTAGGGAAATTGGTCGCTATGGAAACTGAAAGGAGCACATGACGTCAAAGAGCACGGCGAACTCGCGGTAGGGGAATGAGGGACTTCTGCAGCTTCTGTTGCCGTTGATCCTTCTGCGGCGCGTGCGTGGCGTGGCCGCGCGCCCGTGTTCCGCCCTTGACGCCTGCGCACTACCACCAATGGGACGCGTGCTTCGCATTGCTGTTTCTGCTCTATACCTCTCGTCGTTATACAAACCGCAGACAGGGAAGGGTGATTCTGTGCATAATTGGACGCTGCGCCTTTTTATGAAAGGAGAATGTTGCTGACAATGAAATGATGAGGTAGACCTTCTAAAAATGCAATGTACGTCACCCACGAGTTCTTGTTTTGTTTTGTTTTTTTGCTCTGTGCTACATCATGATGAGCAAGTCTGTTATTTAAAATAATTTAATTAGCTCAGTGTTTAAACTAAATATTTAAGTTGAATTAATGGGTGGATATGTCACAGTGTCACATACACGATGATTTTAAGGATGCCCCATTGTTTGTAGTGCTTTGCTTTTAAAATGTGCAAGTTCTTAAGATTTGAGGCCAGTGTGCGAGTCCCCACCATAAAGAACTGCAGTCAGTTTGACTGGCAAATCCAACTTTGCCCTGTGGACAGACGTCCAGTTCAGTTTATGTGTAGGCATGTATTAAAATGGACAGGCCTCTCACATACTGCAGAGCAACACAGTAAGTCCATGCTAGCAAAGCTTTTTCATTGAATCAATAACAAATACAAGTTAGTCATCAAAATGTATATATTTATCTATTACAAGCCAACTGACTCACGCAGTTAACATCTCTACAGCTCCTTCCATCCCTGGCATACTAAAAGCTGTACCTCTTTCACAATTCCTTAGACTCCACCATCTCTGCAGTGATGAGGTTGATTTCTGTAATGAAGCACTCATAATGAGGTGTTTCTTCATTGACAGAGGATACACTTCTCGTGTTGTGGGCAAGACCCTCAGTCAAGCCAGGAGTAGCTCTTGTAATATCCACTCTAAAAGGAACTGCCAATAATGAAACCTGCTTCCTGCTGGTCCACCATAACACTCTATATCTCCCACAGGTAATTAATTACATAAAATGTACCAATTTTGTAGACTGGTCCTTCCATAGGAGCCTTGTTACTCTAACCCTCCCTTAAATTCCTTCCATCAGTCTCCTAACCTACAGAAGCGTGTTATCAGCAGTTCACTTCATAGAGGAGATCCACATTCCTCACCTGGCACTTTGGGATGTAACCGGAGTCACTGCGTCGCATGTAAATATGTCACCAACAATACCTTTATATCTAATCCCTCTGGTAAATGCAATATTAAATAACGAGCCTGTTGTCAGTCTGAAAATCTTAATTTCCTATATTTCTTGTAGGATGTGGACAGCCATGTACATAGGTAAATCTGAGAGATGGCTAGCAGACGGTTTCAGGAAGCATGAGAAACCGTAAAGATTAAAGACCTTACACTGATGTCTCTGTGGTCTTTCACAGGACTTCAACAGAAGTAAAAAAGAACGAGCTAAACTCATTCTCAATCTGGGATCACATTTTCCTCTGTGTCTAAATGACCTCCTAACTTTTTAATCTTTCCCTTCATTTTTTGTAATGCCAGTTTTTTCATACCTAATGTCACCATCTCCTTTCATCTGCCCTGGTTTTGTTTCCCCTCCAATATATGTTACCTGCTTTGTTCTTTTTCATTTGTACACTATACAGCCAAAACATTGTGTCTTTTACCTTTTTTTGCTTTTCGGCTCAAAAATAACCTTTACCTTTTTTTTTCTATTTCAGATGCACTCTGACATACCCCTAAACTAACTCAGTCAGAATTTATACCCTATCATTCTGATCAAATGTAGTGTCATAGTAATCCCAACTAAAACCAAGCTCTTTAAATTAATCCGAGCTAATAAGTAATTATGTAAAATGTGAAAACATTAATCATTTTTTGCCCAATCACTTTATATCATACAAACCTAATGTCAATAACATTTATTAAAAGATTATTTAATGAGGACAATGCATTTCAGCTATAGAAGATGAGCAATACCATTACAGTCCAAGAATATGCAAAATAGTCCAGCTTAGACAAACAGTGATGTATTTTCTTACCCTCTTGTCCAGGTTATGGCAGTGGGGGCCATAATCAAACCTGGGTGGAGCCCTAAGCTGTTTACTAACATATACACACTCATTCTGGGTCAATTTAGAGTCTCCAATTAACCTTAAGTTCATATCCCTGGGGTTAGAGAGAAAAAAACATATAGATATGGAGTATACCAAATTTAGACAGGCAATTTCATGGCCACCTGGTATTCTGTAAGTATGAGGCAGTCGTACATTTTATTTAAAGTTAAATATCTGAAAATCCAAATATGCATTGTTCTGTAAGAAGACATAAAAATATGTTGTAAAATGGAGCTACTTAATAAATCAATATTCCCATATCTACATATTAAATACAAATGTATAAATTCCTTAATGTTCATCATGCAATAAATTAAGCAAAAAAAGATAACACTCTGTATCTGCATATTTTAAAATGTGCAGTGGAAACAGGATATTTGGAATGAGGAGCTGCTGTCTGTATAACATACACGCATCCAACCGTTTTGCGAACTGTTAATTCCATTTCAGAATCACAAAGGGGTATCCACATACAGTAGCTAGCCTAAAGCCAATGTCACATTGCTCAAGTTTTAGTCATGTGGTATGTCAGACTTGCAGACTGCTTTTGCTGCTGTCTTTGTTAGACTACAGCCCTGCTCACTGTTTTTTGCAACAACCAATAACATGTTGTCTGATGGAGCTGGTGCTGTATGAAGGTTTAACAACTACAGCAAGTTCAGCCACAATCCGGGTATTTTTTATTCTTTACATTCTGTCATGGTACATAAAACCTGAGACATCAGACACTTAAGCTTATATTCTGTTTGTGAGGCCTAAAACAGATGTGTTTTTTGTTCTTTTTGTTGTATTATATGTATTGTATATCTGGATGAGCGTTCACTGGTTGTTACCTCTCTTCCACGCAGATTCTGGCCCTACGACTAAAGACAAAATTAAACCTGTTGAGTTTGTTGAAGCGAGTCACAGGCTAGTTGGACTGAGTTGCTGGACATGTCACATTATACTACTGGCTTCACAGTAGCATGCTGTTGATTGCCTCTAATTCCCTAAGATTATGTAAACATGACTGAAAATCACTGGACATATCAAACTTACAGGGAAAATACTGACATTCCAGCACAGTCTTACTTACCCCTTTTGGTGACAGCCAAAAACATGTGGCCTGGTGGAATCGGTACTGTACAAAGGGTTAACAGGTGCAACCCATTTTTTTCTTTTTTCCATTCTGTCATGGTACATAAAAAAATTAAACATCAGACAGACAGCCTTTCTTCTGTTCATGAGGTCCAAAATACTTGCATACCTTATTCCTTGTTGCTGCATTATATGAATTGTACTTCCATATGTGCATTCATTGGTTGTCAGCTTGAATGCACACAGAGCCTGCCCCTATGACTAAAAACAAAAGCGAGTCGAGGACTAGTTGGACTGAATTGGTGGACATGTCACATTACGCAGCTAGCCTCATGGGATTGAACCAACTGGGTCTGAATCAATAAGAGTAACAACTGAAATAAAGGCTATGACTGAAAATGGCCTTGTCTATTTGACATGGCCTTTAACTCAACATATCAGTCTTGCTACCCAGATAATGTGAATCTATGACACACATATTGCTTTAATATTACATATCAGTAAGTGGCAAACAATATGGAAATGTTGATCATCAGATATTACTTTGTGTTAGTGATACATTCTTGAAGCATCAATATATTAAAATTTACTTAAAATCAGTAAATTTCAGTTATAACGTTTTCCATTCATTTCATTAGCGTTACATAGAACAGGGCCAGCAAATGGGTAGATGTAACATAATGGCATGTGATTGACCTACATTATCCCCTACCTATCCATCTTGTTTTGTTTGTATTTTGTTTGAATTTATGCTGTCTTAATAATGACATTGCATATAAATAAACTGGTATTTTGGGGATATTTTAAAACTAAGTGAAGTTCTTTGGATTATATGCAAATACTGGTGACCATTATATCAATAAAATGAAAACTATATGCAAGCTCAGCAAGAATGAGATACCTTACCCTTACAAAACAACCAAACAGACACCACAATGTGCAATGACAGTGATATGCAATAGGCAGTAGATCAACTCAGTCAACATGTTGTAAAGAACACTTTGGCAAATGATTTTCTGAAGGCTAAAAATCAAATTAAACGCTTTGGGAGATTTCATCAATTGACACATGCACTCACTCAGCATAGTGCAAAGCCCATTTCTTGAAAACATGTTGTCAGAATTCAAGACAGAATATAAGGTGCTGCTCACAGTCACATAACTGACTCTGTCTTGCAAAATGCAGTATGTATGAAGAGGTAAAGATCGCTGTGTGCTTAGAGCTTAACAAAATGGAGAGTATCACTCTCCCTACAGAAGTATGGACGTCTTGTGCTGCAGATGATGAGGTGTTGGAGATAGCACATACTTAGTGATGATCTGCTTCATATTGCAGACTAATACCATGGTGTGCAGACACACAGCATAAACTTTATGTGACAGCTTTTCAGAGATGGAAAATAAAAGAGAAGTCCTACGTCATGACCCACTTCCTATTTATGTCACAAGTGAATTGCATAATATTAAAAATGCCTTGCCTCTGTTACAATGTCAAAACTACTCAATAGGTTTTAGAGCTTTTTAAATTGAAAATTGAAGATTAAAATCAATCATGAGGAAAGTTTCCCAATCACTGATGCATGAAATCGGCATTGATGTCACTTACATAGTCCCCAATTACTGGGCCAACAATCACCATCATCATCACTTTTATTTTACTTATCCTAATCATGTAAATATAAATAAATCCTACTCAACTAGTATTCTTATTAATCTTCTCCCTTTTAAAGTGATCTCCTCAGTAGATTCCACGTACAGCTAGATGGTTTAGACCTAAGACACACTCCTTCACCTTGAGAATTTTTCAGGTCAATGAATTATTTACAGCATATTTTCCTGAAGTCACTTGAGGCCAAGGCTAAAAATCATGCTTCTTTGGCCTCATACCACCCAAATATATACTGTTGGTTTTATTGTTCATGTGCAATTGTTAATGTACATACATTACTTCACCGACATGTTTCATTAGCTACTGTTCTGAATGGCCAGCTAGCTAGTCTGCAGTAGCCATTATCAAAATCTACTTAACTCAATATTGACAGATCCACGCCACACAACTGTGCCATCAGAGGTAGCCACTCACTCTGCATGGCCTTCTAACAGCAGCCTTACTTAATGAGACAAAAACTGAGCCACAAGGACAAAGAGCAGATATCCCATCACAATCAGGAGGCAGTGTTCTCAATGTGTGAATGCAAAACTGAGCAATATTAAAAGTTATAGCCTACAGAGTCATTATGAGAAGGTAATAAAAATAAATTTTATTAATCACTAAAATCTGAAATAGAAAAATATAAATATAATATTTTATTTGATTATAGTATATATATACTGTATAATATATAAACAATATAAAAAACAGCAGAAGAGAAAGAAAGAGGTGTGCAAGGGTATCAGAAACAGTCAAAGGCAAAACATTAAATAACTAGATCTTGTAGCAGAATTGACTAAAGAGTGTATGCGAAGAGCTCTAGTAAAACGTTCTCTTTTGTTTTCCTTGTATCTTCTGTCACGTGATTGCACCAAAGTTAAAATTACCCAGTAACTGATACAGAAGAAAGGGTAGAGCCCAGGACACTTCCTGACATGTATGGCTTGCTGGCGTATCAAAGTGGTGTGGCATCTTCTAATCATTTACAAATTAATATATTTAACACTGTGTTTTGTTACTTTATTTTGTCTTTCATTTGATGCACTCAATATTTGTAAATGTTTATAGTGCTATGGGTTCATAAATGGGTGTGCTGGATTCAAGAAAAAAGTAAAATGGAATAATACTTTTGTATTTTGAAGCTGCCTTTTCCATTACTGGGTTACAGGAAACTTGAGCGTGTCCATTTTATAAATAGAATAACAGCACAATATTCCTTTTGACCGTGCATTACCTTACCAAATTCAAAATTTCAGGCATTTTCTTACCTTGAAAAGTTTCAGTGGGCAACAGGAAACCTCAGCTGTCAGTATGTTGTAGATTGATCATCTCAGTAACAGAAAGAGGGAAATAATGACTGCATTTTTATGTATAAATAGAATGCCAAGATTTCCACGCATCTAAGCCAAGTCATATGGAATACCAGTTGTGCCAAATTTAATAAATAAGAAAGTAATTATGAAATAGTCACATGATAAAGTGCAGCAATATACTGTATATAAATGAGTCATTAAATTTTGAACAAACACAATTAAATAAAAGCCCTCTAATTATTATCAAATTCAATTTCATCATGTTATTTTAATTCAGTAATGTAATAACGAAAATTTAATTATTGAAAATTTTACTTCAAGATGGCCTTTTTTTAAAGACTATTTTCAGCAACACATTTCCAAATAGCTCCTTTAAATGCAATTGGTATTTATTTAAGAATGCTTTTTTCATTATGATTTCACCACCTGTCAATGAAAAACAAGGAGTGGAGTGAAGCAAGGTCATTGACGGATCATATATTCAGTCCCATGCTGCATCCTGGACTTTGTATTGCATGCCTATTAGCTATATTGTTTGTCTACTGCTCAATTGCTCCATGTTCAGGATTATTACTTGCTTGTCAGTGTGGTTCAGAGTCGCACTTAATTGCCTTCTGCGATTTGCTTAATGGTCAGAAGATGCCTCTGCTCTTCTTTTTATTACTGTTATTATTGTCATTATCCTTTGGTTTCGTGATCACTTTGCTGTAAACACATGACCATAGGTCACTTTACGATCCTTTATTTACGTGTAATAAAGTTCAGAGTTCGATAATTAATAAACACAATCCTTACACCTGATTATGAATTCTGAATACATATGTATCATGTCCTGATAATCAATAGATGGGCTTGCAGGGACTGTAGACTTATTACAGTAAACTTTTCTGGCCACCCGGTTGCCATTACTTAAAATTTTATTTGTATTTCTAGAATATGTCAGGCTATGTTCAGGATTACTTCTTGCTTGTCTGTGTGCTTGTGCACCTTCTCTTCTTATTCTTTCTCATTATTATTCACTTAATTGCCTTCTGTGCATGATGCTCAGCAGATGTCTCTGCTCTTCTTTTTCTTTCTGCCATTATGTTGATTATCACTTTGTTTTTAAAATACTTTGCTGTAAACGCACAGCCACAGTTCATGGTCACCAGTTTGCCACTACCTAAAATTTTTAGAGTTTCCAGAATGGATCACATCATAAGCTTTTGATTAAGACCAAGATCAACAATGACAACAACAACAACATTTACTTATATAGCACATTTTCATACAATGTAGTTCAAAGTGCTTTACAAGATGTCAAAGAGAAAGTTACAAGAAAAGAAAAAACAAATAAGATTAGGTAAGAATATGAATAAATAACAAAGATAAAATCATTAAATTTATATGATCTTATAAAACATAGATATGTATTTAATAGACAGGCAGCATCCTTATATATAATATCACAATGTAAGTCTCTAAATTTGATTCAGGTGTTAAGGTTCTAGCCCCATTAGTTCATGACTAATAGCATGAGTTTGTTGGAGCACGTCATGTTGTAGACTTTACCATTTTATATACTGGGGGCTCTGCCCCCTGCTCGCTTCGCTTTCTAACCCTTGTGCGGGCACTGCATGCTACCCACTTCGCGGCTCTGCCGCTCACGTATGGGGAAGTGGATGTACAATTTATTATATTTTTATTAATTTTATTTCAATCCATACAAATCAATCAAGTTTTTACAAAAAGAAAAATTGAGTTAAGGACAAATCGATCCCCACTCCTGCATGGATGTACAATTTAAACAGACTGTTATTTTCTTGGGAATTGTTACACATGCATAATAGACCTAACTATTTTACATTACAGCGAGTAATTAACCATAGTAAAAAATAGTAAAATGTAATAAATTAAAAGAAAATTATGTTTCATGTGGCGTTAGAGGTATTCGTTGTGTTATACTTTTCGTTCTGTTTGGTTTTGAAATGAACATACAAATAACTTTTAAACTTACACTTTTACTGTAAAACTTCAGTAAAAACAATATTTAAAATTATCTTTTCATCAATATCACTTTGAATTTTGATTCTGTGTTTGGAGTTACATCGTGACTGTCCGTTAGTGAATATCGTTTCTTTCTCTCTAATAAATAAACCAACTTTTTCGAATGTTTGTCCCCGTGATTTGTTAATTGTGATTGCAAAAGCTCTTCTAACGGGAAACTGTAAACGTTTTAATACGAATGGCATATCAAGATCTCCTTTGGTGTCTAATGTTATCCACAGAAGATGTACTACATTACCTTTCTTGTCGCCTGTTAAAATGTTACTTGTTAGAATTGTTCGACCAATTTTGAATACAACTAATCTTGTCCTATTGCATAGCCCATTACTCATACATTAATTATGCAATAACATTACGATACATCCTTCAATCAACAGTAATTCAGCCGGTGGAAGACTGGACGGTGTTAACAGTTGTAGATATTCTACGGGATATTGTAAGTTGATGTTTTCCTCTTCTGCACAATCACCACCAACTGTTTCAGCATAGTCTATTGATACACATTTAACCAATTTGCCGTGTAACCAATCGATAATTTTCATGTTAATTCGTTTGAGTTCATTGTTTCTCTGTGCTAGGATTTCCCGTGTACTCATTTGTCCTGTTGATAACCCTTCGGGATGAAATTCTTCATTAAGATTTGAACATAATAAGTCTTCTTTTATTGGAAGCTTAAGTGAAGAAACATAAAAATTTATAAGAGCTGAAAGTGCAGGACCTATGTCTGACAAAAGCATTCACACGAATGATAGGTGAGAGGACCATGGGTGTGGGCCGTTAACCATAAATGGTTGAGAGGAGGGCGGGACTTGAAAAAAATCTCTTGGCAATAGTCTTGTCTCATCTCAAGATTTTCTTTTATAATAGAGAGATATACAGTAGATTAAACAATACCTAATTTCATGATGATTTCAACATTTGTCAATCAAAAACAATAGGCAGGCTAAAACAAGTCAATTTGTTGATTATATATTCAGACCCAAGGAACAGCACCTTGATTCCTAGCACATAACATGAATATTTTTGGCTCCACTGGTTCAAGTTGAAGCATGGAAAGGCAGCATTTGGCACAGCAGTGAGAGAAAAGTCCATTTCTGAACTTTTCAGAGAGCAACCAAAGCATTCAGAAGACATGCCTGAAAGTCGGCCTTATTTCAGACAAAATAAAATAAAATAAATAAATATGCAAATAAATAAATGCATTGTGAAACATGACAATAAGTACATAATAGCAAAATGATATGTGAGCCTAAATAATTGTGTCATGAAATATGTGTTTTGGTGCTTATTTATTAAATACTTATTTAATACTTCTTTATTTCAGTGACACTGAAAGCAACATGTAATCTATACTAATAAACGGCAAAGCCCTCACTCACTCACTCACTCACTCACTCACTCACTCACTCACTCACTCACTGACTGACTGACTGACTGACTGACTCATCACTAATTCTCCAACTTCCCGTGTAGGTAGAAGGCTGAAATTTGGCAGGGTCATTCCTTACAGCTTCCTTACAAAAGTTGGGCAGGTTTCATTTCGAAATTCTACGCGTAATGGTCATAACTGGAAGTTGATTTTCTCCATTTACAGTAATGGAGTTGAGCTGGAGGGGCGGAGTTTCGTATGACATAATCACGCCTCTCACGTAATCACGCATTACGTAGAAAGCCAGGAAGAGCTACAAAACGCGCTTTAGAAAACATGCCTTATATAATTAAGAAGGCAGCGAAACAATTAGAAGCGAGCGACTGACATATAAAACCATATTCAGCGGCTCACGTGAACTGACGCAGTGCGCAGACAAAAAGTAACAGTTCCAAAGAGTGCTGAACAAAAACCTAATTACACTGCTACGCTCGAATAGATAAACCACACTCAGTGGCGCGATGGTAAAGCATTCGCCTGTAGCGCCCACGTCCGAGGTTCGATTCCTGAGAGGGGATGCACTAAGTATGTACGTGCGCTTCTCGATTTATTTTAACCTCGCATCCCCTTAGTTTGAGACGTATGAAAACGCATGCGGTTAACGCAGAAAGACAGATCACCTATTCACCTATTGAAGCTTCATGAATAATGGATACTTTATTCGCGATCAATGATTGTTTTGGTAAAGCCATACTCAGTGTATTCATTAGATGAACGGTAAAAAAGTAAGAGCGAGGGGACGGTAACTTACTGAAGCACACAAGCAAAACCACAATAGCACGCGGGCTCGATGTACTGACTTGCGCGATCACATTCCAAAAAATATTTCTTTTCAAGTTCAATTTAGTCCATATGAGTCAAACTCAAAGCCCACGGGCCACATCCGGCCCGGCGTGTAATTATATCCGGCCCGCGAGATCATTTTATATACTGTATTATTGTTATTAATGGCCCGGGTATATGAAGCGCTGGTAACACAATAAACTACAGATCCCATAATGCAGCGCTTCA
>JANRMT010062821.1:34411983-34432525 GCA_026402145.1 Polypterus bichir lapradei | reverse complement strand
AAGAGCCCAGATCTCAATCCCATTGAGCACGTCTGGGACCTGTTGGATCGCAGGGTGAGGGCTAGGGCCATTCCCCCCAGAAATGTCCAGGAACTTACAGGTGCCTTGGTGGAAGAGTGGGGTAACATCTCACAGCAAGAACTGACAAATCTGGTCCAGTCCATGAGGAGGAGATGCACTGCAGTACTTCAAGCAGCTGGTGGCCACACCAGATACTGACTGGTACTTTTGATTTTGAGCCTCCCTTCATTCAGGGACACATTGTGAAACATTTTTAGTTTATGTCTTATGGTGTTGACTCTTTTAGTGTTCATACAAATATTTACACATTAAGTCTACTGAAAGTAAAAACAGTTGAAAGTCAGAGGACGTTTCTTTTTTTGCTGAGTATAGTTTGGTTTTACCCTGGATGGCAGTTCAAGCAGTACCACATCTAAAGATAAAACATGTTACTGCATATGAATAGGCCATCAAGTCAAATGTGGCACCTGCAACATACCCTCCCACCTCCCCAGGAAAACAGGCCTCTGCTAAGCATAGTGGCATAAAATGTTAGCTGTTCCCTTGCTTGTTGTATGAGCGGACAATCAGCAGGTGGAAGGCGATAACACCTGTATTGCAAAATACACTTTTGCTTGTGTGATCAGCACCCTTAAAATATTTGTACTTTCTCAGTGGTCTGACATCCACACTAACCAGTAATTCACACCCAAAGAAATACATGCACACAGTATGAGAGCCCATCCATATTCTCATACGGTCTCCATCACTGAAACGTTATACGCAAGGTCTCCAAACTCTGTGCTGCCAGCCTACCCTCAGATTTGCTCCTAGCAGTTTATTTATATACAGAACATTTGATGCACTTGTTAATATTGTGGTTTTTTATATTAGTTATTGTTATGATTTATTTATTACTATCCACATCAATTTAATAATATCTATTCATACTGTTGTTTTTTATTTAAGTTATTGTTATGATTTATTTATTACTTTCCACTTCAATTTAATAGTATCTGTTCATACTGTTGTTTTTTATATTAGTTATTGGTATTATTTATTTATTACTATCCACTTCAATTTATTAGTATCTATTCATTTACCTATTATTTATTAATCTGTTTACTAGCTATGATGCCTGTTTTAGAGAGGAAATAGAATAATTAAAAATATTTGCTATATCTTGCCTTACCTGTTACCTTCAGAACCTTTCCTCTATATTTCCGTGTGTGAACATCTCTTCACCGATGCTCCCACTCTCACGCACATTCCCATAAAGTTCAGTTCTTAGATTCTATGGTTATTTTTGAGGCACCTTTCTCACCTCCTGTCTGATATTTTACTTGCCATCTTTGACGGCGACTCTCCCAGCATGCCTTGTATGCCTTTACTCCTCCTAATTTGTCTCACACTTGCACTTTCTTCTCATCACGTCACCAAAGCTAAACTGACCGATCAGCTTTTTCAGAGGGACTGGACTCCCAGACCTTAGTGTTTTATTATATAGTAGATAGTATAGTATCGTGTAGTATAGTATAATTCTTTACTTGTCTTGCACCTGTGTTTATGTATATGTTGTTCTGCGGTCCTGGAGAACATCATATGGCACATTTTGCATTAACATTTAAATTTGTCGATTGGAGGAAGTCAAATATACAATCATAATACTTTGTGAGCAGAGGTTGGTAATACAATAATAAAATATCAATTAATGAAACAAAAATCTTCTTGACTTTATAATGTCAAATATTAACAAGGAGATCTTACTTCACTGGTTATTAGATTGATAGTGAAAGTAAAGTTTTGGGTATTTGCAGCAGCTCTGTTTCCACCAAAATAAATCTGCAGACATCAGAATTTCAAGAGGTCCTTTAAAGATTCTTCCATGGCGCCAATTGGTTAGAGTACCTATCTATATTCTTGAGATACAAATTATGAGTTGCCCTTACCACAAATATGGTAATTATTGTGCTGGTGAATGTTACAAAATAAATGCCTGCACACATCATATAGACTTACAGACAAGAAAACGCACATATAGGCAAGTACATAATTTGGAACAATTACAAATCATAACAATAAATGTAAAATATATTTATGCACATGTATTATGATTTGTGATTAACATGATAATAAATCAGGAGTTTTGCCTTTCCTTTTATAAAAAAGTCAGAGAGAGAGAGAGAGATAAAAAGGCTGATGTTCATTGGCAGACACAGACGCCTACAAGGCAGGTAAAGTGATGAATGCAGTATCTACAATGGACATTTTAAAATAAGTAGAGGAGATATAAAATAAAAATCACCTGTGACAAGCACCTAACATGAAATGTACCTCTTAGGTGCTTTTTTCTTCGTTTTAAAAATATTTAGTGAAGGTTAAAAGCAAATAATCCACACAAGAATAAAAGAAAAAATACTTACACACGTAGAATAAAAGGCAAAAAAAAAGAAAAATGTATCTTGTCTAAACTTAACTTTTCCTGAGGAACTTTAGTTATTTCTATACTTAAAAGTTTAGGTGCTTTCCTTAATGGTAGATAGGAAGAACTGTCAAAACCAACCCTGCAACTCTTACCTGTCTCACTGTCCGTATTGAACCCTACAATTTGCTGCCTGGGGCTGTCTTTTATTTTCACTTCTTTGCTTCAGACTAGCTTACCACCAATAGAGAACTTCCTAAAAGCATCCTTTTGAGCCCTTAAAGGGCTGCAGATAGACGAGAAATAATCAGTCTTGGCTCTCTGCTTGCCAATAATAAATCAGACTGAGACATTAAATCTAAGTTTTCAATTAAAAACCATTTATTTGCATAGTAACCAGTTGCAACAAATAATCATACAAGCTGGGTGGGTTTGTGCAGTCTTTATTCACTTTATTCAGTTCCAGGTAGTCAAGTTTCTTAGTCATAGATTACACTAGTCTACAAAAAAAAAGTTCCTGTCAAAGATTTCAGGCTTCTAAATCCAAATCTGGCAACAGAATTGCTCAAACACTTGCAGTTTTTGAGAGATGAAGGCTTAAAATAAAACAAATGCTATTTTAGAGAAGAACCATTATATGTTTAATTATTTATACTTGAAAAAAATGATAAATTATACATATAATTGTCTGCGGTGGGCTGGCACCCTGCCCAGGGTTTGTTCCTGCCTTGCACCTTGTGTTGGCTGGGAATGGCTTCAGCAGACCCCCGTGACCCTGTGTTAGGATAGAACGGGTTGGATGATGGATGGATGGATGGATATATACTGTAATTGTTTCAAATACAATTATTACTCACAAATAGTAGTCACTTGGTAGTTTACGTCCTCTTATAATCCCCTGAAGGTGTCCAGCAGTGGAATGACCAAAAGAGGTCTGTTAAGATAGACTCACACTGCTTTCTGCTGTAAAATCTCTCCATTTGAGTACTATCCTGGTGGAGCCTCTCCTCACGTTAAGCTGATCCCACGTTCTCGGGGATAAAATCCAAATGAGAGTGTAGGAAATGGATTTTTAAAGATGTGTTTCAACCAAATGATAGGATAGAAGAAAGCAGCCCCCTCTACTAGTTCCTTGTAGTTTTCTGGCTTTGTATTCCAAAGAAAATTGTTGCACACACTTTTAAATGCATCCTATGCTGGTTTTTCAAGTTGTTTTCCTGTTACCTGATCAGTAAAATAGACAGAACAATCTGACCTTGCATATATCTGTTAAAAGTACTTAAAAACTGCTTTCTCCCCTCTGGACAATAAAAAGGTTCCTTTTAAAGATGTTTTCTTAACCATTCTGAAGGAATAAGAAGAGAGAAAAAAAATACGGATTAAGAGTAAAAATGCATAACAAACACTCGATTTGGGGTTGTTTCCACCTCAACTCACATTAACAATGAATACTGTAATTTTTCAGCTTAAAACATACTTCAAATAATATTCTGAGCATGAAAAATGCTTAATGCCATTATACAAATGTAACATATATTTTAAAAATTCAACAATGTTATTCAAAATTGCATTTTTTTCTTAATCTGATGTGTCACAGAAATGGTATGTGGTAGAGGAATTCCAGTTTCAGAGGTGGATTCAGCACACCTACTGTAAATCTATAAAGTGCACTGATATTTTTGTATGGGAGGATTCTATTGCAGACTGGTGTAACAGTACATATTCTTAATCGAAAAATGAAAAGTAAGATTTCTTGCCAGAGGGTTGCGCTTGAAGGTATGACAGTCACTCACCTTTCTTAGAGTACCAGTAAGGAATGGCAGCTTTTCGTGATTCTTCATGAGGCAAACCCTCATCCTTTCTTTAATCAGTTGTTGATGTATCCTGGCGCCTGAAGCTTTTTGAGGGAAACCTGATCTTCAGTTGACTGCCACTGTATCACGATGATCGAAATGCCAGCACATTTTCTTATCATACCACTAAGTAACAACATATTTTAGGAAATCACCAGTGTTAACACATCACAACATTTGAAGTGTCACATGGACCATTTCCCTCTCCCCATCTCTTTGATCGAATGTCCCTATATCACTATAAAATAATTACTGCCAGTAAATTTGTTTCTACTTCAGGGACTGCCAGAAAAAGATAGTCAGAGAGAGAGTGAGCTCCTTTTCCAAGTGTCCATTTTCAGTTGACTGCAGAAAGAGAAAGGCTCCTTATGAGTGTCTATGTTGGCAACTGAGCTGAATGCTCCATTTTTGCAGTGAAGGACCAAGTGAACTAAAACTGAGGGGACTCTTCCCTGAATCGGTGCGTACCGTGACCATCGCTGTTAACATGGGCTTTCCTCAACTGATTGTTATCTTTAGTAAATCTGCCAACTCAGTATCTTTTGGTGTCACACCATTAATCCATAATTTGCGATGTGAGTTATTATGGGCTAAAATTACATTCCTGTTCCACAGGAGTTGCAAGATTTATATGAACACATAAAAGGAGGGTGGTGATGCTAGATAAAGACATTTTTCTCACACAGGCTACCTTTATAGTTAAGAATTAAAAAAATTAAATTAGTTTAGGCACTGGTTTCTCTAAGCACATCAGAATCACTTAAGACTGTGAAATTAAATTACTTTTCCAGCAATATTTTGTCGTAGTCTTCATTTACATAATCTTAGAGTGTTGGTGGCAGTCTCAGAACCTGGTTGCATAATGTGATATCCCCAGCAACTCATCTCCAACTAGTCTGCAACTCACTAGAGTAAAATCAAACCGATTTTATTTTGTCTTGAGTCATAGGAGTGGGCTCTGTGTAAAAGACAGCTGGAAAGCAATGAATGCTCATTTGGAAGTACAATGAATATAATACAACAAGGAGGAATAATAAACACGGGGGTTTTGGACCTCACAAACAGAGGAGGAACTCGTCTGTCTAATGTTTCATGTTTTACATACCACTACCAATTTTTTTCCAATTGGAAAAAAATGGCCGAAATTGTGGCTAATTGGTGTAATTGCTGACCCTTCAAACAGCATTGTCTCTGGCAGGCTACACATACTGGCTATCAGAAAAAGAGGTGCGCACAACTGTAATTGGCAAATCAAACATACCCCTGTATCTAGCAGGGGGCACAATCTCCCTGGGAAGAAGTTTGTTAAATATTGTGGCCTTTACTAAACCAATATACACTATATCTTTCCCTAGCTGTATGGCAGTAATTCTTAAGATTATAAGGAAGATTATACTTAGCTTCTGTTTAATATCGGCTTAACACTCACAATAATATAATAATTGAAGGAGAGCTATACTGGTGAAAGCGCGATGCAGTCAGAAGGTAATGCATTCGACGCTTGTCCAACTTCGAGATAGTGAGTTGGGAAGACATTTTTGTCCCAGGCACAGCTAGAAATGATGTTTTCCACCCGTCCGTAGGAGAGCTCTAATGTTCAGGGCAATGTTTGAGCTTTTTATACATTTGCTGCAGTTCAAGAGCCTAAAACACCAGCAGGCAATCTATAAACATGGGTACATTTAAGTGCTGACACAGCATGCAGAGAGGATAGCACACGGTTACTTCAGGTCCATAAACTGAGCATTAGATCACTGGACACTCCTCTTTTTTAATAGCCTGCCTGAGCTGTTACCACTTGTCTCTTTTCACCTTTTCGGCAGGTTGATTGCCTGGTAATATCAGTTTCTCTCACTGTCAGCTATCATTATGAATATTGAGAAGTCAAGCAAAATGACACCTTTTATTGGCTAACTACAATATGCAAGATTTTGAGGCATCTCAGGCCCCTTCTTGCCTGAAGAAGGGGCCTGAGTTGCCCCAAAAACTTGCTGTGGCAGGTGACCGGAATCCTTATCCGGCCAGGATGCCTAGTGTGTGGAAGGACCGGAGGAGAGAGTATTATCAGGACAGTTTCTCCCCTGGGCCAATAGAGTGCAGCCCCCTTAGTTTCCAGTGGGGCCACGGGTTATGAGCATGGGAGCGCAACCCTGTTGGAACCTGTGGCCACCACCAGGGAGCACATGGGCCTTTCCAGGGCCTTATTTGGTCACACTTCCACCACACCCGGAAGTGTGGCTGGAAGAAGCTTGTTAGACACCTGGAGTCCTTCCAGCTGCCCTATTAAAAGGGGCCAGTCCTACTATTCAGAGGCCAGATTTGGGAGGAAGGAGTGGACAAAGCCTGAGGAAGAGTGGAAGCGAATGGACTGGCGGCAAAGAAGGGAATAGACTGTGTATTGTGGAGTTGGTGGTTTGTGCACTTTTGTTATAAATAAACCGGGTGTTGTGTGTTGAACCTGTGTTCTGCCTGTCTGTGTCTGGGATAGGGTGGCGGTTGTCGTGGCGAAAAATTTGTCACCAGAAGGCTTCTTACCGAAAATGAAGGCTGTTAGGACTCAAGATAGACAGACAGAGTTTTAAAGCTTTATTGCAATAAAACAACACAAAAATAACAACACGGACTCAACCCAATACGGCCAAATTGAGCTGAGCCCCATACTGTTCAAAACTCGAAGTTTATATAACAATTTCTTATCACTCCAACCTCGCTCAATTAGCTCATTTGCTGTTTTTCTCTGACTCCCTTCTACTCCTGTCCGGCCAGTTTCTCATCTCCCTATAGCTGGGCCCCTGATATTTCACTGTCTATTGTTCATTTCTAGTTTCTGCTTTTGCTTATTTCTTTCACTGGCCAAGGCTGGCACAGACATTCATCTTCCTTATATGGGCTTTCCTCTCATCACTTCCTCTTTCTTGGACTTGAGCCGGTTTGTCTGATGCCCAAAACTAAGCTTTAATTAAAAAGAATTAAGGTATATGCTTTTATTTAATCATTTGCTTGGCATGCTTGATTTACCTTAATTTCTACGCTAAAGTTAATTTCTAATATATTCTTCTATATTTATTACTAAAGTCTGAATATACTTATTTTTCTTTCATGCATTACATCATTGTGACCTTGCTTATAGCAAAAGCCTTTTGTTGCCTTTTTGCTGATTCACCAATCCAGCTGGTTTCTTACGTGCCTACCAGAGCCATTTTTTTCTGTGGTATCGTTCCTTAGCTTCCCAGCCTTGAACACAGGTGTTCTCCTTCTCCTTATCCTAACCTAAGTTAGTTTCTGCACATCATTTTTGTTCTTGTTCTGTTCCTTTTCCCACACTAGCAATTCTAATTTAAGCTTAAAAAATAATGCAATATGACTGATTTTTTACTTAACTATTTACTTGACCTATTTTATTTGCTTAACATTCTAATTTATGCTTAATCTAATTTTTTAGAAGCTTTTAATTACTTTTTATGGCTATTTATGTTAATATGCTATTTATGCTGATATAAAAATTTTTCTCTTCTACACTGTACACCCCCTGGTGGCTTGTCACATTGCATATTGTAATCTTTTTCGTTAGCCAATAAAAGGTGTCATTTTTCTTATCCTTATCCGGCCAGGATGCCTAGTGTGACTTCTCACTGTCAGCTAGCTTGCATATAGATGGTTTCTGCTGTTTTTAGTTTGAGTAAAATAGAGTATAATGAACTAAACATACTTCAAACCTTTGTCTACATCCCTACAACCAGATTTTATGTAATGTGACATCGGCTTTACTGTTGCCTGTCAACCTTTTTTCAATCTAAAGGTAAATGCTTAGAAAAGAAAAATATTAGGCAACAGGTATGGGTGTTCTTCCATATTTCCCAACAGTTTAATGGTGCATATTTCTTTTCTTTCCTCCATTTTTCTTGCCAAAAGTGTGAACTGACTTCAGCAAGTCATTCCGTCACTGGACTAGTCTCCTAAACAAAAGTAGCTGACTTCACTATTGGCACGTAGACTTATATTGCTCAACTGGAAGAATCCTAACTCCCCTCTTTAAAGTCAGTGGGTAACTGATGTTTTATGTTATTTGAAATTTGAAAACAAATCTAATTCTCACAAGGATCTGTGCAAAACTTTTTAAAAACCTGTCAGGATCTAATCAATAACATTTTAGAAAAAGCATTTAAATTGAGGAAGTGGATTCTCTTTCCTTATTTATTTATTTGTTTGTTTGTTTGTTTGTTTGTTTGTTTACTTATTTTTCCTACTATTAAAGTTGTATTCTGTTGGGCAAGCTCTCTTTCTCTTGGGTGGGAGTTGATTTGATTTGATCTTAGTCTTGTAAAATTTGACTTGCTTGTATGGAATGTTATTTGCTTTTAATAATTTCAAGAAAATGTTAAAAAAGAAAAAAAAGTAGTTCTCAGTTGTGGTACCAACATTAGCACCTGGATAGCATGTCCACAGATGATTAACAGGGCAGCAAAAACAAGACTGATAGAAGTGTTTCTTTGCTAGATTTCCAACATTGTACATGCCAGCCATATAATGGAAGGTGAGAGCAGAGTAGCTTTTAGAGAGAGAGTGAGAGCCTGTTGCTGTGTAATATGATGCTCTCCCCATTCAAGAGCCCTAGTTGCTCATCTGAGGAAGGGAAATTCCTTTTAACAAAGCCGGATATGCATTCTCTTCACTTTCTCCATGTGAGCATGTGAAATAGAGGGATTAAGACATTGGGTGATTCCTCAACTGTGACATCTAAGGACTTGTCCAGAACCCCTTGGGCTAGGAACAAGTATGGGGGAGGGAGGGCACAGCTCTGTGTAATATGATACAGTCCCTGTTGCAGTCAAAGTCAAAGTCCTGTGTTCTAAGCTGCATAAGGGAAATCCCCTTTAGCAAAGGTGGATAAGTAATTTTTTCTGAGTTAGAGGCCCTAGCTTTACAGCCAGCCATTTGATAACCTGAAACACGACCCTAAGCAATCCTTGACTTTGAGAGACAGACTGCTGATCCAAGTGTGCATTTCCTCTTGTCCACACTGCTTAGCTTACTTACCTTATGGACAGTGCGTTCTTTTCTATGCTTGTCTATTTTAATTTCTTGGTAGCATCCTTGAAGCAGCATCTTCCAGCTTAGCAATTATG
The DNA here is from genome assembly GCA_026402145.1 of Polypterus bichir lapradei. Classification (NCBI taxonomy): domain Eukaryota; kingdom Metazoa; phylum Chordata; class Cladistia; order Polypteriformes; family Polypteridae; genus Polypterus; species Polypterus bichir. Next base: position 34,423,124 of record JANRMT010062821.1, on the reverse strand, counting down.
ATCCATGCATGATTTTGCCTGACCTGGGTGTAACAGGTCCAACAGGGTGTTTCACTGTCCCTGTTCATTCTGTTATAATCTGCCTTCCTTTACTGGCAACCCAATGTGAACCCCTTATTCAGGCTCCTGCGCTGTATTTACTGCTTACTCCAGGATGCCAAATGTGGAAAAAATTACTTTGCTGCCATAGAACTGATCATAGAAGAATTTGCCTCAAAACACTGTAGAATTGTAAGGGAAGGTTATGCAAATTTTTAAAGACATGAAGGATGAGATCAGGACTGCAGGATGAGTTGTTACAATGTCAGTGGAGAGAAAAATTAAATGACACTCTTTAAGAATTGTGTTTTAGACAAGCAATTTTCATGTTTAATAGATGTGTACAGCTGGTCAAAGGAATTTAAAGTCAGCTGTTACAGCAAACTGACAGAGAAAACACATTTATAGATAGATAGATAGATGCTTTATTAATCAGAAGGGGAAATTCACATACTGCACCAGCAGCATACTGATAAAAAACAATATTAAATTAAAGATTGATAAAAATGCAGGTATATCAGACAATAACTTTGTATAATGTTAACATTTACCCCTCCTGGGTGGAATTGAAGAGTCGCATAGTGTGGGGAAGGAATGATCTCCTCAGTCTGTCAGTGGAGTAGGACAATGACAGCAGTCTGTCACTGAAGCTGCTCCTCTGTCTGGAGATGATCCTGTTCAGTAGATGCAGTGGATTCTCCATGATTGACAGGAGTCTGCTCAGCGCCCGTCGCTCTGCCACAGATGTCAAACTGTCTAGCTCTGTGCCTACAATAGAGCCTGCCTTCCTCACCAGTTTGCCCAGGCGTGAGGCGTCCTTCTTCTTTATGCTGCCTCCCCAGCACTCCACCGCATAGAAGAGGGCACCCGCCACAACCGTCTGATAGAACATCTTCAGCATCTTATTGCAGATGTTGATGGACGCCAGCCTTCTAAGGAAGTATAGTCGGCTCTGTCCTCTCTCGCACAGAGCATCAGTATTGGCAGTCCAGCCCAATTTATCATCCAGCTGCACTCCCAGGTATTTATAGGTCTGCACCCTCTGCACACAGTCACCTCTGATGATCATGGTGTCCATGAGGGGTCTGGGCCTCCTAAAATCCACCACCAGCTCCTTAGTTTTGCTGGTGTTCAGTTGTAGGTGGTTTGAGTCTCACTATTTAACAAAGTCCTTGATTAGGTTCCTATACTCTTCCTCCTGCCCACTCCTGATGCAGCCCACGATAGCAGTGTCTTCAGCAAACTTTTGCACGTGGCAGGACTGCTAGTTGTATTGGAAGTCCGATGTATATAGGCTGAACAGGACCAGAGAAAGTATAGTCCACTGCAGCACTTGTGTTGTTCACCACAGTGTCAGACCTGCAGTTCCCGAGACTCACATACTGAGGTCTTTCTGTAAGATAGTCCACGATCCATGCCACCAGGTATGAATCTACTCCCATCTCTGTCAGCTTGTCCCTAAGGAGCAGAGGGTGGATGGTGTTGAAAAGGCGCTAGAGAAGTCCGGAAACATAATTCTTATTGCACCACTGCCTCTGTCCAAGTGGGAGAGGGTTCAGTGTAGCATATAGATGATGGCATCCTCTGCTCCCATCTTCTCCTGGTATGCGAACTGCAGAGGGTCGAGGGCGTGGCGGACCTGTGGCCACAGGTGGTGAAGCAGCAGCCGCTCCATGGTCTTCATCACATGTGACGCCAGAGCAACAGGCTGGAAGTCATTCAGCTCACTAGGACGTGATACCTTTGGGACTGGGGTGATACAAGATGTTTTCCAAAGCCTCGGGATTCTCCCCTGTTCCAGGCTCAGGTTGAAGATGCTCTGTAGAGGACTCCCCAGCTCCAACGCACAGGCCTTCAGCAGTCATGGCGATACTCCATCTGGACCCACTGCTTTGCTGGCACGAAGTCTCCTCAGCTCTCTGCTTACCTGGACTGCTGCAGTGGAGGGGGGGGGGGGGAGGAGACTCTCTCCTATTCTGGTATCAGCAGAAAGATGGGTGAAGGGTGCAGTACTCCGAGGTGAGAGTGGGTTAAAGAAGCTGTTCATCTGGTTTACTCTCTTCATGTCTCTTGACCCCCGCTGCAGCCAGTGATGATCTTCATCCCATCCCACACTTCCTTCATGCTGTTATTCTGCAACTTCTGCTCCAGCTTTCTCCTGTACTGCTCCTTCGCCGCCCTGAGCTGGACTCGGAGTTCCTTCTGAACACGCTTGAGCTCATGCAGATCACCGCCTTTAAAAGCCCTTTTCTTCTGGTTCAAAAGGCCCTTGATGTCACTTGTAATCCATGGCTTGTTGTTAGCATAGCAGCATACTGTTTTTACTGGAACTACAATGTCCATACAGAAGTTGATGTAGTCAGTAGTGCAGTCAACAACCTCCTCAATGGTCTCATTATGTGACCCCTGCAGGATATCCCTGTCTATAGTTTCAAAGCAGTCTCTCAGAGCCTGCTCTGCCTCAGGGAACCACTTACTGAATGAGCATGTGGTTGTAGGTAGTTCCCTCATTCTTGGTTTGTAGTGAGGCTGAAGCAGAACCAGGTTATCATCTGTTTTTCCAAGCGCAGGCAGCGGGGGGCAGGCAGCGTGGGAGGATGGGGTGGGGGGCTCTGTATGCGTCTTTAATGTTTGCATACAGTAGGTCAATTGTCCTATTTCCCTGGGTATTACAATCCACATACTGGGAGAAGGTAGGTAATGTTTTGTCCCGCATCACATGGTTAAAATCTCCAGCGATTAGCACAAGCTCCTCGGGGTGCTGTGTTTGTAATTTAGCAACAGTGGAATGGATGATGTCACCAGCTATCTCCATGTCTGCCCGAGGAGGGATGTAAACAATAACAACAATGACGTGTCCAAACTCTTTGGGCAAGTAATAGGGGATGCAGACTTACAGCCAACAGTTCGATGTCCCTGCAGCAAGTGGAGATTTTGAGTTTTACATGTCCATTGTTGCACCACCTTGTATTCACATAGAGAGTGAGTCCTCCTCCTTTCTGCTTTGTGCAGGTATTTGCGTCTCTGTCCGCTTTAACTGTGCTAAACCCGGGTAGCTCCACATTAGCATCTGGGATGCTAGTTGTTAGCCACGTTTTACAAAAACACAGCAAATTGCATTCTCTGTAGGCCCTGACATTTTTCACCACCGCTGATTGATGAGGTATTATGGGAAGTCCCTCACATGTGTATCACATTGTTATCTCGCCTAAATTTTCTCACCTCTTAAATAGGCTCTACATTGTGACGTGCACTGTAGGAAAGTCACCTGAGCTACAATTCCACATTCCATTTGTATTTCTTCTTCTATAAAGAAACACATTTGCTGGGTTCTTAGTGCAACCATTTTTTTTATACATCTACCCATTTTCTGAACGCACGTATTCTAATACCAAATCTCAGGGAGCCAGAGCATATTCCACACTGTGTGTTGCAATGTAGGAAACAATGCTGGAAGGGAAGGCAGTCCATTTTGAGACACACCTATTTAGTCTAATTTAAGTTTACTAATCAAAATAACATTCACATGCTTGGAATGTGTCAGAAAACACACACACAGACATGGGGAGAATGCACATATGCCACAGCGGTAGTGATGAGGCCAGGGATAGATTCAAGAACTGCAGAGCTGTGAGGCAACATCACATACTAGTGCGCTATTATCAACTTTCGAGGTTTTAGGATTGAATGCCTCTTAGGATCTGTTGCATTGTATCAGCATTCTGTGTTCTCTGAAATCGGTGCAGGCTGGTTTACAGGGCAGGTGAAGTACTTGTATTGATGACATAATTCAGTATTTCTATTCATTGTTCTGTTTCTGTCCTCCTTCATTTACCCGCCAGAATAAAATCCCTTGGGTGTTACTGTCAAAAGATCACATTTCTATGCCAACTCTCTGTGCGTGGCTCTGGAAACTAAGCAAGCAACTTAAGGAGACTCCCGCTTTCCCCTCACTGACAATGGACTCTGCAATATAATTACTCCTGTTTGTTACCCATCTCGGTTACAGCGCTAAAGAGCAGGTTTACAATGAAAAATATGCAAAACAATAAATTATAGATAGACACCTCATCTACGACCAAAGCCCTTTCTCATACGAAATAAGAGACTTTTTTCACTCCCAGGCATGTATGACCTTTGTGTTCTTATGTTCTCTTCTTCTGTTTAACTAAGATATCAAGCCTCTGTGGAATGTTGCTTTGTTTCTTTATTAAGGTGTGCCAAAGTTAATCAAACCTTCAAAGCTAAAAATATGTTTCTGAGAATGTCTACTGCGTTCTTTTGACTATCACAACAAAGGCACCGAAAAAACCACATCCTAGAAATTAATTATTTACAGCTATATTAATAATGCCTTAAAGTAAATGATGTCCTTTTTATTAATGCTTTGAGAACTCTTGGTTTGTTTATTTTATTCTTGTTTTATAAACCTTTTTGGGGTAACACAAGTACACTCTTCTCTTCATTTCTCAACATTTTGGTGAGTGGCAGTGAGTTTTTATGCTTCACCCTGGTATTTCCTGACTTCATTTTCTCTTTCTTCAAATATCCATCCACTTAGTGTACTGATTAAATGTTTCCTCTTTCTGTTCTGTCGTAATTGGTTTCTATTTACTGTAACTCATAAACTACTATTTTTCATTTTTATTTTGGCTACTCAGTGGTTAACTCTACTTGGTTCAAAACTGCACCACTCTCTCTGTTCATGAGGAAGTTGGCTCATTCTCCCCATGCTCAGGCACTTATCTTCAAGTGCACTTATGGTTTTTTTTTACCACATCCTAAAGACTGTCATGTTAGGATGACTGGCGACTGTAAGTTGTGCATCTAAGGATGATTTCTACTAGTGATGAGTGAAGGGATAATTTGCAGTTGAACTCAAGACTTTTCCTTTGTGAAACAAATGTCTGTTTCCTGCAAAATGCTGTCCCTGGCACAAAAAGAAAGCTGTTTATTTCTTGTTATATCCAGCAGAGGGTGCATGCTCCCTAGAAAGCGGTTCATTAGAGTTTGCAGCCTTTACAATACCACTAATAAAAATAGAAATATATAAAATAAAGCATTATATCAATCCCTAGTGGTACTTCAGTGATTCCAAAAGGAAGAAAGAATCAGTAACACTAAAATAAGATTATATTTTTTAGCTTCAGTTTAATATCAGCTTAACAACATAAAGTTGATTCAGGACCTGGATGGATTTTTTTTTTCCTAATACATTCTTCTATCTGAAAAAAAAAATGGCATTTTAATGACACTTCATTCACTTCATGTGTTAGAGTGATTTACAGGTTAATTTTACTTATTCCACATTTTAATTTTGCTTGAGAATTACATTTGTTAATTGTTTTGAACCTTCTACTTGCTTTTTGATATCACTCTACATATCATTTTTCTTTTCAGGGTCACTTTTGCAGCATTGTTACTGGGGAAAAAATTTCTCCAGTGGTCCCCCAAACCCACTGTTGCATGTCCACACTGTGATGAGGCAGGTTGGCTCCACACTACCAGATCCCACTGGAGCCCCTTGAGCCCAACACCGTCGATAGTCATGACCAAATGAACCACGTAAATGAGGACATTCACAAGGCAAGGGGAAGGTGCAAAATTGCTTTAGTGTTTTTATTAAAAAAAAAATGAAAACCAAATCAACAATGTTCGAAACAGTGCAGTGTATCAAAAGAAGTCCCATAAATAAATAATACAATAAATGAAGTGAAAGTGAAGGTTAAAAGCAATCAAATAAATAAATCCATTAAAAGCAAGGTTTAAACTCCCAGGAAGAAATCCATTCTTTAAAACCAAGTCCCTGGTGCTTCCCTTCATCCTAGCCTCTCCTCACCTTATCCTGAACAGACCTTGCAGGAGGAGACAATGCCAAACGCAGGCATGACAATTCTTCCATGCATCCGTGTCCCTACCACTCTATGGCTGCAACAACGCTTCCACTCCAGACCTAGGCTCGGGTCCCCAAAGGCCATAGCGCTCACTCAGGGGTTCCCAGTCCGTGCTTCTCCAACTCCTGCTGCCTTCCCAGACTTCTACGGAAAGTCAACTCCACCGCCTGGTCACTCCAGCTCCCTAAATCACTCAGCTGGAGTGGTCCTCTACAACAACCCCCTGGACATTGGCCACCTGCTCCTTTGAGGGGCTCTCCTCACAGCTGCATACCTCTGGTCTTGCTCGTTCACTCGTTCCTGCCCCAGTTCTTTCCACCTTTGTTTCTTGGATTTTTCCCTTTCCGATCCTGTGCTCTCCTTTTATATGCTGGTGTGATCACTTGATTGCTGCCTCAGGCTGGTAATGAGAAAAATCAGACTGCCTGTATGTGCCAGCAAGGCAACGCATGGATGGCTGACACCCTCTTTCCAACCCAAGATGAGTCGTCTTCTCAGCAGATCGCGCACACCTGCTCCATTCCTCAACGCTAGAGAGTCCATTTTTCTTAAGCCGTGGACCTGCCCTTCCACACGCACTCAGAACTGCTGGACACAAACTCAAACCACTGGATAACCTTAAGCAGAACCCCCTGACTCTGTTTCAGCCTTCCTATACTTGCCCATCCATGCTTGAGTGATCCAAGCCTCCATAGTGGGTTAATGACACTAGCACACGCTCTGTTGGGTGTCTCCACTCATAGCTGCTAGAAAACAAACTTAGACCACTATATTCAAAATCTAGAGTTGAGCTAAATAAGAATTTCCCTTTCTCTTTAGTAATCATTCAGCCTACGAAGGCTTCTTTTGTTCACAGCAGACTTTCCATTTCAGCCTTGCTATCAGTCTGCTGTGGGCTGGCGCTCTGCCCGGGGTTTGTTTCCTGCCTTGCGCCCTGTGTTGGCTGGGTTTGGCTCCAGCAGAGCCCCGTGATCCTGTAGTTAGGATATAGCGGGTTGGTTAATGGATGGATGGATGCTATCGGTACATTCTCCTTTCTCTCTACTAGTCAGTTCAAATCCCATTACTGCCAGCAGTCATTATATTCTGTTGGGCCCTTGAACAAGACCCTTAATCTGGAAATTGCTCCAGGGGCACTGTACAATGGCCTGCGCTGTGGCCGTCAAAGGTCATGCAAAAAGACAATTTCCCCTCTGGGATTAATACAGTGTACTAAAAAAAAGGCATGTTTACTTCATATGGATCAATTTATGATGTTTTAGACACCGTGCTACTTTACTTTCCATTCATTTTTCTGAAAAAACAATGAAACCTCCTACCAGTATTAAAGAATTAGGACATCTGCAATTAATTATCTGCTTCTCTGATAACACCTTCTGGTTTTGCCCAATATACAAGGACAGATTGAAAAGTAATGAAGCTGCCCATGTTTCTGTTTCAGTGAGGTAGACATTGGAATGATGTGCAGGCATTTGTGAACGCCATACATTAATGTGTGTGAACATGCAGTTGGACCACCATATTCTTGCGGAAGCGTATGTATGTGTCATAGTGACGGAAGAAAGAAGACATTCCTGTGAGAGTATGGCAGAGGTGTGTGATTGAATTTTGTGTTAAGATTGGGAATAGCATAATCTATACTAATAAAAGGTAAAGCCCTCACTGACTCACTCACTCACTCACTCACTGACTGACTGACTGACTCATCACTAATTCTCCAACTTCCCGTGTAGGTAGAAGGCTGAAATTTGGCAGGCTCATTCCTTACAGCTTCCTTACAGAAGTTGGGCAGGTTTCATTTCGAAATTATACTAATAAAAGGCAAAGCCCTCACTCACTCACTCACTGACTGACTCATCACTAATTCTCCAACTTCCCGTGTAGGTAGAAGGCTGAAATTTGGCAGGCTCGTTCCTTACAGCTTCCTTACAAAAACTGGGCAGGTTTCATTTCGAAATTCTACGCGTAATGGTCATAACTGGAAGGTATTTTTCTCCATTTACTGTAATGGAGTTGAGCTTGACTGCCGTGGGGGCGGAGTTTCGTGTGACATCATCACGCCGCCCACGTAATCACATGAACTGGCTGTCAACGCACTATGTAGAAAACCAGGAAGAGCTCCAAAATACGCTGAAGAAAACATGCATTATATAATTGAGAAGGCAGCGAAACAATAAGAAGCGAGCGAGTGACATATACTACCATATTCATCATTGCAGCTACTTCGGAAACAAAGCAAGGTATAAACCTAAACTTTAAATTAAGTTAATAGACAGGCTGCCGCTGGCGTTTTCCATGCCCACGGGTAATGCGGGATACACGTTTAATGAGAGAACGCAGGATATAAACGAGAGTTTTGATCACTTTGTAACTAAGTTAAAATTGCAGGTGAAGGGGTGTGCTTATGCAAATTCCGAGAGACTGTGTTTGTGGGGGATTGACAGTTAAGGCGGGTGGAGGAGTCACGTCATCATATCCCCTCCCATTTACCTCATTTCGCTCTGAGCTGAGCTCCGCGGCTAACGCTGTCTTCCGAAGCAACTTCGTCACACTGCCACCTAAAGTCAAAACTTAAATATATAAAGTCAGCGTCGGAATATATAAACTCAGCGTCGGAATATATTGTCACGCTTGGGTCACAGATTTGCACAGAGACACAGGAGGTCGTAGAAACAAGAAGGATTTTTTTTCAAACACTGCAAACACATGAACTTAAACGTGCTCCATGACAAGTCAGAGATGACAGTTCCGCTAGGAGCAGAGAGAGAGAGAGCGATAAAAGCAAGCAAACAATCAATTTTCAACTGACAGGCGCTGCACAAGGCTTTTAAGTTAGCGGGGCAGCGAAACAATAAGAAGCGAGTGAGTGACATATACTGTACTACCATATTCATCAGTACAGCTACTTCGGAAACAAAGCAAGGTATAAACCTAAACTTTAAATTAACTTAATAGACAGGCTGCCACTGGCGTTTTTCATGCCCTCGGGTAATGCGGGATACAAGTTTAATGAGAGGACGCAGGATATAAACAAGAGTTTTGATCACTTTGTAACTAAGTTAAAATTGCAGGTGAAGGGGTGTGCTTATGCAAATTCCGAGAGACTGTGTTTGTGGGGGATTGACAGTTAAGGCGGGTGGGGGAGTCACGTCATCATCTCCCCTCCCATTTACCTCATTTCGCTCTGAGCTGAGCTCCGCGGCTAACGCCGTCTTCCGAAGCAACTTCGTCACACTGCCACCAAATACAGAGAAATCCACAAGTTAATACACACTCTGTCTCTAGACTTTCTCCACACTGAATCCTCCAGGCACTACTTACAAAAGGTTACATTGACAATCGTGTTACGTTATTTTTAAAATGTTTAATTTTCTTAGCACAAGCACAGCTGAGAAGCTTCGATGCATGTGCTCCATAACGCGTTAAAAAATAATGCATTTAATCACACTTTGCATTACAATCAAAGGGGAACTTTTGTCAATGCATGATTTCCTGGTACACCGATTACATTGATCAGCGCATCCCAATTCATTTTAGCCTCGCACCACCTTGGTTTGAGAAGAAGTATGAAAAAATATGAGGTTAACACACAAAAACAGATCACCAATTCAAGCTTTATGAATAATCGATTCGCCATCAATAATTGTTTTGGTAAAGCCATACTCAGTGTAATCCTCCTTCCATTTTATAATTTTTCCGCCACTAGCCATGATTAAATGAACGGTTAAAAAGTAAGAGCGAAGCGAGGGTGACTTATTTAGGCAGGCATATATATGACAGCAACACTCATGACAATGTCAATCATGTTACGTTATTATTAAAATGTTTCCTTTTCTTTTTCATTACTTCTTTAACACACTACTTCTCCGCTGTGAGGCACGGGTATTTTGTATATGAATGACCTCCAAAGAGCAAGGAGACTTTTGATCATGTGAACGTGTCTGCAAAAACTGGCGTCTCCTGCCCAGCAAAAGTCGAGCAGCCGGCGCGCGCACATAGCTGTGCCGGCCTTTGAGACGCTGACTGCGCTTCTGCCTTAATTCAAAGAGAGCACTTTTAATTTTTTTCATCCTCCCCCTGAGCTATAGCCCAGACAAGTGCAAACACGGGACCCCTTTTCTACACCGCGGCAAAATAATATTAAGGCGCTTCGCACTTTATTTTGCACGTATACGATTATGAGGTCGCCAGCTCGGATTATGAAGACACGCACAGGAGTGAAGGACTGACAGTGCCATCACAGCTGATTAATAGCTGGGACGTCTCACCAGTCTGCACAAGACCCACCGCGACTGTCCCCAAAAGGCGCTCATATCGTCACCGAACACATCTCTCTATACTATATAAAAGAAAAAGGCAACTTTCCTTTCTTTACACCTTTTTTCCTTTTATCCCAAACCAAAGCCTTTCTCTCTTAACACTGCAGAGGACACAAAACTAATTTTCTTTAATTGCTGGTAAGGCATATTACCAGAGGCAGAAATTTGGACTTTCACATAGAAAATGTAATTTCTATACCACAGCCGTCGTGTAGCGCCTTTCAAAAGGGATCTACTACCGAGAGATGATCCATATACATTTTAGCTGTTGTTAATACTACTTACCTGTTCTGTTATACCATCTTTAAAATGTAGTTTACCCGCAACCACTCCAGTAGTGCTCAATGTACCTTTACTTCTTAAAACGTTAATGTTTTACTGTTTAATAACTTATAGACTACATTTTATTATTTTTCCCTTGCACTCAGTGATCAAAGCTATACACACACATATAGACACATACATATATATATACACATATATATATATATATATACCTGTGTGTATGTTTGTATGTATGTGTATACACACACACACACACATACATACATACATACATACATACACACACAAAAATTATATATATGTGTGTGTCTGTGTATGTATATGTGTGTGTATATATGATGTAGATAGGTATGCATATATATATATGTGTATATGTAGATATGTATATAGATATGTATATATGTATATAGATATGAAGATATGTATGTGTATATGTATATATGTATGTATATATATATATGCAGACTCAAACCCATTATGACAGCAGCAATCCAAGCTGTGAGAAAACAGTAAAAAGGAGGCGTGTCAGACGTCATGGTACATTTTCTGATGCAGCAAGACGAAAACAACTTTGTGACGCTGCCGCCAAATACACAAAACAATT
>JANRMT010062821.1:34399353-34411728 GCA_026402145.1 Polypterus bichir lapradei | reverse complement strand
TTAGAGATATCTCTATCTTTTAACCCTTAAGCGCCGCTGCATTGGAGCTTGTTTTGCTTTGGACGTACTCTGTCTCTGGGTATGTCAGAGGACTGGGACTGTGTGAAGTGGGTTTTAGCCTCACTTGGGGAGGCAAAAAGGGAGGGTGGGGGGTTAAGGGGGGGAGAGAAAGAGAGCAGGCCTGATCTATACCTAATCTATCCTCTCAGTCTTTATAATTATAATAAGACTATAAAATGACATCAAAAACTCAGAATCAGTGTCTCCATGATGGGACAGTTAACTTCGTAAGCTGGAATGTTAAAGGCCTGAATCACGAATTAAAGAGAAAGAAAGTACTCTCTCACCTAACAGGTCTAAATGCTAAAATAGTATTTTTACAGGAAACTCACTTAATAAGCAAGAATCAGTTCCGGCTGCAAAAAGACGGACTGGCTAAATGTTCCATTCTAGCTTTACGAAGAAAACTAGAGGTGTGGGAATTCTCATACATAGAACTGTTCCATTTGTAGCATCAGATGTAGTATTGGATCCTGAAGGCAGATATGTAATGGTTATGGGAGACTTATCTAACTGTAAAATGATCTTGATAAATGTTTATGCACCTAATGTTGATGATAAGGAATTTATACAAAATTTGTTGGCATCCATTCCCAATCTGAACATTCATAAAGTTATAATGGCTGGGGATTTTAATTGTGTTATAAATCCACTTTTAGATAGGACTTCCTCCACAGGGGGAACGGCATCTAACACTGCAAAAATAATTACAAAGTTTATAACTGATCACAACTTATCAGACCCCTGGAGGTTTTTAAACCCAAATTCAAGAACATATTCTTTCTACTCACCAGTACATCATTGTTACTCAAGGATCGATTACTTCTTTATAGACAATAACTTCTTGCCTAAGATTAAATCTTGCAAATACGATGCTATTGTTATTTCTGACCATGCACCTATGATCTTGGAGCTAAAATTACTAAGCCCCATGCACTCAACCCGCAGATGGCGCCTCAACCCGCTTCTATTAGCTGATGAGAATTGTACTGAATTTATATCCAAACAAATCAAATTCTTTCTAGAGACAAATACATCCCCCGAGATCTCTGCAGGGATACTCTGGGAAACTCTTAAGGCCTTCTTAAGAGGACAGATTATCTCATATCTTTCCCACAGAAATAAATCCGAGGCCAAGAAAATAGCAGAGATAAAAAGCGAAATTACTAAAATAGATGAAGAACATGCCAGACTACCAAGCGAGACTCTACATAGGAGAAGGCAGGCTCTACATTCGGACCTCTTGACAACTAATGAAACTGAACAACTAATTTACAAATCCAGACATCATTACTATGAACATGGGGAGAAAGCTAATAAGCTTTTAGCTCAACAAATTCACAAGCAAGAAGTGCGCAACGCAATCTCGGTAATCACTAGTATGAACGGAGATAAAATCGTCGAACACCAAAATATAATGCACACTTTCAGAGACTACTATAAATCTCTATATACTACTGAGTTTAAGGAAGACAATACACAATCTAATGCATTTCTGGATACATTACAGATACCACAAATAGACGCTTTTAGTGCGGAGGAACTTGATAAACCTCTGATGTTATCAGAATTACTAGATGCTATAAAATCACTCCAAGGCGGGAAAGCAGCAGGCCCTGATGGTTACCCTGCAGAATTTTACAAGAAATTCTCCGCTCAGCTAGCCCCCCTCTTATTAGCAACATTTACAGAAGCCAGAGATAACCAATCTCTTCCACAAACCTTTCGCCAAGCACTAATCACTGTCTTTCCAAAACAAAATAAGGACTTATTACAATGTGCATCATACAGACCAATTTCACTTCTGAATAACAACGTTAAAATACTCTCTAAAATCTTAGCCAGAAGGGTGGAGAAAGTGCTCCCCTCGGTAATATCACAAGACCAAACTGGATTTATTAGGGGCCGGCACTTATCTTCCAATCTTCGACGCCTGTTTAATGTAATATACTCACCAACTAAATCAAACACCCCAGAAATATTATTATCATTGGATGCAGAAAAAGCATTCGACATGATTGAATGGGGTGGGGATCGATCTGTTCTTAATTTTTCTCTTTGTAAAAACTTGATTGCTTTGTATGGATTGTAATAAAATTAATAAAAAAAAAAAAAACATATACAGTATAACCTGTCATTTAATTGGAAAGAATCAAACAAAAAATAACCAAGAGGAGCTGTTCTGTTTGCAAATCATAAAGCATTACTTGCTATGCATGTTTATACATGGCTTGCATATTTTTCCATAACAGTAATGTGATTAAAAAATTGCCAACAGTTAACATAAAGCTGAATACCAGTGACTGCCCTAAGCAAAAGCAAAGAATTTCATTGTCTGTTAAAAAGCATATAAGGTTAATCACAAGATAAAAGGAACAGATTATTTGGAAAGGGGCAGTTGTTGGAACAGGCTACTGCTTAGAAACCCACAAGGCATGTATATTCAGCTTAACGGACACAATTTTGATGCATTTTAGTGCAGCTCCAGTACCACACACATTTAATATTTTGTGTAATATTCTCTGATATAATTCCGAATTCATTGTTCCATCAACGAAGGCAAGCCGTCCTTGCCCAGATGCAGCAAAACAGGCCCAAACCATGATACTACCACCACCATGTTTCACAGGTGGGATAAGGTTCTAATGCTGGAATGCAGTGTTTTCCTTTCTCCAAACATAACGCTTTTCATTTAAACCAAAAAGTTCTATTTTGGTCTCATCCGTCCACAAAACATTCTTCCAATAGCCTTCTGGTTTGTCCACGTGATCTTTAGCAAACTGCAGACGAGCAGCAATGTTTTTTTTGGAGAGCAGTGGCTATCTCCTTGAAACCCTGCCATGCACACCATTGTTGTTCAGTGTTCTCCTGATGGTGGACTCATGAACATGAACATTAGCTAATGTGAGAGAGACCTTCAGTTGCTTAGAAGTTACCATGGGGTCCTTTGTGACCTCTCCGACTATTACACGTCTTGCTCTTGGAGTGATCTTTGTTGGTCAACCACTCCTGGGGAGGGAAAAAATGGGCTTAAATTTCCTCCATTTGTACACAATCTGTCTGACTGTGGACTGGAGGAGTCCAAACTCTTTAGAGATGGTTTTGTAACCTTTTCCAGTCTGATGAGCATCAACAACTCTTTTTCTGAGGTCCTCAGAAATCTCCTTTGTTCGTGCCATGATACACTTCCACAAACATGGGTTGTGAAGAGCAGACTTTGATAGATCCCTGTTCTTTACCCTTCACCCTTTAACACAGGGTGCCCACTCACACCTGATTGTCATCCCATTGATTGAAAACACCTGACTCTAATTTCACCTCCAAACTAACTGCTAATCCTAGTGGTTCACATACTTTTGCCACTCACAAATATGTAATATTCAATCATTTTTCTCAATAAATAAATGGCCAAGTATAATATTTTCGTCTCATTTGTTTAACTGGTTTCTCTTTATCTACTTTTAGGACTTGACTGAAAACCTGATGATGTTTTAGGTCATATTTATGCAGAAATACAGAAAATTCTAAAGGGTTCACAAACTTTCAAGCACAACTGTATATATATATCCATCCATCTATATCCTAACTACAGGGTCACAGGGGTCTGCTGGAGCCAATCCCAGCCAACATAGGACGCAAGGCAGGAAACAAACCATGGGCAGGGCACCAGCCCACCACAGGGCACACACCAAGCACACATTAGGGACAATTTAGAATCTCCAATACACCTAACCTGCATGTCTTTGGACTGTGGGAGGAAACCCATGCAGACACAGGCAGAACAGGCAAACTCCATGCAGGGAGGACCCGGGAAGCGAACCAGGGTCTTCTAACTGCAAGGCAGCAGCGCTACCCACTGTGCCACGGTGCCACCTATATATATATATATATATGTTTTAACTTTTAACTTCTAGCTAATGCATAGCTAGATATAACAGCAGATGTCTGCCCAGCTTTAAAACAAATATATCGCTTGCGTCATAGCAGATTTCAGGAGGAAGCTAACTTTTACTCAAGCTAGAAAATGCTACCTTGCACTATACGAATGAGCAGTGTAAAATGAAGGTCATATAAAATAATTAAAAGTCTTCCATCCATCCATCTATTATCCATCCCGCTACATCCTAACCACAGGGTCACGGGGGTCTGCTGGAGCCAATCCCAGCCAACACAGGGCGCAAGGCAGGAAACAAACCCCAGGCAGGGTGCCAGTCCACCGCAGAATTAAAAGTCAATAAAGTAAAATTTATACAAGATAAATATTCATATTGATAGACATTATAAATTCCACCTTCTTCAACACTCAGTCTACTCAGATGCACACACATATGTAGGTTAAGTAATTGGAAATATTTTTAATTAATCAATCTTTATTTTATACAGCACTTCACACTGACGAAACCACTGCAATGCATGATATGAAGTAAACAATACAAGTCGCTAAGCTGAATGAATATTTAGGTACATAGTATGACTTAATAGACTAGAAGATCTTAGGTGTCTGGCTGTGACAGGGAATCAGAGGTGCTAGAATTCACTTGTGAAAACAAAGTTAAGTTGTCATGGCTCTAATGAACCATGGCTGCATCTCAGGAAAAAGTGTCAGATAGAGATAAAATACATACAGTACATGTTATCATGTACGAATGCATGGGAGACAGCTTAGGGTTCAAATAACTGTGATTACCTGCCAAGCCACGGGTTGGCGCTGTGCTCTAATGCTTTCTCTCTGTTTCTTTCACCGCCTGCAGACCAGCTGACTGACCCTTCCACTGCTGACATCACCAATGTAAAATCATATTAAGAAATAGTTTTTACAGGACATACTATAGAATTGTATTATGAGGATTTAACATATAGATTCATAAATAAAACATACCCATTTAAATGTTAATTTTGAATAAAGACAATCTGAAAGCAATTCCTTCTTTTATTTCTTACTTAATCTTTTTAGGAGCATTTTGATATAATGTGAAAACTCCCTACTGCAATCACAATATCTGTCTGTCTTTCTGTCCACATGAAACAACTCCCAGTGGACTGATTTTATTCAAATCTGACACACTTATCCCTTAAGGTAATATTTTTCATTTATAAAGCACCAGTGATTTTGCAAACTCATCAGTCTTAAAGCAGAGAAAATTTCTGTGCAACTTGAAGTATGGATAAATATACTGCATCAAATTTACCTTGAGAGAGTTCACCTTAACTTGTATATTAAAACATTACAATATTAGAACTAATTTGACATAAATCGGCCATTCAGCCCAACATAGCTCAATAACCCTATTCACCAATTTCTCCAAAATATCAAGTTGAGTTTTGAAGGACCATAAAATCCTACTCTCTACCACACTACTTGGTAATTTATTCCATGTGTGTATAATTTTCAGTGAGAAAAAAATATATATTTTGTTGATTTACTTCTATACTTTTAATCATCTACTGTCCACTCCAGACCACAAAACAAGTCCCCAGTACAAGTTATTGCACTACCAGCAGAATCACGCATGCAGGGAAACATCAGAATGAGTACATTAGCATTTTTCATGAACCTGTGTAACATCAATTCACTTACCTACTGCTTGAAGTCATGCCAGGCAAGTTAAATAATCTCCATAACTGTAAAAGTAAAAAAAATGCAAGCAAGGAAAACAAAAAGTTACTTAAGTTTTACAGAAATTAATGGAAAAGGAAATTAAGCCTCCTAAGCTTAGTTATGTAAGCCATTACATACTTATTAAATGCACATAATGTGTTTACATTACACTTAAAACAACTTCAAGGCTGTTTTATATCCAAATTATAGTTATTTAATATTTCACTGACATTATGGTGTACCTGCAGAGTGGCACAATGACCTTCTATATACAGTATCATGGTCAACACCATTGCAGCCAACAATTTTAGATGACACTTCAGCATAGGTATTAACTCTCGATCAGGTACTTCATCAGTCGAGTGAATCTGGAGTACATGAAAGCTACTTCAGTATATTCTTGAACAAAGGCACACTTGTTTTGTTATACCTTTTGTGAATGTGTTTATTTGATATTTGGACTTCAGTCTTCACAGGTTATATACTTCATGTCTACATTTTGTCAGTTATTACTAAAACATGAAAAACGTTTCTGTCCTAGTTATGTGTTCAGCATTTTCTGCCTCACATTTCCTGTCATCCCACATTTACATAGATCATTGTAGACATGGAACACACATGAAATTTATGTATTCCAAATGGCGATATATTATTTACCCTCTACAATTGAAGGCACCTCACACCCAGATAAACAGACTTGAGCTCTGCAACTTTTCTGTGCGACATCAGCTGCGTGAGTGGGGGTAGGCTGCTTGACACATTCACAAAATAAACACACTGAATAAGAGGTGCGAAGAAATTTAAGGTAGTCCAGGATTGCGACTTTTTTCATAGGCTTCAGGGATTCTAGTGTTAAGCTTTGTTCACACTTTCTTGTTTACCTGTGTTGTTTTCTGGAGCCGCATAATGCATAAAATTTCTTGCACATCAGGAAAATCAACTCCTTTTATGCATGTCATTCACATTACTGTGGAGGAGTGCAGTGATTTTTGCTTTGCGCCCT
Source organism: Polypterus bichir lapradei (assembly GCA_026402145.1). Taxonomy (NCBI): domain Eukaryota; kingdom Metazoa; phylum Chordata; class Cladistia; order Polypteriformes; family Polypteridae; genus Polypterus; species Polypterus bichir. The sequence continues at coordinate 34,405,066 of JANRMT010062821.1, read as the reverse complement.
CCCCCACCATAACCTATCGTCTATAGGGGAGGAGCAAAGGCTTTAGATTTATTAAAAATTTAGATCTCAATGTTTTAGGGTCCCATGATACAGAAAAGATTAGTATTTCGATGATTGGTGTGTGTCTGTCTGTCTGTGTGTCACAGTTTCATGAGGACAGTCTAGAGCTAAAATGGCTGGAAGGAAAAATAGCAAACTCGAAACTTAAACCTGTTATGAGATGACGATGTGCTGATTAGTTTTTGAGCCATATCGTGAAAGAGAAAGTGGAATTTTAGAGGAACCCTCAAATACCATTATTCTGCAATTTATTATGAATTCTTCTCGTTAATTGCTATCGTAATGACCTATTTTATGATCAGAAAGATCATTATCGGAGCGGTAAATAATTACTGAAGTGTTATAGAATAGTTCAGTTAACTTGATTTCTAGGTCACAAAAGCCTACTGATGCTCACGTCTGAATTTTTTACACATGGTATATGCTGTATATTTTCCACATGAATACATGTTAAAATGCACTGTTGCGCACATTACATAAGAAAACCACATTAAATGGGAAACAACTGTTACCTATTAACCACTGTTCCTATTTCTTGATTCATGTAGAAGAGGGGTGAGGATATGTATGCTTCAAGCACTGTTGAGCTTCAGATTTCTTTTTTTATCTGTAGTGCATCTTTAGGATTGTGTGATCATAAAGATAGTCATCATAATTTGCAAAGTGGTGATTGTACTAGTAGAAAATGTCTGTTGGAATAACAACATGTCTAAATTTGACAGGAAATGAATCGGTTGATTGGGCGGCACGGTAGCACAGTGGTAGCGCTGCTACCTCGCAGTAAGGAGACCTGGGTTCGCTTCCCGTGTCCTCCCTGCGTGGAGTTTGCATGTTCTCCCAGTGTCTCCGTCGGTTTCCTCCCACAGTCCAAAGACATGCAGGTTAGGTGCATTGGCGATTCTGAATTGTCCCTGGTGTGTGTGTGTGCGCGTGCCCTGCCCGGGGTTTGTTTCCTACCTTGCACCCTATGTTGGCTGGGATTGGCTCCAGCAGACCCCCGTGACCCTGTAGTTAGGATATAGCGGGTTGGATACTGGGTGGAGTCAGTTGATTCTTTTTCACTATTTTATTTTAAAACTAAATGACAGTAAGACACATGCAAATTTAAAACGTAAATACTTACAGAGAAGACTAAACTTCTTTCTTCTTATGGCAAACTACCCAAGATTGTGTTTCTTTTGGCTAAGATGGATTCTGGGAGGAAGAGCCGGGTCCAAGTGGTTAGACCCCAGAAGTAAAATAATGAATAGGAAGATGTCAGTCTGCCTTTCTGCAGAGGGAGGAGAAGAGAGATCGTTATTAGACAGCACCACCTCTTGTTTTGGTGGAATATCACTCAAGCCCTGAAACTGTTCCATAAGCGCATTCGTGTGACAACATACAACAAGAATCATGATCTTTTGTATACTAACTGTTATGTATACATCTTCATTTGTAAATGTCAAGGGGTATCCTGTTATTTCTTATATGGTAAAGGGCATTGTTGTGTGTGCAAGTGTAATATAAATAAGAGGGTGAGGAGTTTAGAGCAAACAGTGTGTATGGAATGAGCAATAGACAAGATAATGTGAGAAAGATAATAGCATTTGCGGTTGGTTCAGTTTCGTTAAATAAAATGTTCCTGTTGTTCATCACCCTGTGGAACTGGTTGTATTAAAGCGTATACAGAAGATATGAATATTTAACACCAACAAAGGTACAAACACACATATAACAAGAATTATCACTAAGTAAATTAATGAATTGTAGGTATTTACCAGGTGTAAAGTGATTAAAATTGCATAGATTTACAAATTATAATTTTACAGTACAGGATTTCAATCAATTGCACAGTATATTAGAATTGAACAGTTTATTCCACATGGCATTATTGTTCTTTAAAATGTCTGCTAGACATGCTCAGTATCATTTGTAGTGGAATAACTTTCCTTTGATTTCAAAGAAATCATTCATGAAACCAGAAGAAAATGAAAAATGTTTTTTTTTTTTTTATTTGCACATAGGTATGCGCAAATGTCTCAGTCCATGGTGTGAGCAATCAAGAAAACAATTGATTCCCTTTTATACTTTCCTATTGCCATTGTGTTATATAATACATCACGCCATTTGACTGTTAATATGCAGAATTCTAACATCTTAGCCAATCAACTACACCTTCCAGTAACTTTGCATACATGTCAATTCTTCCATCATTCTAAACATTGCTTTACAGCGATAGAGTAAGGATGTCCTACGGGTTTTCCCATTGATCTTATCACCGCTTCATAATAGGGGATTTCGGGCTTTCTCACTAGTTTATCCTCGTTTTTTAAGGGGATGTTCATCACACATCTACTTCATTTTTACCTTAGCAACTATCTTGGTGGCTTCTCTAAACCATGTTTAGTCAACCCTTTAGTTACCTTTGGTCCTTTTTAATAATCCATTGTTGCAACTTAATTTAAGTATATGCTTATATTAGATTGTAAAAATGATCATTTATTGGTTAAAAAGATTTGATTAAAATTCTATACATTCAGCAAACAGGGAACAACACCACCTTGACCAAGGGGTGACTCATTATAGAAAGTGATGGCTGTAGGTAGAAACAACTTCACATAGTGCTCCGTGAGGCAACTCAGTTGTCTAAGTCTGTTAATAAAGGTGTTCCTCTGTTTTGCCAAAACCTCATACAGGGGATGCAGGACATTTACTAGGATAGTAAATAGCTTCCGAGTGACTTTGCAAAAGTCTAAAACGGGAAATAAGAACTTAAATGATGTTGTGTAAATATAGTAAATAAAACAAGACAAATTCCAAATAAATGCATGTATAGTACAGGATGACAGAAGGGATGGATCTGAGTAGCAAAGGAAGACGTGGAGAAGAATCTAAGAATTCCCCCAATTCTATAAATGTTAACAAAGTATTATATTAAAGAATTAATGGACCCTTAGGGCAAGATGACTGGAAGTTGGCAGGAGTAACAGGCCTGATAAATCTGAGCTGGGGCTTAGGAGTGCAGAGACAACTGGGGAATCAGAAAGGAACTCTGAGGAGAAGGCACTAGGACTACTAGAGGGTATTTTTGATCCTTTGGTAATGTGTAAAGACCATATGCTTCCAGTGATCCACTGCATATAGAGTTGGGAGATAAGTTGAGCAAGGGAAAAAATCAAGCCTGGAAAACTGAGATTATCCTTCTAGAGAGAGAGGGACCTGTACTATAAATATAATGAACAATTTATGTTTGCATTAGCAACATGACCCACCCTTTCAATGCAAAGTTCTGTTCCTTTGTCTTTTGGCAAAGATCATAGGAATGGGAGTCAGATGTTACATCAGCTAAAGTAATATTTTTTATTGACCACACCTTTGATAACAGAGCAGCTGTCTCACACAGTTTAACAAGTATTTATATGGAAAGGGACATGGCTAGAACAAAGAAGTCCCACCTTCAAGTAGATAATATTGACAATCTTATTTCACTGAATAAGAAGAACTGTTATTCTGCTCCTAAATTTGCTTTTATCTTAAATTTTATTTTATGTGTCTACATTTTATGTCTATAAATTCCCACAATGCCACCAAAATTACAGTATTCAGAAAGAATTTTATAAATTACAATTCATTTTTTCTGAAAGCTTTAAAACATAAATAAAACAGTAGAATTTAGAGCACATCAGGAATAGTCCTCTGCCTGACTGCTGAAAGAAAACCAAGGGATGCATAGATGCTGCATTATATATACTATGTATAATGGTGAGGTATCAATAAGGAAAAATGATTGGGTCATAAATATGTATATCAGATAATTTGCCTTGGACGTGTACATTGGTTTGAAACATCTATGAACATTGGTTAAAATATACAGTATATTAGTTAAGATACATTGGTTTAGGTATATATAGTGTTTAAACAATGATGAAGCCTAAAAAAAACAATAAGGAACTTTTTAAGAACATTTATGCTTGGTAGAATGCCCAGTGGGGCTAGATGGTCTTTTGGCCTGGATCCCCTGTATATTGTTTTTTTTCTCCAGGTTAACTGGAGTTGTTGGTTTTTTTTTTCTTTCCACCTTGGTAACCCGATTGTATCATCAGACTTGCATTTAGAGACTTAAAAAACAATTCTATATTAAGGACACCACTACTCTTGATAATATATCTTATGAAAGTGTGCATTAATTGTTTTGTGTACTGTTTATTCATTATTATTATTATCTAATTTTAATTTGTGCTTTCTTTGCTTGTAACCATTACTTTGACATCTTGTAGAGCACTTTCAGCTGCACCATTTGCATGAAAATATACTATGGAAAGAAGTATTTTTGTTGTTGTTGCTGCTGCTGAACTGGTGTATTGAGTTAAAGCACAGGCAATCAAACACTGCATGGTTTTGTAAGTAAATATGTGAAGCAACATATGCAGTGCAGTCATGCCTGGTTTAATGTCTTTTGAAATATAAATTTTGTTCTATTTTGAGCATACTGTAGATAAAAAGTTGGCTTCTGAGAAGGATGTGTAATGGGATGGGACAGTGAGAAAGAGGTGGTGTAAGGGGCCAGTGCAGGACGAAGCAGAAAGTGGGGTTGGGGATCTGCACGATTGTTTTAAATAATGAAATAAAAGAAAGTGACAAAAAGGTGGACCCCAAGCCAAGATGACTTTTGAAATGAAATGTGCCACACAGAGATATGCATTGTGTATAAACTGTATATAGCAATGATAACATTGTTGAGGTAGCTGAGATGCTAGCCTTAGGGGGCCGCCCAGTGCTTGCCTGTAAATCTAAACCATTGTATTCAAACCAATGTATATATCTTAGCTGATATGTATATTCAAACAGATGTATCTAAACCAAAGTAATAATCTGAATGGATTTATATATCTAAATCTATCTATTTGAAAAAACATATATCCAAACCAATTTACTGTATATCCACCAATATGTATATCTTAACCAATGTATATATCTGAACTGATGTATTCAAACCAATATATATACTCATGCCAATGTATCAAAACCAATATATTTCTATCAGAATGGACCTTTACAAACTAATGTGTATATATATATATATATATATATATATATATATATATAGTCACAGACGGCTGGGGTTCTTACCCGGCCGGGACGCCTAGAAGGTCCAGAAGGTGGCAGTAAAAGCTTCCGGGTCAGGAGGACACAACCGCCCTGGAGTAGGAAAGGACCACGGGAGAGGAGGAGAGACTTTCCAACTCGTTGGGACCCGTGGCCACCACCAGGGGGCATCTTAAGCCTCCTAGAACCTGGGAGAACATTACTTCCGCCACACTTGGCAAGATGGCGGAGAACCTGAGAGGGACGCCCGGAGTGCTTCCGGGGCAAAGGGCAGCACTTCCGCCACACTAGGAAGTGCTGCCAGAAGATCGTCATCAGCCACCTGGAGCACATCCGGGCGGGAATAAAGGGCGCTGCCTCCCAGCAATCTGGGAGCTAGAGTCGGGAGTGGGAGCAGGACGAAGCTCCCAGGAGGAGAGTGGCGGCGAAGGACTGAGTTATTGAAGAGTTCATTGTGGGTGATTATTGCTGTGTGCTTTGTGTCGTGTTTGTGACTGTGTTTATTTGTGAATGAATAAACGTGTGACTTTTATAAAGATGTGGTCTCCGACTGGTGGTGTCCGGGCAA